>BTPG01000003.1:232847927-233040706 GCA_036245525.1 Semisulcospira habei
ACTATGACATAGGTTTCGGTCATTGCGAACTATGTTTCCAGATTAGTCTCTGTGAGGACATATATATATATATATATTTGTTCTCCTCCCTAAGTCACACGACCAGTCACTTTAGCGCAAACCGTACCCCATGTGACCGTGGTATAAAAACCCCTGTAGCGAAAAATGGCGGAATTTTTGTAGCCCTCTCTATACCGCGTCTTGGATGTCAGTTTTGTTCTATAAATGATCACCAAAGTTCTAAAGTACAAAGTTACTTAGTGTTGTTCGAAGCAACAAGAACAATCAGTACTGGAGACGGCAACGTCATGAAATATTTTAAATTACACCATAAGTCTTATGTATAAATGTATATGCCTTTGACGTCAGTCATGTCTGGCGTGAACCAGGTCAGAAAATGTCTTCTTGATTTCTTTTACGAAAATAGTGGAGGAATGAAAACAAATACGTTATTGGTCGAAGGGGTTCGCTGCACGGACCCCTCCGACCAATAACTTATATTGTTTTCATCCCTACGTCACACGACCAGTCACTTTAGCGCAAACCGTACCATGTCACCGTGATTCAAAAACCCTTGTAGCGACAAATGGAGGACTTCTTGTAGCCCGGCCTCTTTGTGACGCATCTTGGATGCGTTTTGTTCTATAAAAGATCAACAAAACTTTATAAAGTAAAAAGTTACTTAATGTTGTTCGAAGCAACAAGCACACTCAGTACTGGAGACGGCAACGTCATGAAATATGTTAAATTACGTCATAAGTTTTTATATATATAAATGTATATTTTTTTGACGTCAGTCATGACTGGCGTGATCCAGGTCGGGAGATGTCTTCTTGAGTTCTTTTACGAAAATAGTGGAGGAATGAAAACAAATACGTTATTGGTAGCAGGGGCTTGCTGCACGGACCCTTGTAGGCCTTCGGCCTTCCAGGGTACAATGGTTCCTTTGACCTCCCTCAGGTCTATAAGGGTCCGTGTAGCAAACCCCTGCTACCAATAACTTATAATATATCAGTTTGCTCAAAATTGCTCGTATTTTCTTTCACATATTACAAATAACTTACTAAGAAGCTTTTCCTTTTATTTCAATAGATTTTGAATGAAATAAGTTCGTAAGGGTACAAAAAAAATGTTTGTCTTTTTGGAAGAACCTAAAGTTTCTAATACTTCTCAAAGAAAGAAAAATGGAACTAGATCACTCCATACATATGAAAATAAATTGCTTTTGTTGGTAACATTAGATTTTTTAAATTTACTTTCTGCTTTCAGATTAACCAAGCTTTACGACGGGACTTTAAAGTTAGACTTTTTAATGTCCGTAACTTTTTTTTTCAGTCGTGTTACGACGACAGTAAATCAGATATAAATAATGATTGATCTCTTGTTTCTAAAAGAAATTCTTCCAGGAGTTTCCTACTTTCCCTTTGCATTGACTTATGCAGCCAAAATCCCAGACGGAGTTTATTCTTCTTCCTCGAACACTCTTTTATATGGACAGCCCGGTCTCCTCTATAAATGCTGCCGTGCGCCGCAGGTCCTCCAGGCCTCCATAGAGCTTGCGGGACACCTCTGTCTCTTTCGGCCAATGTCTCCGTCTGAGGGTTGTGAACGTGGGGCAGGTCTGTAGCACATGGTCTGTTGTCATGCTACCAGAGTTCCATGGGCACTGGTCTGACTGGCCAATGACGGAGTTTATAATCTCTTCAGTATGTCTGCTGCAATTGTCCAAAGGCCGAAAGGGGCGCTTTTTAGCGTGTCAGTCGTGCTACGTTATATTTCTGTTCGTAAAGGGTCTGAAATTTTCAAATAATATACTCAGAGGCAAAATAAACGCGAAAACAGTAGAGAAGTCTCTTTACGATTTAATTTTTACAATAAATCCATAATTACTGTGTACACTAAATTAACACAACAATCAAGCATCACAGACGTGTGCATCTTAACGTCTTTCTGATACAAAAGTTGATGGGGTCATTCTACCCACATTCACAAGCTGATAATTAGGTGTTCCGCGAAGGAACAGCGTTGTCGAAACATTGTTGGGTTACTCACCCAAATTGATGCCGGGAAAAATCCGGTCTGCAGAAGATCATCGGGACGACGACGGCCTCAGGTGGCCCGCGCACGATTGTGCGCGGGCCAACTGCGGCCGTCGTTGGCCCGAAGACCTTGTGCTCCTGGGGAAAATGACTTGAACTAGAACACATAGTTGACACAAAATATGGTCTTGAACGTCGAGGAAGAGGGGCATCGGGTGTTACGGTCACGGCGTCATGATCAATTCCGACGGTTATTCAGGAATTAAAAACACATAAACCATGATGCGCCAACGCATTCGTACTCAAATTGCCACGAATCACGTGTTGATATAGTGTTCCGTCACGAATCACAAAGAGGAACAACTAGGTGTTCACGTGTCGTGAGTTTAACTACTACCCCTCCCTCAAAAGTCCGTTGCTCACAGATGTTATACGTCATACGTTCACATAGCAGAAACGCATTCGCGCACAACGGTGACCGCATTTGTTAAGTTCAGAGTTGATCAACAGCAAGTTACTGTTAAAAACTCAACGCACATTGTGAACATTTGTATTGAAATACATGATGTACCAGTTCAACACTGTCCTCGCCCTAATCTTTCTAACTATCAAGTGGCGTGGATGCAGAAAATCTGCAACGAATCCCCCGGAGAACGAATGCCAGGCTTCGATAACCTGATCTTCACGGAGTTCATAGCTTTCGAGATATTTGTGCCGGTAATATTCTGCAGCAAAACTTGCCTTAACTTTGAGGGCTGCGTGGCATTTACTTTTGCACCGTCGACTTCTGTATGCCGGGGGGTATTCGAAAATTCCGACAGCGTCAAGTGACAGTTCTGGTCTCTCTTGATGCCGAGACCTATTTTTATGGTGTTCCCAATGCGCAAAAGGCCATCAGGCCGACACCGGCCGCCGTTGATTCGCGCACGGCCGTGCGCGGGCCAACGGCGGCCTACATCGGCCCGATGGTCTTTGCGTACTGGGTTGTTTGTTCGTTCTTACGCTCATTCGCTCGTTAGTTTGTTTGTTTGTTTGCATCTTTACACATTCATTTCCAAACCATTTATCCGCGGCTCATCTCGTCTGCTAACTCACTATCTAGTTTCTAGTTTTTCCATTTTATTTCAATCTCGAACCCACTGATGTCTATAATCGATACCTCACTCAAACACGTCCCCCCCCCCTCCCCCCACACCCTTTTTTTCCTACTCTCTTTGAAGTCATTTTAATCGCAGGCATCGACTGCATTTTTGTCCCTGTTGTGGTCAGTGTTTACTATCTTTCTCCAGAGTCGTGTGGCCTGCAGCCATATGACAACGGGAGTCGGGGATGAACGGTGAGTGTAAACAGATGTACACGCGTTATTGATAACACGTTATTGAACTCCAACGTCACTATATGCGTCATCTCGAAGTCTCGAAATATCATGCTCAATGCGCTGTGCATGCACAGTTTTTATTTCCTTTGAAATTTTTATATTTAGATAAGAGTATTTAACCTTTTTCATTCTGATACATTTCTGCTTGAAATTAATTTGACTATGTTAGTTCAAGGGTGGTGCCAGGCGTCAAGCTATTCTGGCGCCACCCTTGAACTAAATGGATTAAGAGTATTTAAACATTTTCATTCTGATACACTACTGTCTGAAATTAATCTGACTATGATAGTTCAAGGGTGGTGCCCGAATCGCTTGGCGCCTCAGGCGCCAAGCGATTCTGGCACCATACTTGAACTAAAATTGTTGCTCTGTCTCCTAATCTGTAATGTAGCCTTGATAGGACAATAAGCCCATTAAGAAAATCAACCACAGGGCGTAATAGGTTAATGATGTGAGAAAAAAGATGTTGATCCGTTCACTGCCAGCTGCTGCAGACTGTGTTTCTGAAATCTTCATTAATTCAAGTCCATAAAACCCTAGATATCCCAAGAAAATGGATTCAAAGTGGTGCCAGCAAGAGGCATAGATCCTCATAAGCCCCCGCACCTTCGGGGTCATGGGGATCTATGCATCTTCCAGTTGGGTGGTGTTCACATTTCTCGGCACTGAACGGTAGCGGTTTTAGTCACGATGATTCCTGCAGGAATCATCGCGACTAAAACCGCTACCGACACCCAAAGGGTTAACTAGGGATGGACGTCGCAATACGATTCCCAACTTTGAGTGGTGTTCTCTGTAGACTCTTTTAATCTTCTCTAGACAGATCGACCAAAATCGGTCAATGGTAACTTGGTGCCTAGAGGGCCAAGCACCACCCTTGTGAACTATCAGTGTCCATCCATATCCTGTCGCGCGTTGTGTGTGTTACGTTGCTTTTACTGTGTTGAGTTCGTGGACCAAGTCATACACATCTGCGCTTTACACTATTACCTTGTGCACTTAAGCCGGCTAACAAGCTAACCAACCAACTAGTTAACTAAACAAACGAACAAACAATAAAACAAACGAAACAAACAAGAAGATGGGATGACCTTGCCCAAACGTGTTCCTGTGTTTATGCTTATCTGATCCAGCTCGTCTCTCCACCCTAAATTTCCCACCCTCTAATCAGCACACGCTGGTACACAAGCACAGACGGACCTTCTCGCTTCGCGCCAGATGTACGTTCTGTGTTCTGGCGAATAGCGACAGCCTTTTTGAAGAAAAAAATAATAGCCCGTACGAGCAGCGAAATGAGGTCACTATAAACTTCACGTCATGGTATCATTAGTTCGTGTACACAATGACCAAATTGATATGTTACTTACTAAAATTTTACACGTTGATAATTTTCGATCCGATTTTTATATATAGAACTTTAAAGTCACAATTTGACCTAAACGTACCCGAGAGCCAGGACAAACAGCAGGCTTACGTAAATTCCTTTTATGAAAAATCATTCTGGTAGTAATAAGAAGATTGTTCTTTTCGTTAAAAAAATCAAAGATTTTAACAAGAACTATGGACTGAAATTTGGGTCAAGCTTTTTTCATAAAACAGCAAGGGAGTACATTGGATACATGCTCGAAGACATCTCGTAGGGGAAAAACAGAGACAAATTTGATCTATTTACATCACTGTCTGCGCGGATGTTTTGTTTTTCTTAATAGTAATTTCTTTTCAAAAATGAATTAAATGTCACTGCCAAAGCTGAAGAAGTACAATGCTGGTTAATGAACGTACTTACTGTGTTCTTTTAATGTAGCTATATGCAACATATCTATAAGATTAAGAAAATTACAGACTCAAATATGGGTGAACCGTCTATCTTGAAACGACCATTTTCTTGTCAATGTGTACTCAAACTGCAGTCCCCGCGGAGGCTTTCCGACAGACGTCTTCCTGGGAAACATATCCTAAATTTTTAAGCATGTGCGCCTACAAACACCGGTGCTATTCAGTGTCTCTCTCTCTCTCTCTCACACACACACACACACACACACACACACACACACACACACGCGCGCGCGCGCGCGCGCACACACACACACACGCACGCACGCACACACACGGCGCTGGACAAGAACAACAAAATAAAATAAAAAAACAGATCCCTTTGACCCATATGGGTCAAGGGATATAACTGTTCGCTTGTCCAGCGTTGAGTGAATTCCCTTAGAGCATGCACTGTATCTACCAAGGTTATATTCATATGGGGCCAGTTGCATGCGCGAGATTAGTCCTGCACCAGCTACTAAGCAAGGTGCGGTTCTATAAGCTCGCCCATGCAACTGACCCCTGCTATTTAGCATTTAGTACATCATCATCTGACGCTGAGAGGTTTTTTTTTTTTTTTTTTTTTTTTTTTTTTTTTTTTTTTTTTTTTTGGGGGGGGGGGGTGGGATGGGGGATGAAATCAAACAGTGTTTTCCTTGCAGGAGCTGGTTGCTTGTTCATAACTTCCAACTTTATCTTCGTCATGGCATTTTGAAGTCGACTGAATTTTTACGAGTAAACACGAATTTTTGTTTACTTGTCCAAATTTAAACGATTCAAAATGTGACCATGTTGATGAGCAGATATTAAACACTTGTCTGTGACTAAAGACCTTCTGGCTCGTAGCTACCATGTTCAAAATAACAGACCAATAACTAATTTCTCATGTTAAATCATTGGAAACCTGCCGCATCCTGACAGGTGGCTTATGCCGCGTATCCGGATGCAGCTCGTCCCGACTGTTTTAAAACAGTAACAATTGAACAATGTGTCCTGTTTCCATGTACAAATTTAATAGTTACTTCTCGTGCACCGAAGCAGCAGTCACATAGTGCCTGCAGTATATAGTCCAACCTGCTGAAGAGGCCACCTTTACTTAGTGGTCACACCTGTCTATAGCAGCCACCTAAGAAGTATACCTGACCCCTTCATTTTTACTACATCATGACCCTGTATAAAACGGACACTTGTCTATAGTGGCCACATCTGTCCTGTGCCTTCGGTGGCTGTTGTGTGCAGGCCTGACTGCATGACGAAACCGCCAAGACAGGTCAGCCTCAGTGTTACGCCCTCCCCTAAACCGCGATACCAGATACAACGCACGCGCAGGTGTCTGGCTCCCACGGCCGGGGATGCCAAATGAGCAAGAGGTCCTCGGGCCGACGACAGCCTTAGCTGGCCCGCGCACGGCCGTGCGCGGGCCAGCTAAGGCTGACGTCGGCCCGAGGACCTTTTGCTTACCAAGCGTTTGTATATTATTTCACAAGTCTGTGTCTGTTCAGCACTTCAGTGACACGATCACGAAAAACTCGATCGAAATTGATGGGCTCCGCGACTGATGTTGCTGAGGATGTCCTGTACACATCTCAATCTCCTGCCGTGTAAGATTCGTTATTATGCGCGGAACTGACGACATACACGTTCGGTCTTCTGCGAAATTCTGTCCCTCTCTCCGCCTCCTTTTTCCTGCAAGGCGCACCCAGCACCTTGCCGACCAGTCTCCTCACCCGACCACTCATCGCACAATAAATCAGAAAGTTTGCGGGGAAGGTCACTGTTATGGTGAAGTTTGACACGACCCCCAGCTTCTGCATGACGGCCCCAGGCAGCACATCCGCTTGCGTGAAGGCGTGCGCAAACTCTATGATCAAAATGGCGGCGACGAAAAGTTCAGCCAGGAGGGAGGTTGTTGTGACAGCCAGTAACATGACGGTCGTGCGTCTGGCGGTGCGGGATTCCTGGAAACAAGAGTTCAACATCATTTTTAAAGAATCGATACTTGGTTTAATTCACTTTTTTTAATCCGCCTGTTTATTTCAGTTTATTGTACAAGTATCCCTGGGGTAACGTTGTACATAAAACAACTTTAGTTCAGGGATTCATGTACACATTTCCGATGGCAACAAGGCTGACATGCCATCACAGACAGGCATGGAGTTATTAGTTTCGTATGGTTTATTTTAAAATATCCCCCAAGCACGTATCAAACATCAGTACAAAAGCAAGTACTGAATGAACACCTCTATTCTTGTTATTGCTCTTTTCTGTAATTTTAAAGTATTACATGGGCATTGCAAATGTATGGAACATCATGGCAGTCATAAATCTAGGATTATAAAAGAGAATTGCAAACGACTAAAAATGTGACTTTAACCTACGTTCTATTGTTTCGAGTAGCAAACTGGGGTTGATGAATGGACTAGGGTGGAATAGTATGGAACTGCATTCCCAGCAAGGAAGAGATCTTTGGGCTGACGTCGGCTTAGCCGCCCCGCGCACAGACCTGCGCGGGCCAACTAAAGCCGACGTCAGCCCGAGGACATTTTGCTTGCCGAGTGAATAATATACCTGCATCACAGAGGCGCGGTGGCCTTGCACGAGGTGACGCCTGTAGCGCGAGGAGCGTCGCATGAAGCGCACGAGCAGCAAGTTGCACGTGCCGATAATGGCGCAAGGACACAGCTCCGCCAACAAGAGGCGGAACAAGGTCAGCACCCAGTTGTAAACCACGTGCAAGGACTCGTCCTTGAGGCGCAGAGAACACGTGTCAACGACGTGAAGCCCGTCTGACGTCAGAACACCCTTAGCAACAACCTTGACCTGGACAAGATCAAGGAAGGCTAACTGAAGGGCGTGAAGAATCCCTGCAGCTAGGATACAGATTAATGCGGAGATCGACGCTCCTTTGAAGGAACAGAGTATCTGGGTGAGAACGACCACACATCTGAGTCTTCGTCTGATATTTCTAGAGGAGCGTCTCACGCCCAGATGGCGCTGCAAAGCTAAGAGAGTTGTCAGCCAGAGGGACGCCGTGTGCAAGGCCATCGGAGTCAATCTGCACATGTACCAGTAGACCTTGCACCAGTCCATAGTAGTGTAGTCCTTGTGATTTCCCAGTGCGTAGGCATACATCAGAAAAGGCAGCTGAAGCAGTCCAGTGAGACCGTCCAGGACAGCCATACCGCCTAGAAACACGCTTGTAGGAGATTTCACTCTCTCGTGGACTAACAACCCCACCAGAAGTGCGTTCACGATGAACCCCACGATGATGAAGACAGGTGAGACGATCCCATACAACGGAACTGCGAGTTCAGGGGGAGCAACATTGTCGAGGACGAGGGGTTGGGCGGAGAGGTACATGACGCGGGCCAGACGGCTAATGTTGCCGCAGGATGACGTCACTTCTGGTACATGTTGCACCAGCATCTCCGAAGGCAGTCCCACTATCTCGGCCATTTTGGACAAACACTGCGTGGTGAAGATCTCGTCATATCCTCCAGTCATGTCATCAGCCATATGTTCATCGATCAGCAGATTGGAGGAAGACATGTTTGTGCCATTCACACGTTTCCCACGTGAAGTACTTACAAAAGCGACTAATTCCTGGACAGGATCACCGAATTACCTCTAGCACTGAAGGTCCAGCGTGTATCCACATAAATCTGTCTTTTTGTTACCTTTTAAAACAAAATCATTCCGATACGCATGACCGGTGTATGCTGACATAGCAACACCATTTTCAGTCCAACTATCACCGAGATCCGTGACAGCGTGATCGGCAACTGAGCAAGTTAAGACTTTAAGGTATTTTCACCAGCATCATAAGAGTTTTTCGCTTGTATCCTGCGACATTTCAGTAATCGAAAAGAACACCGCGAAAGCGTCACAGTGTAAATAATCTGTCTGGAACATCTACGAGCTGTCTAACACAGCCCATGTCACCACAAGCGTAGTCAAAGCAAAACTGTTATTGATGCTTGTTTGTCGAAAACACGGTCCATTGAGTACAAATATCCGTCAAGATTGTAGGAAAGAAGCGTCCAACGCCGTGCTGGTGGTCAAAATAAAAATGGTGTTATACAACAAAAATCTGCTTTGAACGACCACACCAACCCATCGCTTGTCATTAACCCCTTCAATACCAAGAAAACGTAAACGCGAACTAACCGCAAGAGGCATAGATCCTCATGAGCCCCCGCTGTCGCGGGGGCTCATGAGGATCTATGCCTCTTGCTGAGACCACTTATTGTTCATGTCCTCTGGACAGTTGCGTCTTTTGGTCGTTCAGTGAACACAGATTTCAGAAACAAAATGTGCGTACGTCGGCAGGGAAAGGGTTAATGGCCATCATTTAGGTGGCTTCCGCCGCTCAGTTGGTGGTCTTTGCGACAGGTGACACTCTTCGCCCTTGAAGACCTCTCTGGAGAGAGAGCACCTATCTTTGAAAGCTACAAGCGCTGGACGGTCGTTGCGACATTGCTACTAACACCACGGGTAATAGGACAATTTACTACTGTACTGCCCGTGGTATTAGGAGCAATGACGCCTGTGTTAAAAAAAAGAACAAAAACAAACCTTGTTGTTTTTTTCCAAAACGGTGACCGCTCAAAACACGATCTACAGCATGTTGTATCTGCATGAAATATGTATCTCTCTTTCACTTACGTTTGTTTGTTGTGTTGTAAGAGCAAAAACTGCAAGAGAAATATATACTTTATGCAGCTGCAACATGCTAAATTCTGTAAGCTGACACATTCACAAAAACTGTACTCTGAGCTGACACTTACGTAGAATTAACCCACTCAGCCCTGACGCACTACAGCAGGAGATGGGTCGACCATGATAAATCAAGGGTAGTGGTAGTTTCGGTTTGGCGCCTGTCGGCGCCAAGCTAATCTGGCACTACCCTTGAATTATCATGGTCGACGCATCTCCTGCAACTGGTGGATAGTCATTAGATGACGCCTCCAAAATTTGGGAAATATAGGCCGTCGGGCTGAATGAGTTAAACCCCGTGATGTACTTCTTCAAAGGTCCGCCTCCTAGACACCGTGCTTGTTTGTGTTGAGGCGTTTCTTGAGAAGCGAAATAAATAATAAAAATGTTGTTAAAATGATGACAGCACCTCATAACACAGCACGCTATTTTGACCTCCAATTAAAACTGTATAATTTTATGTGTGCTGGACTGCGATTTTGGACCTTACGGCTGAAAGCCGTAAGGTCCAAAGTCTCAGACCAGCGCACAATCATTGTTAAGTACATCTCCAGAAGAACCTGCACACTCGATGAACAGCTGTGCCCTCAACTTCGCTCTAGAAGGAGTTGACAACATAACGTGACATGAGTACAGGTCTGTGGTGTTGGACCTTACGGCTCTAGGGTAAGGTGCAAAATCGCGGACCGCCACACATTTATTGCGCAGTATATCACAGACACTTTTCACGGCCCCAACCTAACTGTCTTCAAACAGGACATGACTCCTGGAGAATGACGCGACAAACCACGTTGTGGCCCGCCCGCTGACACAACTGCCGAAATTCTGATGTTCTCTATGCCACTTCAAGCAAGCAGCGCGCACTTAAACGTTTCACTTTAAGGGTCATATGCCTCACATCTTAAAGGCTGCTTTTGTAAGCAGGTAACTCATCCAGCCCGACGCACGTTTTTCCCAACTTTTGGAGGCGTCATCTAACGACTATGCACCTGTTGCAGGAGATGGATCGACCATTATAATTCAAGGGCAGTGCCAGATTAGCTTGGCGCCGACAGGCGCCAAGCTAATCTGGCACTGCCCTTGAATTATCATGGTCGACCCATCTCCTGCTGTAGTGCGTCAGGGCTGAATGGGTGAACACGAGTCGTGGGAAATGATTCAAAAGCGACGGTCAAATCAAATACCAGTCTAGAGCTATTGCCGTTAAATCTGCCGCAAGGAGGGGAAAAAAATGTAAGCAAGCATACAAGCGAGAGCAAGCACCACCCGTGAACTGTTCACCCCTTGACTGCTAGGCCGACCTACTGACGATACCGTTCGGCGGAAAAGACGCGTAATTACGGTATCGTCAGTGGCAGGCAAAGGATTTCAGAAATTCAAGATACTTGCAGGCGGACAATCTACTGCCTTCTGTGGATCTAAAAAGGCACCGTCCCTCACTCGATAAAGGTAATACAACTATAGGGGCGAAGCTCCTCTGACAAGACTTTTTCCCCTGACGATCGATCTACCTGCCACGCTTGGCGCTGAATGAGAAATGGCCAACAACCAACGTTCATTTGACATAACGCTTTGTCTATAAGTCAAGACTCCTTACTAAGTCCTTAAACCGTTATGTGCACACCTTAAACGTGCGTCCCATAACAGTTTCTTCTCTCTTATGTGGATACAAGGGAAATTTCACTTAGAGAACTGGCTGTATACTTTGCTGAAGTATTGAAATACCACCTTAATGACTTAAATAAATCAGCGCATTAAATAGGCGCTTTATCCCAATTGAAAATCGGCTCAAAGCGCCGCCGCGAACTGAACCCAACAAGCACGCTCACGTGAATCACGCGCATTCACTCACACACTGTACATAAACACAGAACATTCACGTGGTGCTAAGGGCAAGCTCAAGCGAGCTACTAAAATTTTGAAAATTCAAAATCGTTTATATTTGAAATTTGATTAAGTGGGCTGAAATTGATACCAAAGTCCCTTTCCTGTCGAGAATATGTGAACATCACACAACTGCAAGAGGTTCGGATCCACATGAGCCCCCGCAATTGCGGGGGCTCATGAGGATCTGTGCCTCTTGGAGAAACCATTGTGTATCCATGTTCCTTTGACGGCTGCGGATCTTTGATGAATTCAAAAACACGCTGAATCTGCGTTCACTGCAGTGACAGTGATGGGCCTTTAGAGAATGTCCATTAGAGCGCTATCACTTTAATGTACCCCTTTAGGCGCCGGTAGCGGCTTTAGTCGCGATGATTCCTATAGGAATCATCGCGACTAAAGCCGCTACCGGCGCCTAAAGGGTTAATGTCTACAAAAATTAGACTTGCAGTTCTCTGAGTGGAATGTTCATTTGTTAGTGAAATATGATGAACCTTTCTAAAATGCTTTGTACGCGCCGCATACGTTCACGTGTTCAGGTTTATTTTCCTTCATCTTAATATTTTCCAAATTGTACGTGTTTGCATATATTCAAAGATTTCATAAAAAGTAAGCATGCAAATCGGTGTTATCTGTCGTAAACAATTAATTTTGTAAATGGGAGGACGGCAACTTTAAACAAAGGCCATAAATTGGTAAAGTCAATTGTAAGGTATGAGAGCATTCGAAAAAGAATGTGTGCCTCTCGGTATTAATGCAAGACGCTTGCGTATTACGTACTGCACGTAACATGGCTGAATCCGTTATAAAAGCTGTGCAATACTGAGCTTGATGAACAGCGGTGAAGCCTGTCGTATAGTATAAGTTATTGGTAGCAGGGGTTTGCTACACAGAACCTTGTAGGCCTGAAGGAGGTCAAAGGAACCATTGTACCCCGAAGGCCGAAGGCCTGAGGGGCACAATAGTTCCTTTGATCTCCGGAAGGCCTACAAGGGTCCGTGCAGCAAATCCTGCTACCAATAACGTATTGTTTTCATTTCTCCACTATTTTCGTAAAAGCAATCAAGCTGAAATCGTACAACCTGGATCACGCCAGACATGACTGACGTCATATACATGTATACATAATAGACTTGTGACGCACTGAATTTAAGATCTTTCATGACGTTGCCGTCTGCATGACCAGCAGCATTGTCTACAAATTGTCAATGGAAGAGGTGCGTGACTGTTTGCCTAAAAAAAAATTGTAAAATTCTTCAATCTCTCTCTCTCTCTCTCTCCTCTCTCTCTCTCTCTCTCTCTCTCTCTCTCTCTCTCTCTCTCTCTCTCTCTCTCTCTCTCTCTCTCTCTCTATACCCAAGTCTATGCCCATCATCTTTCTCACACAGAGATATGAGGTGTATGAAGGTTATGAGCATAGAGTGGGGCATGCCACCGTGTATCGTACTGCAAACTCAGCTCATAATGTAGGGTTTTAGGAGTTCTGCAACAAGCCGCAGGGGGTCAAAGGGTTGTGCAGATGGAGCTGAAGGGGCCATGAAGCCAGGTGAGTAGACAGGCTGCCCCATCTCCAAGGGGTTGACGCTGGGCTGAACGTGTGTGGGTGTGGGTCATCACATGGCGTCACACCCCCTCTACAGCCACAACTCTGAGATGGGTATGTCTGCCCAGCATGTCTACCGGTCTACATCACCACAGATGGTGCGACCCACACCCACACACGTTCAGCCCAGCGTCAACCCCTTGGAGATGGGGCAGCCTGTCTACTCACCTGGCTTCATGGCCCCTTCAGCTCCATCTGCACAACCCTTTGACCCCCTGCGGCTTGTTGCAGAACTCCTAAAACCCTACATTATGAGCTGAGTTTGCAGTACGATTTGGCACTCAACGTAGCTGCTGTATTCGCGTCTCCATCCAGTGACAACCCCCACACCGGGAATCGCTCACACAGGGTTACAGCGGGCAGAGAATCAGAGCACACGCCCGCTCGAAACAATTACCGTCGACAACACAGCTTTAACTCCTGGGGGCACACTCAGCACTCTCAGCAGTCTCTGCAGTCAGAGACTCCACAGCGGTCTGAAGAGCTCTGCCAGACACGTCTATACAGTGCAGTGGTTGCTGGAGCGCCCTCTACCCAGCATACGTCTACTGGGGCTCAGAGTATAACAGATGCACACATGCTGACACCCCCACACTATGACCCTGCAACTAAATCACCTTCTGCAGGTCAGCCATTCTACCTGCCTCGTATCACATGGCGTCACACCCCCTCTACAGCCACAACTCTGAGATGGGTATGTCTGCCCAGCATGTCTACCGGTCTACATCACCCCAGATGGTGCGACCCACACCCACACACGTTCAGCCCAGCGTCAACCCCTTGGAGATGGGGCAGCCTGTCTACTCACCTGGCTTCATGGCCCCTTCAGCTCCATCTGCACAACCCTTTGACCCCCTGCGGCTTGTTGCAGAACTCCTAAAACCCTACATTATGAGCTGAGTTTGCAGTACGATACACGGTGGCATGCCCCACTCTATGCTCATAACCTTCATACACCTCATATCTCTGTGTGAGAAAGATGATGGGCATAGACTTGGGTATGGCCTTCTTGTTTTATTTTGGTAGTCTCAATCACAGTGTTGTCACTGGCTTACTCCATTTTATGCCCCACGCTTTAGCCCAACTGGAAATGTACATGTCTAGACACTCACCGTCCAATACATGTTGGAAGGCGCAGGGCATAGAATAGGGTATGACCCTGTAGTTCTAACAATATATTCCGATGTGATGCCGATTCAAGATCTTCATCGACCGTTGATTGTGAGCTGCGTCTGAGAGAGAAAATGAAATATTGCTTTACTAGCATATGTTGCCGCTTTACTAATGATGAATATCTGAGACTTTTCACTTGTCGAAGGTGTTAAGCATATAAACTGAATATGACCTCTGTCTGCCTTTGAAATGATATTCTCGGCAGGATCCTTTCAGCCTGTCAGTAGCATACTTTATTTTATGCCCATCGCTTTTTTTCCCGTTACTGTATTGTCTTGTCGTGCACACATACACATTATACGAGGAAGGCGGTGAGCATAGAATAGACTATGACTCTCTATTTATTTTAATTCTTTGGTGATATTCACTACATCATAATCACTAGAATTTTTCATTGTCCGCCTGTCGACTTATCTAATATGTCAGGCTATGCGAGGCACTCATACTCAATACAAGAGAAATGTGACCGGCATAGAGTGTCTTATGATTCCTTCAGTATTATATGCCGATATATTACTAGATGAAAATAGTAATTCATGGATAGTATGTCTTACTGTATTTTGATTACTAATATCTATTTAATATCTTAAATGTGTGCTGCGATGGCATCATCTTGACACTGATATCGTGCGAGTGTTGACACTTTCATCACAAGCATATTTGTATCTGCTTGTGCTTTTCTTGGGATTTGTCCGGACATAAGAAATTGCTAGACGCTTCTGCGATTTAAAAAATAATAATTTTAGGGTATCTTGTAAGGCAGCATTGGGTTATAGGATCATTGAACTCTCATTTGTGACACGTACCGTGTTTGGAATTCTTATTGCGTGTCATTACTTATTGCATAGATTAGATCGTTCGTGTTAAACCTGTTATCGGGTATTTAGCTTCGGTTATTTAGCTTTACTTTCTCATTCTCTTGTTATTTCACAAGTGAAACCAGTTTCTTTTTTCTCCCATTATCCTGTAGTCAGAAAGACAGATGTCACCGAATACCAACAACCCAGATCGTCTCTTGAACATTGGCCACCTTAATGTGTATCATCTCTGCCGCAAAATACCTGACATCAGTGTTCTCTTAAATCAGCCATCACAATTTCATATCTTTGGCTTCACTGAATCCCGCCTGACAGACAAAATCAGTGATCCGGCAATCTCCATACCTAATTTTGCTATTCTACGTCGTGATGCCTCTGTTCTAGGCCAAACTGGCATAGTAATATACATACATGACTCTATAATTCAATATGTGACTAGAAGATTTGACCTAGAATCAAAGCAAATTGAATGCATGTGGTTGGAAATAAAAACATCGAAGTTATCACCCGTTCTTGTAGGGTTTATTTATAGAAATCCAGCGGCCACAGTGGCATGGCTTGATGACTTTGAATCAATGATTGACACAGTACAGAAATGCAGGGGTGATATACATATCCTAGGTGATTTTAATGTTGATTTGTTAAAAGACTGTTACTCTTCATGGAATTCAATGATCTCTTTTCTTGGTTTAACACAAGTTATTCAGTCGCCCACACGAGTTACTTCATCTTCTGCGACAATGATAGACCATATCTATACTACAAATGTAAATGCTGTTAATAATGTCCATGTTCTCAATTTTTCTATCAGTGATCACTTCCCAGTATCTTTCTCGCTGTCTGCCAAATTAGCTAAGAAATCTTGCACAGGGCATACTACTATTATTTACAGGTCTTTCAAAAAATTTAATCAGAATGCCTTTCTCTATGACTTATCCAATACCCCATTTAATGATGTGTTAAATTACAATGACCCAAATGATGCCCTCACCCGCTCTGAACTGTTCCTCGGTGTTCTAGATAAACATGCCCCAGTGCGAACAAAACGTGTCAAACATCCCACAATTCCAGAATGGCTCACTGGAGAAATAAAAGCAGCCATGCAACTCAGAGATACACTTAAGAAAGAAAAGAAATTTGTTGACTATAAAAAACAAAGAAATTTTGTCAAATCTTTAGTCCGAAAAGCTCAAAGACAACATGCTGAACAGATCATTGCAGACGGCAAGGACCTGCGCTCTGTTTGGCAAGTTATCAACACCTTTACTAAAGGTCACAATCACAGAGACATGAACATTGCACCTGAGCTCACTGCAGATACCTTCAATACCCACTTTCTTAGCATAGCTGAGACTTTAGCACGCACTAATACAAATGATCCTGCGAAATACCAATGTTCTGAGCAACTACGATTTCACAGTAACAATACTGCTGGTTGTGTTTTCTCACTCCCCCCAATGACTGTTTTTGACGTGGGTAAATATATATCTAATATGAAAAAGAGGTCACGTGGTTCAGATGGCATCAGTTGCGAAATTCTTAAAATAGCTCTGCCCTACATAGTTGAGTCTCTAACGTTCATTTACAATCTTTCTATTCAAAGAAATATTTTCCCTGATGAGTTAAAAACAGCTAAGGTCATTCCCCTTCCCAAAAGCAAAAACTTAAACTCATTGAATGATTATAGACCTATCTCCATTCTACCAGTTATCTCAAAACCTATTGAAAAGCATATCCATACACATCTGCAACATTTTCTAGAACAGAACTGTCTACTCAGTAAAATGCAGTCTGGGTTTCGCCCGCAACACTCTTGCCAAACTGCCCTTATACATATCATTGATAAATGGCTTACAGCCATTAATAATTCTCAGTTATCAGGTGCAGTTTTTCTTGACCTTAAAAAAGCTTTTGATTTAGTCAACCACTCTATCTTATTAAAAAAACTACCGATGTATCACATCGATTCCAATACCGTACATCTGATATCATCCTATCTAAGTGACAGAAGACAGAAAGTTTTGCTTAATGGTAATTACTCGAGTGAAGGTTTAGTAACGTGTGGTGTTCCTCAGGGGTCAATTTTGGGCCCATTGTTATTCAACATATTTATCAATGATTTACCATTCTCTATCTTACATCCCGATGCAACATGTGACTTATTTGCTGATGACACTACCATACATACATCAAACAGCGAATTGCCAAAAATAAACGAAGTTCTCCAGCAAAGTCTTGATGAGGTTTCAAGCTGGTGCCAACATAATCATATGATAATTAGTGTCCAAAAGACAAAGAGTATGTTAATTACTTCACGCCAAAAACATCAACGTGGTCTCCTGCCCTTAACATTATACCTGAACTCTGAGCCCCTTGATCAAGTTAAAAAACACCGTTTGCTTGGAGTCACAGTAGATAACCAGCTCAGCTGGGAACCACATATCGAAAACACATGCAAAACAATATCTAAAAATCTATTCCTGCTATCAAAACTAAGTCAAATAGTTAACACTGAGACTAGAAGACTCTTTCTCCATGCCCATATTAAGACACACTGTGATTACTGCTCCACTATCTGGGATGGATGCAGTGAGGTACATTTAAAGAAACTTAA
The DNA here is from genome assembly GCA_036245525.1 of Semisulcospira habei. Taxonomy (NCBI): domain Eukaryota; kingdom Metazoa; phylum Mollusca; class Gastropoda; family Semisulcospiridae; genus Semisulcospira; species Semisulcospira habei. Next base: position 232,865,968 of record BTPG01000003.1, read on the forward strand.
CTCATTGTATCGTCGAGGGGTAAAGTTAACTGTGCCTGGTCCCTCTCCCACCGACGAAAAGTTTAGAACCATCCGACTGCTAAACCTAAACAAACAGTTCACATTTAATCGATGCATACTTATGCATAAAATTTTTCACCATAAAACCCCATCTTACCTTCGTATGTTATTTTTGGACAGTCAAAGACAAAACACGAGGAACAGTTTGTTACAGCTACCATGGGCCAGGCTCGATATATATAAAACCAGCCTTTCGTTCTCAGGTGCCAAAGCCTGGAACAAACTACCACCCAAATTAAATCCATTTCTAATTCTAGAACCTTCAAAACTCGTTTATATAGCATCTTGTTACAGTAACTTACTACCTGAACAGACTACTTATATAATCGATATTATCGATATATATATATATATATAATTATTATTCACTATTATTGATATGTGTGCGCATTATTTGCATTGCTAAGTTTTTCCAGTTTATTTCTTCATGTTTCGATTTATTGTGTTATTGTGTTTCTTACTCTTTGCTGTTAATATTTCTTTTCTAACAGGACAGTTTGTAAGAGAGGCGTTTCGCCTAAAACTTTATCCTGTCAATAAAACGTTTCATCATCATCATCTCTCTCTCTCTCTCTCTCTCTCTCTCTCTCTCTCTCTCTCTCTCTCTCTCTCTCTCTCTCTCTCTCTCTCTCTCTCTCTCTCTCTCGCTGTTTCTCTCTCTCTCTCTTTCTCTCTCTCTCTCTCTCTCTCTCTCTCTCTCTCTCTCTCTCTCTCTCTCTCTCTCTCTCTCTCTCTCTCTCTCTCTCTCGCTATCTCTCTCTCCCTCTCAGGCTCTCTCTCTCTCTCTTTCTCTGGCCTTACACACACGCATTTACTTTTGCTCGCTCCTGCGCGCGCTTACACACACTCTTGTCTCTCGTGTTCAGTTTCTCTCCGAGACTCTCTCTTATGATTTTTTCGTTGACGTCATTTTTACATTTTCCGCACTTTTGTTCTTCCTTTTATTTTATTTTACGTCAGTTGCCACATTCCTTCTGCGAATGAAGATAAGTAGCGGCTAATCTCTCCGTTTGTCTATTTTGACAAAGGGTATTTACCCGAAATATTAATAAATTGTGTTGTACCCGTCTTTTCAAAGCGTGTTTCTTTCTCCGTTGGGTACTTCTTTTCAATAAAATAGTACCTAGGATGCTCATGTGCTTTCGATTCCGGAAAGATTCTTTCTTTAGCTGTCTGTTACACACTATTTCTGCAGATGTGTGCTACAAACAACTCCAGTAGTGTGCCTGCTGCTTCAAACACCACTAAGTAACTTTATACTTTAGAACGTTTAGGTGGTCTTTTACAGAACAAAACTGGCACACAAGACGCGTCAGAAAGGGGGCTACAAAAAGTCCGCCATTAGTCGCTACAAGGGTTTTTGTAGCTCGGTCATGTGGCACAGTTTGCGCTAAAGGGATTGGTCGTGTGACGTATTTTATTGTTTCCAAGGAAACGTTACATAATCGCCAAAAACGGTCCACCATGGGCTTGAAAGCTCTTTTTAACCCGATCAGTGCCGAAAAAATTTAAACACCACCCAACTGCAAGAGGCATAGATCCTCATGAGCCCCCGCAGTTGAGGGGGCTCATGAGGATCTATGCCTCTTGCTGACACCAATTTGAATCCATATTCCTTAGACATCTAGGGTTTGGGTGTTGAATTAACAAAGATTGTAGAAACATAGTCTGCGTCAGTTGGCGCTGAACGGGTTAATATATGATAGAATCGTTCACGCGTACTTGCACTGAATGCAAAAAAAAAAAAAAAAAAAAAAAAAAAAAAAAAAATCTGTGTTCAAAATGAACATAAATACAGCACTAAACTTTCGTCGCTTCCGGCTTTTTGTGTCACACTTTCTGAACTGCTTAAAACAGCGTGACCCAACTACACTTTGCGATTTTCATGAGAGCCCAAAGTCTGCCAGGGCCTGTGAGCATGCGCGCTTCTTTGACCCCCTTACCTGCCGAGAAAAAGTTAACAATCTACAATCTGCAAGAGACATAGATCTTCACGGGTCCCCGCATTAGCGGGGACTCATGAAGATCTATTCATCTTGCTGACTTTACTTTGTACCCATGCTCGATGGGCGCCCGGCGCTCTTTGGCGTTGAGGGGGTTAAACCTTTACAACCAAGTCTGAGACAGCCTCTGGGAGGTTAACACTTTTAGCCCCGACGCACTACTACAGGGGATAGATGGACCATGATAATTCAAGGGTAGTGCCAGATTAGCTTGGCGCCTGACGGCGCCAAGCTAATCTGGCACTACCCTTGAATTATCATGGTCGATCAATGTCCTGCAACTGATGTGTATCGTTAGGTGACACCTCCACTATTCGATAAATGCTGCTTTGGGGTTAAAATGGGTTAATTTGCCATAGGTCAACAAACTGGATGCGTGTGGCTTTAATTTTAGCATGAGCAAACTTCGGAAGCTCGGATTTCCGTATAAGAGGTTGGATAAACCTTTTAGAGGTTTCACGTCATAAGTTCCTTCATAGACGGAACAAAGTCCTCCCTTCAAAAAGCTAGTTACATGGACAAATCTGCAAGATGAATAGGTCCTCATGAGCCCCCGCAGTCGCGGGGGCTCATGAGGATCTATGCAGCTTGCACGGGTTTCGATTCATCATTTCCTTCGTACACGCAACACCAAGATGACTCCACTGAGGCAGTACAGATGAAAATGTGACTGTAAGAGGCAAACTGCGGGAGCTCTAGCAGGTCTGTGCCTCATGCACGTGGATGGGATTTGATGGAGTAGAGTCAGCAAGAAGGTAAACTTTGGTACCTGGTGGGTCAGTTGTCAAGTACCGTGCCACAGAGAGAGAGAGAGAGAGAGAGAGAGAGAGAGAGAGAGAGAGAGAGAGAGAGAGAGAGAGAGAGAGAGAGAGAGAGAGAGAGAGAGAGAGAATAAATCAATGAATCTTTATTTTACAACGGTGAAGATATTAACACAGTCAGTGACTATGTCATTTTTCGTCCCTGCGGTTGCTAAAACTACGACTAATAAGTACAAAATATACATAAAACAGGGACATCAAAGCACAGTGATACAAAATATACAGTCCACTAAAAACAAACACACGAACGCACGCACAAACGCACACACACGCGCGCGCGCGTGCACACACACTGACACGCACACATGCATACACACACATACACGCACGAGCACATACACATGATTGTTAAAATATACGAGTACAAGTACATTCGTGCGTCTACGTATAACTAGATATTGTTACTTGAGTGATGTCAGGTATATATAAAGACTTGTCTTAAAACCAGATAATGTCGGAGTGGCTTTAACGTGATGAGGGGGAGAGAGAGAGAGAGAGAGAGAGAGAGAGAGAGAGAGAGAGAGAGAGAGAGAGAGAGAGAGAGAGAGAGAGAGAGAGAGAGAGAGAGAGAGAGAGAGAGAGAGAGAGAATAGCAAGATTTTCATAGTAATGAAAAAAAAAAGTAAAGTCTCACTTTAACAAAAATAAAAAGGACCTAACTCATTCGAGGCGTGCCGAATCGGGGGTGGGGGGAGGGAGGGGGTGTGTGTTCCAGGTGTTCCTGACTCCCCCCCCCCCCCATCCCGCCGCTCCCCCCCCCCTCCCCCACCCGGAGCCTACCGACCCAAAATTTTGTAAAATGTATTAACAAAGAACAAAGACCCTTTTTGGGGTGTTTGGATCCTTCCCCACCCCCACCCCCCACCCCCGGCCCCACGTGTAATATTTTCACGGGTTTTCGCACACGTTCTCCTGCCCCCTCCCCCCTGTACACGGAGCTCACTGCGCCCGACGGCGGCTCGATAGCCTTTCTCTAACTGCGTTCCTGCATTTCACACTGCAAGTAATAATTAGCCTATTCTGCCCCGCATAGTTCTTTAACCGACAGACCTGATGACGCACGTTCTTGTGTACAGGTACATAGTGACGCAAGCCAAATGCTAACTTAAGTAATTCTATTGTGCATTAATTAAGAACATAATAGTTTCATTGTGTGCTTCAGTGTTTCCACTGACTGACCATGGTCGGATCAGAGTGATTTGAGGGGGTTGGGTGTGTGTGGGGGGGGGGGAGGGGAGAAGTGGGGGGGGGGGGGGGGGGGGGCTCGAACCTTTTATTGGAGACATTTTGATTGGGACGGAAAGGGCATTCAGCCCGACGGCCGTATTTCCCAAATTTTGGAGGCGTCATCTAATGACTATGCACCAGTTGCAGGCGTTGGATCGACCATGATAATTTAAGGGCGCCAAGCTAATCTGGCACTACCCTTGAATTAGCATGGTCGACCCATCTCCTGCTGTATTGCGTCAGGGCTAAATGGGTTAATGGTTTCAGTCTCAGCAGATTAATCGGTAGGGAGGAGAGGGAGAAAAAGGGTGGGAGAGGACTTTCCACTGGCAAAAAAACCCCAAAAAAATAAACAAACTGTTTGGTGGGGTGGAGATGTGATTATCACACTCCCTTGGGGGTGGGTGGGTGAGGGGGGGGGGGGGTGCGAGCTTAGGGGGCAGGGGGTGGGGCGAGGTTGGGGTAGAGGTAGATTCCACACGACAAAAGGGTGTTACAGATTCTCAAAGAAAACGAAATTGTGTGTGTGTGTGTGTGTGTGCGTACTTGCGTGCGTGCGTACGTGCGTGCGTGTGTGCGTGCGTGCGTGCGTGCGTGTCGTCTGGTTTCAGTGAGTCTATGCCCATGTGTGCGTGTTTGGTGCTTTTGTCGTGTTGCGGTGTGTAAATTATGCGATGTAACTTACTGTAGTATCCTAGCTATTGACACGAGTAGTGTCCCTTGCGTCGTCAAGAAAGTTAACCGATGCAGCCTTGACGCACCACAGCAGGAGATGGATCGACCAAGATAATTCAAGGGTAGTGCCAGATTAGCTTGGCGCTGTCAGGCGCCAAACTAATCTGTCACTACCCTTGATATAGCATGGTCGAGCCGTCTCCTGCATCTGGTACAAGGTAGTTAGGTGACACCTCCAAAATTTGGAAAATACGGCCGATCAAATTGTCTTTTGTGAATCAAAGCAAGTTAGTAGAGTAGACGACTCATCGTCTGACATGACCGTAGCAGCGGAGTCTGGACAATGAGGTTTTGTTCATTCTGTTGAAAACGTGATCACACTCGTTCTTGCCGGTATGATCCTTTGCTCCTGTATTTAAATCATTGCGTCCGAGGCACGTAATACCCACATTTTGGAGTTGTCCCCTGAGGACTACACTACAATTCAGGAGACAGATCGGCCATGATAGTTCAAGGGTGGTGCCAGAATAGCTTGACGCCTATAGGCGCCAAGCTATTCTGGCACCACCCTTGAACTATCATGGTCAATTTATATATATACATATGGTGTGTCAGGGCTGAATGAGTTAATGCGTTTGATTATCATTGATCATCGTAGATGCAATGTGTGTAGTGTTTGGGCCTCTTTGGTCATGTGTCGTTTTGTTCCAATCCTTTTTATCCAGGCTTTTATTCTTTCTATTGGTTCTTTTTTGCCCAGAATCATGTCCCAGTAAGCAAAGGATGTGCGCGAGCCCACTGAAGCGTCGTGGGCCCGAAGACGTTATGTTACTGGGGGTGTTTTTTTCCATCTGTTGATCCTTCTTCTTGCGCACGTTCCTCCACGTCTAGGCTTGCGTCACCCGCTCCTGAAGCTGTCCCACGCTCCCCGAGCTGTGGATGCCCCTCGACACGCTCCCCTAGCGCAGCCACTGTTGACTTTGATGGCTTGGCACCAAATCTCTCGCTCCCCGAGCTGTGAATGTCATCACGACACGTTCCTCCAGCGGCAACCTCTGTTGACTTTGACGTCACGAGGAACTAGTTTCTTGTTTCTTCCTTCTGTATAAATATCGTTATTCTTCGTTCCTTGCTCTGTCTATCGTTTGTTTGTTTTTTCGTTCTACATGGACGTCAGTACCTAGGTCATTGTCTCTCATGTGTAGTCTTTGTGTTTATTTCTGTGGTCCTTCTTTTTTTTTTTTGGCAAAACATTCTTTTTTCATTTATATCGTTTGGTGTTTGGTTGTTCTAACTATTTTTTTTCTAGTTGTGAAATTTGTTTCCCGTAACCATGGCTTAGGACCCAGTAGAGGCTTATATTAAGCAAGGAGAGAGGCTAGGCTGAAAGGGGACACAATTTGATTAAGTTTAAAAGTGTAAATATATATATATATGTATATATATATATATATATATATATATATATATATATATATATATATATATATATATATATATATATATATATATATATATAGAGAGAGAGAGAGAGAGAGAGAGAGAGAGAGAGAGAGAGAGAGAGAGAGAGAGAGAGAGAGAACAATGAACAATGAACAATGAACCTTTATTTTCCAACGGTAGAAGTTATTGGTAACAGGACCAGTTTTCAAACTTGCCGTTGCTACATCTACCACATAAGTGACATAGACATGTAAACATACACATACCACACACTGCTGCATGCATGCATTCGCTCACGCTCGCATGCACGCACCACGCACGCACATACATACACACACACATACCCACACACACACACGCACTAAGGTACGCACGCATGCACATCACAACTCGCGCATGCACGCTCGCACACACACACACACACACACACACACACACACACACACACACACAGACTCATGCACACCGCAATTACGCATGCACACACGCACGAACACTCTCTCACACACACACACACACACACACACACACACACACGCACGCACGCACACACACACACACACACACACACACACTTACACACGCACACACTCACGCACATACGCACAAAAACAAACACACGCTCTCGGACACGCACTCCAGACATACCTACCCGCACACGCGTACGCACAAAAATATAAAATGAGTAAAAATGCAAAGTAAAGCAAATAAACAAAAAATCATTAAGTACATTAAAGTTCATACAGCAAGGGCAAATATGTATGCAGGTGCTATCTCTCTCCCTTTCTCTCTCTCTCTCTCTCTCACGCCGGCACACACACACACATACACACACACACACAGCATGCACGCACGCGCGCGCGCACACACACACACACACACACACACACACACACACACACACACACACACACACACACACACACACACACACACACACACACACACACACACAGAGTCACACATACAGTACACACACAGATACGCGAGCGCGAGCGCAAAATATCGAGCACACACATTTGAAGGCAAAAACAATATACACAGTACATGCAGTATTCAATGTACTCTTTGGCATTCAAATATTATGGTACGGCTATGGGAAAAGTGGACTCAGGTGCTATCTCTCTCTCTCCCTCTCTCTCTCCCTCTCTCTCTCCCTCTCTCTCTCTCTCTCTCTCTCTCTCTCTCTCTCTCTCTCTCTCTCTCTCTCCCTCTCGCACGCACACACACACACACTCATACACACACACATACACACACACATACACACACACAAACTCACATACACGCACCTGAACACACGTGCAAGTTATCCCAATACTGTAATGATTAGATTACGTCAGAGATTCTAGGTGTTTGAAGAGGCTGTCCCTATATGAGGTGAGCGTCTTTGCGTTTCTGATTTCTGCAGGAATAGAATTCCAGAATGAACTTCCCGAGAATGACAAACTGGTTTTGAATAAATCAATACGCGGCAGGGGTACTTTGAATTGTTGAGAGAAAGAGAGAGAGAGAGAGAGAGAGAGAGAGAGAGAGAGAGAGAGAGAGAGAGAGAGAGAGAGAGAGAGAGAGAGAGAGGTCTTAACATCAACAACTACCTTTGTGCCAAATTTGATTGAAAATTTTAACAACTAAAATTCTATCAGAACTTGGCATTTTACACACATTTGCCGATCTCTTGTGACCCTTGACTTTTCCGAGTGCTCATCCAAATTAGTATGCATAGCTAGGTCTTACCATCAGGTATCTCTGTAGCAAGTTTGGGTTTGAAGTTTTGAATAGTATTTGAGAAGAAAACATCTTTTGTCAAAATATGTATTTTTATTTTAATTTTATTTTATTATTATTATTATTATTATTATACCTAATTTTTGAGCTCTTGTGACCTTTGACCTTTCCGAGCGATCAACCAAATTAGTATGCATAGAAAGGTCGTACCATCAGGTATCTTTGTACCAAGTTTGGTTTTGAAGTTGTGCATAGTATTTGAGAAAAAATAAATTATGTCAAAATATAGCTATTTCTTTTGCCTATTTCTTGATCCCCTGTGACCTTGACCTCTGTGAGAGGTCACTCAAATTAGTATGTTTCGAAAAGTCTTGCCACGAAGTATTCTTGGACAAGGTTTGAATAGTCTCCGAGAAAATGCCAACGTTAAAGTTTACCACCGACGACGGCGGACGGACAACGGACAGACGACCACTGGCCCAGAATAAAAACCGAAAAGGTAGCCACAAAGTCCCTTTTATATGACGTTTTTCTTTTTTTTTTAAACTGCCGAGATTCATGTCCAGAGACTGTAAATTGTTGTTACGATTTGGGTCGGTATTTTCACCCACATTGGATATTAACGGAAGCACTGGTCAATGACTGGCTGCAGAAAATTAAAAAATAGCCGAATGTATCGTTATTATTTTAACCCATTCAGGCATGACGCACTACAGCAGAAGATGGGTCGACCATAATAATTCAAGGGTAGTGCCAGATTATGCTTGGCGCCTGTCGGTTTGATGAATGTGCACATAATTAGGTTTATTCAAAACCTGAGAGTTGACGTAAGTTTGTTTCATGTTTCCTACCTGTTGATTGCTTGTATTGTATGTTAACATTAACATTTAGTTTTCCTTATACTGAAGCTGTATTAGGCAGTTAGGACATGTTCGTGACAAAAGGCATTCATTCTCTAATAAAGCTATTTCGGCTTTTTAGGCCATGAGAACCCGTTTTTGTTTTCTTTCCTGTTACTTTCTATGCCATGACTTGATTTGGGTAACAGTAGAGAAAATGGCTGGTAACAGCAATGGCTCTTTTTAACATTTAATGAAATTTATAAAATTCTCTTTACGTTATGAATGCAGGTGCTTAACAGCATAAATGGAAGATTACAGAAACTTCTAGATTTGTTTTTCTGTCACTTGGTAACATGACGGAATTATTGCAACAGGATAGAACTAACTGGTATGAGTGCAAACACACACACACACACACACACACACACACACACACACACACACACACACACACACACACACACACACACACACACGCGCGCGCGCGCGCGCGCGCGCGCGCACTGACAGAAGAGCATGCGCGTGTACACGTGTACTCATGACGCCTCAGACATTTTGATTCAGGTCTGGTAACCACATCTGCCGGTTAACGGCACTGTTTCAAACAAAATGTGATACATAATAATATTATAGAAGACTCGTCCAGGTCTAACATAGAGAGCTGTCAGTACGTTTAGCAGACAAGAATGAAACTCAGTCATATGGAAACTTTATTAATTATTCAAACACACAGCCCGAAGCTGATTTGAAAACGGTAATTTACCAGTTTGAAACTACTATCGAATGATGTTTTTGCCATTGCTTTTTACATTAGTGGATAATGTAAATGCATAAATGCCCGGGTGGTCGCTGTGACAATAATTATACTGTGTGTGCGTCTCGTGCAAGAATGATAACATAATTATGTTTGTTTTGGTCCGTAGAGTCCACTAACCCATTCAGCCCTGACGCAGTACAGCAGGAGATGGATCGACCATGATAATTCAAGGGTAGTGCCAAGCTAATCTGGCACTACCCTTGAAGTATCATGGCCGATCCGTCTCCTGCAACTGGTGCATAGTCATTCGATGACGCCTCCAAATTTTTGGAAATACGGCCGTCGGGCTGAATGAGTTTTAAATCAAACTGCTCCAAGGTGTGCATTCATTGCTTAAATTCTCCGATACAAGGGGTTTTCAATACCTCAAATATGACTTTTATTATTCTTCTATTCACAATCCATGTTAGTAGGCACACGTAAGAGGCGGTTTTTTACTGCCTGCTTGAAGTTTCCATGTCGGGAAACAAAAGACCTGTCTGCTCTTCTTCTCCTTTTACGTAGGGACTTTCATCCAAGCGCACGAGGGGGCATAACAAAATCTCTGTTACGCGTGTCTGCTTATATGGACTGTAAAAGGAATGGTAAGAAAGATGAGGCACGGATAACAAGTTTTATCGGCAAAGGCCGCCCTACGGCAGCTGCAAACCAGAACTGTGACTAGCATTGTAAAATGCAAACAAAACTCTAATGAAGACGGAAACACGCTTAGGAAAGGCAATTCACGCCACAATTTATTAATATTTCGGGTTGTTGTAAATTTTGTACTTGTTTGAATCTATATTTTGGAGAAAAAAGTTTGAAACCTTTTTTCAAAATATATATTCAAATAAGCACACACTGCGTTACTAGTCTTTTCTTCGCTGATCGAGGTGCCAACCAGTTGGCATCTCGATCACCAAAGAAAAGATAAGTAGCACAGTGTGTACTTGTTTTAATATACATGTCTATTTTGAAAATAATATGATTTTGTTATAATCGTGTTCTATTTTTTTTTTCTAAGCAAGTTTCTTTCTTCATTGAAATTTTCTCTGGAACAGATCACTTTAAATACCACCAAACATGTTATGATTGTCTGGTAAATAATAGAGTTACACCCTGGACTGAATTTATTTTAGCGTGAAATCCAATTCTATCCAGAATAGCTTAGGAGCTATAGGTCAATATGTGTTGGTTTGTTATCTTAAACACTTTGCATTGTTGGTTATGGCTTTTGTCGCGATGATGACTGCAGCAACGGCCAATCGTTTCAGGTTTATGGCACAACTATCAATTAATATTTGATCATGCCACGTATGGCATTGCCTGGTGTCTATAATCACAGACAAGCCCACATTTTGTTGATGTTCTCCTACTTTGTGACAGTAAGGAAAAATGCTTTCGACGATGCAGGTGGGTCCAGCTGGCACATGTCTTGTGCTTTGTCTGACACTGTTCGTATGTAAAGCGGTTGACTCTGCTGAATTAAATTACATCAGATACGATAAAAACGACGTCGTTTTGTTAACCTTTACATTCTCTCCACAATTCCTGCTGTTTCACGGGTCAACTGCTTACGTGCATGCTCCTTCAATGAAAAGTGCGTCACTTTCACGTTCACTAAAGGTCTAGCGGCATCAGAATGCCGCTTACATCACAACGTTATGACGTCACGAGTTCCAAGCACTCCAAAGAACGGATCAACAACTTTCTACGTCAAAGGTATGTGTGGACATAACATAAATTAGACATTATTATGCTTAAACTGTCGTGTGGTATCAAAAGACTTAAATCCTTGTTTTGTAAAAAGTGGGTTTTCATTGCATTGACAATGAAAATCTCGATGTTCACAAAACATGGACTTGCCTTCACAGGGCAGACAATCTCTTCATTTTCGCGAAAATGTTAAGTGTTTGGACTCGGGGTATTCGACACCAGAAACGAAAGGTCCCGAAACCGACCTCGGCCTTAAACCGTTTGGCTGTCGGTAGTGGGTTTGTAGCGATGATTCCTGTAGGCCCGAGCACGCCCATGCGCAAGCCAGCCACGGTCGACATCGGCCGGATGACCTTTCGCTCAATGTCCGCGTGGCCGGTTTCTTATCTTCACTGAAAGAGGGTTTACATAGCTTATACACCCTTCACTATAAACCTTATAATTATCTTCGGTACTTTTCATCGTAGGCACATGCATCAGACACTAAATGTACACAAAACACGACAAATCCTCTTCTGTGTGATAATTTCACATTAAACCAAGCACATTTCAGATATGAACACAACAATATGACATAATATCTTCCATTCTAGCGCTATATCTCATACATGAATGCATTTCTATTATTTTTCAAATTTACCAGCTGCAGGACCTCTGTTGGCTATGGAAACAAGCAATGTGGTTATCTGCCACGTGTTTCTTGTTTTAGATACCTCTTCTTCCCCCTCAATTTTATCAATCAGTGTTAGTTCATAATGTTGAAAATTTCTTTGCCTATCACTAATCATAAACATTTGTGTACTTGCGCAATGTTTTCTGAAAGTCACAAGCAAAGTTTGCGTCATCGTTGATGAAAGTAGCTTCTATCGCGGGCGCCATTGTCACAGTGAAGTGTTCGCGCGTTGGAGTGCCAGTTTCAAAGCCACTCCGCAAATCCAAGATTTGATCTTCCTTGGCAGATGATATATCGATCGAAAGATTTTTGAATGAGCTTTTCACCGGTAGCTGGCGCATGTGCGCCCGATCATTCCCAGATAACATCTCATAAGTAAAAAGAAAATTAAATTTAAAAAAAAAAAGTCATGTCAAAATCTAATGCAGTTTTCTCTTGAATTCAAACATTCGCCAGGCACCATGATATAAGGCAGGAAAGCTCTTTCCAAAGATACCAAATATAGCGCTGGGCGTTCTATCGTGGATTTGCGCAAGCTTTTTTTTTTTTTTTTTTTTTTCTAAAACCACTGTAGCGCGGCTGTGTGCGGGGCGCTCACGGACAGCAGACCAAGGTTTATTATGTTTGTTTGTTTTTTGTTGTTGTTGTGTTGACGCTTGCCCACTGCTCCATATTCAGCGGTGCTACAAATACATCTTTTTTTCCAGAAGAAAACAAACAAAACAACAGAAGTGTAGTCCGGATGATGCTTTATTCGCCCATGTTTTTATTTGTGTTATGCGTGCTATATGTTGAGAGCAGCTCTTGATGCAAAATAGCTAAATATCGCTCTCCGGCAAAGTTGTTACCCAATGTTTGTATAGGGACGGACCTACCTATTATAAGTGATTGAGGAGTCCGACATCACGATTTATAAAAATGTCGAGAGCCGAGACGCTCCGTTTTCACTAAACTTTAGGTCTTACCTGTACTAGTCTTTGCGGAATTTCACGTACGGCGCATCATGGCCGCTCTTTGAAAGACAAAGGCGGGGGCGCGGCCGGAGCCGGAAGGACTGAACTTGAGAGCAGAAGAGTCAACATAACATCGTGTGCTAGAGGTCATGTTACATATTCAAATTGGGCAGTTGAGGCAGTGCAAGGACCGGTATCTTTAAAAATTACTTTTTGCCTTGTTTGAAAATTTGTAGTAGGGCTGAATGTTGGAATTTGCTGAAAATTTCTGGTAAGATAAGAGGAGACATGTTTGGTGCTTTGATTCATACCCTGATCTTATCCAGTGGACAATTGTGGGCCTGTTGCGGAGTTGCCGTTGACGTAGTGATTTGAGGGGCACGCTGATTTCAGCTGTGCTTGGGTGTGGGGTTGGTAAGGAATCAGGTTCATAGCCAAGAAATGAGACTGTCAATGTGCTTTTTTTCCTTTTTGTATTTTGTGCATGGCAAATGTGCAGCTGGTAGGCGGTAGTGATTTTAGGGGATTTGTGACCCGTTCCCACGAAAGGGACCATTAGTCGGAAATTTTGAGTTTGAGATATTTACACCATTACAATCTACTAGCAATACAAATTAATTTGATGCAAAAACTATTGTTGTAGATCTGTTATTAAGCGAGAAACATGCATTTAAAGTTTGATCACTCAAACTGACCCAAGATGACCCCAGCACTCTTTTCGGCCTGTAGCTCCATTCGGAGGAGCGCGACTTAAGGTCCCTTTCGTGGGAACAGATATTTTCCTCCCCGCCCTCCTCAAACGTGCTCGGGGCACTGGACCAGCAAGCATCCCAATGCACGAAAGGCCATCGGGCCGACTTCGGCCGCTGTTGGCCCGCGCACGGCCGTGCGCGGACTTACAGCGGCCGACGTCGGCCCGAGGGCCTTTTGCGCATTGGGATATAGTACTCAATCTGAAATAAGATGGAGATATCACGTGTTAATAACGCATCAAAATCAAAACGGTAGTATGCTGGTGTATTTTCAGACTTGAGAGAGAAGCGCTGTGCCAGCAGTAAGGAGTGTCCAAGCCCCAACTGGGAGTGCATCAAAGGGGTGTGTCTGTGTACACCGGGGTACTACTACTCTCGGAGAACACAGAAGTGCATAGCAGGTGAGTACACGTGGATGCTTAGTGGTCACTGTGTGACATCTCGTACATTGTGAAATACAATGACATGCCGTTATAGTTATGACACTGACCCTTGTAAGCGTAAAGAGGAGGGGGGTGATCAGGAATTTTGCGTCTGAAACAACGACATGCTTGACCGACCTTTGCTTGAGGAAACCGATATAAACGAGTCCAAAATAGGCACTATCAACACAGGACTAACAAGAGACTTAATCCTCATGAGCCCCCGAGATTGCGGGGGCTCATGGGGGTTTATGTCTCTTGCAACCGTGTAGCGTTCGTTTTGCCCCGGCAGTTAAAGGGGTTAACTCATTTGCGGCCCCAGGGCAGTCTTATTCGACCCGTCTCCCACGGCCTGCACGGCCTGCCTGCACGGCCTACCTGCACGGCCTGCCTGCACAGTGATCTGCGATCCCACCATTTGATTTCTAGTTAACATTATTTTTTCCCCTTTTTGTTGGTTATTATTATTCACTGGAAAAGGTAAGCTTGTGACAAGCACGAGAGTATCCAACTGGAGTGAAATGCGATTCCGTTCTGCTGGCTCTTTTTTTTTGTGCAGGATACATGTTTAATCTGACATTATACATTAATTTGTAACATTTAATACGTCGTATTTCAGTAGCTTTTGCGGAGAAACATATCGTCAATATAACTATATGACACTTCTTTTCCATTTTCTTTCATTCGTTTTCTTCTTGCCTCGTCCTTCCTCGCTATTCACTCTACTGGTCCAAATTCGTGGCAAAGTCAAGCTACTTTACGACATGCCGCCCGCTCTGGTTCAATTAGACTTTTATTACCTTTGTGAAGAAGTAACCTAAAGCCCTGCCTTAACTGGGCGAGACAAACCCGAACCTCGTCTCGGCGAGACACCCGAGACAGTCTCGGCGAGACACCCGAACCACGCCTTGTTCTTAATTAGGTTCGGCGAACCCTCCGAGACAAGATCGGCGAGACACCCGAGACGTGTCTCGGTGTGTCTCGGGCCGGTATTTTGTCTTGCCGATCATGCACAGCAAACCTGCCCGAGACACTCTGAAAAAGTGACCGCTCTTCTCTGCCGGAGAAAAGATTTTCGATCAACATGGCAAATCTGCAAGAACATGTAGCGAGCATTGATTTATCGGAAGAAGAGTGCGCATTATTTGTTGAAATTTGGGAGACTTTTCCCATCCTGTGGGATCCGAGGGACCCCCAATTCAAGAATAAACGAGCCAAGGCCAGGGCCCTTGAGGAGTTCGTGGAAAGATTCGGGCACAGTTGGACTACGGGTACGTTTTCATTCCTTTTTCTCCTCAGTCTGCAATGACCGCAATCAACTTGTCGATTATCCTGTCCTTCATGGACGACCTATCATACACGAAGTTACGTTTCTTTGAACTATAAAAATTATATTGCCAATCTTGTGAATACATGTATTTCTGAGGCACCACTGCGGGAAACAAAATAAGCTGAAATCTGATTTTTTTCAGTCCAACTGATCAAAAGATCAACACTATTATTAGTATTATTAGTACTGGGTCTTCACGGGTCTGTATCATCTGAAATAATATTGATTCTTTTCACTTTAGAGTTTAGTGATCATACAGATCGAAAGGACCAATTTTATTCAGTACTCTGAGTGTGATATGATTGTTTTTCTTTGACTGTAGTTTAAAGTAATAAACTTTGATAGATAAGATACTCGGTCGTGGATACTATACATATTTGCAAAAAGTAAACTATATTCAATAAGTTTTGTTTTGTTTTAAAGTTACCCTAAATCTGTGCTCCATGTGTATGGAATCATTGTTGTACACTTTACCGGACAGCTGTGGTGACATTGTTACTTATGTAGAAGCATATTGTTCTAGATTTCGCTGCTTATATATATATGTTAAAAGGTGGGATTGCTGATGTTTGTGTTCCTGGCATTTTTTCAGAGCAAGTGTCTCGCAAGATTGACTCTCTGAAAGCTTGCTACAGAAAAGTCAAGAGTCGGAAAAGAACAACAGGTGCCCCCGCAAGCCAACGCAAACAGTGGGCCCTGTTTGACAAGATCCACTCCTTTTATGGTTCAACGAATTACATGGGAGCAGGGGTGGTGCGGAGCATTTGCCCCGGGGACTCTCAATCTCAGAGTTTTCTGGTAAGTTTGGTGTTGTTTCAATTTGCTATTGGCAGTTGACTATTAACATTTGAACTACACCTGTTGATTTTAAGATACCAGCACCCCTTTAACTGCTTTTTAGTTTTTTGTGCTCAAGATTATGAAGGCAGGCTCAGTGTTTAGATTTGTCGGTTCAGTATGCATTTGTAATCTTTTCAAGTAGATTGATTGATTGATTGTACATTGCTTAACGTCCCGACAGCAACAAGGCTTTCTCAGGACGTGCCTGCACTGCTTGTGAAAAAAAAAAAAAACTAAACAGAACATTGAATGTATGTCGCCAGCCGGTCAAATACATTAAATAAACCTAACACATGGGCCTAAATAAAGCTAAGACCATTTAGCAACACACATCCAATATCAAGAGCTACAGGCAGTGCAGACAGTAGGGAGAGTTTTAAAATGGCAAATACAGGTGAATGGACAAAGGGTAGACAGAAACACATGCCCCAGAATAGAGAGATAAACCCACCCTGTGGGGCTGACCAGGGTGACCCTGGGAACTAAAAAATACCTAACCCCACCCAAGTCCCCCAGGGCAGACCCGGGTGGGGCTTTTCAAGTAGAACAGATATTGTCATGATTGATTTACAAGTAGTGTTTGAGCGAAAACAGAGACACACACACACACACACACTCACCATGTGCACTAATAGTAAAAGCCACATAAATCTGAAAGTTTCTATATAGATTTATTAAACCATCACCAAATAAATACGCAAAGACAGAATTCATTGATTTCAAAATTTTCTTATATTATAACTCCTCTCTCTGTCTCTTGTTTGCTATCTTCAAGATTGATTTTCAAGCAGCGTGTCAGAAGAAACAGATAAACATACAAACTGTTATGGAAAAATTGTGTAACGGGGTAGAAGACATGCATGAAATGAGATCACTCAACGTCGAAGACAGGGGTCGCAGTGACATGTCTTTATTAACTAAAGTAACTGAAGAAACAACACCCAAGAATAAACAATGGCGCAACATTAGACATTCTTTGATGGTACATATGCGACTTCTGGTGATTTTTAAAGCTAATAACCATGGCAGACTGTCAGCTGTATGGTTTTCAATATCAAACAATATGATAAATGTTAAAGTCAAATAACCATTCACATAGCCCCAGCAGGTCCTCATGTGAAGTATCAAATAAGACTGCAAGGCATAGAGTGCAATTAAAAGCAGACGGAAAAATATTAAGTATAAATCATCGCAAAAAGAGACAAAGGTAACTAATGAACTATTATACTGTATGCATGGCCACCCCAACTATGAGTAAGCAATACATCAAATATCAATACTAAATCAGAGGACAGAACCATAAGAGCATGTAATAAAAAACATAATACTAAGCACCGAACAAAAGCAATCGCCCAAAATCTGTTTAGCATTCATTCCCCATCCACAGTCGTACACGACAACGCTCTCATACATCCGCTATACCAGGTCAGTTGCACACTCTCAGGCAACAACAGAAAGGAAAGGGGGATCCTAGCACCATAATACCGTTACTGGCCCAGAGAAGTGCAGTGTGTTGGTCTGTGATCTCGGACCACGCGACACTAGGCCAGAGGATGCAAAATCACATACCAGCACCCGAAAAGTTCTCACAATACCTGGGTGGTCTGAGTGCACTCATCTGCAATTCCATACCCCACGACACAAGGCCGCAAGTAGTGCCGAATCGCAGATCAGCACAACGTCAAAGTAACTAGTCTAGTGGGCAAGCTCATGTGGTCATCTGCGATTCCGGACCAAACAATTTTAGAGCAGATCACAGATCAGCACACCAGTCAGATAACTCATTTACTCGCTCTGTCTAGCTCTAATGTGTCAATCTGCGATTCCGGGCCCAGACGACTCTAGGCCGCCAGATGCGGAGTCACAGAGTGCACCCGGTCACAATTGATAACTGAAGAGTTCCTCACGCGATTTTTTACCTTTGTATAATTTTTTTATTGTTTGGGTGCATTCACATTTGTGCGCTCATTATACCCAACACCGAAATCCCTAAATTTTGCTGTTGCTGTATGTGAGTTTCTTTAACTGATTCTACCCCAGACACACCACAGCAAGATGAGGATCGACCATGATAGTTTAAGGGTGATGCCAGAATAGCTTGGCATCCATAGGCACCAAGCTATTCTGGCATCACCCTTGAACTATCAAACAATATGATAAATGTTAAAGTCAAATAACCATTCACATAGCCCCAGCATCTGCAAGTCATAGAGTCCAATTAAAAGCAGACGGGAAAATATTAAGTATAAATCATCGCAAAAAGAGGCAAAGGTAACTAATGAACTATTATTCTGTATGCATGGCCACCCAAACTATGAGTAAGCAATACATCAAATATCAATACTAAATCAGAGGACAGAACCAGAAGAGCATGCAATAAGGAACATAATACTAGGCACCGAACAAAATCAATCACCCAAAATCTGTTTAGCATTCCTTCCCCATCCACAGTCATACACAATGGCAACACTCTCATACATCCACTATACCAGGTCAGTTGCACACTCTCGGGCAACAGAAAGGGAAGGGGGATCCTATGCACCATAATACCTTACTGACCCACAGAAGTGCAGTGTGTTGGTCTGCGATCTCAGACCACGCGACACTAGGCTGCAGGATGCAAAATCACAGACCAG
The DNA here is from genome assembly GCA_036245525.1 of Semisulcospira habei. Lineage (NCBI taxonomy): Eukaryota > Metazoa > Mollusca > Gastropoda > Semisulcospiridae > Semisulcospira > Semisulcospira habei. Next base: position 232,884,885 of record BTPG01000003.1, read on the forward strand.
CACCTGAAAAGTTCTCACAATACTTGGTGGTCTGAGTGCATTCATCTGCAATTCCGGACCCCACGACACCAGGCCGCAAGATGCCGAATCGCAGATCAGCACAACGTCAAAGTAACTAGTCTGGTGGGCAAGCTCATGTGGTCATCTGCGATTCCGAACCGAACAACTGCAGACCACACATTGCAAAATCACAGACCAGTACAACAGTGAGATAACTCATTTACTCGGTCTGTCTAGCTCTAACGTGTCAATCTGCGATACCGGACCCCGACGAATCTAGGCCGCCAGATGCAGAGTCACAGAGTGTACCCGGTCACAATTGATTTAATTGAAGAGTTCCTCACGCGATTGTTTACCTTTGTAGATTTTATTTTTGGGGGTACATTCACATTATTTTGTGCAATCACTTTGAGTTCATCCATGCTGTACTTTAATTCATTTTAACAACTCTCTATTATCTCTGCAAACAATATCGCATGCCATACTCAAGCAAGCCCTAGAATTGTAAACAGGCACAAGAAGCAAGAACAAAGGTACAAGGGTCGACACTGATTGAGGTCAGACTACCAATACATTCAAGCTTTTTCATTTTGCCAAGGCACAGCTCCCTCGTTCATGAAGTAGTCCTTCAGTGCATCGCGGATGTTTCCACCCGTCACATACTGATTTTGAGGTGCTGCCTGCAGGCCTGGCAGTTGTGCACCATGCATCTGTCGCCATCCCCCGTCCACAAGGTGGTGACCATTTCCCTGCTCAAAATCAGCATATCCTGGACCGCAATACTGCTGATCCTTGCGGTCACAAAGGAAATTATGCAGTGCAAGGGAAGCAAGCACAAACTTCTTCACCTGTGGTGGTGGTTGTTCCATTATTCTTTGGTACATACCAAAACGGGAGGCCAGTATGCCAAAGGCATTTTCAACAATCCTCCTGGCCCTTGACAGTCTGTAGTTGAAGATGGCTTTGTCACGATCCAGCCCTCTGTCGGCATATGGTTTCATAAGGTTGGGTGACAGAGCAAATGCGGCATCAGCCACAATCAGGCTTGGAATGGCCACATTGGTGCGAGGAATGCACATAGGCGGAGGCGTGCTCCATAGGCCCAGCTCCATGTCCCTCTTGAATGACGAGTCATTCCAAATTGTGGCGTCTTCGTTGCGCCCCTCGGCCCCGACCTCATGGTACAGAAACTTGTATTGCGCATCCACGATGGCGAAAAGCACGATGCTATGGAACCCTTGATAGTTATAGTACGCTGATCCTCCTCTATTTGGGCATTTGATGCGCACATGCTTGCCGTCGAGTGCTCCCAGGCACTGGGGGAAATTCCACTTCCTTTGGAATTGTTCCTGGATGCTGAGCCACTCCCTTTCAGTGGTTGGTGTCTAAAACACACACAAAGACAAATCATGCATAATTCTGGTACAGAACTGCTATATATAAGAATTTATAAAAAATATTTTATGTTATTCTTTATGTTTCAGGATATCGACGAGGATGCTGAATATTTCCATGAGCAGGCTTCAGGCGACATTGAAATGTTAGGACAGCAGATATTGGTGCGGCAGTTCACTGGTGAAGACAGATCGTCAAGTGGCAACTCCACAATCAGTTCAGGCAGTTCAAGTTTGCAACCTGGAACAAGCGGGTGCAACTTGGCTGACCGCTCGGGCAGCACAGACTGCCCACGACCTGTAACAAAGCAGCTTCTTACTGCAACAAATGGTAAGACACCAGCAAAAATGTCACGAGTGCTTGGGAACCGATCAGCACCTGCCACAGCACAGGAAGATGGAAACTTTAAAGCGGCAGCGGTTGGCTTTCTTCAGCAGCTGCAAGAGCAAAGGAAGAATCCAGCAAACCCCCACATCCACTTCGCCATGGCCATCGCTGAAGACCTGTGCAAAATTCAAAGTTCAAGAAGACTAGCAATCTTAAAACACAAGATCAATGGTTTAGTACATGAGGCATTGATGGAAGAAATGTCAGACAATGATGATAGCATTCCATAAGTGAAAGTCATTTCAAGAGTAATATAACCCATGGAAAAAGTGTTCAGTACATGAGTTATTGCTAAAACAATATAGTCACAAACTGGAAGTTGTCATTGTAACTACATTACATGGTGTATATTTTCAGGTCCATGAAGAAATCCATTCAGGTTTAATGTTTTGGAAACCCCTGCCATGTGTTAAGCTGTAATTTTCTTTTTACACTTTAACACATTATCCACATTACCTGTCTATAGATCTGTGAATGAATGTGCTTTTACAATTGGCTTGGAATACAAATGTCATGTTGGTAGTAGGTAGTATTTGATATGTGTAGGTTATTGTGGACAGTCATCATTTTGTATGACCCATGTTGAAGCCATAATAATCATCAAACACGCTCTCCGATCTGATTTGTTTTTCATACTCAGTGAGGCACAATAATGTCTGTTTTTTGTCATACTTGTCTTGTTTTATTCGGGTTTTTTTAATCATTACTATAAAAAAAAAAACATTTAAACTCATTGTACCCACCACCAAAATCCCTAAATTTTGCTGTTGTCCTCTGAAGACACAGATCGACCATGATAGTTCAAGGGTGATGCCAGAATAGCTTGGCGCCCATAGGCACCAAGCTATTCTGGCATGACCCTTGAACTATCATGGTTGATCCTCATCTTGCTGTGGTGTGTCTGGGGTTAAATGAGGTAAGAAATTCACATACTATCACACTTTTATTCCAATGGGAGAATGCACTACTTAGCCAAACATTTTCTGTACCTTTAGATATGTGTCCTTCAGGGCATTGTAGATAGCATCACAAGTCTCTGCTATGACATAACCCAATGTTGACACCGGGATGCGAAAGAGGTAGAACATGCTCAAGTAAGGTCCACCTGGAACACACAAACAAAGAACAAAAATGAAATTAAATATTGTACTGTGCCAAGTGAACACTAAGTTTATTTTGAACACTTTAAATCATGGACTTGCAGATTACAACAATGGTGTACCACCGCATGACATTTTCTACATCCAACGAAAAATGACAGCTCAGCTGTGCATCGCTGCATATATATAGAATTACAGAATGTTTAGACAAAAAAAAAAATGTTTAGGGCTTAACGTCGTCCACCATGAAGGTGATTTCAAAGACGGGACACTGAACAAATTTTGACCCAAGCTGGATTCGAACCCGGAACCTGTCGGTCGAGCGGCGAACACTGTTACTACCGAGCCACCCAGCTCCCCGAATGATTAGACAACAGATTTAACAACCTGAAAAATGATTTTAGCTTTGTTAGCTTTTTTCCTCTGCAAACGGCTGTATAGAAAACTGAGTGAGGTACTGGTACAGTGGTAGTGGTCTAATAAAACGGCTTTAAACGATCATTGATGTTTTAAAATAAACAGTGGAGACAAAATATATAACCTTCTGCCAGAAATCGTAGCGTCACAGCCAGCCTTTCCTCTGGAGCTATGGTGTCTTTAAAGTTGGTGTCACGTTTTTCAATGAGGGGTCCCACTGTGTGAAGCAGTACATCAAATGCCTCCCCACTCATCCTCAAAAATTTGTGAAGATGTTTTGGGTCCTGCAAGTTATCACACAAATAAATACATGTACCACTTGTTAAGTTATTATATTGTTTGTTCCAGGGTGAAACTATTGTTTTTATTTCTTTTAATTTCTTCACCAGAACATTAAAAACACTTAAATCCATTTTTAGTACAAACTTAAAATCATTAAAAATAACATTCAACTAACAATTTAATTAAAACATTAAAAAAATAAGACGAAGAGGACAATGAAACAATATTTTGTAGTTATACCTTGCAACCTAGGCTAAAATGCCTACAGGTCCCTACCTAGTCAGTGTTCGATGCATTCAAAATATTCGAATGAAACTGTACAGTGTGTAAACAGATATGTGGCATTTACAGAAATACTACAACACTTTAAAATTAAAAAAAGGTGCACCAAATCCAAACTGCACTTCAGAGAATAGTGAAAATATTGAATGAATCATACACGCTCTATGGAATGAATAACCGCACTCACCTGTTCAGCCAGCTCTTGAACCAGTGCATGAAATGCACCTTGCTGGTGTCTTTGCAACACGTAGGGCAGTGTTGCCCTTCGCTGTCTTTGTTTTTCTCCTGCCCCTTCCTTCTCGCCTAGAACATAGAGCGCTAAAACAATGCCAACATCTTCTGCATCTTCTTCTAATACACGAGCAGACGCCATTGTTGCTGATCAACTTCCGTCTCGGCTGGTTCGGCGCGGCTAAAATTAGACCCGGTTAAGAAACGAAAAGAGTTCGCCGTGACCGCCCGATCCTCTGTCTCGTCTCAGCTGGTCTCGGCTTGTCTCGGGGAGACCCAATTCGGAAAGAAACCGCATTTTGACCGAACGACGAACCTCGGTTCGCCGAGACATTTTCTCGCCCAGTTAAGGCAGGGCTTAATGCCCGTTAGTACGCAAAACCATAGAACCAGATCCGGCGGGTTTTATACCACTGCAGTCAGACACATAAACTTTATTTTATTAACGTTAGCAACGTTGAACGCCTTTCGGCAACGCAGGGCTTGCGCTTATTCTCGTTGTTGCCCTCGAAAAACAACTAGTTCAGTTAATGAACTACGTCCTTCTTCCACCCCTCTAATAATACCTTAACTATTGCATTTTTTTATTTCTTTTACGAAAATAGTGGGGGAATGAAGGCCTTCGGCCTTTGGGGTACAATGATTCCTTTGACCTCCCTCAGGCCTAAAAAGGTCCATGTAGCGAACCCCTCCGACGAATAACTTATAACTTATATATATATATATAATTTTTTTTTAACTTGTGGGGGGGGGGGGGGGGGGGTCTTTTTACTATATATGATTATCTTTTGCTGTATCGTCTGATGTATTTTTATGTGTAGGGTAGCAGGACACTTTGGAAGATGGGCATTGCTATGCCTAAAACTTTCTTGTTATCCTGAATAAAAACGTTTCACCATCATCACCTCTCTCTCTCTCTCTCTCTCTCTCTCTCTCTCTCTCTCTCTCTCTCTCTCTCTCTCTCTCTCTCTCTGTCTCTCTGTCTGTCTGTCTCTCTCTCTTCCCCACCCGGGTCTGCCCTGGAGGACTTGGGTGGGGTTAACTACTTTTTAGTTCCCAGGGTCGCCCTGGTCAGCCCCACAGGGTTGGTTTTCCTCTCTATTCTGGGGCATGTGTTTCAGTCTACCCTTGGTCCATTCACCTGTATTTTCCTATTTTAAACTATCCCTACTATCTGTGCTGCCTGTAGCTCTTGATATTGGATGTGTGTTGCTAAATGGTCTTAGCTTTATTTAGGCCCCATATCGTAGGTTTATTTAGCGTATTAGACCGGCTGACGACATACATTCAATATTCTGGGTTTTTTTTTTCTCACAAGCAGTGCAGGCACGTCCTGAGAAAGCCTTGTTGCTGTCGGGACGTTAAGCAATGTACAATCAATCAATCAATCAATCAATCAATCAATCAATCTCTCTCTCTCTCTCTCTCTTTCTCTCTCTCTCTCTCTCTCTCTCTCTCTCTCTCTCTCTCTCTCTCTCTCTCTCTCTCTCTCTCTCTCTCTCTCTCTCTCTCTCTCTCTCTCTCTCTCTCTCTCTCTCTCTCTCTCTCTCTCTCTCTCTCTCTCACGCGTGTGAGTACGCGTGTAATTTAACACAGGTTTTTTTTTTTTTCTGCTCCCAGTGTGTCCTGCCGACAAACTGCTGAACAGCTACCTGAAGTACCCCAACAGTGGCATTTTTGGAGCAAATATGAAACACGTGTACGGCTCGGTGGATGACTGCAAAGCGGCCTGCGACAATTCCGCCCAGTGTCTTACGTTTGAGTACGAGAGCCAAGCAAACGCAAACGGTCCCGGATGTAATCTCCAGGACGTCACGGCTCTCACAAACCCCGGGGATTATACCACCTCGGTAGCGCTTTGTGACAATTATCAGAAACAGTGTGCCTGATTCACAGGGTGAGGGAATCGAAGATTGTTATGCCCAGAGTTATGTGCCACTGGTACGAGCGTCAATATTAGTGTAGGTCAAATAACACAATCAGACTCCCCTGCAGTCCCATCTGTTAAAATGCCTTAGCCTTAGTCTGTCCCAGTCATCCCCTAATTTTTCAATCCCCTAAACAACACTACCGCCCATTTGCTGCACATTTGCCATGCACAAAATAAAAATAAATAAATAAGGACATCAGCCGTCTCATTTCCTGGATATTAATATGTTTCACCCAAGTTACACCCAAGCGCAGCCGAAACTGGTATACACCTCAAACCACCACTCGCTTGGCAAATCAAACAAGGCCAAAAAGAGTCCGCTGGTTAAGCCAAGGCTGGAATGATTCAAACCACCAAACATGTCTCTTCTCATCTATCAAAAGATTTCAAGCAAATTCCAGCATACTGCCAATGTACAAAATGCCAAAGAAGGCAGAATATTTAAAAAACAAACAAACGATCCTTGCCGCACTACCTTACCTGCCTCATTTAAATATGTAATGTGACGTATTACCTATCGACGTTCTCAGCCCTTACCTGTAACCGGCTTCCTTTAGAGTCCGAAATAACTCAGGCGGTCAAGCGTCGGAGCAAGAGCGCGAAGGGAATCGCTGGGTGGTGGGTTCGAGCCCTCGTTCCGGCCCCGCTAGCTGGACTCGCAGTCCAGGGGAAAAAGACGGGCTTGTTCCATAACATGTCCGTTGAAAGGTCCTGGTCAATCAAAGTGGCACAGTTGCAGTGCGCCTGAATCGATCAGTGTTCAGGTCGTACGCGATAGGCAATAGATTTCCCTGTCCCCCATAGCCCGCCCGTCAGGGCCGTCCATTATCACTTCGGTGCTGTGGACGTTAAAACCCGAACTAATCAACCAACCGGCTTCCGAATCCTATGCCTGAATCACAGCAGTTTGGAAGCAAAGTTAAAGTTACGTCCCCTCAGAAGGCGCCGCATAAAGACGTTCGGAATCAGGGACACATAACTCTTGGATTTCCTCGTCTTTGTGTCTGAACAACAAACGTTTTTCTTCTTTTAACCCTTAACCATACAGTGTGGACAAACGCAAGGTTACCTAAAATATTGAAGGTCACCTAGCAAACTCCCTCGAGCACCGCTGAGGCCGAAATGAGAATACGAATGCGAAGTCATCTTCAAGAGCCATAGAACTTCGTGTGCCCCTCAGACGCGAGGACTCATGTTTTGTTCTTTGCCTCCGGCAAGCCACATTCACATCCACATTTCTTTGCCAGTAGCATAGAATTTGACACCGCACATCCGCAAGATGCGAAGAACAGCCCCAGTGTCTTCATGACACGATCGCTTTCAGTGGGCCGCAGCTCAAATTAGGAGCACAACAATATTAACACTTTTTCGGTGCATTATGTGAGAGTCATTGACCTGAACTCTTGAAATTAAAACATCACCAAAGTGCAAGAGGTATAGATCCTCATGAGCCCCCGCAATTGCGGGGGCTCATGAGGATATATGCCTCTTGCTGAAATCACTTTGGTGAATGGGGATGAAGAGACTAAAGAATGCAGTTGCCTGATGATACTGACATACCGAGATGGAGAGTAGTTCTAGGGTTCAAACGAAAAGGATGGAAAAGTTTATGAGAAGGAGATCAAATTAAAGATCTGTGGGTTGTACAGACAAGTTTCACCCTTTCTTTTTCGAGTGAAGCTGTCCTAACCTATATCTTGAACCATCGATCATGAACATGGGCAGCAGTGTAAGCTAGGTGAATTCGTTGCTGTTTTTTCATCTTTGAGGGTTTTTTTTAAACTTTTTTTTCTTTCAGTCATGCTTTCTGGCATTCGTGTTAAAGGGCTGAATTAGTAGGTAATGTTTGGAGAAATGGGTCGCGTAAGTGGTAGAGGGTTCAACTCTCGTCCGAAAAGTCGCGGGGTCGAACTCAAATTGGGTCAAATTCCGTTTAGACTCTGTTCGGTGCCCCGTCTTTTAAATCACCGCCGTGGTGTACAAAGGACGTTAAGCCCTAAACATTTATCGGTTTCTGGTCAGTGTTGTATGACTCTTTACTTGTATTTATAGATAAACAAGCATACAATATTATATATGTATTTTTCCAGTATATTTTTATGAGTAAGCAGACAATTTATCCACACATTCAAATCGGCCGTGATCACGTGGTCAACCCTAAAATAAACTTTATTGTTCTTCACTTTATATTTGGTCAATGTTTGTTTAGTTCTTTTGCTCAATATTGTTTGATCAATGTTTGTTTAAAACATGTGAAATAAATAATAATGTTGTGAATGTTAGCTTTTTCTTTCTTGTTTTCGACAATGTGTCAATGTTTCTTACAGACGCCGTACTGTCACGTGACAGACACTATATAACTCGGTTACTTTCAGTAGGCTGCAGCACAAATTAAGATCACACACAATATTAACACCTTTGGAGTGAAATATGTGCGAGTCATTGATCTGAACTCTTGAAATTAAACATCACGGAAGTGCAAGGCGTAAATCATCATGAACCCCTGCAATTGCGATGCGGGGTCGAAGCCAAATGGGGTCAAATTTCGTTAGAATCTGTTCGGTGCCCCGTCTTTTAAATCACCATCGTGATATGCAAAGGACGTTAAGCCCTAAACATTTATTGTTTTCTGGTCAGTGTTGTAGGAACTCATTACTTGTATTTATAGATAACAAGTATACAGTATAATATCTGTGTTTTTGGCTCACGTGCGAAGCAACAGTGAGTCTATGTTTTGGGCCAGTGGTCGTCCGTCCGCCGTCGTCCGTCGTGAAAACGTTATAACGTTGGCATTTTCTCGGAGACTATTCAAGCCACGGTCTTCAAACTTGGCTCAATGATACTTTGTGGCAAGACCTTTCTAAACAAACCAATTTCAGTGACCTCTCACGTATGTTATGGTCACAGGGGATCAGGGAATATATGAAAAATAGATATATTTTAACATAATTTATTTTTCCTCAAATATTATTCACAAATTCAAACCCAAACTTGGTGCAAAGATACCTGATGGTAAGACCTTTCTATGCATACTAATTTGGTTGATCCCTCGGAAAGGTCAAGGGTCACAAAATCTCAGGAAATAGCTCCAAAATAGTCAAATTTGGACAAGATATGTTTTTTCTCAAATACTATTCACAACTTCATACCCAAACTTGATACAGAGATACCTGATGGTACGATCTATCTATGCATACTAATTTGAATGACTCCTTGGAAAGGTCAAGGTCACAAGAGCTCAGGAAATAGGTCAAAATACCCATATTTTAACAAGAAATGTTTTTTTCTCAATTACTATTCACAACTTCAAACCAAACTTGCTACAGAGATACCTGATGGTAAGACCTATCTATGCATACTAATTTGGATGACCCCTCGGAAAAGGTCATGAGGATCTATGCCTCTTGCTGAAATCACTTTGGTGGATGGGGATGAAGAGGCTAAAGAATGCAGTTGCCTGATGACACTGACATACCGAGATGGAGAGTAGTTCTAGGGTTCAAACGAAAAGGATGCAACAGTTTATGAGAAGAAGGTCAACAGATCTGTGGGTTGTACAGACAAGTTTCACCCTTTCTTTTCGAGTGAACCATCGATCATGAACATGGGCTGCAGTGTAAGCTATGTGAATGCGTTGCTGTTTTTTCATCTTTGTGTTTGTTTGGTTTTTTACCTTTTTTTCCAGTCATGCTTTCTGGCATTCATGCTAAAGGGCTGAATCAACAGGTAATGTTTGGAGAACTGGGTAGCTCAGGTGGGTAGAGGATTCGATTCTTGTCCGAAAGATCGCGGGGTCGATCCCAAATGGGGTCACATTTTGTTCAGACTCTGTTCGGTGCCCCAGCTTTTAAATCACCGCCGTGGTGTACAAAGGACGTTAAGCCCTAAACATTTATCGTTTTCTGGTTAGTGTTGTATGAACTCTTTATTTGTATTTATAGATAATAAATCATATAATATTATATATGTATTTTTCAGTATATTTTTATGAATGGTCAGACAATTCAAATCGGCCGTGATCACGTCGTCAACCCTAAACAAACTTTATTGTTCTTTACTTAATATTTAATCAATGTGTGTTTAGTTCTTTGCTTAAAAATGTTTGATCTATGTTGTTTTGTTTTTTTTAAACCTGTGAAATAAAATAAAAACGTTGTGAATATTAGCTACTTTTTTGGCTCACGTGCGAAGCAAAAATGAGTCTATGTTCCGGGCCAGTGGTCGTCCTTCCGTCGTCCGTCGTCTGTCGTCCGTCGTCCGTGGTAAACTTTAACGTTGGCATTTTCTTGGAGACTATTCAAGCCACATTCTTAAAACTTGGCCCAAGGATATCTTGTTCCGAGACCTTTCTAAACATACCAATTTCAGTGACCTCTCACAAAGGTGAAGGTCATAGGGGATCAGGAAATATATTAAAATAGCTGTATTTTTACATAATTTATTTTTTCTCAAAAACTATTCACAACTTCAAACCCAAACTTAGTACAAGGATACCTGATGGTAAGGCCTTTCTATGCATACTAATTTGGTTGATCCCTCAAAAAGGTCAAGGGTCAAGGATCTCAGGAAATAGATAAAAAATAGCCATATTTTGGCAAAAGATTGTTTTCTTTCCTCGCAAATACTTTTGACAACTTCAAACTTAAACTTGCTATGGATATATCTGATGGCAAGACTTATCTATGCATACTAATTTTGATGAGCCCTCGGAAAACATAAAGGGTCACAAGAGGTCGGCAAATAAGCGTAAAATGCCAATTTTGGATAGAATTTTAGTTATTATCAACATTATTGCAAACTTTTCAATCAAATTTGGCACAAAGGTAGCTGATGATAAGACCTTCCTATGTATACTAATGTAGTCGACTCATCGCAAAGGTCAAGGGTCACGGTCAAAGGTGAAGATGTGTGAAAACTGATTAAATTTTGAGAAACATTGATTTTGTTGGTACAGAAGCCATCCCTTTCCTTCAGTATTGTCACATATGTTTGTATCGGTGATACAAGTGCGCCATGAGGGATTTGCCTTTCTAATTTTTCTTGTTTTCGACATCGACAATGTTTTTTTTACAGACGCCGTACTGGCACATGACATACACTATATAACGCAGTTACTTTTAGTAGGCTGCAGCTCAAATTAGGAGCACAAAAAAATATTAACACTTTGTGGGTGCAGAATGTGCGAGTCATTGATCTGAACCCTTGAAATTAAAACATCATCGAATTGCAAGAGGTATAGATCCTCATGAGCCCTCGCAATTGCGGGGGCTCATGAGGATCTATGCCTCTTGCTGAAACCACTTTGGTGGATGGGGATGATGGGGCTAAAGATAGCTGGTGCCTGATGATACATACCGAGATGGAGAGTAGTTCTATGGTTTAAACGAAAAGGATGCAAGTGTTTATGAGAAGGAGATCAAAAGATCTGTGGGCTGTACAGACAAGTTTCACCCTTTCTTTTTCGCGTGAAGCTGTCCAAACCTATATCTTGAACCATCGATCATGAACATGGGCTGCAGCGTAAGCTAGGTGAATGCGTTGCTGTTTTTTTCATCTTTGTGTTTTTATAACCTTGTTTATTTCAGTCATGCTTTCTGGTATTCGTGTTAAAGGGCTGAATTAGCAGGTCATGTTTAGAGAACTGGGTAGCGCAAGCGGTAGAAGATTCGACTCTCGTCCGAAAGCTCGCGGGGTCGAACCCAAATGGGGTCAAATTTCGTTCAGACTCTGTTCGGTACCCCGTATTTTAAATCACAGCCCTAATGTACAAAGAACCTTAAGACCTACACATTTGTCGTTTTCTGGTTAGTGTTAAATGAATTGTTTATTTGTATTTATAGATAAACAAACATACAATATATATGTATTTTTCAGTATATTTTTATGAATAAGCAGACAATTTATCCACGCATTTAAATCGGCCGCGATCACGTCGTCAACCCTATAAAGTAAAAGATCATTTTTGTTGTGCTTTGCTTCATAATATTTCATCAATGTTTGTTTTAAAACCTGTGAAATAAAGCTATCAGTACGTTTCAACAAGCACTTTTGTTTTCTTTGCGAAGCCCCACAGACTCACGCACACACACACACACACACACACACACACACACACACACACACACACACACACACGCACGCACACGCACGCACGCACACACACACACCATCACACACTCTCTCTCTCACACACACACACACACACACGCACGCACGCACAACACACACACACACACACACGCACGCACGCACAACACACACACACACACACACACACACACACACACACACACACACACACACGTGCGTGAGCAGATGCTTCGATCATTTTAACACATCCAAGGCGCCCTGCATCAATAATTGTCGTTTTGAGTTGCGCCGGGAACGCTATACAACACTCGCAGCTATTGATGCGGGTCACCTTGAATGAGTTAACCCCCTTCCCGGCTACTGGTCGCACATCGTGTTTTCTGAAATCTTTGTTATTTCAATGAACGGCCAAAAACCCGGCCATCTGACCAAGACACATGGATACTAAACAGGATATGGAATAGGCATGAGCCCCCATGCTTGGGTGTTGCTTGATGCGTTCCGGCAGCGTATGGGTTAATGGCCCACACTCAAGCGGGGAATAGTTTGTGTCGCAACGCATAATTTATCAAGAAAAAACTCGCAACACAATGAGTCTTATTTCACATTGAAACCGCTTCAAGGACATGATATTTGAACTGGGAAAGAGATCAGGAGACATCGGAATATCAAAAGACTTTCAATTTGCGATTAACACATTCGAGACATGCTGCATTTGGGTACGCGGCTTTATGCCGCGTATCCGAATGCAGCACGTCTCGAATAAATAAATGTGCCGAACTGCATTTCAGCTGAAGGGTAAACGTTGAGCTCTATGATAGAAAAGTTGGACTTGTCCTCTGAGGACCATTTTGGACTGCTTTTACGTTAATGATGTAGTCCTACTACTATTGCTTTAAAAATGACTATGAAGTTATATACTAGTTAAGTTATAATTAAGGTGTTGACTGTTTATGCCGGAGCGACTGTCTAATAGCCGGTGCTGTTCTTATGGCGACGGGCCCCAAGGTAGCAACTGTGAAAGTATTCGTCTTTTTTTTTTTTTTTTTTTTTTTTTTGGGGGGGGGGGGGGGGGGCGTATTTTTGTTATTTGTGTAACTAGTCTCAGCCAAGCAGAAAGTTTAGAAACATTATATTATGTGTTATAGAGATACTAAGATAGAACCGTTTTTAGTTTGCTTGCGTTAGGGAGGTTCAGGTCGGGTTGGGGCCGTTGGCGCCGACCATTAGACGCCTTGGCGACGGGCTTCACCCGTCCCGAGCCATTGTCCATTTGTTTGAAAACTGTTGTGTGAGTGTGGGTGATTGCGAGTTGCACCTGAGGTGGAGAAAAGAATTTCTCTTTTTGAGATAATAAAGTACTCTTATTCTTATTCTTATTATTCTTAAAACATCATGATAGTTCAGGATAGATTGATCGTGATACTTTAAGGGTGGTGTTAAGCTTTTATGACTCCACCATTTAACTATCATGGTGGTTTTTTCTCCTGTTGTACTGTGTCAGGGCTTCATGGATTAACCCATTACATCCTGAGGCTTAATTATTTTTAACTTGCTTATGTCGTATGAAAGCTACATTAAAGATTAAGCGATAGGTCAACCATTTTAGTTAAAGGGTCGTGACATAATAGCTTGGCGCCTCTGAGGTGACAAGCTACTCTGGCACCACCCTTGAACTATTATAGTCAAGTTTATTTCTTGTAATAGTGTATAAAGATCAAAAGGGTTAAGTTGTTATTAATATATATATATATATATATATATATATATATATATATATATATAAAATAATACACGTAGAAACTGTAGCAGGGCAACATGTTATCGTCATGCACGTGCTACCAGGACTGGAGACCTGCAGCCTGCCTTACGGCCTCTCACACCAAATATAACCCTCGTTTTAACTCTTTCGAGACGTGCCGCATCCGGATTCGCGGCGTAAAAAACTGACTTTCGGTGGCATGGTGTCTCCTCGCAACGGTAAATGCAGCGAATAAATGGCGGCCCGCTGATGATGAGCTTGAAAAGGGACAGGGACTTCCAACTCTCGTTGATTTCGTCCGGGGGGGGGGGGGGGGGATGGGCCAGGGGGGTTGGGGGGGGGGGATGTTGTCTCGCTGTCTGTCTGCCGCTCCGTCGCGCAGCTGGCTGATAGTGCTGCCGGGGCCGGGTGGTTGATGGTGCAGGAGGTGGGTGGTGTGGCCGGGGAACCGTTGCTATCGCCAGGCCAGGCTAACCACTCCAGGAGATGTTGCAGGAGTGGTGGCGGTGGTGGTGGAGTCGGCCGGGGACACCGTGGCCGGTTGAAGTAAGGTCTGGGGAGGTAGGGTGGTGGAGGCGGCGGCCAGTCAATTCATGGTCGAGGGGCCGGGCGCTGCCATGGGGAGGGTGGGTGGCGGTGTTGCGGTGGCAGCCGCATGTGTGGTGGCGGCGTGGCGAGCAGTGGTGGGCGCTGGTGGCGGTAGCGCTTTGGCGGTCTGCGGCGTCTTCTTGCTTGTCTCGGGCCGGTGACTGGTCCGCTGCCTGACTGCTGGGGGGGGGGGGGGGGGGGGGGGCTGGGAGGGCCGTGGTGGTCGGAGCTGGGGCCGGTGTGGCCTCAGTCGCCGTGCCCATCTCCCGCGTTGTGGGTGTCGGTGCTGTGTTGCCACACCCTGTGTCTCTGGTGGTGGGGGGTGGCGTGGCGTCGGTCCCTTGGTTGGCCGTTTGTGGGGGGTCTGTTGTTGCCTGGCTCTCCGTGTGTGTCGTGGAGGCCACGGCCTGGCTGGTTGCGTCGTTGGTTGTCGGCGGCTCCAGATCTTTGATGGCGCCCGAGTGCACTAGCCACCGGGCGGCGACTAGTGCTCGGTGGTACGGGTCGCCATCAACTGCCGTTAGGATGGGAACGGCGTCTTTGTAAGAGGATCACCAACTCCTCGAATCCGATCCCCCTGAGCCGAGTCCCCTCCTCCTCCAGCGTTGCCGGCCGCTCCCGCGTTAGTTGTTCGGGGATGTCGACCGGAGGTGGGGAGTGCAGGGAGTCCGCCCACGATGACGGTTCCGAAGAGTCTTCGTGATGCTCCTCTTCTAATGTTGGGTATTGGAAGAGGGGTGGGGCAGCGTAGTGTCTGTACTGGTCAAAGATGTTCTGTAGTTCCCGCGGTGAGATGAGTCCTTGCGACCCTCCCACCACGTAACTCTGGTGAGGCGCGTAGCTTGCTTGCTGGGTGGGGGGGGGGGGGGGGCGAAGGTGCCCGCCGTACTTGTTCTTGAGGCCGTATCGGAGGGGAGAGAGGGGGCTTGTAGCTCCTCGTCTCCCTCCTGGCCGTTACTTGTGGTCTCTGTACTTGGGGGAGGGTGGAGGTGTACTCCTCCACCTGTTCCCTGTTTGTCTTGCGACGGTTTTTCTTTCCTTTGTCCATCGCTGGGCTGGCTGGCTTGCTTGTATTAGCTGGCTTTGTCGCTGGCTGGCTTGCTTTGTGGGAGATAGCGGTGAGCCGTCCTCTCTCCTTCGCTGCTGAGCGCCGAGCGCGGCGTAACGCCCCGAATCCGGATGCGGCACGTCTTGAAAGAGTTAACCCTGTCCAGTGCCAGATGACGCAGACTGTGTTTGAAGACCAAAAGACCCTGCATTTCCCATGAACATGGATACAAAGTGGTGTCAGCAAGAGGCATAGATCCTCATGAGTTCCCGCGACGGAGGGGGCTCATGAGGATCTATACCTTTTGCAGTTGTGTGGTGTTCACATTTTCTCGGCACTGAACGGGTTAAATCGTCTGCTACACACTTTGTACACGTCACTTGCTATAGAACTGCCGGGATAACTCATGGGTAGTGTCTGATTGGGTTCTCAGTCGGCCTAAGCGATAAAAAGTCATTGGAACGATGTCGGCCAAGTGTATACGACCAATATCACGGTCGGGTAATTTGATAATTTTCCTTGATATGAAAATAACGAGGGTATAATTAGTACCACGGGCACAGCACGGAGAGGGTAATGACACGGTCCACTTTAACTGTACAAACTCACTTTGAGTTGACAAGCTGCTAGCCCTAGTAAGCTGGGATTAATAAATAGATATTAAGCTCACTTTAGCTGTCATGATGCGGGCAGTAGCGAACGGGGAGCTGGGACTAATGAATACATAATGAGCCCACTTTAGTAGTGAGAAATACAGACTCCTGTTGACTAGGAATAATTATGAGAGACAGTTAATAGCTCCGTTGACATCTAGGGACAGGGGGCGCTGTCCACCAGAGCAGATGTGGGATATGATGGGCGGCAGTAATAGCTCCTTTGACAGCTAGGGTCAGGGGACGCTGACCACCATAATAGATATGGGATATTATGGGTGACAGTAATAGCCCCTTTGACTGATTGCGACAAAGGGGCGATGCCCTCCAGAACGTGTATATATAGTGGGGGAAAAACACCAGAGGGGAGGTCACAACGAAGAGAGAGGACACAACGAAGGGAACGAGATAGATAGAGGGAGCTGGGGAGCAAGAGACCGAGCTCCCGATTTTTGCCATTTCGTATGTCATGCTGGTAGGTTGGTTGTGCCCAACCTATTAGACCCACGATGACCAAGAAATAAAAGACTCTTCTGGAAACACTCTTGTCTGGCTGCGTCTTCCATCAACAACACCTTGCGTGTGGCTGTGGTAGTGTAACACCAGTGAACATTATGCCCACCACGCTGGTGCTTCGATAAGTGTTATGCTAACACGAAAGATAACCAGCATGCTGGAATCCCCAGTATGTATTCTCTCCTGACTCAGGGATGGCGGCTCCGATGGCTCACGGTCGGCATTTCAGTTCGGCACACGCAAAATGGCGGCATGCCAAAACACATCTACGGTCAGCTTTTTCTATGGTATGCAGGCCGGACGCAGGGCCCCGCAATCGGCGAATCCAGAGACCTCTGCAAGCCTGCCCCAGTAAGCAAAGGTCCTCGGGCCCAATGCCGTTGTGGACTCAAAGACGTCTTGCTACTGGGGTTACGACTGAGAGACAATTACTGAATGACAGAGGGCCGCTCCGCCTCAGTGGCGGGAAAATCATGTAGCAGGGCACCAAGCAGGTCGAGAGAGCCGGAAGCAGCATGCTACATTGGAGAGTCACTTTTAGCTTCCAAGAAACGAGCCAACCCGCCCCCCCCCCCCCTTCCTCATCCCCCTCCGTCGTCATTTTTTTTTCTGTTTCTGCACTCGCCACCCCCCACCCCCCACCCCCCCCCCCCCCACCCCCCGTGGTTGGCTAAGACAGCCTCCGAGCATATTGTAATTGAATGTCTCATTGAAGACATAAACAGCCGTTTATAGGAAGTCGGTTGACCCAGATTAGACTCGTCTGTAATTTTTGTCATATTTACTTGAACTTTTGTTTGGAAAAGGACATCTGATGAGTTCGTTAGCCAGTTTTGCATCCTTTCAACTTCTTTAGTAAAAATTAATTCTTTTCAGAAAAGAATTAAAACAGTAAAAAAAAAAATTTAAATTGACTTTTATAGGTAGTCAGACAGTGGCGGTGACGTAAAAGAGACAACTCCGTCACCACGCAGACATTGACAATACTGTAAATATGACATCATTCTCTCTAGCGCGCGCCGCGCTCTCTCTTTCTCACAGACATGCACGCATCTCCAAGAGGCATATATCCTCATTCGCCCAGAGAGCGCATGGGGATCTATGTCTCTTGGAGATGTTTGGATCGCGCGCGCATGCACACACTAACACGCACACACACACACACACACACACACACACACACACACACACACACACACACACACACACACACACACACACATCGTCACGCTTTAAGAAGAGCATTCAGGTGACTCGATATAGCTAGTATGAAGAAAGACATTGGATGAGTTCGTTAGCCAGCTTTGTACCCTTTCAACTTCTTCAGTAAAAAATTAATTCTTGTCAAATAAAAAATAAAACAGTAAAAAAAATCTTGACGTTTGGAGAAAGTCAGACATGGCGGTGACGTAAAGAGGCAACTCCGTCACCACGGAGACATATTCTAAATATGACGTAATTGTCTCTCTCTAACTTGCTCGTTCTTTCTGTCACATATGCGTGCATCTCCAAAAGGCATAGCTCATCATGTGCCCAGAAGGCGAATAAACATCTTTGCCTCTTGACGGTGTTTGGAGCGCGGGCATACAGGCAAGCACACACATGCATACACATCGACGCGCTTGCAGAAGAGCATGCAGGTGTACTTAATATTGCATGTACCTAGGTAAAGTCAACCTGCTTTCACACAAATTATAGCAAAACTGAAATTGTACCCTGAAATTCTAGTTTTGTCACAATTTTCACAAGTCTTGAAGCAAAAGCGAAGCTCATATCACGTTAAATATAAAATTACGTAAAAACGAAAAAATACGTCATGACGATTGACAAACCAATGACGCGTATGCACTGCGCGCATCCCTTATAGATTTCACTATGGCGCATTGGCACATCTGCGAGGCTTTTTCAAAAGGAGATATTACAACATCAGAATCAAGTCAAAGACAAAAGATAGAGATCATTTTCAGCGAAGACAGCTCCCGTGTAGAAGGGACTTTCAGGGTTATGGTTCATCCCATCTTGTTCTCTTTCCTGTTACTTTTTATGCCATGACTTGACTTGGGTAACAGTAGAGAAAGAGGTGGGTAACAGCACTGACTCTTTAACATTTTATGAAATTAATAAAATTCTCTTTGCGTTATGAATGCAGGTCCTTTATCGCATAAATGGTAGATTACAGAAACTCCTAGATTTGTTTTTCTCTCACTTGGTAACATGATGGAATTATTGCAACATGATAGAACTGGTATGAAGTGTAAACACACATACACACACACACACACACACACACACACACACACACACACACACACACACACACACAAACGCGCGCGCGTGCACTGCGACGCACTGACAGAAGAGCATGCGCGTGTACACTTTTGTACTCATGACGCCTCAGACATTTTGATTCAGGTTTGGTAACCACATCTGTCGGTTATTGGCACATTAAAAAAAAAAATATGATTCAAAATAATAGAAGACTCGTCCAGCTCTAACATAGAGAGCTGTCAGTACGTTTAGCAGACAAGGATAAAACTCAGTCATATGGAAACTTTATTAATTATTCAAAAGACACAGCCCGAAGCTGATTTGAAAACGGTTATTGAGCAGTTCGAAAGTTGTGAGCAAGTGTGTGCGCTCCACGTGTGAGCGTGTCTGTGTGTGTGATATGCTCGTTTGTTTTTAACCTGCAGTTAGCGCAATTGCGGTGTTTGTGTGTGTGTGTGTGTGTGTGTGTGTGTGTGTGTGTGTGTGTGTGTGTGTGTGTGTGTGTGTGTGTGTGTGCTCGCGCATGTGTTTATATTATAGTAAATAATAATAATAATAATAATAAAGGATTGATTGATTGATTGTACGTGACAGCAACAAGGCTTTCTCAGGACGTGCCTGCACTGCTTGTGAAACAAAAAAAAATATATTGAATGTATGTCGCCAGCCGGTCCAATACGTTAAATAAACCTACGATATGGGATCTAAATAAAGCTAAGACCATTTAGCAACACACATCCAATATCAAGAGCTACAGGCAGCGCAGACAGTAGGGAGAGTTTAAAATAGGAAAATACAGGTGAATGGACCAAGGGTAGACAGAAACACATGCCCCAGAATAGAGAGGAAAACCCACACTGTGGGGCTGACCAGGGTGACCCTGGGAACTAAAAAGTAGTTAACCCCACCCAAGTCCCCCAGGGCAGACCCGATTGGGGGAATAATAAAGGAGATTTGTTAAGCGCTTATTCTAAAAGTAGCTCTAAGTTCTGATACAATAAAAAGATAACAGCTAACACGCGCGCGCGCGCACACACACACACACACACACAGCATATGCACACACACACACACACACACACACACACACACACACACACACATACACACACACATACGTGACAGTGGTGATAACTTGTGCATGGCTGGGAAAATGAACTAGTGAAAGGCAGCGTTGTAGAGGTGGGTTTTGAGAAGTGATTTAAATGAGGAGAGCGTTTGACAGTTACGGACAGGGGTGGGGAGACTGTTCCAAGTGGCGGGGCCAAGATTGGAAAAGGCACGACCGCCATGTGTTTTACGTTTGAAATTAGGAAGGTGAAATTTTGGAGTAAGTCAGAGACATAAGGAGGAGAAGCCAGGCTGATAGAGTTGAAGCACATGCAGGACAGTTTATACAGAATGCGTTCTTGTACAGGCAGCCAGTGGTGTTTCTCAACGGCGGGGCGGATATGGTCACGCTTACGCAAGCGCAGAACTAGACGGGCAGCACTGTTTTGCACTCTCTGCAGTTTATCTAGCTGGGTTTTAGACAGGCCGGAAAGGAGGGAGTTACAGTAGTCTAACCGTGATAAAACAAAGGAGGAGACAAGGATTGCAGTTGCTTCGGGCGTCAGATACTGTTTAACACTGCTAATGCGCCGAAGTTCATTAAAGGCTGATCTGCACATATGACTAACATACTTATCCGTTTTGAGGTCTCTGTCAACTTGAAAACACCAAGGTTTTTGACACTGTCAGAGAAAGTGATTTGATTTTGACAGACAGAGATGTGACTGGGAAGACACTGGACACCTGCAAAGGACGCACACCAGCTGTGATAAGCATGGACTCTGTTTTACAATCATTTAGCTGGAGTTTTTTTTATAATCATCCAGTCTTTAACTTCTGCCAGACAGTGTTCCATGTTGAAAATTAAACGACCAGCTTCAGGAACTGGATCAGAATCGTGCAACTGTGTGTCATCAGTTAACATGTGATGTCTAAAGGCCCCGCTACACGAGCCCGGTTTTGAGGCCGATTCCCGATCAGTTTTCGAATCGGTAGGTGATCGGGCCGGATTAAAAACCGTGTGCAGTGCCACACTGACATTTCTCGACTTGTCAAGTTTAGCCGACCGGTTTGAACCGAAGATCAAAGTCGTACCTGTTCTGCAAAATGACTGCTAGTTTTGACAGTGATGATGATGTGCTTGCATTATCAGCAGTTTTGGATCATATTCGGGAAGAGGCGTGCGAAACATCAGCGGCAACGGCGGTGGTAGGCTGATCACAACAGGCGTGTTCGGCCATTTGCAAACCGTGTTGAAACGACATGATTTGCGAGACGCGCTCTGATTGGTTGAAGCTTACGATCGGGACGGATTCGGATCGGAAATATAGAGCAGGTTCTAGTGACCCGATTCCCAGCCGATTGGGACCAGATCGGATAATTGACGTCATCCGATCGCAAACGGATCGGAATCGGCTTCAAAATCGGGGCACAACCGGCCCGTGTGGCGGGGCCTTAACAGAGTATTTTGAAAAATTAGTAGCTAACGGCTGCATATACATAATGAAGAAAATCGGCCCGAGCACAGAACCTTGGGGCACTCCGAAAAGTAGTGGAGCTGGGGCTGGGGCAGAGTGACGGCCGTTGACAGAGACAACTAGTCGCCGGTTTGTGAGGTATGACTCCATCCAGAGTAAAGCACGGTCAGAGAAGCCATAGTCAAAGTGAAGACGAGACAGAAGAATGGAGTGATCGATAGTATCAAAGAATGCGGACAGATCGAGGAGAGTCAGGACAGAACAGACAGCTCATTATTATCAGCAGCGCAAAGGAGATCGTTTAGGATTCTATGCATGGCAGTTTCAGTGGAGCGGCCAGGTAAGTATGCGGACTGGAAGGGATGTAGGAGATAATTTTCTTGGAGGTACTTCAACATCTGAGATAAAACAACCTTCTCGAGGATTTTAGAAATAAAGGGAAGGGTGGGGATAGATCTGTAATTTTTCAGTACATTAGGATCGAGGCTTGTTTTTTTCACCAATGGTCTAACTAAGGCTGTCTTGAACTCGTCCGGGAATACACCAGTGGACAGAGACACATTAATGATGTGGGTCATGGTACCAATCAACAGATCAATGTGTTGGTACAGAAGAGGCGTGGGTATGAGATCTCTTTCGCATGTCTTGGGCGGCGTCTTTTTTAAAATGTCGAGAATAGTCGCCTGTGTAACTGGCTCAAAACGTGCGAAGGAGGTCCCATGATCGAAACAAGGTGACGGCGACAAAACAACAGACAAACTAAGCTTATCCAGTTCGTCGCGAATATGTCTGATATTGTCACAGAAAAGGTCGCAGAAAACTTGAGGAAGATCGCTTGTAGGGATGGTAACGGGAAGCGGAGAAGTCTTGCACTTGCCAAGATAGTTTTTAATTATATATTTTTTATTGAGCTACTTCGAATGACCATCACACAATAATTTCCTTTCATGGATAATAAAGTTGTCTGAATCTGAATCTAAATTAGGATCGAATGGTGCTTCGAAACTCAGTCATATTGAAACTTTAATAATTATTGAAAAGACATAGCCCGAAACTGATTTGAAAACGGTTATTGACCAGTTTGAAACAACGATCAAATGATGCTTTGCCCTTAGTTGTTACATTACTGGATAATGTAAATGCATAAATGCCCGACTGCTCGTTGTGACAACAATTATAATGTGTGTCTGTCTCATGCAAGAATGAAACCATAATTATTTTGTTTTGGTCCGTAGAGTCCACTTTAAAGCGAACTCCTCCAAGGTGTGCATTCATTGTTCAAATTCTCCGATACAAGGGGTTTTCAATACCTCAAATATGACTTTTATTATTCTTCTTTTCACAATCCATGTTAGTAGGCACACGTAAGAGAGGCGGTTTTCTACTGCCTGCTTGAAGTTTCTACGTCGGGATACAAAAGACCTGTCTGCTCTTCTTCTCTTTTTACGTAGGGACTTTTATCCAAGCGCACGAGGGGGCAGAACAAAATCTCCGTTACGCGTGTCTGCTTATATGGACTGTAAAAGGAATGGTAAGAAAGATGAGCCACGGATAACAAGTTTTATCGGCAAAGGCCGTCCTACGGCAGCTGCAAACCAGAACTGTGACTAGCATTGTAAAATGCAAACAAAACTCAAATGAAGACGGAAACAAGCTTAGGAAAGGCAATTTATACCACAATTTATTAATATTTCGGGTTTCAACCCGAAATATTAATAAATTGTGTTGTACGCGTGTCTGCTTACATGAAATGTGAAAGGAATCGTAAGAAAGATGAGGCACTGATAACCAGTTTTATCGGCAAAGGCCGCCCTACAGCAGCTACAAACAAGAATTGTGACTGACATTGTAAAATACAAAGAAAACTCTAATGACGACGGAAACACGCTTAGGAAAGACAATTCACAAGATAATTTATTAATATTTCGAGGTTTCAACCCGATATTAATAAACTGTGTTGTAAATTTTGTACTTATTTGAATGTCTATTTTGAAAAGTTAAAACCCTTTTTCAAACTAGACATTCAAACAAGCACACAATGCGTTACTAGTCTTTTCTTCGCTGATCGAGGTGCCAACCAGTTGGCATCTCGATCACCAAAGAAAAGATAAGTAGCACATTGTGTACTTGTTTTTATATACATGTCTATTTCGGAAATAAATGATTTTGTTATAATCGTGTTCTAATTTTTTTTCAAAGCAAGTTTCTTTCTTCGTTGGAATTTTTGCTGGAACAGATCACTTTAAGTACCACCAAACATGTTATGATTGTCTGGTAAATAATAGAGTTACACCCTGGACTGAATTTATTTTAGCGTGAAAACCAATTCTATCCAGAATAGTTAAGGAGCCATAGATCATTATGTGTTGGTTTCTTATCTGTAACCCTTTGCACTGTTGGTGGCGGCTTTTATCACGATGATGACTGCAGCAACGGCCAATCGTTTCAGGTTTATGGCACAACTATCAATAAATATTTGATCATGCCACGTATGGCATTGCCTGGTGTCTATAATCACAGACAAGCCCACATTTTGTTGATGTTCTCCTACTTTGTGACAGTAAGGAAAAATGCTGTCGACGATGCAGATGGGTTCAGCTGGCACATGTCTTGTGCTTTGTCTGACACTGTTCGTATGTAAAGCGGTTGACTCTGCTGAATTAAATTACATCAGATACGATAAAAACGACGTCGTTTTCAACCTTTACATTCTCTCCACAATTCCTTCTGTTTCGCGGTTGAACTGCGGACGTGCATGCTCCTTCAATGAAAGGTGCGTCACTTTCACGTTCTCTAAAGGTTTAGCGGCATCAGAATGCCGCTTACATCACAACGTTATGACGTCACGAGTTCCAAGCACTCCAAAAAACGGATCAACAACTTTCTACGTCAAAGGTATGTGTGGATATAACATAAATTAGACATTATTATGCTTAAACTGTCGTGGGTATCAAAAGACGTTAAATCCTTGTTTTGTATTGACAATGAAAATCTCGCTGTTCATTTTTTTTTAAAAAATGGACTTACCTTCACAGGGCAGACAATCTCTTCATTTTCGCGAAAAGGCCGAGTGTTTGGACTCGGATATTCGACACCGGAAACGAAATGTCCCGAAGCTGACGTCAGCCTTAACCTTTTGACTGTCGGTAGTGGTTTTGACGCTATGATTCCGGTAGGAAGAACACCACCCTGACATCCTGTAGGAATCATCGCAACAAAAACCTCTACCGATAGCCAAAGGTAAACTGGCCGGAGCACGCCCATGCGCTAGCCAGCCACGGTCGACGTCGGCACGTTGGCCTTTCGCTCAATGTCCGCGTGGCCGGTTTCTTATCGTACGACGGATATGAAATGCAGTTGACGGGTCGTTCTACGTTTCGACAGAGGACTGTGGTGCGCTCCCAGCTGCTACGGCATACGTTATCCTTGAATTATCCCATTGTCGGCGAGGTTTCCGTTTATCTTTACACGTGTCTTTTCTGCATCGTAATCACCTGGGGTAAGTTGCACTAGTGAGCTTAGTCAGACGTCCGCCACTAAGCAAGGTGCTCCGCTGTAGCGAGCACCTTGCTTAGTGGCTGGCGCAGGACTAAGCTCACTCATGCAACCGGTCCCTGAACACAAATTATGTTGCCTGTGTGTCAGATAACGTCAATTGTTCTTTATTGTGCTCCGCGACCATGTCCTACGTTCCGGGATTTTGCGATTGCTGGTATGGAACCCTACACAGGACGTACATTTACGCACATTCTCATATCACCTTTATCTGCCCATCGGTGTCACTGTGACACGTTAGAAACTTCTTCAAGTGGCTCAAAACTGATTTCAATATTATCCCGAAGCAACTTGACGTAAATCTTTTTTATAATGAATTCTGAAACTAGATTGATACACAAATGCTGCAAATTAAATTTAATGAACTTAGCTCAAGTTTTAATTGTGTACCACAATTACTCCTTTTTGTGACAAGTAACAAATAATGACTTATATCCTTTTGATATTTATTTTTCACGGAAGTATCAGACCAGCCTTGCCACAGTTATTTATTTATGTACCCACTCCATAAAATTTCCCCCTTCTTTGACACATGTACGGATATATTGTATAACAAGCAAAATAAATATTCATGAACTTGCTCTATATACTTTCCTTCCCATAATCCCTTGCAGACCAGAAAGACTCAGTCTTGATGCCTGCCTCTGTGCGCAATGTAGAACGCTAAATATATGCACACTGTAACATTAGCAAAGTCCTTATGCTCACTAGTAATGAGATACTTCTTTTTGTGTACGCATGGTCGAATTTTCTTTCCCATACACACACATAAACGGAGAATATACAGCAGCGAACACACGAATCGAATCGCCATACAACTGAGATTGACGACACTGATGTCCGCTAGTGATAGTGACAACCTTAGAAAAGGACTAAATAAACCAACCTGCTTTCAGCTTGTCCTCAAACGTGGGCTCTAGTCGCTGTCACACACACCCACACACACACACACACACACACACACACACACACACACACACACACACACACACACACACACACACACACACACACACACACACACACACACACACACGGCAGAGCGATTTGCGCCAAAAAGACGTTATCGAGCAAGGTTTGCGTAGCTACACGTGACGTCATTTTCATGTTGTTACTTCTTTGTCAGAATTTCGGCCCTGCACGCCGAAAACGTGATGAGTGCGATGCTCCAGAGCGCGATCCCCCGAGCCCCATTTCAAAGTTGTTCCTATTTTTAAATGCGAACAACAAAAAGGTGAAACACTCTTTGACGTCGCATTTGTGCACACGTTTAATAATTTTTCCCTTGTTGTGATAATTATTTGTGTATGTTAAGACTGTGTGCATCAAAGGTTGTACAAACACTGCAATAAAACACATAATACAGAGAAAAGGAGATAACAGGAAACGCTAGATCGATCAGCAGAAAAGTCAGTCGAGGTAATAACGCTGAGTTGGCATACCTCGTCCTGTGCCTAGGTGACATGCACCAGCGGCGCCATTGTTGCTATTTTCGCACCTGACCGGTCGCTCGGACCGGTCCTGTGCACAAGATCTTTTTAGAGCGTGTGCTCTCTGCACTTGTAATGAGCAATCTCGGAGAAAGAATCACGTGACTTTTCAATGAAAATGCTACCAAATAAAATAAATGACATTTCTACATTCTTACCCTTACCCCCCCCCCCCCCTACTCACTAACAAAAATGATAATAACAGAACAAGCAAACACAGACACACAGACACACAGACACACACACACACACACACACACACACACACATACACACACACACACACACACACACACACACACACACACACACACTCAGAGGCCATCTCGACATTTTTATTAATCGTGATATCGGACTCCTAAATTACAATAACGGATATATTGCTCCGTTTTTACTAAACTTTAGTCTTACCTGTACTAGTCTTCGCGCAATTTTCGTAGGCGCATCATGGCCACTCTGTGAAGACATAGCCATGGAGCGCTGAGGGAGGAAGGAAAGTGCGCGCAAAAGAGCCAACAAAACATCGTGTGCTAGAGTAGTCGATGTTGATGTTGATTCCATGCATGTCGTATGAGTAAAGACGGCGGGGCGGCTGGCTCAAACGCGCTGCTGAAATGGCTGCATGCTACGTCCTGCTGCGCGGTCGGCCGCGGTGGTTTCCAGGTCAAATTATATATTTAAAAATAACTTTTTGCCTTGTTTGAAAATTTGTAGTAGAGCTGAAAGTTGGAATTTTGTGGTTAGATAAGATGTTTGGTGCTTTGATTCATACCATCCTGAACTTATCAAGTGGACAATTGTAGACCTATGTTGAGTTGCCGTTGCCCATGGCGATTTGAGGGGCACGATGACTTCAACTGTGCTTAGGTGTGGGGTTGGTAAGGAATCAGGTTCATAGCCAAGAAATGGGACAGTCAATGTGCAGTTGTATTAGTGTGTGTTTTTTTGGGTTTTTTTTTTTTGTTGTTTTTTTTTTTTTTTGTTTAGTGGTAAGAAAGCAAGACCGGTCCCACCCAGGTATGCATCCTGTCACTCTGGTCCCGACGCCTGTTTATTCTCCGAGTTGTTGGTGGTCGCTGCTGTCGCATGCGTTGTGTTATGTGAAGCACTCGGGAGGCGTTTCGATCGGTATTCGTAGTCTGTGACTACAGGCTCCGATATACTCGTCAGGGAACCGGCCTATTGTTGTAGAGGGCTGTCGTTTAAGTGGGTGGGTGCGTTGTTGATGTCGTAGAGGGTTGTCGTTTAAGTTGGTGGGTGCGTTGTTAGTGTCGTGATGTTGGAGTTAACCTACGTGTTTCTCCTTATCCGTTCGTGGGATTCCGTCTCTTGAAGTCTGGTGGGGTGTGTAGAAGAGGAATCGCGGATTGGGCAGTGTAGTGGGCTGTGCTTAAGGGTTACGTAGTTTTCCTGGTCCGATGAGTTTAGGGTGACGGGCAGTTGTTGGTTGTGAAATGTGGCCGTTTTTTCTTTGACGCGGTAGTAGATCCTTGTTAATCCGGCTTGATCGTCCCGTTGGAGTATGGTCGTGGGTTAAACCGCTTTCTTTTCCTCCGTCTCGTTGTCTTTAGGGCTGACGCGGGGAGAGGAGATAAGCTTGTATCGTTGCTCCGGGCTGTCTGTGGGGAATTAGGCGTAATGTTGCTTGCTTTCTTCGTGGCAGCGGGTCTGATTCTCGTTGGGTCCATGGGGCAAACTGGATTACGTGGAGTACTGTATGCTTCTTACATCCTTTTCATACCCTAGTTGGGGTGGGTGGCTGAGAGTCCCCTACGGGGTTTGAGCTTCATGCTGTGTGTGTGGTTGGTTTCCCTGTCGTTGAGCTGAGAGCGAGAGTGTGAAGGGGGATTAAACGTGATGAGCTTTGTCTTTGGTTGGTGGATGGGGTGCTCTGTTTAGGGTCGATGGTTTCTAATCCTTGCTTGGTGGGCCGTTGTTGCCGTGGTGGTTAGTTGTTGTTTGCGGCGTCGTCTTCTAGTGTTTTGTTTATGTCCGTGGCTGACACGGCTGTGTCTCTCTTTGTGTTGAGTTTCGCTGATATAATCAAGTCCTTTATGTTTTTATGTCGCTTATAGGCGATCAGCGGTGGATTGGGGAAGAGTGTTTTACACTCTGGGTCTCTCGTCATGTGGTGCCAGTGTGTTTGAATTTTCCTTTGTAGGTGCTTGATACTGGGGTAGTATGGGGTGACCATGACCAGAGGTGTTTTTCCTGCTTTCTTCGGTCTTTCCGCTAGGAGTTGTTTTCTGTCTTTCGCGAGTACTGTGTCCGTTTCTTGCGTGAGTTCCGTCTGTTTGTATCCCCGGTCCGTCATTTTGTCGTGGAACAGATGGATCTGTTCGTGTAGGTCTGTTCTGTTGCTGTTAGTCCTCATATATCTTGTTGTTTCCCCCCGAATCAGAGCTTTGAAGACGTGTTGAGGGTGAGCTGAATCCCTTTGTAGGTATTGATAAGTTTCTGTCGGTTTTCTGTATGTTTTGATGTCCAGTATTCCTTCACGCTCAAAACGCTCTCCCTTGTAAACTTGAGTGTCCAGGAAGGTAGCTGTATGGTCTTCGATTGTGTATGTGAATTTCAGGAGTGGGTGATAGGAGTTGGCGAGGTTAAAAAACCTGTTGATGGTGTCATTGTCCGCATTCCACATTTGGAAGCCGTCATCTCTGTATCTTCCGTTCCAAATGATTTTCTCTCTCTCCTCAAAAAGGTTGATGATATTGTTCAGTATTATGCCCATATTGATGTCGCAGGCTTCCGGTGAAACTTTAGAGCCCATCGGGGCGCCGATAATTTGTCGGTAGATCTGTCCATTGAAGGTGAAGACGTTGTTCGTGAGGATAATCTCCAGGAATCTGAGGAGGTGGTGTTTTTCAATCGGTGGCATAGGTGGTGTTTCAACTATGTCCGGGACTGTTTGGTTCACTGCCTCCAGCAATTCGTGGAATTCCATGTTACTGTACATCGATGTGACGTCATAGCATACTAGCTTAGTTTCTCGGGGGATCCTTGTTTGTTCAATTTTATTAATGAACGCCGGTGTGTCTTTGATGTATGTAGGTTGTTTTTGTACGAACGGTAGTAGGTGGAGATCCACAAATTTCGCTATAGCTATAGTCGGGCTTGCTGACTGTGCCACGATTGGGCGACCCGCTATAATTCTCCCTTGCATTCCATTTTTCTCCATGTCATCCAACACCTCTGTTGGGTGTTTGTGGATTTTGGGAAGTAGGTAGAAGGAGGCTGTGTTTTTGTAGGTTTCCGTTTGTCGTAGGAACTTGTAGGTTTGTTTGTCTATCTTCTTAGTTCTGTATAGTGTCTCAGATGTGTTGAGGATTTCGGCTATGATGGCCTCTGTGTTTGCCGCATCTGTTTTCTCGTAGTGTATTCCGTCCTCCAGTTGTCTCAAACCCTCCCTGATGTAATCGTCTCTGTTGAGGAGTACGATTGTGCTGTTTTTGTCGGCTTTTTTTAAAACGATGTCCGTATTATTTTTGAGTGCCTTGAGTGCTTCACGTTCCTCTCTCGTGAAATTGCTTCGTGTGCTTGACATGCTGACGTGCGTTAATTCTTCCTTTGTGTTGCTGATGTATTGTTCAATTGGACCGTTTGCCCTTTGTGGGGTGTACCCTGAGCTAAACTGTAGTGGGTGTGGAATCCGCTCAGATTTGTCCTGATTCTGAAAATGGTATTTGCAGCGTATTTTACGGGTGAGTTCGTCAAATGCTGATATGATTTCGTTCTTGGCTCGTTTGTTGTTTGGGACTGGAATAAATTTCAGTCCTTTTCCCAGCGCTCGAATTTCCGGGTCCGTGAGTTTGTGTTTGGAGAAGTTCCGAATAAATTTTCTTGCTTCCTTTGTCTTCTCCTTGAGAGTTGCTGTGTTGGTGTGACCACCGTTTTGTCTGTATTTGTGTCGTTGCGCCTTCGCTTTCTTGTGCCTCCTGTTAAAATGCCTCGCCATGAGTGCTCAATCCAATGGTCCTTAGCCGGGTAGTGAAAGGTGGTTAGCTTTTAAACCCTTTACTCGCCCAAGCTGAAAAATGTGTTTGGGGAAAAGTTTCTCAATTCGGTGTGGTGAGAGATGGGGGTTCCGACTGCCCTTAAATGCGTGTGGGGAGTGGGTCTCAACCACCCTATTATAGGTGTGGGAGTCGGTCTCAACCACCCTATTATAGGTGTGGGAGTGGGTCTCAACCACCCTATCATAGGTGTGGGAGGGCGGGTCTCAACCACCCTATTATAGGTGTGGGAGAATAGTCGAAGAGTTCCTTCTTGCTTGTGGTTTTCCTGTTGTTGATTTGGAGTCTTGGGCCTTGCTTGCTTGGTTGTTTCTTGTTTCATCCACCCTTTATCAGGTATGGGTCTCAACCACCCTATTATAGGTGTGGGAGGGTGAGTCTCAACCACCCTATTATAGGTGTGGGAGAAAAGTCGACGAGTTCCTTCTTGCTTGTGGTCTTCCGTTGATTTGAAGTCCTGGGCTTCGGTTGCTTGGTTGTTTCTTGTCGAGTGGGGCTGGCAGCTGTAGTCGGCTTGTTGCTTTTTTTTTTTTTTTTTTTTTTTTTTTTGGGGGGGGGGGGGGGTTGTGGTTGTTTTTTTAATTTTTTTATTTTGTGCATGGCAAATGTGCAGCTTGTAGGCGGTAGTGTTTTTGTATGGGATTGAAATATTATGGGATGACTGGGACTGACTAAGGCCAAGAGACTGGATAGTCCAGAAACGGCACTGTGTTCCTTGGCCTCCACACAGGCGACACATTGAGAGGTTGAAAGGCCGCTGGCGCCTATAGGAAGTAAATCTGTCTACCACCTGTTTTGCTTGAACAGATTTGTTTCCCATTGGCCGTTCCAAATACCTCCCCAGTGTTGTAGTGTATAAATAGAAGGGGCTAAAACCGACGGCCGACAGCGAGAGGCATAGATTTTCGTGAGCCCTACGGTTCTCACACTATGCTAATACCTATACCATTGGGCTATAAAGCCTATAATACACAATCTGAAATAATATGGAGATATCACGTGTTAATAACGCATCAACAACGAAACGGTAATATGCTGGTGTGGTTTCATTCAGACTTGAGAGAGAAGAGCTGTGCCAGCAGAATGGCTTGTCCGGTCGGCTTCTGGGAGTGCTTCAAAGGAGTGTGTCTGTGTACACCGGGGTACTACTACTCTCGGAGAACACAGAAGTGCATTAGTGGTAAGTACACGTGGTCACATCTCGTACATTGTGAAATACAATGACATGCTGTTATAGTTATTCAGAGCTGACACTGACCCTTGTAAGCGTAAGGAACAAGAAGGGGGGTGGGGCGGTAGGGGGGGGGGGAGGGCTATAATGTGTGTGTGTGTGTGTGTGTGTTTGTTGGAGCGAGCCGTGTTGACTGATTTGCATGATGAGAACAATAGCGGTTTCATGCACAAAATCCGTTATGCTCTTTGTATTTGCTGCAGTATTGTTTTAAGTATATATATATATATTTGTTTTCCTCCCCACGTCACACGACCAGTCACTTTAGCACAAAACGTACCATGTGACCGTGATATAAAAACGGATTAGCGAAAAATGGAGGACGTTTTGTAGCCCTCTTGATGACGCGTCTTGGATGCCAGTTTTGTTCTAAGTCAAAGATAGCCAAACGTTCTAAAGTACAAAGTTACTTAGTGTTGTACGAAACAACAAGCACATTCAGTACTGGAGACGGCAACGTCATGACATATTTTAAATTACGTCATAAGTCTATTATGTATAAATGTATATTCCTTTGACGTCAGTCATGTCTGGCGTGATCCAGATCGCAAGATGTCTTCTTGATTTCTTTCACAAAAATAGTGGTGGAATGAAAATAAATACGTTATTGGTCGGAGGGGTTCGCTGCACGGACCCTTGTAGGCCTTCGGGAGGTCAAAGGAATCATTGTACCCCTTCGGCCTTCGGGGTACAATGTTTCCTTTGACCTCCCGAAGGCCTACAAGGGTCCGTGTAGCATACCCCTCAGACCAATAACTTATATTGCATAATATATATATATATATATATATATATATATATATATATATATATATATATATATATATATATATATATATATATATATATATATATATATATATATATATATATATATATATATATATATATATAACTCCATAACTGAGTCCACCTCAGTTCAGGCCAGGCGAGGCAGATGTCACAGGAGCGGTCCGAGGCGCAATTAGAGCAAGGAAGGCAGACCTTGTGGTTGTCCGTTGGCCACTGGAAATCGCAGCATAGTGTGCAGGTCCGCACCTGGCAAATGCAACACATAATACACCTGCAAGCGTACGAGCGAGAGCACGTGGCTCTGCCCATCTCGAACCGCTGCCGTTGGCCCGCTTCGCCTGTAGGCAATAAGCTATCTGGCACAAACCTGTGCACGCGGCAATTGCGCGCGTGTGTGTGGGTAAGAGATTGATTTTTTTAAAATGTTATTTTTGTTTTGTAGTGTGTAGCAAGGACAAGAATGAAAACAGGTCTGCTCACCTATTCTTTTATCACTTACGCATGTAATTAAACACAGTTTTTTTCTGCTTCCAGTGTGTCCTACCGACAAACTTTTGAACAGCTACCTGAAGTACCCCAAATGTGGCATGGAAGAAGGAAATATTAAATCCGTGCAGGGCTCGGTGGATGACTGCAAAGAGGCCTGCGGCAATTCCTCCCAGTGTCTTACGTTTGAGTACGAGCGCAAAAGCGACGGAACCGGTCTCGGATGTAATCTCCAGTACGTAACGGCTCTCACGGCAAACCCCGGGGATTATTACGCTTCGGTAGCGCTTTGGGACGTTTACCAGAAACAGTGTGCCTGAATCACAGGGGAAAGGAATCGAAGATTGTTTATCCCAGAGTTAGGTGTCCCTGGTACGAGCGTCAATATTATTGTAGGTCAAATAACACAATCAGCCTCCCCTGCAGTTCCATATGTTAAAATGCTTAGCCTTAGTCTGTCCCAGTCATCCCCTAATTTTTCAATCCCTTAAACAACACTACCGCCCACTTGCTGCACATGTGCCATGCACAAAATAAAATAAATAAATAAATAAAGACATCAGTCGTCTCATTTCCTGCTAGAGCTAGTGCTAATTTTGAAGGACACGGACTTCCAGCTCTCGCTGATTTCGTCCAGGGGGGTTGGGCCAGGGGAGGTGGGGGGAGGGTATCAGTCTGTCTGTCTGTCTGTCTCTCTCCGTCGCGCAGTGGTTGGTGGTGTTGCCGAGGCCGGGCGTCTGGTGATGGAGGAGGCGGGTGGTGTGGCCGGTGAACCGTTGCTTAGTGCCAGGCTGGGGGGCGTTGGAGTGCCAGCCACTCTAAAAGGTGTTGTATGAGTGGTGGCGGGGGTGGTGGTGGCCGGAGGAACCGTCGCTGGCTGTAGGGTCTGGGTAGTTGGGGTGGAGGTGGTGGTGGCCAGTGGATTCTAGGCTTGGTGGTCGGACGCTGAGATGAGCGGGTGGCGCTGTGGTTCCGCGGTGGCAGGCGGAGGTGCGGTGGGGGTGTCGGGAGGAGCGCCGGGCGTTTAGCTTTTTCCCAGATGTTCTTGGGTGGCCGGTAACGTAGTCGGTGAGTTTTCTTTGCCTGGCGGTTGGTGGTGGTGTCGACTGATGTGCCGGTTGGGCTGGAGGTCGTATGGGGGTCGGTGGCTTGGTCCGTGGTGGTTTGTGCCGTACTGGTGCCGGCGTTGGTGGTGGTGGGTATGTCTGTGAGACTTGTTGCCTCTTGGGTAGTCGTCGGCGGGGTGGTGGTGCCTTTCGTTTTGGTGGCTTGGGAGGCCTAGCTCCCTGTTGATCTGGTACGTGTTGGTTGCTATGAACATGTTTATGTACCAACCCTACACCCAAGCGCCGCCAATACTGGTACACACCTCAAATCACCATCCGCTTGGCAACTCAAACTAGGCCATAAAGAGTCCGCTGGTTAAGCCAAGGTTGGTATGATTCAAACATGTCTCTTTTCATCTATCAAAAGATTTCAAGCAAATTTCAGCATACTGCCTCTGTGGAAAATGCCGAAGAAGGCAGAAGATTAAAAAAAAAAAAAAAAAAAAAAAAAAAAAAAAAAAAAAACACACCGGCCCTTGCACTGCCTTACCTATCTTATTCAAATATGTAATGTGACCTGTATTACCTATCGACGTTTAGAACCCTGGGTAAGGGGACATAAATGTATCTCTCTTGGCTTGACTCCGCGAACGAAGATTCTATATGGGTTGCCCACGACGTCTGCAGGCATGCTCGTGGCTGCGGAGGGAAATCCGGGACAGGCAGGTTCGACCGCAGTTTCTGCAGGGGGAGGTCTGGCCAGGGTTCTGAGTTGCGGCATCTCTGTCTTTTTTCTCCTGAGCCGCTTGTCCTTAAGGCTAGCTCTGCAAGAGTCCTCGAAGGAGACGGCTGCCTTGTAAATGGTGGAGCGCCAGGTGTCGCGGTCCGCAGCAAGCGAAGACCACTGGCGGTGGTCGATTGGGCAGGCACTAAGTTACTTCTTGAGAGGTTTTGTATCTCTTCTTTGGTGCCCCTCTGTCTCGGTGTCCAGTGGCGAGCTCGCCAAACAGGGTGATCTTGGGTCGGCGATGATCCTCCATCCTGGAGACGTGCCCCACCCAGCGGAGCTGTGTCCGCAGCAGCAAAGCTTCGAAGCTCACAGTTTATGCCTGTTCAAGGACCTCGACGTTGGTGACATAGTCACTCCAGTGAATGTCGAGGATGGCACGCAGGCAGCGCTGATGGAAGCGTTCGAGGAGTCGGAGTTGGCTGCGGTAGAGGGCCCAGGACTCGGAACCATACAGCAGGGTGGTGAGGACGACAGCTCTGTACACGCTGATCTTGGTGCCTGTTTTCATCTGTTGATTAATGCCACACCCGCTTGAATAGTCGCCCGAAAGCGCTGTTCGCTTTTGCCAGCCTGCTGTCGAGCTCCTTGTCCAACTTAACGTCTGACGTGATGATGCAGCCAAGGTAGGTAAACTGCTGCACTGACTTCAGTTCAGACTCGCCGATGGTGATGTGGGGAGGGCGGTGCTCTTCCTTGGGTGCCGGCTGATGGAGAACCTCGAGTCCAAAAAGTTGGTTAGTTAGTTGTGCATTGCTTAACGTTCCGACATCAACAAGACTTTCTCAGGAAGTGCCTGCACTGCTTGTGGGGAAAATAAAAACACAAAAAAACAACAACAAAAACAACCCAACAACAGAATATTGAAGGTATGTCGCCAGCGGGTCTAATACGCTAAATAAATACCATTTAGCAACACACATCCAATATCAAAAGCTACAGGCAGTGCAGACAGTAGGGAGAGTTTAAAAAAGGAAAATACAGGTGAATGGACCAAGGGTAGACAGAAACACATGCCCCAGAATAATGGGGAACGCACACTGTGGGGCTGACCAGGGTGACCCTGGGAACTAAAATGTAGTTAAACGCACCCAAGTCCCCCAGGGCAGACCCGGGTGGGGATCGAGTCCAAAGAGCTGAGTAGCGTCTGCGAAGCAGGGCGTGATGCGCTGCAGGGAGTGCGCTCTGTGTGTGCAACGAGGGCAGCGTCATCAGCAAAGAGCAGCTCACGAATCAGTCGGTCTAGGGTTTTGGTGTGGGCCTGCAGTCGTCTGAGGTTGAACAGGCTGCCATCGAGACGATACCTGATGTACACTGCGTTGTCATTGTCGAGGTCCATTGTGGCCTGCTTCAACATCATGCTAAAAAAGATGGTGAAGAGGGTCGGTGCCAGCACGCAGCCCTGCTTCACACCGTTGAGAATGGGGAATGGTTCTGATAGGTCATTGTTGAGTCTGACCTGGCATTGTAACCTCGTGTAGCTGGAAGATCATGCTAAGGAACTTTGGGGGACAGCCAAGTCGCTCAAGGCTCTGCCACATGCCTTGCCTGCTGACAATGTCGAACGCTATTGTTAGGCCGACAAACGTCACTTACAGCCCTTTGTTCTGCTCGCGGCACTTCTCCTGAAGCTGTCTCAGCACAATGACATGTCGGTGGTGCTCCTGTTGGCTCTGAAGCCACACTGGCCCTCTGAGAGGTGGTCTTCAGCGATGGCAGGTACCAGCCGATTCAGGAGCAGCCTTGCTAGAATTTCCCGGCAATGGACAGCAGGGTAATTCCACGATAGTTGGAGCAGGCAGACTTCTCTCCTTTGTTCTTGTACAGGGTGATGACGACTGCATCACGAAAATCCTTTGGTAGTGTTCCTTCCTCCCAGCAGCAGAGAAAGAGTTCGTGGAGCTTGTTGTGCAGTGCTGGGCCTCCATGTTTCCAGATCTCTGGTAGGATTCCGTCAATGCCAGCTGCTTTGCCACTCTTGAGCTGGTGGATGGCTGTGAGGGTCTTTTCAACGGTGGGCGGTTCGTCCAATTCAACCTTTACTGGGAGATGTGGGATTTGGAGGATGACTGATTCTTGAACAGTGCGCTCAGCGCTGAAGAGGTTCTGAAAATATTCCGACCAGCGGTTCAAGATGGAGGTATTATCTGTGAGGAGTGCCTGTCTAATAAGCGTTTCGCAGGGGACTTTGTACCAGGTGCCTGAGGCCATACGCTGCTTTCAGTTCATGGTCCGTGGACGTTTCCTAAAGCCTGCGCGGTGGAGCTTTTTGGTGGCGTGCAGTGTGCGCAGTACTGACCCCATCCTTTAAACCCTTGGTTCGTCTGCCATGGCCTAGCAAGCTGGGACAATGGCATCGAGGCCCTCGGGTCGTAGGTTTTATATCAGACTGTCCTTGTCCTAGTCTCTAGCTCAAAAACCCTCCCCGGAGACACGGTGGCTTTGATATCAGGGTTTTCCTCCCTTAGCCTTTCCGCAGCCAAGCGGCCAGGCCTGCAAGGCAGCAGGACACTGATTAATTTTCGAGGTTCTCTCCTCTAGATCCGCCGTGTTTAGCCTGGGGGCTCGTGCTGCCCAGTTTTTGGGGTCACCTCAGAGAGGATGTGGCCAGGGACCACGCACGGGCGGTCTTGGGATAGAGGGATGCTATGCTAGTCCGGAGGGATTCTCTCTTGGCTTGACTTCGCGAACGAAGATTCTATAGGGCTTGCCCACGTCGTCTGCAGGCATTTTCGTGGCTGCGGAGGCCAATCCGGGACAGGCAGGTTCGACCGCAGTGGCTGCAGGGGAAGGTCTGGTCAGGGTTCTGAGTTACGACAACTCAGTTGTTTTTTTTTTCTTCTGAGCCGCTTGTCCTTAAGGTTAGCTCTGCGAGAGTCCTCAAAGGAGACGGCTGCCTTGTGAATGGTGGAGCGCCAGGTGTCACGGTCCGCAGCAAGCGAAGACCACTGGCGGTGGTCGATTTGGCAGGCACTAAGTGACTTCTTGAGACCGTCTTTGTATCTCTTCTTTGGTGCCCCTCTGTCTCGGTGTCCAGTGGCGAGCTCGCCGAACAGAGTGATCTTGGGTAGGCGATGATCCTCCATCCTGGAGACGTGCCCCGCCCAGCGAAGCTGTGTCCGCAGCAGCAAAGCCTCGATGCTCACAGTTTCCGCCTGTTCAAGGACCTCGACGTTGGTGACATAGTCACTCCAGTGAATGCCCAGGATGGTACGCAGGCAGCGCTGGTGAAAGCGTTCGAGGAGTCGTAGTTGGCTGCGGTAGAGGGCCCAGGACTCGGAACCGTACAGCAGGGTGGTGAGGACGACAGCTCTGTACACGCTGATCTTGGTGCCTTTTTTCAGCTGTTGATTGTGCCACACCCGCTTGAATAGTCGCCCGAAAGCACTGTTCGCTTTTGCCAGCCTGTTGTCCAGCTCCTTGTCCAGCTTGGAGTCTGACGTGATGATGCAGCCAAGGTAGGTAAACTGGTGTACAGACTTCAGTTCGGACTCGCCGATGGTGATGTGGGGAGGGCGATGCTCTTCCTTGGGTGCCGGCTAATGGAGAACCTCTGTCTTTTTCAGACTGACCTCGAGTCCAAAGAGCTGGGCAGCATCTGCGAAGCAGGACGTAATGCGCTGCAAGGCTCTCTCTGTGTGTGCAACGAGGGCAGCGTCATCAGCGAAGAGCAGCTCGCGAATCAGTTGGTCTAGGGTTTTCGTGTGGGCCTGCAGTCGTCTGAGGTTGAACAGGCTGCCATCGAGACGATACCTGATGTACACTGCGTCGTCATCGTCGAGGTCCACTGTGGCCTGCTTCAACATCATGCTGAAGAAGATGGTGAAGAGGGTCGGTGCCAGCATGCAGCCTTGCTTCACGCCGTTGCGAATGGGGAATGGTTCTGAGAGGTCACTGTTTAGTCTGACCTGGCCTTGCTGGTCCTCGTGGAGCTGGACGATCATGTTGAGGAACTTTGGGGGACAACCTAGTCGCTCCAGGATCTGCCACATACCTTGCCTGCTCACAGTGTCAAATGCTTTTGTTAGGTCGACAAACGTTACGTACAGCCCTTTGTTCTGCTCGCGGCACTTCTCCTGAAGCTGTCTCAGCACAAAGACCATGTCGGTGGTACTCCTGTTGGCTCTGAAGCCACACTGGCCCTCTGGGAGGTGGTCTTCAGCGATGGCAGGTACCAGCCGATTCAGGAGCAACCTTGCGAGAATTTTCCCGGCAATGGACAGCAGGGTAATTCCACGATAATTAGAGCAGGCAGACTTCTCTCCTTTGTTCTTGTACAGGGTGATGATGACTGCATCACGGAGATCCTTTGGTAATGTTCCTTTTTCCCAGCAGCAGAGAAAGAGGTCGTGGAGCTTGTTGTGCAGTGCTGGGCCTCCATGTTTCCAGATCTCTGGCGGGATTCCGTCAATGCCTGCTGCTTTGCCACTCTTGAGCTGGTGGATGGCTGTGAGGGTCTCTTCGGCGGTGGGCGGTTCGTCCAATTCAACCTTTAGTGGAAGGTGTGGGATTTGGAGGATGACTGTTTCTTGAACAGTGCGTTCAGCGCCGAAGAGGTCCTGAAAGTATTCCGACCAGCGGTTCAAGATGGAGGTATTATCTGTGAGGAGTGCCTGTCCATCAGCACTTCGCAGGGGACTTTGTACCAGGTGCCTAGGGCCATACACTGCTTTCAGTGCTTCGTAGAAGCCCCTGTTGTCACCGTTGTCAGCGCAGACCTGGGTCCTCTGTGCGAGTCTGGACCACCACTCGTTCTGGAGCTCTCTAAGCTTGAGCTGGAGACTGCTGCAGATGAGGCGGAAGGCAGACTTCGTCACAGGGCAGGAGGGCTGGGCTAGGTGGGCCTGGTGGGCGGCTCTTTTTTTTGCTAGAAGTTCCTGGATCTCTACGTCGTTTTCGTCAAACCAGTCTTTGTTCCTCTTTCTAGCAAAGCCCAAGACTTCCACAGAGGATTGTACAATAGCAGTTTTCAGTTGTTCCCAGAGTGTTTCAGGGGAGGAGTCTGCTGGATCAACTGTGTCTTTGAGCATGCGCTGTAAATCGGCCTGAAGGGCAGCTTTCTTGTCGTCACGCTGAAGGCTGGCAACATCAAGCTTTTTCTTGTGGGGGCCCCCTTTCTTGGGTTTCAGCTTGAGGTGGAGCCTGAGTTTGCAGCGAACAAGGCGGTGGTCAGTGTGGCACTCTGCGCTGGGCATCACTCTGGTGAGGAGGACGTCACTGCGGTCCCTCTGACGCACTAGGACATAGTCGATAAGGTGCCAGTGCTTGGAGCGAGGATGCATCCAGGTGGTCTTTCGACTGTCCTTTTGCTGGAAAGTAGTGTTGGTGATGACAAGTTGCTGCTCTGCACAGAGCTCCAACAGTAGGCGACCATTGTCATTGCAGTTCCCAACGCCATGCTTGCCGAGGACTCCTTTCCAGGCTTCAGAGTCTTGACCCACTCTGGCGTTGAAGTCGCCAAGGATGATGACTTTGTCGTCTGCAGGGGTGCTCTGCAGGAGGCTGCGCAGGTCAGAGTAGAACTTATCTTTTTCTGCAGGCTCTGCCAGGAGGGTTGGGGAGTACACACTGAGAAGGGTGACGTATTGCTGGTGTCTCAGTGGGAGGCGCATGGACATGATGCGGTCGGAGTGACGAGGGATTACACACGGCTTCCAAATCCTATGCCTGAATCACAGCAGTTTGGAAGCAGGTTACGTCCCCTCAGAAGGACTCCTAATATTCTAAAGACGTTCGGAATCAGGGACACGTAACTCTTGTGTCTAAACAACAAACGTTTTTCTTCTTTTAACCCTTAATCATACAGTGTCGACAACAACGCAAGGTTAAGTAAAATAATGAAGGCCACCTAGCAAACTCCCTCCCTGAGACCGAAATGAGAATACGAATGCAAAGTCATCTTCAAGAGCCATAGCGGAACTTCATGCGCCCCCCCCCCCCCCCCCCCCCGCCACCAGACGCGGGGACTCATGTTTTGTTCTTTGGCTCCGGCCGGCCACATTTACATCCACATTTCTTTGCCAGTAGCATATAATTTGACACCGCACATCTGCAAGTTGCAAAGAACAGCCCAGAGTCTGCATGACACGATCGCTTTCAGCAGGCCGCAGCTCAAATTAGGAGGGCAACAAACATTAACACTTTTTGGGTGCAATATGTGAGTCATTGATCTAAATCCTTAAAATTAAAACATCACCGAAGTGCAAGAGGTATAGATACTCATGAGCCCCCGCAATTGCGGGGGCTCATGAGGATCTATGCCTATTGCTGAAACCACTTTGGTGCATGGGGATGAAGGGGCTAAAAATGTTGTTGCCTGATGATACATACCGAGATGGAGAGTAGTTCTAGGGTTCAAACGAAAAGGATGCAACAGTTTATGAGAAAGAGATCAAAAGATCTGTGGGCTGTACAGACAAGTTTCTTTTTCGCGTGAAGCTGTCCTAACCTATATCTTGAACCATCGATCATGAACATGGGCAGCAGTGTACGCTAGGTGAATGCGTTGCTGTTTGTTCGTCTTAGTGTTTGTTTGATTTAACTTCTTTCTTTTTTTCAGTCATGCTTTCTGGCATTCGTGTTAAAGGGCTGAATTAGCAGGTAATGTTTGGAGAACTGGGTAGCGCAAGCGGTAGGGGGTTCAACTCTCGTCCGAGAAGTCGCGGGGGTCGAACCCAAATGGGGTCAAATTTTGTTTAGACGCTGTTCGGTGCCCTGTCTTTTAAATCACCGCCGTGGTGTACAAAGGACATAAAGCCCTAAACATTTATCGGTTTCTGGTCAGTATTGTATAAACTCTTTACTTGTATTTATAGATAAACAAGCATACAATATTATATATGTATTTTTCAGTATATTTTTATGAGTAAGCAGACAATTTATTCACACATTCAAATCGGCCGTAATCACGTCGTCAACTCTAAAATAAACTTTATTGTTCTTCACTTAATATTTGATCATTGTTTGTTTAATTCTTTGCTCAATATTGTTTGATCAATGTTTGTTTAAAACATGTGAAATAAATAATAATGCTGTGAATGTTAGCTTTTTTCTTTTTTGTTTTCGACAATGTTTCAATGTTTCTTACAGACGCCGTATTGGCACGTGACATACACATACACGGTTACTTTCAGTAGGCTGCAACACAAATTAAGAGCACAAAAAAATATTAACACTTTTTGAGTGCAATATGTGCGAGTCATTGAACTCTTGAAATTAAACATCACCGAAGTGCAAGAAGCATAAATCCTCACGAGCCCCCGTAAATGCGATGCGGGGTCGAACCCAAACGGGGTCACATTTCGTTTAGAATCTGTTCGGTGCCCCGTCTTTTAAATCACCATCGTGGTGTGCAAAGGACGTTATTAAGCCCTAAACATTTATCGTTTTCTGGTCAGTGTTGTAGAAACTCTTTACTTGTATTTATAGATAAACAAACATACAATATTATATATGTGTTTTGGCTCACGTGCGAAGCAACAGTGTGTCTATGTTATGGGCCAGTGGTCGTCCGTCCGTCGTCCGTCCGCCGTCGTACGTGGTAAAAACTTTGACGTTGGCATTTTCTCGGAGACTATTCAAGCCACGGTCTTCAAACTTGGCCCAATGATGCTTTGTGGCAAGACCTTTCTAAAGAAGTACCCAACGGAGAAAGAAACACGCTTAGAAAAGACGGGTACAACACAATTTATTAATATTTTGGCTAAATACCCTTTGTCAAAATAGACAAACAAACAGAGAGATTAGATTAGAGATTAGAGATTTGTCCCTGAGATGTATAAACGCTACACCGATGACGGTTTAGGAGCTACACACATGACCCAAGCTGCACTTTTAGACTTCATTCACTTCGTGCAGGACTTCCACCCATCCATCAAGTTCACATACACTATATCAGCTACTTCAGTCGACTTTCTGGACATGAACATCAGGATTGACTGCGGAATGTTGAAAACTTCAATACATTACAAACAAACCGACTCACATTCCTACCTCGACTACAGATCTTCTCACAACCCCAAAACTAAAAACAGCATCCCATATTCCCAGTTTCTTCGGCTAAAACGAATATGTTCCGAAGAATCAGAGTTTGATGTTCAATCCAAAGAAATGGCTGGATTTTCCATCGACAGACATTACCCACATGCTGTTGTTCAAGGATCTCTCCAAACGGTACAAAAACTTAGTCGCGCGAGTACACTGCAGACTAAACCTACCGCTGATAGTGACAGGCCTATTGTTACCATGATCTACCATCCCCACACAAATCCGGTTCGTAAAATCCTTCTTTCTAACTGGGGTCTTTTGTCATCCAGTCAAGAATCTGCTGCTATCTTTTCTGAACCTCCGTTGGTAGCTTTCAAGAGGGATATTAATTTGCGGGACATGCTTGTTCGCTCTACTCTCAAGCCTCGTCATACCACCAGACCCTCCGGCTCCACTCCGTGCAATGTTCCTAATTGCAAGACGTGTCTTTTTATTTGCCCTTCCACCGTGGTGAATGGTCCACGTTACAAATTCAACATAGACAGATACTTCACGTGTCAAACCACCAACGTGATTTATGTCATCTCCTGTATGAAATGCGGTCAACTCTATATTGGAGAGACGGAAAGAACCATCAACGACCGTTTCAAAGAACATCTTCAGTCTGTCAAGTACCAATACAACAGACCGGTCGGACGACATTTCAATCAGGCCGACCACTCCGTCTCGGACATTCGGGTTAAAGGCCTCTGGCTTATGCAAGCCAGTAATATCTGGGCCAGGAAAGACCGTGAAAAATTTCTGATTAATAAACTGGGCACTGTGGCGCCACTCGGGATGAATATGAAAGATTAACATTTTTTACCTTGCTTGTGTCTGCTAACTGTACCTTTACCTCACTGTGTCGCTTCTGTTTTACTACTCACTAACCAGATAGGTGAGGCTGGCGTTGATTGATATGTACACATCCCTTGGGGACTTTCTCCGCGCTGGCCAAACGTTTAGTTGGATCCCTTGCCCT
This sequence comes from Semisulcospira habei, assembly GCA_036245525.1. NCBI lineage: Eukaryota > Metazoa > Mollusca > Gastropoda > Semisulcospiridae > Semisulcospira > Semisulcospira habei. The sequence goes on from BTPG01000003.1 coordinate 232,928,772, forward strand.
TCCCTGTCGGGCGCCCGGTCTCCGGCCCACGGAGTGATACGCGGTTTTGGGGCGGGGCGATCGTGTGCATCCATTGGGGATGTATGTGGTCGTCTTGTTGCGTGACTGTGTGTTTTTCTGTGGGCTGGTAGGTGCCTGTTGGGTGGGGCTGGTGGCTCTGGCTGGTTGTCTTCCGCCCCCCCCCCCCCTTTTTTTTTCTCCCTCTTTCTCTCCCCCCCCCCCACAACACTTCTCTCTAGCCCTCTTTCTCTCTTTACGCTTTTTCCTTTTTCCCCTTCCTCCTTTCCCCTCCCTCTCTCTCCTCCACCCCCCCCACCCCCACCCTTATAATTTTTTGTTTGTTTGTTTGTTTGTTTGAGTTACCCTTGAAGACGGTTTCACAACTACCTACTCTCCACTTATACCAATATTCTCTTATTGAATTTGATTATTTGCTTTGTTTCAATGACTTATTACTTGTGTACCATGCTAAATGCTGGGTTTTTTCCCCCGGGGTCCTCCCGTTTTTCCCCGAGGTAGTCCTCAACTTGAAGGTGATATAAAGTTTGCCTTCGGGTTGGTGTTTAGCAGGCTTTGTGTATTAGACACTCAGCCTACTTCGTGCCCAAGGGTACTCCCCGTTCGTTCTCTCTCTCTTTCTCTCTCTCCGTCTCTCTCTCTCTCTCTCTCTCTCTCTCTCTCTCTCTCTCTCTCTCTCTCTCTCTCTCTCTCTCTCTCTCTCTCTCTCTCTCTCTCTCCTCTCTCTCTCTCTCTCTCTCTCTCTCTCTCTCTTTCTCTGGCCTCACCTACACGCATTTACTTTTGCTCGCTCCTGCACGTGCTTGCTTACACTCTTGTCTCTCGTGTTCAGGTTCTCTCCGAGTCTCTCTCTTATGATTTTTCGTTGACGTCATTTTTACTTTTTCCGCACTTTTGTTCTTCCTTCTCTTTTATTTTACGTCACCTCCTTCAGTTGCCACATTCCTTCTGCCAATGAAGATAAGTAGCGGCTAATCTCTCTGTTTGTTTGTTTGTCTATTTTGACAAAGGGAATCAGGAATCAGGAATTTATTTAACGTCTTTTCACACATTGGTGATATTAGACAAAAAAAAAAAAAATAAAAAAAAATAAAAAAAAAAATTAAAAATAAAAAGGAAAAAAAAAAAAAAAAAAAAGATATCAACAACCAAACACACAACTTGCTTGTGAGTATCAAAGAATAGCAATAATTAACATCCAACCACACACACAAATTACTTATTATACTAGTTTACCCACCGGACTATGAATTAATATATGAACTATTGAAATTGCAATATTTCTATGTAAGATGTCATACAAATTGTCTGCTAAGTGATCAACTGTTATGTTATTTTTTTTCAACAGATTCAGTATAATAGGACATTCACATATTATATGTTTAACAGAGATGGGGCTTAAGCACTCGCATTTGATGTCTTTTGCGAATTTTGTTTTCCAAGAATTTAGTCTTAACTTGTATATCAACGAAGCTGTTTTCCTTGAACAAGGAGGAACATGATAAGCATATTTCGTATCATCTTTGTGAAAAAAACGGTTTAGCACAGAGTACATTTCATGTAGAGATAATTGCATATTATTACAAACTGCTGAGTTTTCTCTATTTATAGCTCCTTTTTTGGCTTGTCTGTCACAAATTTCATTCCAATAAATTCCGCAGTGTGACGGTATCCAAAGAAAATCGATCCCTATTCCTCTGGACATAATACAGCTCATAATATGTTTTATGTCATACACTAGGTCTTTTCTAGTATTACAATCCCAGCTTTTTAGACTATATAGGACAGATTTAGAATCGACACAGATCAAAATGTTAAATATATCATAAGGTAGAAGTTGAATAAAATTTAGTGCCATGAGAATCGCATACAGTTCAGACGTAAATATAGAAAATCCTTTACCAAGATAAAAAGATTTCTTCACTTTGAGATCAGGAATAACAAAGCCTGCACCACAGTCTGAAGAATCTAAGACAGACCCATCTGTGAAAATTTTCAAATGTTTAAAATATGTTGTCTGTAATTTTTCTTTCACTAAATTTGCTAAAACGTTCACATCCTCATCTTTTTTCAAATCTGTGTAATCTATATCGAAAGTAGCATTAATATGTTCCCAGGGAGGTATAGTAGGTGTTACTGGTAAAACGGGAATAGACTTGATATCTATATTGCAGTTATCTATAGCATCTTTGACATAGTTACGTATAGGTAAAAGATACGGGATGGTTTGCGCTCTCTTCGGGAAATCCACATCTGCATCTAAAAATATGTCTTCACGTACTGAATTTTTGACGGACAGGCTTCGGACAATGTATTTTGCAGTTGCTAATTTACGTTGGTCAGATAAAGACAGAACACCTGCTTCTTTGTAGGTTTTTACAGTATTAGTATGAACCGGCACTCCAAGGGCTAATTTAACTGCTTTACTATCAATGCTTTGCAGCTTCTGTAGAAGTGTAGCTGGGGCAGAAAAGTAGACTTCCTGTCCATAGATAAGTGTTGATCGAACTAAAGATGTACCAAGGTGTAAAACAGTTTTAATGTCCTGACTCCATGGTTGTGAGTTTATAATTTTTAACAAGTTAAGTCTTTTTCTTGCCTTATTTAATATGGCTTCAATATGAATTCTCCATGATAATTTTGATGTAAAACGTACGCCTAAAAACTTTACACTCTGTTGGTAGTTTAAAGGCGTCCCGTTGAGGGATAAGTTAGGTAATGTTTTAGCACTTTCCCCATTATTGAAAAGCATTAGACATGTTTTTTCCCCAGATAGTTCTAGACCATTTTCTTTCATATAGTTTGATAATTTGTCCAATTCAATCTGATAAACTTTTTGAACGTAATCTACGATTCTTTTTGGGGTACGTTTTCTGAGATTAGTGTTTATCCATATAGCAATATCATCTGCATATTGTACCACAGTTGTGTCCTGTGAGAGAGATTGTGGGAGGTCGTAAATTAACACAGTGAATAAAAAGGGTGAAATTATTGATCCCTGCGGAATACCCATATCTATTTTCTTAAAGGTTGAATAACTTTTACCAACTTTGGTGCAGACAAATCTTTCAGACAAAAAGCTTTTAATGTACTCATACATAAACCCGGTTATGCCAATCTGTTTTATTTTGTATAATAATCTAGCATGCCAAACACTATCATAAGCCTTTTTTACGTCGAAAAAGGTTGCTAGTATACTTTTTCTTTTAGAAAATTGTTTTTTAATGTTATTTGTGAGTTTAACTAAATGGTCTGTCGTACATCGACCTTTCCGAAAACCAGCTTGATGAACTGGAATTATATCCTGTTTTTCACAGTAATGAAATAACCGATTTAAAAGAATCTTTTCCATTACTTTGCAAGCTTGTGATGTTAGTGCAATAGGTCTATAACTACTAATCAATGTACGTGTTTTACCCGATTTGAGTACTGGAACTACTACTGACTGCTTCCAGATAGTAGGAAGAGATCCATTAAACCAACATTTTTGGTAAAATGTATGTAGTAGTTTTTTCCACGACTCAGGTAAATGATAAAGTAGTTGGTAAGAAATCCCATCTATACCCACTGCACTAGAGGTATTTGCAAACGACTGTAAAACATCTAGGAATTCATTATATTGAATTGGAGCATTGATATACTGAGAATGAGTAGAAACTGGATCTTGATAATCTGCTTTGACTTCTTCTTGGTTTCTGTGGTTTATGTTTGATAAACTGAGACTTGATGTGAGACTATTTTCTGCAAACATATTAACAAAGGCCTCCGCTTTATCTACTGCACTAGGAAATGTGTTGCCTTCTACTGCGATTGGATACACTTGTAATTTGTATCCATTTTGTAATTCTGATATTTTTCTCCAAACCTTATATGTATCTTTTGATTCAGACACTTCATTTTTACAGAACTCAGCCCAGTGAATCTTTTTGGCTCTCGCCACTATTCTGTTACAGTGTATTTTAGTTTTTTTCATTTCCCTAAAGTTCTCTTCAGATTTGTTTCTTATCCATTTTTTAAAGTGTTCCTTCTTAATATTTACTGCTAGTTCACATTCCTTATTCCACCAAACATTACCTGAATATTTACCTTTTGATTTTCCTTTGCATTTTGGTATGGACTTCTCCGCAGCAGAAAGAACAGCTTTTGTAATATTTCCATAAAATGTGTCTATACTTTCATGTTCTATACGTGCAATGTCATGGGACAGCAAGATTGTCTCATACAGTTCCCAATTAGCATTGACATACTGAAACTTTGGATTTATGTCCTCAATATTGCAATATTCATCTTTATCTTTAACGTTTAATTGTATAATGATTGGAAGATGATCACTTCCCAAACAATCTTCCTCAGTGATCCAAGTGCAATTTGTTGCCAGAGGTGGGCTTACTAGTGATATATCAAGAGCAGATGCCTTATGAGTAGAAACATCTGGGATTCTAGTGATACTACCATCATTTAAAATGATTAACTGAGAGTCTGAAATATTTTCTACCAGACGATTGCTTGTAACTATCGTACATCCAGACTCCCAGAACGGTGCATGAGCATTGAAATCTCCTAGGACCATCCATTTACAGGAAGTTGTCTGCTGAGAATCAATATTTTTTAGCCAGTCAGTGTTGTCATCTTTTGGCCCTCTAGGTAGATATACGGAGATCACATTTAAAGTATTTTGATTATTAATTTTTACCATGGCCCCAGTGATATAGATATCATTTAGATCTTTCGTTATAGAGTACGTATTTAGTGATGAATATTCCAGGTCATCGCTAATGTATAACGCAGTTTGGACTTTATGCGATATAGGGTCATAATGGTATAGAGGAGGATAATAATATCCTCGAAGTTTTGGGAGTTTTTTACCTTCTACATTCAGAGATTGTAACGCTAATATACAATACTCTGACTGTAAAATGTGATTTTCGAATGATAGGAAATTTGTTGAAATAGATCTGCAATTCCACTGAAACACTTTCATATTGCTTGTGCTCCTCTTCATGGTCAGTGACCTCCTTGTAGCGAAAGGAGGTCAACTGAAGGAGAAGGAAAGCAAAAAACAAAACAAAAAACAAAACAACCCAAAATACTAAAAAAATAATACAAAACAAAATGAGCACTTTCAAAACACCAAGAAACGGTATATCTCAAACAGTTCAGTACTAAATCAAAAACTAGAACTAAACCATCTGGATATCATTTCAAAGTTGCTTTCGAACCGGACTTGATAATGTTGTTAACTTTACCACGTTTGAAATGATAATCAGTTAGCTTATGTATATTTCATTCGGTCAGAAACTTAGTAAGAATACCAGTGACCCCTCCAATCATAGTATCCACTGGGATGTTTGGGATAGTGGTAACTCAATGTTCGTTTTGGTTTTTCCCAAAACAAGTTTGATAAATGTCTCCCGATGTTACGTGCAAAAGTAGAAGACCCCCTTGCATTTGGATGTATTGAGTATGTATTTGACAAAGGGTATTTACCCGAAATATTAATAAATTTTGTTGTCTTTTCTAAGCGTGTTTCTTTCTCCGTTGGGTACTTCTTTGCATATTACACGCTTGGCAGTCACCTTTTTGGTCTGGATTGCTTAGACCTTTCTAAACATACCAATTTCAGTGACCTCTCACGAAGGTCATGGTCACAGGGGATTAGGAAACAAAAATAGCTATATTTTGACATAATTTATTTTTTTCGCAAATACTATCTACAAATTCAAACCCAAACTTGGTGCAAAAATACCTGATGGTAAGACCTTTCAATGCATACTAATTTGGTTGATCCCTCAGAAAGATCAAGGGTCAAAATAGGTCCAAAATAGTCATATTTTGACAAGAGGAGTTTTTTTCTCAAATATTAAACACTATTCACAACTTCAAACCCACACTTGGTACAGAGATACCTGATGGTAAGACCTATCTATGCATACTAATTTGGATGACCCCTTGGAAAGGTCAAGGGTCACAAGAGCTCAGGAAATATGTAAAAAATAGCCATATTTGGACAAGAAATGATTTTTTTCTCAATTACTATTCACAACTTCAAACCAGACGTGGTACACAGATACCTGGTGGTAAGACCTATATATGTATACTAATTTGGATGACCCCTCAGAAAGGGTCAAGGGTCACAAGAGGTCGACAAATGTGTATAAAATGCCAATTTTTGATAGAAGTGTAGTTATTATCAACATTTTTGCAAACTTTTCAATCAAATTTGGCACAAAGGTAGCTGATGATAAGACCTTCCTATGTATACTAATTTAGTCGACTCATAGCAAAGGTCAAGTGTCACAGGGGTCTGACAGATGTGTGAAACTGATTAAATTTTGAGAAAACATGGATTTTGTTGGTGCAGAAGCCATCCCTTATTGTCACACATGTGTGGATCGGTCATACACGTGAGCCATAAGGGCTTTGCCTTTCTTGTTCAGTATATTTTTATGAATAAGCAGACACTTTATCCACACATACAAATCGGCCCTGATCACGTCGTCAACTCCAAAATAAACTTTATTGTTCTTCACTTAATATTTGATCAATGTTTGTTTAGTTCTTTGCTTACTAATGTTTGATCAATGCTTGTTTAGAACCTGTGAAATAAAATAAGAATGTTGTGAATGTTAACTTTTTTTTTCTTGTTTTCGACAATGTTTCAATGTGTTGTTTTTTTTTTACAGACGCAGTACTGGCACGTGACATACACTATATAACTCGGTTACTTTCAGTAGGCTGCAGCTCAAATTAAGAGCACAAAAAATATTAACACTTTGTGGGTGCAGAATGTGCGAGGCATTGATCTGAACCCTTGAAATTAAAACATCACCGAAGTGCAAAAGGTATAGATCCTCATGAGCCCCCGCAATAGCGGGGGCTCATGATGATCTATGCCTCTTGATGAAACCACTTTGATGGATGGGGATGAAGGGGCTAAAAAAAAGCAGTTTCCTGATGATACATACCGAGATGGAGAGTAGTTCTATGGCTCAAACGAAAAGGATGCAACAGTTTATGAGAAGGAGATCAAAAGATCTGTGGGTTGTACAGACAAGTTTCACCCTTTCTTTTTCGAGTGAAGCTGTCCTAACATAATTTATATCTTGAACCATCGATCATGAACATGGGCAGCAGGGTAATGCGTCGCAGTTTTGGTGTTTTTTTTTTCTTTGTGTTTTGTTTACTTTGGGGTTTTGCCCAGTCATGCTTTCTGGCATCCGTGTTGACTCATTGGAGACGAACGGCATCCGGACACGTGGCTGAAGCCGCGCATTCAGATGCCGTTCGTCTCCAATGAGTTAACTCATTCTACCCCAGACACACCACAGGAAGATAAGGATCGACCATGATAGTTCAAGGGTGATGCCAGAATAGCTTGGCGCCTATGGGCGCCAAGCTATTCTGGCATCACCCTTGAACTATCATGGTCGATCTGTGTCCTGCACTGCAGGGAAGTCTTCAGAGGACAACGGCAAAATAAGGATTTCGGTGTTGGGGTAGAATGAGTTAATGGGCTGAATTTATATCACCGCTATAATGTACAAAGGACGTTAAGCCCTAAACAATTGTCGTTTTCTGGTTAGTGTTGTATGAAGTCTTTATTTGTATTTACAGATAACAAACATACAATATATATGTATTTTTCAGTATATTTTTTAGAGTCATAGTTAGTTTGGGGTTAAACGTCCACGTCACCGAAGTGATAATGGACGGCCCTGACGGGCGGGTTATGGTGGACAGGGAATTTATCTATTGCCTATGGAGTACGACCTGAACATTGATCAATTCAGGCGCACTGCAACTGTGCCACTTTGATTTACCAAGACCTTTTAACGGACATGCTATGGAACAAGCCCGTATTTTTCCCCTTGATTGCGAGTCCAACTGCCGGGGCCGAAACGGGGACTCGAACCCACGACCCAGCCATTCCCTTCGCTCTCTTGCTCCGACGCTTAACCGCTGAGCTATTTCGGACTCGATAGTATATTTTTTATGAATAAGCAGACAAATTATCCACGCGTTCAAATCGGTCGTATTCACTTCGTCAACCCGAACGCAAAAGACTAGTTTTGTTGTTCTTTGCTTAATGTTTGATTAATGTTTGTTTAGTTCTTTGCTTAATGTTTCATCAGTTTGTTTATAACCTGTGAAATTAAAGTTATCAGCACGTTTCAAGAGGCACCATTGTTTTCTTTGAGAAAACCACACACACACACACACACACACACACACACACACACACACACACACACACACACACACACACACACACACACACACGCAAGCACAAATAAACGCACGCACGAACGCAAACACGCACACACACACACACACACACGCACACACAAACACACACATACACACGTGTGCGCACAGATGCATCGATCGTCTTAACTCATTCAAGACGCCCAACAACAATAATTGCGGAAATGTTTTGAGTTGCTGCAGGCAAAGGTATACTACACTCGCAGCTATTGATTCAGGACGCCTTGCATGAGTTAACCCCTTCCCTGCTACTGGTCGCAGACAGTGTTTTCTGAAATCTTTATTTTAACGCCAACGAGCCCCAGCTGCCCATGAAACATGAATACTAACTGCAATATAAAAAACGAGCTACACAATGCTTTTTATTTCACATTAAACACACTTCAACGACACGATATTTGAACTGGGAAAGGAGATTAGGATACAACGGAATATCATATGACTTTCAATTTGCGATTAACGCATTCGAGACGTTCTGCATTTGGATACGCGGTTTTATGCCGCGTATCTGAATGCAGCACGTCTCGAATGAGTTAAATAAACCTGTGCCAAACTGCTTTTCAGCTCAATGTTAAACACTGTGCTGTATGGTCGAAATGTGGGACTTGTCCTCTGAGGGCAACACGTCATGCTAGTTCAGGATAGACTGATCATGATAGTTTAAGCGTGGTGTTAAGCTTTTATGGTACCACCATTTAACTATCATGGTGGTTTCCTCTTCTGTTGTACTGTGGTAAAGCTTCATGGGTTAACCCATTACATCCTGGGGTTTCATTATTTTTAATTTGCTTATGTCCTATGAAGGTTACATTTTGTTCAAGGTCCGTGACATAATAGCTTGGCGCCTCAGGCGCCAAGCTATTTTGGCACCACCCTTGAACTATCACTGTCAAATTTTGTTCTTGCAATAGTGGATCAGGATGAAAAGGGTTAAGTTGTTATTATATACCTGTTCAGAATAATACGCATAGAAATAAGAGCAAGACAACATGTTATCGTCATGCACTTGCTACGGCCAGGGCGGGAGACCTACAGTCTACCTTCCGGTCTCTCACACCCAATAATATAACCCGTAAATGTTAAATAAACAAAGTACCCGGATTTAACTTCGTGTCGGATACAACTCGCATCTTGCAAATACGTTTTTCGGCGGGATGCAAGCTAAAACGCGTTGTTTAGACAAATCCGCAGAGGAATCCAGGCAACACGACAGACAAAGTGAGACTGAAGAACTTGTATAATCGTAATATATACAGGAAAACGTACCTGCTCGTGTCCACAATAGACAAAACATCATCTGCAGCTGCGAGTCGTTTAAAGTTGAAAGGACCTGCGGATTTTTGCAGGTAGGTGCTCTAACGATTTTATCAAAGCATAACGTGCAAAAATCAAAGATATACGGAGAGGTCAAAGATTTTCATGATTTGTTTGTGAACTGCTTGACCTTTTTCATTATTTCCAATTTACTTTCCCCACGACCTACGAGGGTATGGGGGACTAGTGGGTTTAACTTGATGGAAAAAAGAGGGGGGGGGATGGGGGTTCAGCTAAAAGCAGAAGTGGTCGGCAGCATCAACATATTTTTGTTTGTATAGACTGAGGAAGGGTTCTGAGGCACCAAGGCCGCCACACCCACCAACATCAACGGTCTTTTCAAATTAAAATGTATTTATTTATTTATATTATTATTCCTACTAAAAGGATAAAAGGACCATATGTACAGATTTTAAGATATGGATAAATCGAGATAGGGTAAGAAATAGCTAATACTATAAAAGCGAGGATTAAACGTGTTGTGTTATATACAATTAAAACTATGCGCTAAGTGCCGTTCCCTAGGAGGCAACGATATTTTTCTATTTATTGTATATAGGAGAAAGCCAGTCGATTGAATTTGTGTATGTCAGGTCGCCGCGCGCTCGGTCCAAAGACATAGCGCGTGGCGGCCCGCATTGAGAAGTCGGTCAATGACGTGGGGCGCAGGTAATGCGCAGAGTATGGGGTAACAGTGTGTTGTGGGATGTATTTCTATGTACAGGAGAGGCGAGGACAAGTGACGGGAGCGAGCAGAACGCAAGCTGCGCAGACGGACCTCTGGAAATATGACAAGAGCGAATGGGGCAGACTGGGCAAGAAGGATTGGTCAGGGACGGGCATTGTTAATCAGTAGAAATAACCATGGGAGCGATCGTATAATACTATGTACAGAGTACAGGATAAAACTAGTGTAAAAACAAGTTAAAAGGTTAAACATTTATGATAATATGAGATACTACTACTAAATCATTGCTTCAACTTAATTTCTTTAATAATTAATACTTTAATCTTGTATTTTTAATTTTATCAATCTCTACTGTATGGTCGGGGCCCTGGTCTGGCCTGCTGCGTCAATGAAAAGAAAAGGGGAGACTGCCAGTGCTAATATTTTAGGAAGGTTACAAAGTAAAGTAGATTATAGCACTGTCAGGGGAGAGAAATGTGCATGATCGACCAGTGATCATAGATCTACTGTGGCCAAAGCACAAAAAAAAAAGAGATAGGAAAGAGAGGGGGCGCTAAAAAAGTGACTGAAAGCAATGCATATGGAAGCCCCCCCGAAGGGGGGCGTATCACATATCCCACTGTTCCAGCCACTCAGTGCATGGAAATTTAAATCTAGGTCCCCCCGAGGGGGGTCCAGATATTTAGCCGGTGTGGACAGCTGTTTCGGTCTTGGCGACCTCCTCAGCACACCATCGGCGATACTGGAGGAGGCAGGAATTTCTGCCCACCTGCAAAGACAACCACATTTTACTGTGGTGTCTGCAAGGGCATACATTCCATGCCACCACCTAGAGCCAAATTTCCATGCACCCTAAAAGAGAACCTACCAAAAGGGGGGAAGGGGTTGCAGTCGATATTGTAGTAGTAAATGAAAAGAAAAGGGGAGACTGCCAGTGCTAATATTTTAGGAAGGTTACAAAGTAAAGTAGATTATAGCACTGTCAGGGGAGAGAAATGTGCATGATCGACCAGTGATCATAGATCTACTGTGGCCAAAGCACAAAAAAAAAAAAAAAAAGAGATAGGAAAGAGAGGGGGCGCTAAAAAAGTGACTGAAAGCAATGCATATGGAAGCCCCCCCGAAGGGGGGCGTATCACATATCCCACTGTTCCAGCCACTCAGTGCATGGAAATTTAAATCTAGGTCCCCCCGAGGGGGGTCCAGATATTTAGCCGGTGTGGACAGCTGTTTCGGTCTTGGCGACCTCCTCAGCACACCATCGGCGATACTGGAGGAGGCAGGAATTTCTGCCCACCTGCAAAGACAACCACATTTTACTGTGGTGTCTGCAAGGGCATACATTCCATGCCACCACCTAGAGCCAAATTTCCATGCACCCTAAAAGAGAACCTACCAAAAGGGGGGAAGGGGTTGCAGTCGATATTGTAGTAGTAAATGAAAAGAAAAGGGGAGACTGCCAGTGCTAATATTTTAGGAAGGTTACAAAGTAAAGTAGATTATAGCACTGTCAGGGGAGAGAAATGTGCATGATCGACCAGTGATCATAGATCTACTGTGGCCAAAGCACAAAAAAAAAGAGATAGGAAAGAGAGGGGGCGCTAAAAAAGTGACTGAAAGCAATGCATATGGAAGCCCCCCCGAAGGGGGGCGTATCACATATCCCACTGTTCCAGCCACTCAGTGCATGGAAATTTAAATCTAGGTCCCCCCGAGGGGGGTCCAGATATTTAGCCGGTGTGGACAGCTGTTTCGGTCTTGGCGACCTCCTCAGCACACCATCGGCGATACTGGAGGAGGCAGGAATTTCTGCCCACCTGCAAAGACAACCACATTTTACTGTGGTGTCTGCAAGGGCATACATTCCATGCCACCACCTAGAGCCAAATTTCCATGCACCCTAAAAGAGAACCTACCAAAAGGGGGGAAGGGGTTGCAGTCGATATTGTAGTAGTAAATGAAAAGAAAAGGGGAGACTGCCAGTGCTAATATTTTAGGAAGGTTACAAAGTAAAGTAGATTATAGCACTGTCAGGGGAGAGAAATGTGCATGATCGACCAGTGATCATAGATCTACTGTAGCCAAAGCACAAAAAAAAAAAAAGAGATAGGAAAGAGAGGGGGCGCTAAAAAAGTGACTGAAAGCAATGCATATGGAAGCCCCCCCGAAGGGGGGCGTATCACATATCCCACTGTTCCAGCCACTCAGTGCATGGAAATTTAAATCTAGGTCCCCCCGAGGGGGGTCCAGATATTTAGCCGGTGTGGACAGCTGTTTCGGTCTTGGCGACCTCCTCAGCACACCATCGGCGATACTGGAGGAGGCAGGAATTTCTGCCCACCTGCAAAGACAACCACATTTTACTGTGGTGTCTGCAAGGGCATACATTCCATGCCACCACCTAGAGCCAAATTTCCATGCACCCTAAAAGAGAACCTACCAAAAGGGGGGAAGGGGTTGCAGTCGATATTGTAGTAGTAAATGAAAAGAAAAGGCAGTCTCCCCTTTTCTTTTCATTTACTACTACAATATCGACTGCTCAGGTAAGGGCATTACTATTAGCGATGTGTACTATAACCTGTACGTGTGGAGGATAATGCTTGGCAAGTTTGGGCTGGTGGCTGCCGAAGGCTACGGCGATGCAAGATGGCCGAGTCATCGACCTAGAGCGAAACAACCACCCCAACGTGTTGTATTGCCGAGTAGTTAGAAGCAAATTAGAGAGCCGGTAAGGCATAGGTTACGGCAGGGGGTTGACAGAATAGGGAGTGGGGGGGCTAGAAGTGAGTGGGCACAGTCTACGGTAAGGTAGAGGAGGAAGAAGTCTGAGTAGAAAGAGGGTAGAGTCTATTTATAGACCAGGTTACGGTTGTTGTTGTTTATGCTAGATCAGCGGGGCCATTCGGCCATCGTGAACAGCTGTTATAATTTGGTATAGAGTTGAGTGATCATATTTATTTAGGATCTCAGAAATAGACAAGGACTCAGGGTAGGCAGTTCTGATAGTAGAGCAATCAGTCTCAAAATAGGGGCAAAGTAGTATAGCATGGTTAGGGGAGAAGTCTTCACCACATAGGCATGTAGGGCGAGCGTATTTCATTCGCCAGTTATCGGAGAATAATCTATGAATAATTAGATTAATGAAGGGGAGAGTTTAAGCTAGAGAGGGTGTATTTATACAGAAAGCCTGGATAGATGGGTATTTAATTTAATTTAAAGAGTTTACAGTGGACAAGACTAATAAACAAACTTAAAGCAAGTTAATAAGCACTAGGTGGGACGACCCGATCTGGCTAAACACGGGGCGTGCCGCGACGCTCGCAACAGCGCTCAGGTACGGCGTCGTAGTCTCACGAGGCGGAGTGACACAGGCAGCCTCCACTCTCACAAAGAACCACCCAGGCCTTCCGCACAGCACGGCGGCGGACTTAGCCACTTAGTTCTTTAGTTTTTCGGATGCACTAAACAAAGGTGCAAAAATACACATATGAATAACTAACAACAGAAGAAAGGTAATCACATCACCCTTCCCACAACTATAACTGCCATCTTCTACATTCCTTCGCCTCTTTCCCACAACAATAATAAATTCAACCTCAAAGCATATTTACAAATTACCATATAGCTCGCTCCTGATCTACCCTCCGACACTAGATACTACCAAATAAAATAAATGGCATTTATTTCTACGTTCTTACACTTGCCCCCCAATACTCACTAATACCAAACCAAGCACACACAAACAAGCCCCCCCCCCCCCCCCCCCCCTCCCCCAAGCATATGGCCACTAAAAAATTGTTGCGCGCACTTACTGTCATCTGTGAAGACTCCCCGGCTGGGACGAAGACAAACAAAGACAAGAAAAGCCAGGGGTTTAGTCGTCGCAGTTTCTCTCTCTTTTCCAGGGCACCGGCTCCGGGGCGACCAGGGCCGTGTTGCAGGGCCCTTACAGAGGAACGGCACAACTGCTTGAGGGCTTCAGCTAATGGAGAACCACGCCTGAAAGACCTCCCTAGGAGACTGCTCTGTTCTGCTGCTTAGAAGCAACTGACTAACAATTTGGATATCGTACGCTTTAGCAAAATTTGCTCTCAAAAATAAAGTGCTACGTAAGATCACGTGGATTACTGACCACCCGATCGCGCAGCGCAATCACGTGCGTTATACGCCGATCTTCGCATTCTCGCACGGCACCAATTCCCGTGTAAAAGCCAAACAACTCACCTGTGCTATCGTTTTACCCGGTGACTAACTAATTTCTGTCACCCCTCTAAATTGTACTCCCCTACAAAAATAGGGAGGGCGGGGAGGGGGGGGGGGGAAACCCGTGTCGTGACATGTGTATATGGCGAACTGTGAAGTCACGCTGATTGGAAGTGAGTGTGCAAAGCACGTTTATAATGGGTTTTTCCCGAAAATGATTTAATGTTTAAAGGCAATGAGTTCCAGACCGATCTACCTGAAAATAAAAAGCTTGACTTGTAGATATCTATCCTGGGGCGGATTAAGAAAGCTAGCCATTCCTCGTATGTAGCTGATGCCTAGGGCTGAAGTTAAATAGCATGCACAGATATTCGGGGGCTTGAAAATGAAATATTTTGTGCATGAGGACAGACGCATTTGTTAAATTTGAATTGTTCTTTTTGTGAAAGCAGGCCAAGGGATTTTATTTTTTCGTCCGTGGAAGTAGGGTTTGGAATAATTATTTTAATATGAAGTTCACTGCATTCGTCCCGCAAAGAGGATGCATAGTCTCAGTGGCTTTTAATGTGTGCGTGAAAGAACAATGTACAGCACTTTGGACTAAGAGTATGTCTAAGTTTAGAGAGCATAAATACATTCCTGGACACGGTTTTGCACAAACTGTCGATATATGGCGACCAGTTGAGCTGGTCGTCAATTGCAACACCCAGTAGGCGGTGCTTGGATACTTGTTGGATAGGTTTATTGCCAAGTGACAGTTTCAGAGGGGCAGGATTTAGCTGATGCTTTTAGCGGGTTGTTATCAACGTGCTTTTGGTTTTAGAAGTACTGATTAGCAAGTGATTTTGCGTACACCAATCTTACACTTCATCGAGACTTTGCTAGAGGATACTCTTGGCTTGACTTCGCGAACGAAGATTCTATAGGGCGTGCCCACGTCGTCTGCAGGCATTTTCGTGACTGCGGAGGCCAATCCGGGACAGGCAGGTTCGACCGCAGTGGCTGCAGGGGAAGGTCTGGTCAGGGTTCTGAGTTACGACAACTCTGTTTTTTCTCCTGAGCCGCTTGTCCTTGAGGTTAGCTCTGCGAGAGTCTTCAAAGGAGATGGCTGCCTTGTGAATGGTGGAGCGCCAGGTGTCACGGTCCGCAGCAAGCGAAGACCACTGGCGGTGGTCGATTTGGCAGGCACTAAGTGACTTCTTGAGACCGTCTTTGTATCTTTTCTTTGGTGCCCCTCTGTCTCGGTGTCCAGTGGCGAGCTCGCCGAACAGAGTGATCTTGGGTAGGCGATGATCCTCCATCCTGGAGACGTGCCCCGCCCAGCGAAGCTGTGTCCGCAGCAGCAAAGCCTCGATGCTCAAAGTTTTCGCCTGTTCAAGGACCTCGACGTTGGTGACATAGTCACTCCAGTGAATGCCCAGGATGGTACGCAGGCAGCGCTGGTGAAAGCGTTCGAGGAGTCGTAGTTGGCTGCGGTAGAGGGCCCAGGACTCGGAACCGTACAGCAGGGTGGTGAGGACGACAGCTCTGTACACGCTGATCTTGGTGCCTTTTTTCAGCTGTTGATTGTGCCGCACCCGCTTGAATAGTCGCCCGAAAGCACTGTTCGCTTTTGCCAGCCTGTTGTCCAGCTCCTTGTCCAGCTTGACGTCTGACGTGATGATGCAGCCGAGGTAGGTAAACTGGTGTACAGACTTCAGTTCAGACTCGCCGATGGTGATGTGGGGAGGGCGATGCTCTTCCTTGGGTGCTGGCTGATGAAGGACCTCTGTCTTTTTCAGACTGACCTCAAGTCCAAAGAGCTGGGCGGCATCTGCGAAGCAGGACGTAATGCGCTGCAAGGCTCTCTCTGTGTGTGCAACGAGGGCAGCGTCATCAGCAAAGAGCAGCTCACGAATCAGTTGGTCTAGGGTTTTCGTGTGGGCCTGCAGTCGTCTGAGGTTGAACAGGCTGCCATCGAGACGATACCTGATGTACACTGCGTCGTCATCGTCGAGGTCCACTGTGGCCTGCTTCAAAATCATGCTGAAGAAGATGGTGAAGAGGGTCGGTGCCCTCACGCAGCCTTGCTTCACGCCGTTGCGAATGGGGAATGGTTCTGAGAGGTCACTGTTTAGTCTGACCTGGCCTTGCTGGTCCTCGTGGAGCTGGACGATCATGTTGAGGAACTTTGGGGGACAGCCTAGTCGCTCCAGGATCTGCCACATACCTTGCCTGCTCACAGTGTCAAACGCTTTTGTTAGGTCGACAAACGTTACGTACAGCCCTTTGTTCTGCTCGCGGCACTTCTCCTGAAGCTGTCTCAGCACAAAGACCATGTCGGTGGTACTCCTGTTGGCTCTGAAGCCACACTGGCCCTCTGGGAGGTGGTCTTCAGCGATGGCAGGTACCAGCCGATTCAGGAGCAACCTTGCGATAATTTTCCCGGCAATGGACAGCAAGGTAATTCCACGATAATTAGAGCAGGCAGACTTCTCTCCTTTGTTCTTGTACAGGGTGATGATGACTGCATCACGGAGATCCTTTGGTAGTGTTCCTTTTTCCCAGCAGCAGAGAAAGAGGTCGTGGAGCTTGTTGTGTAGTGCTGGGCCTCCATGTTTCCATATCTCTGGCGGGATTCCGTCAATGCCTGCTGCTTTGCCACTCTTGAGCTGGTGGATGGCTAGAGGATACTATTTAGCGCTGTTTCACGTTTGTCTGATGTGTGCAGCGTTGAATCTCAGCAAAGAGTTCGCATTTTTCCTCAGGATTTTAGATGGAAAGAGGTAGGTCATTGATGAATAAAGAAAATATAAGAGGTCCTAGGATATATCCTTGGGGGACTCCGTGCCTTAGTTACTATACCTTCTTTTGAATACCTTCCGTTCGAGTAAACCTTCTGTCGGCGGTTACTTAGGTAGGAAGAGAAAAAAGAGATGGAGTTCGAATCAAGCTTATATACTGAAAGTTTCTTTAAAAGAATGTTGTGATCGACTAAATCAAATGCTTTGGTTAGGTCCAGAAAAACTGCACCATTTAATTTGGAGTTATTTATTGATGAGAGCCAAGAGTCGACGATGTGAACGAGTGCAGTATGACATGTTTCGGTCTAAACCCGGACTGAAGAGATATAAGTAGGCGTTGATTCTCCAAGAATTGGAGTAGATGCTTGTGAACGTGTCTTTCTATTGGCTTCGATAACATTGATAATACTGAAAAGTGAAATAGGACGGAAATCGTTGGACTTTTGGGATCTTTACATTTGGTAATGGGGACAACTTTAGCATCTTTCATGGCATCTGGAAAAATACCTTGCTCTATAGAAAGGTTGAATAAAATGTCAAGGTTTCAGCTGTGTATGGAAGGGACAATTTCAGTACCATGTTGTTTATTCCATCCAGGCCACATGATTTACTTGTTAGATTAGAAATACATTTACCTATTTCAAATACTGTCATAAGAGGTATGGAGAATGACGCACCTGTTGTGGACTCACAGTGTGTGCGCAGTTTATCAGAACAACAGTAAATATCAGTGCTAGAGGAAAAATACTGTACAAGGGATTCAGCAATATTTAAAAAGGGGGAGTTGAAGTCGTCTGGATTCATGTCTGGAGAGGTAGCAGCATTGATGGAACTTTTCTTCTTTGTAAACAAACTGATTGCATTCCTGACACTTTGGGTATCTTTAACCTCTGCGATTACTTTTTCCGCAAGTGTTTTCTGGGCTTTTCTAACTAAGGATTTTACAAGATTACGTGGTTTCTTAAAATCTGCAATTCTTTTCTGATGTTTTAAGTCATCTCTTAATTTCATTGCGTGAATGATTTCCTTTGACAACCAAGGCGGAAGGGTAGGGTGTTTAACTATTTTAGTCCTTAGTTGGGCATGTTTATCTAGGACAAAGAAATATCTTGTACCAAAGCGCTAGGGCTTCATTGGGATCATTAGTGTAATAAATAAGGTGAAAGGGCGTGTTTGAGAGGTCATGAAGAAAGTCATCTTTGTTGAACTTTTTGTAAGACCTGTATGTGATAGTAGTTTGTTGATTGTGCTGGGGTTTATCACGTTTAATTGAAAGATTAAAGCAAGTAGGAAAGTGCTCACTAATGGCTACACTCGGCACATGGACGTTTTTGACAGCAGGTGTATTTGTAGTGTAGATGTGGTCAATCAATGTGGCGGATGACAAAGAAACTCTAGTGGGAGACCGAACCATCTGCCTCAGTCCTAATGAGGTGGTGTAATTTCACGCCGCATTACCAGTCTTTAGTTGGTCGATATTAAAATCGTCTAGAAGGTGTATGTCCTTGTTGTTACGTTGTTGCACCTTATCCATTATTGTGACAAAATCACCATACCATGAGAATGTGGCTTGAAGGGGTGCAATAAATAAATCATATTAGTGTTGGGGAAGATTTGTCACTTTTCAATTCAAAAAAAATAATAATGAGAGAGAGAGAGAGAGAGGGGGGGGGGGATTCATCAGCAGTAAAGTCATTTTTAGCACAACTTCATTTACTAGCTGTGACCTCACCATCAGACTCCCCCACATCGCACGATACACTTCACGTCGAGGACTCCCGACGTGAAATATGTGCAACAGTCCACGTGGTGGGCAGGCACTGTGCAGAAAAATGCACACAAATCAGTACTTGGAGAGAATTTTTACACACCCGAGACCAAAGGAAACAGCAACAGCAATTACAACAAAAAAAGAGAGAAATTAGGATATACGCAGACGTGGAAACAAACTAAAACTGAATGTAACAAAGGAATTTCTCAAACTCTGCTCTCGGCGCGCTTGTCTCCTTTCTCTCCCCCATGATGACTAAAGGTACACGGATGCTTCCGGTGATGTGTACTATAAAAAGTATGGGTCCTGTAAGACCCACATCATCGGGATAGAGATAACAAGTTAAATCGCTCTTTGAAAAATACGGGTCCTGTAGGACCCACATCATCCGGACAGGGATAACCGGTTAACAAAAAAAAAAAAAAAGAAAAAAGAAATGTAAATTGCGGCGTCCATTATTCAAGCTGCAGAAATGACTGTGTTTGTTTCTGTGTGTAACGAGGGTTAGCATAATCATATTCTACAAAACAGTTGTACAGTTTGCCGTCTTGCAATACTCACCCATGTGCAGTTTGAACAGGTTCACGTAGATTATGATATTAAAGTAATGCAGAAGCAAAGTGTCTAATCATAATCTATGTAAATGTATTTGCCAGGTTCAAAAACACACCCACAAACATCCCAGCCGCCACACAAGCATCCATACGCGCACATACATACACTTTGTCTCTGAAGACAATGCTATAGAGATATTTTTATTAGCATCTGGGTAATACTGTACGAATCCTCTAATTGTCTGAACGAAGAGAGTCGATCCAGCTGCGGACAAGCTCTGGCAAAACTGTCAGTCTGAACAGTTTCTCAGCTTTGTCAAGACGGGCCGACACTCATCCCAGAACATTTGATTATGAAAAATGTGAATCACTATTAGTTGTATTACGAGTTAGGCTTTGCTAGTGGTTCTTGAAGCCGCGAGGGTCCGGTCAAGGTTGGTCAATATCGGAGGTAAGAGTCGAGGACTTTAACCCGAGACTCCTACCTCCGACATTGACCCCCCCCCCCCCCCCCCCTGACCGGACCCGAGAGGCGACAAAAACCACTGGCAAAGCCTAACTCGTAAAACAGCTATTCTGTCTTCATCTGAAAAATTTATACGTGTGAAGTAGACCCTTGAAAGGACCCCAAACTTTACGTGTGACGTAGTGATTCAGGGGACGTAAGTCTCCGTATTTCCGACTATCAGTCAACAACCTTGCGTGAACTTCATTCGGCTGTAATTTTTCTCTCAGATATCTTTTTTAATTTAACACATCTTATTGTATGAAATTGGTAATATAGGCCGAATACAACGCGTGCATATAGTTTTTGTTGTTGTTGTTGTTGTTTGTTGCGTAAGCCCCTCAATTTTTATTTATCCGGAGTTTTGTTTCTTCGTCGTTTCGATTAAGCACACGGTACGTGATCGGGCCTTCGCTTCAGTTGAATTTTCCTGTCGTTGATATTATCTTAATTATCCAATTATTCAGTTATGTTTTGTATGAAACTGGTATCAGCAGTATCACAAAACACCTACATATAGTTATTTTTGTTTTGTAGACCCCTAAATTGTTTATTTATTGGCATGTGTTTGTTTAGAGGTTTGACTGATCGAAGATTAGGATGTGTTTATACCGAGAAATGTGATTGCCCAAAGATTTATTTGGGGGAGAACGCTTTGCTATCGCCATTGTATCGTTCACTTCTCGCAGGTAGTCGGGATTTTTCGACCACGAACACTTTGTTATCTCATAAGGATTGGTATCATACGTATCTTTCTGCTTTTCTGTCTACATGCACTTCGCATCTGGTCGCAGTGTGTCGGAATACTTGGCCGTGTTGACGTTTTTACTATTAGCGTCCATATGTTGGATGAGCTTGTTTATCTTAATCAAGGATGACAACTCGCGCGAACTTCGGATCACAGCGGAGCTCAAAGAGCACTGTAGATCTGAACGATGTGGATTCAAGAATTTCACGTCTTTCGCCTGTTGTATGTAACATCTGAATATTTCGGTTGGATCAGAAACCATCTGTAAATTCATTCTGAGACGCTGTGATCATTGCTGACGAAACGTATCCATAGGTGTTAGGAATCTGCCAGCTCAAGTAAACACAGATGTGCTTGATAACGATAATGTACATTGTGCACAGGTCTGTTCGTAGGGAGAAAGTGTTAGGATTGGGATATAGGCTGTACCATATGTCCCTCATACATTTTACTAACCCAGAACTCGTGTTTGCAGGAATGATAGTCCAACATCACATGCACAAGCAAACACTTAATTATCTCATTCTACCCCAGACGCACCACTGAAAGATAAGAAACGACCATGATAGTTCAAGGGTGATGCCAGAATAGCTTGGCGCCTATGGGCGCCAAGCTATTCTGGCATCACCCTTGAACTATCATGGTCGATCTGTGTCCTGCACTGCAATGCAGTCTTCAGAGGACAACGGCAACATTTGGGGATTTCGGTGTTGGGGTAGAATGAGTTAAATAATTTTTCATCGTAAAAAGATCAATGTACACGTATTTATTTCCCTAGGTTAAAGAGGCTACATAGTGCACTACTCCTCACAGCTGACATGTCTCTAAAACTGACATTTTCCGTCTTCAACTAACTATATTTAGCATTAACAGTTTGTGTAAACTGCACGGATGTACAAGCATAATGTGTATATGCCGAAACACAAGATAACCATAAATGTAAACGCGCGTGAGACAAGTGTTCCAGTATATTTACCATTGGCTTACCCTTCCGACTTGAACAGTGACAGGAACAGATTATTTTTCCTGTAGTGAGAAAGCCCAACCTCATCTGCTTCCACAGTAAACACACACAGACACGACAAAGCAGACCGAACAGATTGGTTTTCATCAAAAACTCACACTTTGACAAGTGCAACTACATCTACGTTAGGAAGTTGTGGTAGTGTTATGGACCCTAACAAGTATTGCCAGTTACTGTGAAAACCTTCTGCTTACATCTATCATACATTCTGTCTTAATACCAGTTGTCTAGGTGAAGCGTATACAGCAGAAAACAAACAGGCATACGTTGCTTCAATAGTGCATCATTATGTCAACACGAGGTAACGTTGATTCACAATAACTAATCCACCTGGGTTTGCTTGGTGATCCTAGCAATTTAGAATGTTGTAAAAAATGGTTTACTGTCACCAAGCAGTTGTGCCATTGGTGCTTATTAACAAATAGGACGCAGTAAGTGTGCAGGCTGAGTACAAAAAGCAATACCCACTAAGCATGCACAACTAAAGTATCGGTGTATAGGTCATAGTGCACACAGGGTTTCTGGAAAGTTTACCTGTCTGCACTGCATTAAGGTTTTATCGTGTGAAAAACATCATAAATCAACATCATAAGGCAACGATTTCAGGTGCCATGATAGAGCTGTGTATGATGGGGAAAAACGACACTTTGCTGAAACTTGTTTTGCTGTTTTCTCAAAATCGTAATTTATTTTTTATTTTATTTTTTTTGGGGGGGAGGAGGGGGGGGGGGACAAACTGCAGAAGCAAATTTCTCAAAATCTGGCCATCAGATCAGTCTCAAATTGTACACGTGACTGGAAAATTAGATTAGTTGCAACTTGTCAGAGCCGAATTTTGAATTTTGGAGCAGTTTGTAAGTTATGAATAACTTCCCTTGGCGAACGTACTCAAAAACTGACCAAAACCAGAACACGCATGTAAAAATATTTTATTCCTTCAAAACCAGATACTCAAAGATATTCAAAATCGGCATTGACAAGCTGTAATGATGATTTCAGTTGATATTTTGACCAAATTTAGCTTTTCAGAAACATTAACTGTACCTGAAATTTGCTTACATAGCAACCAGGTGTGCATTTGTCGCCATGTTGCATACTGTTCAGATTACATCACTTTGCCTGAGACAGTGACGTAGTGTCGGGAATTTTTACGCTACCTTCCCTTGATGCCGGCCTGATTTTTGTTCTTTAAAGTCTACGTACTTGTTTTTTACGTCACTACGGAACCTTCAAGCTAGGGCGATCGAACATTACGCGTCGACTAAAGTTACAACATTATTACTAAATGTGCGGCCGACGTGTTGCATACTTACAGTAATAGACTTATAGGACGATACATTTTAGTATTACAATTTATATTACTTTTTACATGTAAAACAATAAGTAAACTTCCGAGAAAATGTCGCCGTCATTATGTCATTTCGTGACACGCAACATCGCGCTGGTACTTCTTTAGGAACACAAAATCAGCTGTGACCGATTCTGATACACATTATTACACAACCAAACCACGGTCATTTTGAAGTAGGCACGATTTCAGACGCGAAAGATCAAGCAAGATGGATTTATTCCGCGCAGGTAAGTTTAAAATGACTTAGGTCATCATGATGAAGTTAGTTAGTTAGTTAGTTGGGTTTAACGCCGAGCAGGCGACTAAGGTCATCTCACGGCGGTCATCATGATGAAGTTTTTACGCGCGACTATAAATTAAAAGACACACAACACCATTTTATAAGTCATTCTACAATATACGTTTTTGGTAGCAGGGGTAGCAATCCCCTTCTACCAATAATATATTTGTTTTCATTCCTTCACCTTTTTCGTAAAGGAAATCATGCTGAAATCTTCTGACTAGGATCACGACAGACATAATTGACGTCAAAAGAATAGACATGTATACATAATAGACATGACTTAACATAAGATCTTTCATGATGTAGCCACTGCATGACAAGCAGCATTGTCTACAGATTATCATAGTAATGCAATGAAGAGATGAGTGACTGTTTTCCTCAAAATATTTTAAAATTCTTCAGTAAAACAGCCGCATAGGACTTTCATGTCCTTTCGCTTCCGCTTCCCAAAGTGTGCTACAAGAATGCCGCCAATAGTCGCTACAAAGTTTTATTTTTAGCGAGATCACGTGGTGCGATTTTTGTTAAAGAGGTTGGCCATGTGACATAAGGTACATCTAAGCTGATCGAGATGATTTAAATGATAGCAGGAGAAAACAAACAGAAACAATTTTGGTGAGATTGACAGTTCAAAAATGTCATGTGGTTTGACACTATTACAGTGACCATTTTAGAGTTGATCAAAACTTGTATACGGGTATTACACTAATTTCACTTTCATCTCGGTGAGCATGAGGGGGTACAAGTTTCCCTTCCAGGCGTACCAGTTGACGTAACTTGGCCAGGGAGTCGAGTTGGTAGGGTTGTAGTCTCCATTCAGGTTGGCGCCAGAACACGACTTGTACCACCAAGCCCCATGCTTTGTCACTGCACAGTTCGACACGTTGTTGGCGTCATTATCGAAGTCTCGTGTAGAGAACGGGTCGTTTATGTTGTTAAGCAAGTTGTCCCCTGTTAGTACAGAAAAGAGAGTTAGTGTGCATGTGGTGCTCTGTGAATTCGAACCTTGTGGCTACAAACCGCAATGTCCAAAATCACAGTACAGCACATATATCTCCAGTAGCAAAACGTATTCGGGCCCACGACGGCTGCAATGGGCCCGCTCACAGCCGTACCCTGGGCCCACTGCGGCCGTCATGGGCCTGAAGACCGTTTCTTACTGGGATGCTGTGTGTAAACAACATTGAAAAGTGCCAATAAGTATGAAACATAGGACTGACGGTCTTTTGACCAAAAATTGCTCAGAGTGGCGATAATCGGAATCGGCGATAAAAAAAACAACAACACATTTTATCAGTTGTTGCAAACACAGGACGGACTGTGCTAGCTCAAGACTAGTACTAATGGACGATTGGTTTATTTTTTTTAGTCACAAAGATTATTATTTTATTTATAGACAACACCTGTCCATTTTCCTATTTCGGCAAGTGTAAGTACGAACAGTAACACCTAGTTTTTAAAGTCCGTTCTATTTATAGAACGGACTTTTAAAGATGGGTCGCGGTGGAGCGATTTTAATGGCTTGTGCATGACGTCATAGGTGGACAGGCCTTAACAGAAGTAACAAGATAAAAATGAAGTCACGTCTAGTTACACTAACCTCGCTGCTGAATGTACCTTCAGCGCGAAGCACCGTGTGTGTGTGTGTGTGTGTGTGTGTGTGTGTGTGTGTGTGTGTGTGTGTGTGTGTGCGTGCGTGCGTGCGTGCGTGCGTGCGTGCGTGTGTGTGTGTGTGTGTGTGTGTGTGTGTGTGTGTGTGTGTGTGTGTGTGTGTGTGTGTGTGTTTCTGTTTGTACAATCTTGACATTTGAGGATATACTTCCTTCAAAGATTTTCATTGTTATTCAGTAAAAGGATATCTGAAAGAACAGGAGATCTGTCGAGCATATTGATATTGGATGTCTCCTTGAAGAGGTAAACGACCCTTTATAGAGAGTCGGTTTATTCACGTTTGGTTTCGTAAATTTGCATATATTCACTTAGAATTTTAATTATTTCGATTTAAGCTCAGAGAAAGACATTGGATGATTTTGTTAGCCAGCTTTGTACCTTTTCATCTTTTACAGTAAAAACAAAAATTGTTGCAGAAAAAAAAAATTCTGGAGTAAATCAACAGTGACAGTGACGTAAAAGCAGCAACTCTGTCCCTACACAGACATTGACGCAATACTCTAGACCTGACGTTATTCTCTCTCTCTCACTCACTCTCTCACTCACTCTCCCACTAACTCTCTCACCGTCTCTCACTCGCTCTCTCACTCACCCTCACACTCACATACTCACACACCCACACACACTCAAACACACTCACTCACACTCACTCACACTCATTCACTCTCACTCACTCTCACTCACACTCACACACACACACACACACACACACACACACACACACACACACACACACACACACACACACACACACGCGCGCGCGCGCGCGCGTAGTATATCATTAAGTCAACCTGACCACACAAATTATAGAGGGATGAAATTGTACCGTGCGATTCTAGTTGTGTCACTATTTGTCTCAGGTCTAGAAGCCATACTTAAGTGATAATCATAAACAGTTACGTAAAATCTAAATTCTGCAATGACAAATGTCGGTTTTTTTTTTCAAATCATTGAAGCGTACGGATGTCTCATTACAAAGCTCACTGAGGCACTGGCAAATCTGAAAGGATTTTCAACAAGAATTATTTCAAAATCAAAATCAAGTCAAAGGCGGCAGGTAGGGATCCTTGACAGCGAGGACAGCTCTTAAATAGAAGAAACTTTGTAGGTATGGTTCATCCCAGCGTGTTCTCCATTGTTGTGGATCCATACCTGCATTTCCACAGTAGGATTTCCTGTCGAAATTCAGTCTATACTTGTCGGTGCTGTTGGTAACGTAGAAGCCGGTGTAAGTAGCATAGGCCTTGTTTCCCTCCCAGTCCCCTAGTTCGATTCGTAACGTCCAGTTTCCCGTTGACGTCAGCGTGTGTAGAGCATTCAGACCTGGGAAAGGAAAAGAACAATGTAACCCCTGACTGCACTCTCTTTGAAATATCGTGGTCATGTAACTTCAAAGTATCTGTATATAAACTTCAATGATAACGAGGTCGGTGGACTCAACTACTCTTTCTATTTCTTCTTACATCGCTTTTAACAAACTTTGCTTTAACAACAAATAAATATAGTCCCATTGCGTCTTGTTATGTATGAAAAATACGCAAATTTTGACAGTCCGAACGGGTGAATAACTGGCCAGCGTTGGGCCTTCCTGCCACGACAGATTATGGGTTGTGCCTAATTTGCTTGGCACATGGGATGGAGCGCCAGCAGTGATAGCCTAAACACAGTACTTTGCTGGCTTGGTGCCTTTCAATCCACCCAAGGTCCATACTTACAGAACATATTCCAAGGGGAATTACTCAGAGCTGGACATACAAACAGTTAGATCCTCTGCCTCCTCCTACCAGGCACCCAATCACCAGCGCTAGCCTCACCTATCTGGTTTGTGCGCATACTTACAGGAGTTTAGGCAATTGAAAGAAACATTAATTATTCAACCAATATATGCAGAACAACCTTATCATCGTTATCGAGGCAAAACAACTCACCCATCCAATATTCGCCGTGTGGGATTCCAAAACCGTTGGCATAATCCGTCCAGTTTCTGTAGAAATCCACTGAACCGTCCATACGTCTCTGAAACACCTGCGGGATACGGGTGAGACACTACGTGTTTATCAGTATTCATTCATTATTATTTAAAGTGGTTATAAATAAATCTCCTTAACTCAAGCGAGACGTGCCGCACACGAATACGCGGCATTTTTTGTTGTTTCCCGTACCTGAATGTATTCGCGCGTTCACATCGCCAGTATGTACGTTTTTAATAAACGTGAGATTTTATTGTCTCGAAATCGGACACACTGTTGTTGGTGGATTTGTCACTAAACGAGGGCATAACACAGGTCTGATAATGAATAACTCTCGTGTCTTATCTATTAACAGTTTCACTGCCGAGAAAAAAACAGAACAGGATCCATCTGCAAGAGACATAGATCCTCAAGAGCCCCCGCAGTTGCGGGGGCTCCTGAGGATCTATGTCTCTTGCTGTGTATCCCTGTTCCTTGGGCGGATTATCCTTTTTGACGCTGAATGAACAAAGACTTCAAAAACGATATCTGCGCCCACTGGTATTAAAGGGGTTAGAACAGGTAGTGTAAGGAGTGCAAGATATATATCTCGGCCGAGATAGTTTGAGTGTAGTGCTAGATTAACTTGGCACCTGCGAAGGCGCGGGCCGATCTAATCTGGCCCCACCAATCGGAACTGTGATGGGCGATCTATTTCGGACTGTGTTGTCTTCTACCCCCTTTCGCTGCCAGTGATGACGAATTGCGCCCCTAATACCGCTACACACTGGTCGACATTCGCTTAGTAAAAAGCAGATGTAAATGGAACCAAAAAAAATAGGCATAAGGAACACCGGTCTAACAAGAGACATAAATCCTCATGAGCAACCGCGAGTGCTTGGACTCATGAGGGTTTATGTCTTGTGCAGTTGGGTAGCATTCGCTTTGACATGGCAGTTAAGGGGCTTAACAGTAAGAGTAGTAAAGCATCCCATGAGGGTCTATGCCTCTTGCGTTGGACGGTGTTCGCCATGTCCCGGCAGTGGAGTGGTTAACACACTAGCGCACTGTGATCGCAATTTCCCGAGTTGGAAATTTTCCTTTTAAGATTACACCAGTTCAAGACTGGTGCAGGAATAGCGTGGCGCCTCTAGGCGCCACGCTATTCCTGCACCACCCTTGAACTATCATGGTTGATCCATATACCATTGTACTGTGCCAGGGCTGAATGTATTAACTCATTCCGCCCCGACACACCACAGGAAGTCATGGATCGAGCATGATAGTTCAAGGGTGGTGCCAGAATAGCTTCGCGCCTATAAACTATTATGCTCGATCTGTCTCTGGAATTGCAATACAGTCTTTTAGAGGGCAACTTCAAAATTTGGAGATTTCGGTCCTGGGGTAGAACATGTTAAATCGATTCACATCAATTATTCACGTCAATCATGTTAATACACGAATGAAAAGCGTATTGCATTCAGACAAACAGACTAGCAATAAACGTTACACACCGTCCACGCGTTTCTGTCTTGATTCCCCGGACATTCTGCAAAACAAAACAAAATAAAAACATTAACAACGATAAAAAGATGACAATTTCATCCCAAACTCTACCATATTGTTTGGAGCTCACATGCGTTAATCGTTTAGGAACATTCAGAGTTATTCGTATTTGTAAGCTTATTATGCTGATCCATTTCCCTCCTCTCTAAGCCAACCTCTGATCAACACACACGTCGGCGCACACAAATAAAGACGGACACACGGCGCCTCCCGCCATTAGTACGCTCTGTGGGCTCGTGTAGCAACAGGAATCCATCTCCTTCTAGTCTAACCCACCCTCTGATCCGCACACACTGGCACACAGAAATAAAGACGGACACACGGCGACACCCGCCATTCGAAAGCTCTGTGGTCTGGCGTAGCATAGCTATTATGAAGAAGAAGAATAGCACGAGCAGCGAAATGACGTCACTTCAAACTTCACGTCATGGCATCATCATTAGTCCCGACGCAGTGTTCATAGTGACGACTCGATGTTTTACGTCACTCGTCGCAGTACTTACATTTGACGTATTAGAGGATCAAGCTTTGTAGTTTTCTTGCTGATTTTCACACCTAGGGCTTACAATTGGACCTAATCCTACCCCAGAGCCTGGACAAACAGCAGGCTTATGCAAACACTGTGTATGAAAAATCATGCGGGTATTAATGAGAAGATAGTTTTTTTCGTAAAAGAAAAATGAAAGTTACGTTAGCTGTTTTACAAATGAATCCGAAAAAGTGGTGAAGAAAATTGTCTGATTTTCACACCTAGGGCAATAGGTGACAATTGACCTAATCGTACCCTGTAGGCTTATATAAATACCGTATGTGTAAAAAACATGCGATTATTAATGAGAAGATTGGTTGTTGTTTTTTCATTAAAAAAAGGATGCAGATGATCGTCTTGTTCTATACCTGCGTATTTCTCTGTGGGCTGGCGATTGGATGCCTGATAGGCGGGGGCAGGGGATCTAACTGTTTGTCTGTCCAGCGCGTGCTGAGTGATTCCCCTTGGTTGTGTACAATTAAAAAAGAAAGATTCAATTGTTTTAAGATTAATCCCAAAAACTTGAAAATATTTTTTAAACATTATTTTTCGCTCAATTGTTCTATAGGTACAATGCTGGTTAACGAACTCATTCAATATCTCCCTTTTATATAGCTATATGCAAAATATCTAGTAAAAATAAGAAAAACTACTATCTCCAGTGTGGATCAACCGGGTTTTTTTTTTTAAACAGCCATTTTCTCGCCAATGAGCATCACAATCAAAAAATCAAAACAAAACAACAAAAAAAGCCTCCAGATTATTCTTTTAGGGACAATATCATACAATTTCAAGCTTGTCCGTCCTCAAACGCGGGCTCTAGTCACTGTCACACACACACACACACACACACACACACACACACACACACACACACACACACACACACACACACACACACACACACACGCACACACACATACGGCGCTTTGGCGCCCAAAAGAAGTTCTCTAGCAAGGTTTGCGTAGCTAGACGTGAGGTCATTTTTCATTTTATCTTGTTACTTCTTTGCCAGAATTTCCACCCCGCATGCCAAAAACGTCATGTGCATGCTCCGGAATGTGCTCCGACCCTCCCCATTTCAAAGTCTACCGTATTTTCAATACGATAGACAAAAATAAACACGAGCACACAGTTTGAGGTACTTATCCGACATTAACAGTGGGACTGCTACCACCAATTGCGCGAAAGGCCATCCGACCCATGTCGGCCCGATGACCTTTGCGCACTGGGGAGGACACAAACCGCAGCCGTAGTGTTCATCACGACCCGGCATCTTTAGTCCTTATGTTAAGATAATAATAAAAATAATAAAAATATAATAAAATAATAATAATAATAATAATTTTAAATCATATTGTCATTCTTTACTACGAAGAGGCTTGTATTGTCTTTGACTTAGAAATAACTACCATTCATAATAATAATTATTACCTGGATTCAGTGTGAAGGCGCTTGTTCTTGGTACAGTTGAACGCGAACTGAGTGAAGTCATCATTTTTGAATGCAAGCGGCAAGTCCTGTTGCTCTCCGTCAAGGTGAAGGCCAAACAAGTCTCGTATTCGGAACATCGGAGGGCGCAGTGGCTCTTTGAAGGAACCACCGTTGAAAGGAGAAGATCGTCATTAAACGTGACGTCAGCTTCGTGAAATTTCGGAAGCAGTTTCTGTCTGGCGTGCCCCAATTGGCAACTCAAGAAAAAAGCCAGAAACAGAAGGAATATACGAGGGAAACTCACCATGGTTCATCTATTCTTGATCTTGTTAATATTTCACCACTTCGAAGCAGTCATTCGACGGTGTCTGTCGGAATGATGGGCGTGTAAAAAGAAATAAAAAAACACATCACGTCTTTGTCAAGGCGTTACAGTCGACGAAATATTTCAGTCTAGAGTTCTACCCGGCGATTTCTGCACAAACCATCCATAAAAACTAGCCATTAGATTCAATCCTAAAACACCATATCACTCCGCTGCAGCGAGCGAAGCTAAATAAAAGACAACGCCATTTGAGCCGCGAATTATATTGTTCTCTATTTAACCTTTGAATATATAACAACATAGCGTGTTTCTCAAATGCTGCAGAATTTTCCACAAGTATTCCTCCCCAAAGCAAAATTTAAGCGACTTTTTTCCATTAAATGGTTAATGGTTAACCCTTTCAGCGCCAACACCCTACAGCAGGCGATTGATTGCTCATGATAATTCAAGGGTAGTGCCAGATTAGCTTGGCGCCTGCACTACCCTTAAATTATCATGGTCAATCCAACTCCTGCAAGTGGAACATAGTCGTTAAGTAACACTTCCAAAATTCGGGAAATGCACCCATGGCGCTAAAAGGGTTAATAACTCACCAAATTGTGTTTGTCAATGGTTTTTTGTATGTCATAAGATAATGCTGCACAAAAGGTTTAACTTATCAATTGTTTAATTGTGAAACTGAAAAAATGACAGACTAGTCTGCTCTTTTCCCGCTCTATCCGTAGAAGAGGTCCACCGATGCGCACAAGGAGCAATAGAAATCCTGTTACGCGAGCTGTCTCACATGGATTTGTGAAAAGATGTGTCTTAGTTGAAGCATAAGAATATTGAGGACTAGGTGCATCCCGCCTCGCGCTGGGACCATATGGCGTTGAGGCGCGTCCCCTGGGTGGTGGATAGGGTGCCCCTCGCGAGAGGGGTGCACCGAATGAAATAAGGTGCCGTGAATCAACATGGTCTAAGGGAAGGTGACCCCGACAGAAAACCCCTGGTCCTCCTAGTAAGGGGGTTGGGCGTGGGGGTAGCTTCCCCACCCTGCAAATAAGGAAATAGCTACAAAAACGCCGACGAAAAGACAAACAGCAATTCCTTTCCTGGAGGAGGAAGGTTCTTCTTCCAGAAGATTTATGAAGTCCTGTGGTGAAAGCCGGAAGTCTTCGGAAGCCACAGGACGGAGCCGCCTCTCTCTATCCAGGGGCACAACCATGGGCACATGGAATGTCAAGACCATGTACCAGAGCGGCAAGGCCGCCCAGATAGCAGCGGAAATGCAAAAGTACAACCTTTCCCTGCTAGATATCAGTGAAGCCAGATGGACGCAGTCTGGCCAGAAAAGGCTGTTAAGTGGGGAGATGATTCTGTATTCAGGTCATGAAGAGGAGAATGCCCCCCATACAGAAGGAGTAGCATTCATGCTGTCACCAGTGGCACAGAGAGCGCTGATGGGCTGGGAACCTCTTGCGCCAAGAATTATCACAGCAACCTTTAGAACCAAGAAAAAGATCAAGCTGAACGTCATACAGTGTTATGCGCCCACGAATGACAGTGACGAGGAAGAGAAACGACCGACTCCAGAGTGTTGTGGACAAATGTGCGGAGGGAGACATCACCATCGTCATGGGCGATTTTAATGACAAAATAGGGGAGGACAACACCGGATACGAAGAGGTGATGGGGAGACAGGGACTAGGGGAGATGAGTGAGAACGGGGAGAGGTTTGTAGACTTTTGTGCTCTAAACAGACTTGTCATTGGAGGCAGCATCTTCCCATACAGAAGAATACACAAAGCAACTTGGGTCTCACCTGACCATACTACAGAGAACCAAATAGACCATATCTGCATTAGCAAGAAATTTAGAAGATCCCTTCCAGATGTTCGAATGAGGAGGGGAGCAGATGTCGCCTCAGACCACCATCTGCTTACCTTAAGAATAAAGCTCAATTTAAAGAAAAGCCGCACAGAGACAACAAGAAGGCAGCGCTATAATGTAGGCCTCCTGAGAGAGACTGGAGTGAGAGAAGAGTTCAAACTGGTGCTGTCCAACCGGTTAAAATGAAGAGGAGGCGGTCACCACAGAGCAGCGGTGGAAGGCAGTTAGAGAGGCGCTGAACCCAACCTGCAAAGACACTGTAGGTTTCAGGAAACACCATCACAAGGACTGGCTGTCGACACAGACCTTGAAGAAGATAGAAGTGAGGAAGCAGAAGAAAGCAGTTGTCAACAACAGTCGCACGAGAGCAGCCAAAGCAAGGGCACAGGAGGAATACTTGGAAGCCAACCGCGAGGTGAAGAGGAGTATCAGGGCAGACAAGAGGGCCTACTCAGACAGCCTGGCAGCAGAGGCAGAAAAGGCAGCAGGCAGTGGCAACATGAAACAGTTCTACGACATTATCAGAAGATTGTCGGGCAAGTATGGCCATACAGAAAGACCAGTAAAATACAAAGAAGGCAAGCCTATTGCAGACAGAGCAGACCAACGCGACAGATGGGCCGAGTATTTTGAAGAGTTACTGAACAGACCCAGCCCACCCGACCCCCCAGACATCCAGCCAGCAGAGACCGACCTACCCATCAGCTGTGACAGACCCAGCCGGGAAGAGATCAGAAGAGCAGTGGCATTTTTGAAGAACGGCAAAGCAGCAGGGCCAGATGGCATCCCAGCGGAGTCTCTGAAAGCAGACCTAGAGACAACAGTAGAGCTGTTATACCCACTGTTTGGAAAGATCTGGGAAGAGGAGGTGATGTCGGCTGACTGGAAGGAGGGGTACCTAATCAAGCTTCCCAAGAAAGGCGACTTCAGCAAGTGTTCCAACTACAGAAAAGGTCTTCAACAGGATCATCCTGGAGAGAATGACCGTTGACCCCCAGCTGAGAGACCAAGCAGGATTTAGGAAAAACCGATCATGTAAAGGCCAGATCGCCACTCTCCGCATCATCGTTGAACAGTCTCTGGAGTGGAGCTCCCCGCTGTACGTCAACTTTGTGGATTACGAGAAAGCATTTGACAGCGTGGACCGAGAGACTCTGTGGAAACTCCTACGACACTACGGTGTACCCACAAAGCTCGTCCGCCTGATCAAGAGCAGCTACGATGGCATGACATGTCGCGTGATCCACGAAGGGCAGTTCACCAGGGAGCTCCAGGTCAGAACCGGTGTCAGGCAGGGGTGTTTGCTGTCTCTGTTCCTCTTCCTACTGGCCATAGACTGGGTCATGAAGAGGACCACAGAGCACAGACGAAGTGGAATACAGTGGACACTGTGGACACAGCTTGACGACCTCGATTTTGCAGACGACTTGGCTTTACTGTCCCACACTCATCAACAAATGCAGCACAAGACCACGAGGCTTGCTGACATCTCGTCCCAAGTGGGCCTCACCATCCACAAACAGAAAACAAAGACAATGAGGCTGAACGCAACCAGGGAAGAACCAGTCTTGCTTGTTGGCACACCGTTGGAGGAGGTGGAGTCCTTCACCTTTCTCGGGAGCATCATAGACAAAAAAGACGGCACTGATGCAGATGTCAGAGCACGAATCGGTAAAGCCAAAGCAGCCTTTCTCCAGTTGAAAAAAGTGTGGAGTTTCAGAGAGCTGTCACAACACACCAAAGTCCGGATTTTCAACTCCAACGTAAAGGCAGTTCTCCTATATGGAACAGAGACTTGGAGATTGACAAAAACCACAACAAACAGAGTACAGATCTTCATAAACACTTGCCTTAGAAGAATTTTGAAAATCCACTGACCAGAGAAGATCAGCAACGTCAGACTCTGGCAGAGAACAGAGCAGATAACAGCAGAGAATGAAATTGGGCGAAGAAGATGGGGATGGATCGGTCACAGTCTGAGAAAGCCAGCTTCCAGTATAACTAGGCAGGCATTGTCAGGGAACCCCCAGGGAAAGAGGAAAAGAGGCAGGCCGAGAAACACCTGGAGTCGAGACCTCCAAGCAGACATCAAGAGACTGGGAACCAGCTGGAGTAAAATGAAAGCAGAAGCACAGGACAGGAGTCGCTGGAGGTCTCTCGTCGACGGCCTATACCCGGGGAGGGGTGACAGGCGTAAGTAAGTAAGAAAGGTGCATCCCGGCGAATTTTAGCAAACAAAGCCCGTTCTGGAACAAGGAGAATAATACAAACAGAGAAGCATCCCAGAGATTAACTCATTCGTGACTTGATGCGTCCGGATACGCGGCATTGAGACACTACGAAGACAACAATAAAAGACACAACCTCACAGGTCAACTCCGTTTTACTTATGAACATACTAGTTCCCATGGGTAATTTAAATTAAAGCGTAAACAGTCCATATCAGTACCTTACATGATCAAACATACAGTAACGAACAAGAACAAACCAACGTCCACGCAGCTGTGTTGTCGGAATAAGTGTCACATGCATCGCAATTTCTGGGCTGGTTTTTTATTTTGGACCTTGCGGTCTAGAACCATTAGGTCGAAAGTCTCAGACTAGCCCAAACTAGGCATTAAGGTCTAAAATCACAAACCAGCACACGGTTCAAACAAAAAAGGCAAACATTAGTACAGAACAGGCATTGACACGGAATCCAAGTCCAAACCTGACAAGACTGCAGTCCAGCGACAATTAAAAGGCGCACTTGGTTACTGGAACATTCCGTCCATCAAAATGCATCAACAACAGACACGCAGTAAACACCAAAACATTATATCTAAC
This sequence comes from Semisulcospira habei, assembly GCA_036245525.1. Classification (NCBI taxonomy): domain Eukaryota; kingdom Metazoa; phylum Mollusca; class Gastropoda; family Semisulcospiridae; genus Semisulcospira; species Semisulcospira habei. The sequence goes on from BTPG01000003.1 coordinate 232,964,451, forward strand.
TTTTTAATCCCAGTCCACAGAAAGGAATTATGGATTTCCAGCCTACTCAAAGACCGTGCGTGATCATGTATTTCGGTGAATTGCCCCTTAACACATTCAAGCCCCAAGTCCTATGGGAAGAGATGGATCGACCAAGACAGTTCAAGAGTAGTACCAGATTAGCTTAGCGCCTGAAGGCGCCAAGCTAATCTGGCACTACACTTGAACTGGCATGCTCGATCCATCTCTTCCAGGCATCAAGCTAATCTGGAACTACTCTTGAAGTGTTATGGTGGATCCATCTCCTACAAGTCGGATGCAGGCGTCTGAAAGCTGTGGGGCTTAAAGTGTTATTCCCGTTACACTTCATATGAATCAATTCCTTCGCGTATCCTGGATAAATGACTGTGTTGAATGTAAATAATCAGGCTCTCACACATGGTCCCATTTTCTGTCATGTAATCTCACAGTGTCTACGTAAATGACTATCCGTCTCGAGCACATCAATAACCAAAGCGTGAACTGTGATTGTAATGTGTGGACCGCCCAACAAGGTGCAATCTGAAAATATAGAGATGCGATTCACTTGGAGGTTGGGAGGGGGAGGGAGGGGGGGGGGCTCCAAAACAATATGTGGAGCTTGCGATGGGTACTGAATTTGCCCCGAGCGCACTTTTTAGAGTGTCCGATCAGCCGACGATATACATGTAAACAAAATATGACCAGATTTGCTTTTGCAGTCGCAGCATGTGTACATCATATCATACTGAGGCTAAAAGCTTCAACTTTGTACACTGCCATATGCAAGCTACATTATAGTACTTACAGATAAAGATATAGACCAATGACTTGAGTTAAAAGGTAGTGCCAGAATAGCTTGGCGCCTAGAGGCGCCAAGCTATTCTGGCACTACCCTTGAACTATTTTAGTCAAACTTATTTCACACACTGGTGTATTCCGAATGACAAGGGTTAAGCAGTTGTCCCAGCTGGCAGCCAATGGAAATGTGTTCTTATGTGCACCTGTCAAAGTGTGTTCTATTTCGAAGCTTATCCATGAAATGGTGTTGTAGTCATCTAAAACATTACATGAATAGCCCCTTCGCTGTCGGCTGATGCAGATTGTGATTCTGCAGATTTCGTAAATTCACCCTTAGCCGTTCCAGGAACATGGACTCAAAGTAGTGTCAGCAAGAGGCATAGATCTCCATGAGCTGCGGCAATCGCAGGTGCTCATGATTCCCTATGTCTCTTGTGCTCGCATTTTCTTTTTTTTTAATACTTTTTGTTTGCTTTGAATTGCATACCCACTAATTGGCCTGAGTTTTAAAACTTTCGGACTGACCCGCGCGTCTGGTTTTGAGGCACAATAGAAAAATGAAAAGACCCAGAAAAATCCATGTGCTCTCTAATTCAGGTATTCTTTATAAGTCGACGAAAAAGTGCCATTCCCAGGCTGAGCTTTTATTTAATCATTTCACTGCTACTGACGATGCCGCTCTTGGCGGAAAAGAAGCGTAGCATGCATCTTTTTCGCCGAGCAGTATCGTCAACGACAGTCAATAGGTTTGCGGGTTGAAAACTGCTCTGGAATCACAGTGTTTCGCAGCTTTGTTTGCCTTTCGTTTCCTCCCTTGTATTCTGAATTGAGCTAGAGGACGCGGTGGCGCGCACTCGGTGACGCAGCGGATTTGCATTAAGTCAAAGCACCACTCGTCCGTCAGGCCCCTATGATTTAGGCCTACCACATTGTGAGCATACGTCCTATCCAGCCACGTCCGGGACGAGACGCATTTTGGACCCAACAAGTAGAACAATTGAAGAAACGAACAGTACTTGAAAATGCCCAGTGCTACAAGTGCGGGCTCCTTGCAGAGCGAGCTGTTGTCTTAAAACAAAAAGTGCGTCGGTCTGTGATTTTGGACCTTACGGCCCCTGAAGCACACGATCGAGACCACGCTCTTTTTAACTCATTCTGCCCCAGGACCGAAATCCTCAAATTTTGAAGTTGCCCTGTGAAGGACTGTATTACAATATCAGGGACAGACATCAGCGCCCATGGGCGCCAAGCTATTCTGGCACCACCCTTGAACTATCATGCTCGATCCACGTCTTGCTGTGGTGTGTCAGGGCTGAATGAGTTCAACAAAGCATTCTGGATAACTACGCATGAGTGAAGAGCGTCCGTTATTCCACTACAAAAAATGAGTTAAACATGGAAAAACTATTTCAAACTTGAGATACATTGAAGCTTGATGTTTTTAAAAGTCACTCACAGTTTGTTTCTCTCTCTCTCTCTCTCTTTCTCTCTCTCTCTCTCTCTCTCTCTCTCTCTCTCTCTCTCTCTCTCTCTCTCTCTCTCTCTCTCTCTCTCTCAGACATGCCCCGAGGCGCACTAAGCGTGTTAAACACCCCATTGTGCCTGAGTGGCTGACGGATGAGATTAAAAGTGCGATGGAACTAAGAGATCTATTGAAACAACAAAAGAAATTTAACGAGTACAAAAAACAGCGAAACATAGTTAAATCATTAGTACGTAAAGCACAGAGGCAGTATGCTGAAAAGATTATGCGGGCGGCAAAGACATACGCAGCGTGTGGCAGGTGATTAACACATTTACTAAAGGACAATCTAGCAAATCAACGAGTGTCCCCCCGCACCTTACAGCTGATGTATTTAATGAACACTTTCTTAACATTGCTAAAACCCTGTCACAGACGAACACCAGTGAGCCAGGTGAATACGTATGTTCAGAACAATTGAAACAGCACAGTCAGATAAACGCTGGCAATACTTTCTCAGTTCCCCTAATGACCGTCCTTGATGTAGGAAAATCTATAACCAACATGAAAAGTAAAACATCTTGTGGTGTAGACGGTATTAGCAGTAAAATCCTGAAAATTGCGCTCCCTTATATTGTTGAATTGTTGACCTTTATATATAGTCTTTCGATTCAAAAGAGCATGTTTCCCGATGAATTGAAAATAGCAAAAGTTACTCCTCTACAAAAAGCGAAGATCTGAGCGACCCAAGTAAGTACAGACCTATTTCAATCTTATCAGCAGTGTACAAACCACTTGAAAAGCATATACATAATCATATACTTCAATTCCTGGAGGAAAACCGCCTTATTAGTACAGCACAATCAGCTTTTCGGCCTAAACATTCGTGTCAGACAGCCTTAACGCTCATAACCCACAAATGGCTTACTGCCATAAATGAGTCCAAACTTTCAGGTGTAGTATTTCTAGATCTTAAAAAAGCATTCGATCTCATTAACCACTCAATCTTACCAAAGAAGTTACCTTTATATCACATTGACTCAAATGCAGTCGCTTTTCTCTCGTCCTATCTCTTAGACAGAACGCAGAAAGTGTTCTTGAATGGTAAATACTCAGCGGAAGGACTGGTGACCGTTATTATTGAACATCTTTATAAATGACCTTCCACTGTCAATATCACACCCCGACACAAACTGTGAACTATTTGCTGATGATACATCATTACATGTATCTGATAAAAATGTTTCAACCGTGAGCGCTGTCCTCCAACATAGTTTAGATGAAGTGTCAACTTGGTGTAAAGAAAATCATATGATTATTAGTATTCCTAAAACGAAAAGTATGTTGGTGACGACACGCCAAAAGCATCAACTTGGTTTGCAACCCCTTGAACTGTCCCTTCACTCTCAGCCCATAGAGCAAGAGTCAAAACATCGTTTGTTAGGAGTGACAGTCGACGAACAGCTCAGCTGGGAGCCTCACATAGAAACTGCATGTAAAACTATTTCGAAGAATCTCTTTTTATTATCCAAATTAAGTCGTATAGTTGACATTGATGCTCGAAAACTATTCTTTAACGCACACATCAAGACACATTGTAATTATGCTTCCAATATCTGGGACGGCTGTGGAGACATTCATTTGAAAAAAATTAATTCCCTTTACCGGCGAGGTATTAAGCTTATTCTTCCTGGTTCGTCCCCTACTGATGAAAGACTGAAGGCCCTTAATATACTGCCACTTAGTAAACAATTGGAACTTAATAGATGCTTACTTGTGCAAAAAATTCTAAACGATGCCACCCTCCCTATCTCCGCGAGCTGTTTTCCCACAAGAATAGAGAGAACACGAGGAACAGCTTACTCCATCTCCCAAAACCGAGAATCGACATCTTCAAATCTAGCATATCATTTTCCGGTGCTAAGTCATGGAATAATTTGCCATCTCATTTAAAGTCTATTTCAAAGTTATCTATCTTCAGAGCTCGCGTCCATAAATATTTGCTGTCGTTGTGAATGTTCTATCTTTCTGCTTAGTATGTTGCTCCAGCACAGCAGATTGCTGCAGGTTATGTAATAGTTCGACTGTCTGCATTAATATGTCAGGTTCATACGAGTGTGTATATATATATATATATATATATATATTGGTTTAATTTCTTTCTTTGTTTTTTTTTTTCTTTTTTTCTGAGGGTGTGTGTGTGTGTGGGGGGGGGGGGGATGGGTCTTTTTACTTATATGTGTTTTATCTTTTGCTGTATCGTCTGATTATTTTTATATGTGTAGAGTAGCAGGACGTGGCAGTTTGGAAGATAGGCATTGCTATGCCTAAAACTTTTTATCCTGAATAAAACGTTTCATTATCATCATCATCATCATCTCTCTCTCTCTCTCTCTCTCTCAGCTTCATATCGAAATATACAGATACTTCGTATTTATGCCGAAGCCCTTTTTTTTTATAAAATTTTATTTTATATCCTAAGCTTGTTATAAGAACATAGCCCACAAAGTCCTTTCTATATGAGCCCCCACCGGGTCTGCCCTAGGGGACCTTGGTGGGGTTGTCTACTTTTTAGTTTCTAGGGTCACCTTGTCTAACTCTTGCAAGGTGGGTTGTACTCTTTTGGGGGTTTGTATTTCTGTCTTTCTGGTCCATTAATCTGTTTTTTTCTTTTGAAATTCTCCCTCCTGTCTGCGCTTCTTGCAGTTCTTTTCTTCATTTAGCGCAGACACGTCCTGAGAAGGCCTTTGTCGCTTGCGGGACGAAAAGCAATCTATACTCACTCACTCACCTTTCTATATGAGCTCTGTCCTCGCTGTCAAGTCTTTCTACCTTTTGTCTTTGACCTGATTCTGATGTTGAAATATCTCCTTTTGAAAAAGCCTAGCAGATCTGCCAATGCGCCACAGTGAATTCTAAAAGGGGCGCAGTGCATACGCATCACTGGTTTATCAAACATCATTTTTCATGAGTATTTTTTGTTTTTACGTAATTTTATTTTTAACGTGATATGAGTTTCACTTTCGCTTCAAGACTTGAGAAAATGGTGACAAAACTAGAATTCCACGGTACACTTTCAGTCTTGCTATAATTTGCGTGAAATCGGGTTGCCTTTACATTAAGTACACCTTCATGCTCTTCTGAAAGCGCGTCGATGTGTGCGTGCGTGTGAGTACGTGCGTGCGCGCGCTCCAAATATCTCCAAGAGGTACAGATCCTCATGCGCCCTCCGGGATCATGAAGATCTATGCCTCTTGGAGATGCGCGCATGTGTGTGTGTGTGTGTGTGTGTGTGTGTGTGTGTGTGTGTGTGTGTGTGTGTGTGGAGAGAGAGAGAGAGAGAGAGAGAGAGAGAGAGAGAGAGAAAGAGAATTACGTCATAATTATTTAGAGTATTGAGTCAATGTCTGCGTGGTGACAGAGTTGCTTCTTTTAGGTCACCGCCACTGTCTGACTTTCTCTAGATGTCAAGTTTTTTTACTGTTTTAATTTTTTTCCCAAAAGAATAAATTTTTACTGAAGAAGTTGAAAGGGTGCAAACTGAGGTGGCTAACGAACTCATCCAATGTCTTTCACCAAACTAGCTATATCCCAAATTTTAAGTGAATATGACAAAAATGACGGATTTAGGTCGACCGACTTTCTCTAAACGGTCTTTTGTCTTTAATGAGACGTCCAATTACAATATTCTCGGACGCTCTCTAGCCACGCCTTGAATAAAGTATTGTGCCAAGTTTCAAGCTTGTACGTACAGATAATCGGAGATTCTCTTGTTCACACACACACACACACACACACACACACACACACACACACACACACACACACACACACACACACACACACACACACACACACACACACACACACACACACACACACACACACACACATATACGGCGCTTCACGCCAAATGTACGTTCAGCAGCGAGTTTAGCGTAGCTAGACATGACGAAATTTTTATCTTGTTACTTCAGTTGTCAGAGGTTTAGTCATCACCGCGACCCATCCTAAAACGTCCCTACTATAAGTATAAGGGACTTTAAAAGTGTAGCAAAGGCCTTTTGTTTATACGTCTTGGCTACACTCTTCATGAGCCAAGCAATTCCAAAACAATGGCATTGTCATTTGTTTAGACTGAGAGGCTGCGTACAAATAATAATAATAAAAGAAATCTAGACATGCCACGGATGTCCAGACAGCGGGAGAAAACTCTTCTGTCTGCGACAACGGAGTAGTGTCCATTGCCGGAGTGTTGCCACGACTACTTTATTTCTGTATACGTATACGTATGGGCTTCATTTTCGCGCGATTCAGCCACACATCCACTTCGCTAACAAACGCACGTGATCATTGTAAATGCAATGTCAAAGATCCCCAGCCGACGAAAGAACATGGATACACAATGGTTTCAGCAAGAGGCATAGATCCTCATGCGCCCCCGCACCTGCGGGGGCGCATGAGGGTCTATGCCTCTTGCAGCTTGGGTAGTATTCACTTTTTCACTTTTTTTTCAGTGAACTCGCGGACGGACAGCTAGTCCATTTTTATGAAAAACGTGATTTTCATTATAATACAATAAAAATTCTCGCTTTTCACAAAATGGACGTAATGTCGTTTGCTTCTTCGCAGGGCCGAATTGCTGTTTTATTTGTGCGGCATCGAGCGCTGTTTTGCTTCCGGCCAAAACTTTACTTCGCTCTTTGCCTCTCAGCCAATTCACGATCAATAAACTGATATTGCGTGCAAGTGGTAGGGGATAGATCGAGCTTAACAGCTCAAGGGTACTCGTATTCTCTTAACCCCATTGTGTATGCAGCCACCTGCACTGTACACAATACCAGTCGGCTGCGTGCGCAGGAGGACATTCAGCCCCGACGCCCACAGCAGGAAATGGGTCGACCATGATAATTCAAGGGTAGTCAGTGCCAGATTAGCTTGGCGCCTGTCGGCGCCAAGCAAATCTGGCACTACTTTTGAATTATTATGGTCGATCCATCTCTTGCAACTGGTGTATAGTCGTTAGATGACGCCTCCAAAGCTTGGGAATTGCTGCCGTGGAGCTGAATGAGTTAAACCCGTTCACTGAAAAAAAAACCTGAAAAAGTGAATGCTACCCAAACTGCAAGAGGTATAGATCCTCATGAGTCCCCGCTAGTCGCTGAAACCATTGTGTATCCATGTTTTTTCGTCGGCTGGGGATCTTTGACGTTGAATTTACAATGATTCAAATACACAATCTGCGTTCACTGGAAGTATGGGGTAAAAATGCAGTTTTGACGGCGCGTCAATTGTGAACTCTCTCGGTCACCGACCATGATGGCTTGAAGGTACTCCCTGATTATTTGGGGGCATCAAGGCACCAAGCTCAACTAAGCACAAAGCTATCGCTCATGATTCGTCTACTACATGCGGCAGTGAAAGCGGAACGCAGCACACATTTCAAATTTACTTTCCTCTCCGGCAGAACATTGATTTCCGCCTTCGACATTCCATTCGCGTTCGAATGCTAAACCACCTTATGTTCCCGAACAATCGCGGAATCTCAGTTTTTGTCTGTTATATTTGATACACTGGGGTTACGTGTAAATTAGGGATACTAGGACAGCTCACTTAGAGAACTACATGTTCTGGTCAATAAGAATAATTCTGTGTCCGTGTGATAGGCAAAACAAAAGTCTTCCTGTATTTTCAGACGGATTTTTGGTGGGACCAAGGAAACATCACTGTGACCTGACAAACATTACTGCACGATTGCAAGCCCTGTGCCCAAATATTGCCTTTTAGGTCATATAGACGTGCACGATGTCAACATCATCCTTAACCGCGCAGCTGCAAGAGACAATGCGGGGCCTCATGAAGTTCTTTGCCTCTTGCTAACCCGATTTTAGATCTGTGTTTTTACGGATGGCTGGAATTCTTTGCTTTGCTTGCAACAACATAATTTGTGCCTGGCAGGCTGTAAAGTGGTAAAAAGGCAAAATCCCAACAACGTAGTAGATCGGTCACACGAAGACCTAGCTCGGGGATCTCGGATTAAATGAGACACACGAAGTACCACAAGGACGATCTCTGTGGTCTCTCGAGTGTCATTCCCAGTCATGGGTAGACTGAAGCACCATGAATAATAGTTTCACAGCCTAAGTCGAAGTAGTACAAGACTGTAACATTTCGAAAGACTATATGGCCGAAGTCGGCCACAGTGCGCGGGCCCACTGCGGCTGACTCCGGCCCGACAGCCTTTTTGTGTACTCGGCCTTACCCAAGATGCCTTTACCCATGATGTCTGCATCCTTTTGCTTAAGGCTTCCTCAGACGGAGAAACGAAACGAAACATTTCGTCGAAATGTCCGCATTTCAGACATTTCTCCAACATCTCACCGTTTCACGAAATGCGAAACGACACATTTCACGAAATAGAACTTGTCTCTACTGCGAAACATTTCGCCGAAACATTTTACCCGTCGCCCAATCAGCGCCGTCCGCTCGGTCACACCCCAATCTGACGTCATTAATTTTAAGCCCAAACACTGAGGACTGCAACGGTAAAGCGATGCCGTGGAGTCAGGTCTATTATGGCTAGAATTGCCTGATGTGACGCACGATTCTGTACGATTTAAGCGGAGAAATCATTTTCGAAATGGAATCTATCAAGTATCATCACTAAAGTACCACCAAAATATGATTTTTTTAGGTCAGTTTTCTGAACCCCACTTTCATCGGCTGCTCTTCGAAGCCGCCTACAAGATGGCGGCTATCGCTTCGAGACGGCGGCATCCTCGATTCACTTGAACCAGCCTTGTTTACGCATTCAAAAGCGCTTACGTTTATTCGATATGGTCGGCAATTCACTTTAATTGTGTAAGTGAAAGCACACATGTCTTATATGTTTAGTTTTTAAGCGTCAGTAGTCAGAAATATGACCCGATATCCACCGATACAAACCAGAGCATGTGTCAGTGAACAGTTACTTCCCCTGTACCAGGCGAAATGAATTTTCACCGCGTTTCTGCGTGTGCGGAAAAGGCATTTCGATGCAATGAAAATGTTTCGTTTCTTGTGCATTTCGTTTCTCCGTGTAGGGAAGCCATTAGCATTAGATTACTGTCTAGGCTCGAAGCTTTTAATGACGTCGTTTTGCTGCAGTAGCCAGCAGATCAAAGCACACACCCGAGCACCCACATTGGTCGTATTTGTGACACTTTTTGTGTTTCTTGTCAAAAAGCTTCTAGATAACTCTTAGATTGTGTTTCCATATTGCTACGCGACAGCGGCGCGGTAGGCGTCACGTTAAAATAAAAAAATAAAAAATAATAATAATAAAAAGTAGCTCAGCCTCAGACGGAAAATCGGTGTTTGTAGTTGCATATAGCGGCGAGACACGCGGCATTGTAAGCACCTATATCCGTAAGTTGTTTAGAACTGCGACTTGTTGTCGCCGCATGCTGAAAACCACGCTCCCTTCATAGCGGAATCGCCTTTGAATGGCTCCACGTGGCAATAACAGTTTGTCGCGGGATTGTCGCCTGTTTTGTCGCACCACAATTGCGCCGCTGTCGTCGCGCATGGGGCTCGGCCGGAGCGCATTCCGGAGCATGCACATGGCGTTTTTGGCGTGCGGCGCAAAAAGAAAAATTTGCAAAAAAAGTAACCAAGATAAAAATAACGTCACGTCTAGTTATGCAAACCTTGCTAGAGAACGTCCTTTTGGCGTCAAGCGCCGTATGTGTGTGTATGTGTGTGTGTGTGTGTGTGTGTGTGTGTGTGTGTGTGTGTGTGTGTGTGTGTGTGTGTGTGTGTGTGTGTGTGATGATGTGTGTATGTGTGTGTGTGTGTGTATGTGTGTGTGTGTGTGTGTGTGTGTGTGTGTGTGTGTGTTTGATGGTGTGTGTGTGATGGTGTGTGTGTGATGGTGTGTGTGTGTGTGTGTGTGTGTGTGAGAGAGAGAGAGAGAGAGAGAGAGAGAGAGAGAGAGAGAGAGAGAGAGAGAGAGAGAGAGAGAGAGAGAGAGAGAGAGAGAGAGAGAGAGAGACGATGTGACAGCGACTAGAGCCCGCGTTTGAGGACGGACAAGTTTGAAATATTAGGATATTGTCCCTAAAAGAATTATCTCGGGACTTTTTTTTTCCGATTTTTAAAAAAATTAAGATTCTCATTGACGAGAAAATGCCCGTTTCACAAAAACCGGTTGATCCAAACTGGAGTCCGTAATTTTTCTTATTTTACTAGATATTTTGCGTATAGCTAGATAAAAGGGAGACATTGAATGAGTTCATTAATCAGCATTGTACCTCTAGAACTTTTTGCGTAACAAATACGTTATGAAAAAAAAATATATATTTTCACGTTTTTGGGATTAATTTCACGAATTATACGGGTTAATCTTAAAACAATTAAATCTTTTTTTTAAAAAAAACAAACAATCTTCTCATTAAAAATCGCATGATTTTTTGTATACAATATTTACATAAGCCTACAATTTGTCTCGGCTGTCGGGTACGGTTAGGTCAACTGTGACCTGCATGCCCTAGGTGTGAAAATCAGACAATTTTCTGCTTCACTTTTTAGGAGTCATTTGTAAAACAGCTAACATAACTTTAATTTTTCTTTTACGAAAAAAAAAATCTTCTCATTAATGCCCGCATGATTTTTCATATACAGTGTTTGCAAATGCCTGCTGTTTGTCCCGTCCTGCGGTAGGATTAGGTCAAATTGTGACCTGTAAACCCTAGGCGTTACAATCAGCAAGAAAATTGCAAATTTGATTCTCTGGTACGTCAAATGTTAGTACTGCGATAAGTGACATATAACATCGAGTCGTCACTATGAAAACACGTGGTGGGACTAACTAATGATGCCATGACGGGAAGCTTGAAGTGACGTCATTTCGCTGCTCGTGCTATTATTCTTCTTCAGAATAGCTATGCTACGCCAGACGACAGACCTTATGAATTGTGGGAATCGCCGTGTGTCCGTCTTTATTTCTGTGTGCCAGTGTGTGTGGATCAGAGGGTCGGTTCGAGTAGAAGAAGATGGATTCCTGTCGCTACACGAGCCCACAGAGCGTACTAATGGCGGGAAGCGCCGTGTGTCCGTCTTTATTTGTGTGCGCCGACGTGTGTGTTGATCAAAGATTGGCTTAGAGAGGAGGGAAATGGATCAGCATAATAAGCATAAAAATATAAACAACCCTGAATGTTCCTAAAAGATAAACGCATGTGAGCTCCAAACAATACGGTAGACTTTGGGATGAAATCCTCATCTTGTTTTCTATGTTTTCGATTCGTGATGCCGTCGCCACCGCTTTCGCGTCGCTCTCGCGCCTCTATATGGAAACACTCCCTTACATCGTAGCGGCTCTGGCTATCCCATTATAAGTGGAGTGTTCGCATATTATCATTTCTAGACAGACCGAGCGACTCCCACTCTCAAACATTTTGATTCATAGTCACCAAGAGCGAAGCTACTATCATTTCTAGACGGACCGAGCGACTCCCATTCTCAAACTGTTTGATTCGTAGTCACCAAGAGCTTCGCGTTCACTTTTGGTGCTTACGAATCAAACAGTTTGAGAATGGGAGTCGCTCGGTCTGTCAAGAAATGATAGTATACGAACACTCCACTTCTATGCTATAATGGTGTGGGGCTGTTTTCTATGTAAAAGTGGTCTTTAAAGGCTCTACACTGCTATACTGATAACTGTTCAGTTCTACGCGCAGTGTCTCTGGTACAAATCCCAAGAAGGGTAAGGGTCCAGGAAGGAGGTCGGGTTTGTGAGGAGCGTCTGGTCCTGAAGAGAGCAAGTATAGGACGTGGCGTTCAGCAGTTTGTAGAACTCGAAAGTGAGACAACGAACGTCGCTGGAGCAGGCGGCTTTGCAAGCATCAAGCGACACAGTGAAGTATTTAAAATTGCAGCCTCGCATCTTGCATTCGGGGTAGCCCATGTAGTCGTGCTGAAGGCGGGTGTTTAGACAATCTGGGCACACAGTAATACAAAGACTGATTTAACTCATTCAAGTTGCCCCGAATCAATAGCGTTGTGCAACGATAGACGACACTTCCACAAAATGTTGATACGGGGCACCTTAAACGAGTTAACTATTCTACTGCCAGTGACCGTGAACTTCCTAGTAATGCAACGGTCCTCGGGCCCACGACGGCTACAGTGGGTCCGCGCACGGCTGTCTCCTGCAACCGTCGTGGGGCTCGAAGGAGTTTTGCTACTGGATTAGAAACTGTGCGTGGGTCAACACCAGTAAGCAAAAGGCCCTCGAGCTGACGTCGGCCGGTGGACAATGCTTACTGGGCCAACTGCGGCCGATGTTGGCCCAAGGTTTGGGTGTGACCTGGGAGATGGCTAAAACCACCGCTCTCTCTGAAAGCCAAAAACCAGTTCTGACTGATGCACACAAAAAGGGAGCAAGCAAGCAAGAGGCACACGTCATTAACCCATTCACTGCCGAGAAAAAGTGAGCGCGATCTAACTGCAGGAGGCATAGATCCTCATGAGCCCCCGCGACTGCGGGGGCTCATGAGGATCTATGCCTCTTGCTGAGACCACTTTGTTGTCCCTGTTCTTTTGGTCGTTCAGTCAACACAGATTTTCAGAAACAAAATGAACGTTCGTTTGGCAGGGAATGGATTAATTGCCCTCATGAGTCTCACAGAATGTCTCTCTTGGCTTGACTTCGCGAACGAAGATTCTATAGGGCTTGCCCACGTCGTCTGCAGGCATTTTCGTGGCTGCGGAGGCCAATCCGGGACAGGCAGGTTCGACCGCAGTGGCTGCAGGGGAAGGTCTGGTCAGGGTTCTGAGTTACGACAGCTCTGTTTTTTCTTCTGAGCCGCTTGTCCTTAAGGTTAGCTCTGCGAGAGTCCTCAAAGGAGACGGCTGCCTTGTGAATGGTGGAGCGCCAGGTGTCACGGTCCGCGGCAAGCGAAGACCACTGGTGGTGGTCGATTTGGCAGGCACTAAGTGACTTCTTGAGACCGTCTTTGTATCTCTTCTTTGGTGCCCCTCTGTCTCGGTGTCCAGTGGCGAGCTCGCCGAACAGAGTGATCTTGGGTAGGCGATGATCCTCCATCCTGGAGACGTGCCCCGCCCAGCGAAGCTGTGTCCGCAGCAGCAAAGCCTCGATGCTCACAGTTTCCGCCTGTTCAAGGACCTCGACGTTGGTGACATAGTCACTCCAGTGAATGCCCAGGATGGTACGCAGGCAGCGCTGGTGAAAGCGTTCGAGGAGTCGTAGTTGGCTGCGGTAGAGGGCCCAGGACTCGGAACCGTACAGCAGGGTGGTGAGGACGACAGCTCTGTACACGCTGATCTTGGTGCCTTTTTTCAGCTGTTGATTGTGCCACACCCGCTTGAATAGTCGCCCGAAAGCACTGTTCGCTTTTGCCAGCCTGTTGTCCAGCTCCTTGTCCAGCTTGGCGTCTGACGTGATGATGCAGCCAAGGTAGGTAAACTGGTGTACAGACTTCAGTTCGGACTCGCCGATGGTGATGTGGGGAGGGCGATGCTCTTCCTTGGGTGCCGGCTGATGAAGGACCTCTGTCTTTTTCAGACTGACCTCAAGTCCAAAGAGCTGGGCGGCATCTGCGAAGCAGGACGTAATGCGCTGCAAGGCTCTCTCTGTGTGTGCAACGAGGGCAGCGTCATCAGCAAAGAGCAGCTCACGAATCAGTTGGTCTAGGGTTTTCGTGTGGGCCTGCAGTCGTCTGAGGTTGAACAGGCTGCCATCGAGACGATACCTGATGTACACTGCGTCGTCATCGTCGAGGTCCACTGTGGCCTGCTTCAACATCATGCTGAAGAAGATGGTGAAGAGGGTCGGTGCCAGCACGCAGCCTTGCTTCACGCCGTTGCGAATGGGGAATGAAAATGAACGTTCGTTTGGCAGGGAATGGATTAATTGCCCTCATGAGTCTCACAGAATGTACCAACGAAGAAAGAAACACGCTTAGAAAAGACAATTACAACACAAATGCTTCTTTCTTCCTTGTGGTTTTCTTTTTATTTTACGCAGTCATTTTTAACCCATTCAGCCCTGACGCACTACAGCAGGAGATGGGTCGACCATGATAATTCAAGGGTAGTGCCAGATTAGCTTGGCGCCTGTCGGCTCCAAGCTAATCTGTCACTGCCTTTGAATTATCATGGTCGATCCATCTCCTGAAACTGGTGCATAGTCATTAGATGACGCCTCCAAAATTTGGGAAATACGGCCGTCGGCCTGAATGGGTTAGGGCATAATTTCATGAGTCTCAGAATCTGCAGTGGCTCATCATGAGTGTCTAAGCCTCTTGCATTTGGTTGCTGTTTTCCGGCAGTAAATTAGTTAAAAGTATGCCGATCTGTGATGCTAGACCTTACGGCTCGAAGCCACATAAGCCGCCAGGTGCCAAATCAAAGACCAGCCTACAAAAACAACGACAACAACATCAACAACCTCAACAGCAGCTGCAGTGAAGGTACATAGGCCTATCGTTTTTATGTGCGCTAGAATGTGATTTTATTCTCACGAATCAATGCCGTAAGGTCCAAAATCACAATACAACACACGAATTATATACACACGCATGCACACGCACAAACACACACACTCACACACACACACACACACACACACACACACACACACACACACACACACACACACACACACACACACACACACACACACGAAAACATCATAAAGATTAAACCTGAAAGAAGAGAATACCTGCAAAGATTGTGAATAGACGTTGTTCGGCAATGCAAACTGCAAACAGTGGATTAAAAGCTCGCATAAACACACAGTGTCGTATGTTGGTCCGGGCTTTTAACTCATTCTGCCCGCGACACACCACAGCAAGATATGGCTCGACCATGATAGTTCAAGTGTAGTGGCAGAATAGCTTGGCGCCTATAGGCGCCAAGCTATTCTGCCACCACCCTTGAATTATCATGGTCGATCTGTCTCCTGCATTGTAATGCAGTCCTCAGAGGATAACTCTGAAATGTGGGTATTTCGTACCTCGGGCACAATGAGTTAATCCACTGTTTGCGTCGAGAGACACACAGTTTTGAACCTACTTCTGATTCACGAAATCGTCTCTCTATTTAATTTCATATGTACTCACTCGGTACGCATTCTCCTGTACTCTGAGAGTAGTAGTACCCCAGTGTACACAGACACACGCCTTTGAAGCACTCCCAGAAGGCGCCCAGACACGCCATACTGCTGCCACAGGTCGCCCCCTTCCAGTCTGCAGCAACACCAAAATAACTATGCAACAGTTTTAGCATCGTGGAAGTAATATCTAATTTTATTTCGATTCTTCAAACCCTTGGGTAATCGAAAGGCGGTTTTTGCCGCGATGATTCCTGTAGGAATCATTGCGACAAAAACCCCTATCGACAGCCAGAACGTTAATGCACTTAATTGAATGCGTGCTGGTCTACGATTCGGGACCCTCACGGCTTTAAGCCATAAGGTCCGTAATCACAGACCGCCAGACACATGTGTGCTTACAGATTGGTCAGGATGTTTTGGGTTTTTTTGTTGTTGTTTTTTTAATGACACCATTTATGATAAATAGGAAAGGCAAAGCCCTCATGGCTCACGATCATGACTGATCCGAATAATTTCTCTGACCTTCTTTGACCTGGACCTTTCGGACAGGTCGCTCAAATCCAGCAAGTGGTAAAGTGGCTTGACGTAATTACAGAGCTGACATAGTGCATGTCTGCGAAATACTTTGTTAGGTCTACATAGGTGCATTTCTCACACATATTTCGACATCCCTTGACCTTTATGTTTACAAGAGGTCATCAAAGTTAGCATGCTTTGGAAGGTGGTTTTTGTTTGTTTGTTTGTGTGTTTGTTTGTTTGTTTGTTTGTTTGTTTGTTT
Organism: Semisulcospira habei; assembly: GCA_036245525.1. NCBI lineage: Eukaryota > Metazoa > Mollusca > Gastropoda > Semisulcospiridae > Semisulcospira > Semisulcospira habei. The sequence continues at coordinate 232,980,606 of BTPG01000003.1, forward strand.
GTTTGTTTGTTTGTTTGTTTGTTTTGTCAACTGTCTTTTTGTCAAGTTGTTGTTAACTTCCAATATAAAAAAAATCTATTTTAAAAATCTAAACATTTTCCATACTTTTGCTGACTTTGTGACCCTTGACGTTTGCTACCGGAAGCATAGAAAGGTTTTGTCTTCAGACAAATCTGTACCACAGCTTTGAAGTCAGAAATGGTATTCAGAAAACACATTTTTGTCACAATATGGCAGTTTCTCTATCCATTTATGGACCCTTCGTGGTCTTTACCTTTGAGCGTGGTTACACGGACGACGCACAACAAACAACACACTACTTAACCCCTTCATGCCGACACAAATAAACACGATCAACTGCAAGAGACATAAATCCTCATGAGCCCCCGCGTCTGCGGGGGCTCATGAGGATCTATGCCTCTGGCTGGGACTAGTTTGTATCCATGTTTCTTGGACAGTTTTGGCTTTTGGTCGAGGGGAAAAAAAGTACGCACTGTGGCAGCCATGGTGTTAAGACGACGACGGACGATGGATGGCCCAGTACACAGACACTTTCCCAATGAATGTGAATTCCTATATACGAGGGTGTTTTCATATATTTTACATAAAATAATATAACAAATATTTGACACTATTTTCTTACAACTAGGATTTATAAGAGCTGATAGAGTCACTTCCCTTCCGTGGCCGCACACTAGTTTAAGTGTGCTATTAATGACAGAAAGGCTCCAGAGAAGTCGTTTTTGAGAGTAGGTGACAGACACTGAAAAAAATGGCGATTCCGAGGGTTGAACAAGTGTTTAAAATGCTTCCAGTGAGGCATTTCTTAAAGTGTGGGAACAAGAAACAAATGCATGGAGCCAGACCATGGAAGTTTGCAAGTCGTGTAAAGTTTGGACATTCTCCTGTTTAAGATATTGTTGTACAAGCCTGTACTTGTGGGCAGATGCGTTTTCATGTACGATTTTGATTCTAGGCATCACAGTGTTTGTTTTCGGGTCACAGTGTTTGTGCGTTTGTGGGCGAGTTTTGGCAAAGCCCATCCTACCCCCCTTATTGATAAGTATTAGAAAATGCGCATCCCAATACGTGCAGACCTCTCTGTATCTAAGTCCTTCGGCCAAGGTTCTGTAGACAGATGACGAATGTACGGCAATATGTTCAGCAGTCTCTGTAAGGCTAAATCTTGGGTCTGCGTCGACGACTGCCTGGACATGAGGAGTTAACTTACTATTATCCCATTCAGCCCTGACGCACGACAGCAGGAGATGGGTCGACCATGATAATTTAAAAGTGGAGCCAATTGGCTTGGCTCCGACAGGCGCCAAGCCAATCTGGCACTGCCCTTGAATTATCATGGTCGATCCATCTCCTGCACTGGTGCATGCTCATTAGATGACCCCTCCAGAATTTGGGAAATACCGCCGTCGGGCTGAATGAGTTAAACATTTCATATTTTTGCACTACCCCCTTGCTCACGAAGAAGCCAGAATATCCTGAAGGAAAATGTGTTATCTAAATACCAGCTGTTGTGTTAGATGGAGCAGAGGTAGATTTAGCAGCATGCCAGTCGGTTAGTACCTGCGCCGATGATTTTCAGAGTGCAACGTTTTCTAATACGAAGGCTAAAAAAATCAGATATGGAAAACGTAAAGTTTTGGGCCATGTTATGAGGCAGTGTCCAAAAATGACGTTCGAAAAGTTGCTATATCTCGAAAACCTCTGGGTAAAAATTTACGATATTTTGCCATGACTTGCGTGATATGTTGCTCTTAAAGTGTCTTTTACAGTTCGGTGACGATGCAAGAAAACACTTGGTCTCAAATTATCCGAAAAGCCCCTCGTACATGTGTAAACTAATGAGCCCTGGGGCGGATCGCATGAAGGCGGCTTTCGAAGGGGATTCCGGAGCTGCCCCCCACCCCTCCTCTCCTATCCTCATCCCCTCCTCTCCTACCCTCATCCCCTCCTCACCGCTCCCACCCCCACCCACCTCCACCTCCCTCCCTAAAAAAAAAAAAAAAAAAAAAAGATGGGATGAACCATAACCCACAAAGTCCCTTTTACATGCGAGCTGTCCTCGCTGTCAAGGGTCTCTACCTGTTGTCTTTGACCTGATTCTGATGTTGAAATATCTCCATTTATCGGAGATTCTCGTGTTTACACACACACACACACACACACACACACACACACACACACACACACACACACACACACACACACACACACGTTTCGCGCCAAAAGGACGTTCAGCAGCGAGGTTAGCGCAACTAGACATAGTTTTATAAGTTACTTTAGTTGTCAGATGTTTAAACCTGCACGCCTATGTCGTCATGTGCATGCCATTGAATTCGCCCCCACCGCGACCATCCTAAAAAGTCTCTTTCATAAATAGAAGAGACTTTAAAATCTGATGAGACAATTTATTATTTAAGATATTAACTCATTCGAAACGTGCTGCATCCGGATACGCGGCTTTACGCCGTCTATACGGATGCAGCATGTCTCAAATGAGTTAACCCACTTGTGCATGCAGCCAGCGGTGCTGTAAACAGCAACGTGCACAAGAGGGTTAATGTGATGTACGTGACTTTGGACCTGACGGTTCCTGTCCGGAATGCCCCAAATCCCCAAAGAGCAAACTGTAAGCCTTTGACTGTCGATAGCGCTTTTTGTCGCGATGATTCGTGCAATTCAAAATGCGCTAACGACACACAAAATGTTAAGCTACCCAAAGCACGGCATATATCACACAGTAAATTAATACCAGGTACACTTACCTACGTGACTCACGAAGAAGGTTGTTGATCCACTAATGGGTGTGGTTGGGACGTGAGACGTCATCAATTTATAATGCAAGCGACATTCTGACGTCAGCTTGCCCTTGGTGAATGTGAAAGTGACGCAATTGTTGGTGCTCTGACATTTTCGTCCGCAGTCCAACACTGAAACAGCAGGCGAAGTAAGGATCACGTAGTCATGAAAGATAACGTCATTTGTGCCATATCTGACGTATTTTGACTGATGGGCCTGGCGTCCGTTTATGAGAAATAGTGTTAGAAAAAATAAAAGACAGAAACCGGTTCTTAATGTCATCTTCGAGTGAAGAACCAGTAGATAGTTTCTATGGTTTGAAGTCGGCAATGTCTCTTCTTGGATGTCTTTTTTCCGTTAAGCAGCTGACCTCGCTTTAAACTATGTCTATGTTGTCATAACCTTGTTTTCAACGGCTAGTGCCAGTATTGTTTGTCTTTCATTCTGCGGTGTAATTCCGTTCTGACTGCGTTCGGTCAATCTCTTTGCAGGTGAAAAACCTTGCGCCCACGACCGATATTTTACTAATAACTAGTGCTAGTTGTCTTTTCAGTTGTGACTTTGCTAGATGAACTTGTCAATGCCAATATTTTTGCACAGTGTCATATTTTTACGTCTGCTGAGACAAAATGAGTCCGAAATTTCTGCAGCTGCATGGTCTGCTGTCAATTTGCTTATTCAAATATGGTAAGATGAACCACACCATAGTAATATAAACACTAGCATTCGCTTCCCTTCCAGTGTCATCTGCAAAAAAACAGTCCGGATTCACTAAGACTGTAGAGGGTTAATGCCTGGATAGCTTGGTGCCAAAGGCTGATCCATCTTCTACGACTAGCATGGAGTGGTCGTCAGACGATTCCAATAAAGTCATTTTACGCTCTTGTTGTAAAAGTATGATCTTCACAAAACGCTCTCTCCCGTGACGAGTTCCGTGTGTCTCAGCCCTGCAGTAAGTTCATGTTTGAAAAAATCGCGATGTTCTTTGTATTACAATGAAGATGTCGCTTTCCACAAATTTAGACTTACTGACTTTTGCCTTCACAGGGTGTACCCATGATTTCACTGTCCCCCTTCATTTTCCGCCCTACGCCTGTCACTAAAAGCTTTCTTTGTTTTATACTGACCAGCAAAAGAAATGCGAAATTTTTTTAATCATTAGAAACACTTTAGTGTTTCCGGTGATTCCAAAAATGTCGCGTTTCTTTTGCTCGTTAGTATATGTGCTGTGCAGAAAAGCATCTTCTATTCTTACACGACAAACACGCTGTCCTCTCTAACCCAAACACTGAGAAGTGACATGAAGGACACTTGGCTGCCCTTACCCCGGGTTCACCTGGTCTCCATCTCATTCTTTTAAGAGCGCCTCTTGCGAGGGGCAGACAGACTATGTTTGTTCAATAGTTATGCTCCGTTCGTCTTGCTCCTCCTCATGGGGTCAGTTGCATGAGTGAGCTTAGTCCTGCACCAAGCCCTAAGCTCACTTGGGCATCTAACCAATAGACTGAACACGATGTGTATGCTTCAGACACTAAGCTAAGCAGGCACTACACTTCAGGTATAATGGTGGAACTGTCTTTCGAACATGCCGTGACTCGTGAGTGGCAGACAATTTTAATTTTCGTCATGGAATCACTTCCAGAAGCAAAAAAGCGCTACCATTCAGCTTTCAGGGTCGTCGAGCTGACTCTTGACCCACCCCTTGGTAAACTATTCTTCGAAATATTCATTTTACTTTCATTCCATTTTTTTAAAATTTAAAAATATAAGATCAAATTTTTTTTAATGTAATATGTTTGACTTTTGACTCCACAGAAGTGAAAGGTCTGACAATTATATGGATCAGTCAAGGGGAACAATCGCTGCCATTAACCAGGCATTGTCTCTACTTTTTAGAAATGGGCAGGTTGTGCGGAAATGAATTCTGGAATCATCGATCTCCTACGCAAACTTCCTAGGCTTCTTGTCCTGATTTCGAGGCTCATTTAGCACTCGCAGACTCTACTCCAGACGGCTTCGTCAAGCTGAGGATGGGGCGATTTGCTGCAAGAGACATACTGTCATGAGACCCTGCGACTGCTGGGTCTCATTGACAGTATATGCCTCTTACAGATGTACGAGGCTAGGCGGACAGACAGTTAAGTGAATTATTTTTCGGTTGAGCTGTGTATGAAAAGCTTATAGCTCTACAATGTTTTAGTTGCTTGCTGGCTGCTGTTCAAACCTTCTTTTTCTTTCCGTATTCAAGGGCGGATCGAATGGGGATTGGGGGGGGGGGGGGAAGGGATACAGGAGTTCCGGAACAACCTCCTCCTCACCTCACCTCCCCCCGGCCCCACAATACTTTCAAATGTTACGTACTTAACTGATCTGCCCCTGCATGTTGGTAGCTCTGGAAACGTACGCTGGTTTTCATTGGTACATAGGACCTATCTCAAACTTTGTTTTGTGTTACAAATGTACTGACTGGCTTCAGTGATTCAGTTGTATCCATGTTCTCCCCTATCCCTGCTGCTCCTTCCCCCTCCTCCCCTCCCCCCCCCCCCCCCCCCCGCGGATGTGCATGCTCCCCCCCCCCTTCCCCGCAACCCCTTATATTCTTCCTAACCCTCCTGATGTAAATGGGACCAAAAACAGACATACAGAACACAGGATTAACAAGAGACATAAATCCTCAAGAGCCCCCGCAACTGCGGGGGCTCATGAGGGTTTATGTCTCTTGCAAGATGGGTGGCGTTCGCATTGCCCTGGCAGTTAACGGGTTAAATGTATTTCGAGGCTCTAAGGCGGCATACACAATATCCAGACATAGTCTGTTACGAAGAGGTTTACAGCAGAACTTGGCTGCCTAAATATTCGAGACAGAATTATTAATTCATGAAATCCTACATCCTAAGGTTGAATTAGCACCAGCTTTGCAAAACAGTTGTTCTATGATGGCTACATTTCAGTTAACTCATTCGCGGCAAGCCGCATCCGGATGCGGCTTGCCGCGAATGAGTTAAACTCGCTGTGCGTCCGTGGTAACCGTACCAACCTGTTACATTGATTTCCGGGCATCACTGCATGTTTCACTCACGGACAGACTAATTAAGACACCTGACTGTGATTTAGCCCCACAACGGCCGTTCAGTATATATCAGATCGTCAGCTACTTTCTGTTTTGCTCGAGGACCTGGAGTTTGGAGCTATAAATAGTTCTTACCTCACCTGACTTTTGGTGTAGCTGCGCGGCGCATACGTTTCAGCGGTAAAACGGGCATCAAGTGATGTAATCACGCAGTTATGAACGAAACAACAACCGTAACCATTTGTTAGGAGGCATTATAAAACACATTTTGTGTATATATATATATATATATATATATATATATATATATATATATATATATATATATATATATATATATATATATATATATATATATATATATATATATATATATATATATATATATATATATATATATATAATTTTTCATTAAATTCTGAGAATGCTCTTGCTACGCTAATGCCATGGAATTCCAGGCTGGTAAGCTTGCATTGTGTCATCAATAGCATTAGTGTAGCAAGAGCATTCTCAGAATTTAATGAAAAATTACGTCCCTTGAGCTATTCTGATTGAGTGCTTTTTTTGGCTTTGGGCGACGCCTTTGTTAAAGTAAATATATATATATATATATATATATATATATATATATATATATATATATATATATATATATATATATATATATATATATATATATATATATATATATATATATATATATATATATCAGGTGTTATATTCGTCAAACAGTTTTGAGAATGCTCCGGGAGCGCTTAAAGGGGTAGATCGACCATGATATTTAAAGGGTGATTCCAGAACAGCTTGGCCCCCACAGGCGCCAAAGTGATCTCGTGTTATTGCGTTTCGGGGCTGATAGGATTAAAAGCAATGCAAACTGCTTTTAAAAAATAAAAAATAAAATAATAAAAGAATAAAAATAAAAGCAAACAAACATGTAGGGTTCGACCGGAGTTGACACTAATTCACTTTTCTTGTCAGTCTCATGTTCGGCATGGGGGCTTGACTAAACATTTTTCTCTCCAGAGTGAAAATGGATCCAGTCCAAGGGTTGCAGAGCAGCGTAGGAAACGGTATTCCAGTGAAACAAAAGACATTCCACTTAGTGAGCTACCAGCTGAATGTTCCAACAAACATATTTTTATGCCTATGCGAAAGGAAAAGCCTCTGTTAAAAAGTTGTTTGGTTTTTTTTTTTTTTTTTTTTTTTTTTTTTTTTTTTTTTTTGGGGGGGGGGGGGAGTTTGTGGTTGTTTTTTTTTGTTTGTTTTTTGTTTAATAGCACGTGCACAAAAAATGTATTTACTGGATTATTAACTCATTTAGCTCGACGTCCTAAAGCAAGAGATGGATTGATCATGATAATTCAAAGGTAGTGCCAGAATAGCTTGGCGCATTCAGGCAGCTGATACATAGTCGTTAGGTAACGCCTCTAACATATGGGAATGCGGCCATGGGGGTATAGGTCAAGTGGGTAGATCTGTAAATAGGCCTTTTAAATGATACTATTTGCATCTTACGAATATAAAATTATGTTTGTTGGGTCGTCAGACTGGTAGTTCCCTGTTACGTGGTAGTCGTAGTCTTAGTATGATGCAATCACACCAGACGCGCTCACGTAGGGTTCTTGTAAAGAAACTCATCACTCAGTTGCAACTCGTCACACGTGGCACAAGATTGTAGACCACACTGGAATAACAGCTCCAACGGTACTTTATTCTCACGATGCAATCTCAGCACAATGCATCCACAAATGCATCCACACTGTGGTACACTGTCTCTCTACAATGCATCCACAATTTTGATATACTGCGTCTCCATACAATGCACGCACATATTTCCTAACGCGCTCTTTTATACTATTACAGATTTCCAAAACAATTCGGCAAATTAAACAACTCAACCAACTAGAAAAGAAAACATAACCAAAACTTATTAATATTCATTAAAAGGAACACTCTAAATATGTCTACAATCTTCCACTAACATCTAGGTGTATTCCGTAAATGTTGCGAAATGTACCCAACATGTGTACTACAAAACTTTGACGTCATATTTGAGGTTTTCAACACTGTGTCAGCGTGACCTCACAGTCATGGAGACCGATTCTGAAGATGATCTGATGGAATATTCTCCATCATTACAACCCACGGAGTCTTTTGAGGTAAGCAAACATTTTCTTTGCTCCCCTGAGTTTGCATTATAAAAATATAGGTATTTAAAAGCGTATATGAGTTTTAAACTTGCCGGTTTTCAGTGATGGCTAAGTAGGTCAGAAGCAGACGCTGTCGGCTACAGGTCAAGACAATGTTATACATGCATCTTTTTCTCTCAATGGCGTGTTTCTGTATTTTGATTAGAGAGAGAGCAGGAAAGGTGACACTTTGCAACATTTCTTCAGTGGGTTGATTATTTCAATATAATAAATATTCGAAAGTGTCCAGCAGATTCCTTGCTAACGACGCAAGAGCACTCTTACACATGATACTACATGCCTTTGTGGCACTGCCCTGCGCACAGTTCTACAGCGCTGGCAAAACTTAAAATTGTATGGCAAGCTGATGCTGACAAAAGCGTTGAAGTTATTAATTTGCGGTTTTTAACAGTTTTAAGGGTATAATATCAAACTGGTGTACTAATACCACCCATGTTGTCGTCTTTGTACAAGTTTTGAGTGTTATAATTCAGAATGATTCAGTTTGATTACCATTTGATATGAATTGTTGCAGGAACCAAATGAAGTTGCTGCTTACGAGGCAGACGAAGACGAAGTGTGTGTCATCTGCAGGAAAGGTTTTTTAAAAAAGGAAAACGTGACGCTTACACAAAAAGGATGCGATTCCATAAACAAAGCCAGTAAGCAGAGGAAAGAAGACATCCACACGATTCCTGGAGATCTCGTGCACGCTGCTTGCAGACAAACATTCACAAACAAACACTATGTGAAAAAAGTTATGAGAAAGCTGAAGAAGTCACCATCACCTCGAAAACGCAGGTTGTCTGGACTTAACATAGCTTCTGGCACCAGTGGTTTGGGAGCAAAGTGCTTGTTTTGTGACAATGGAAGCGAACTAGAACGGTCGCAATCCTTCCCTAACCTTCCAGTCTAATGTAGGTCGGACTTTGCAACAATGTAGTGAAAATATGCAACATTCTAGCTACACAACAAAAATCGATCGCAATTCTCCAGGCAAAAGAAAACTAAGCACACTAAAAATGTACGTGATTCTTATCCAAAATAACTCATCTGAATATCGGATCTTTCCTATGAGTATCAAAACACACATGTCCTAAAAAGAATAACACAACCACGAACTAACATTCTCTAAGTGGGCCACAAAACAATACACAGTATTGCTGTGGTCGAGAAAATAAAAGAATACAACAGTTGTCACATCCTTTGTTCTGCATGTGTCTCCGGCAACCCACTGCCGAAAAATATTGAAGTCCCCCGAACTACAAGAGGCATAGATCCTCATGATGATGATGATGATGATGATGATGATGATGATGATGATGATGATGAAACGTTTTATTGACAGGATAAAGTTTTAGGCGAAACGCCTCTCTTACAAACTGTCCAGCAAGCGGGGGCTCATGAGGATCTATACCTCTTGCAGGTATAGAGACTGACTGACGTTGAATTTACTATTTCGAAAACACAATCTGCGTCCACAAGCGTTGAAGGGGTCAATGGTAGCATAAACAAAACCCTTAACTGCAGTCTGGCCTCTCGAGGTAAAAATATTTGTTTTCATCCTTACATCACACGACCAATCTCTTTAGCACAAATCGCACCATGTGACCTCCCTACAAAAAAAAAAAAAAAAAAAAAAAACGCTTGTAGCGACTAATGGCGGACTTTTTGTAGTCCTCTTTTTGACGCGTCCTGAATACCAGTTTTCTTTTATAAAAGATCAAACCTTCTAAAGTACAAAGTTACTTAGTGTTGTTCGAAACAACAGGCACATTACTGGAAACGGCAAGGTCATGAAAGATTTTAAATTACGTCATAAGTCTAGTATGTATTAATGTATATTCCTTTGACGTCAGTCATGTCTGGCGTGATCCAGGCCAAAATATGTCTTCTTTATTTCTTTTACGAAAATAGCAGAGGAATGAAAACAAATACGTTTTTGGTAGTAGGGGCTTGCTGCACGGACCCTTGTAGGCCTTCGGCAGGTCAAAGGAACCAATGGTTCCTTTGACCTCTCTCAGGCCTACAAGGGTACGTGTAGCAAACCCCTGCTACCGATAACTTATAATATCCGGACACATATCTGCAGTTTTCCAATGCTAAATTGTATTTCGTGTATATCTAGACTGACCGGCAATACGAACTACATACATGTAATTTTGTGATAATTGTGCACGTACGTGCTTTTTCATAAAATGAATGGCAACTGATTGGTGGCTAGCGTTAGCAAAAACATTTCTCACGTGCACACCGCAACCGTTATTGAGTTGCAAAAACGTTTTTTCAAGTCCCAAATAGCAAAATTTTCGTTTTCTGTTGAAGACTGAATTATCTTCCAATACCGATTTTGTTTTGCTGTCATATTTGTGAATTAAAACATTGGAAGCTAAAAGTAAGGTGTGTGTCGTTTTTATTGCCGGTCGGCATATTATTTACTAGAGTACAGATGTGCTTATTTCTCCACTTTCACGAATATACTGATCAACAGTTCTCATGCCAGGTGACAGCGTCCGTGAGCTAACTGTGGCCGATGTCAGCCGAAGTACCTTTTGCTCACTGGCAAGTACGCAAAGGCCATCGGGCCCACTGCGGCCGACTTCGGCCCTACAGCCTTTTGCGAGCTGGGCGTGGCTGATGTTTGCTGTGTAACTTCCGGAACGTTACTTAACCCATTCAGCCCTGACGCACTACAGCAGGAGATGGTTCGACCATGATAATTCAAGGGTAGTGCAAGATTAGCTTGGCGCCTGTCGGCGCCAAGCTAATCTGGCATTGCCCTTGAATTATCATGGTCGACCCATCTCCTGCAACTGGTGCACAGTCATTAGATGACGCCTCCAAAATTTGGGAACAACAGACCGAAACTGCAAACAGAAAGCTTTCGACAAGCATCTGTGGTGTTTTTACAGCAGAAATCAATCTCCCATAAATGACATTTTTTTCTTGATATTAATAATAATAATAATAATAGTAATACCGTCATAACTCTTGCGTAGCGCTGTTCTCCAGGAAAACACAGGACTCACTGTAAATGCACAACAGCACTCTCTGGAGTTACATGTTAAAACCCTGACAAAAAAAAAACCTTTAATTGAACTTTGAATAATAATAATGTGGGCAGATTCCGCAATTCAATTGGCAGCAAGTTCCACACACTTGGGGCTAAAAAGGTGAAAAAACGCTCCCCGACAGTCTTCATGTTAAGCTTCGGGATTTTTAAAAGTTTTTCACTGGAGGAACGGATGGTACGGGTGGCTGTAAATAGCTTGGCAGAAAGATACGGCGGGAGAGATCCGTCAAAATGCCGATAGGCGAAATTGCAATTTTGTACTGGCAGCGGAAATTCACGGGCAGTCAGTGCAGCTGCTTCAGCAGAGGCGTAACGTGGTCTCCCTTTCGCTGGAAAGACATTCCTGGAAAGACAGATACCACTCTCCTGCATGTAGCTGTTTGTCGGTGTAGCGAAAGCAGAATACAGTCCACTCTCGGAAAGAGCAATGTCTTCGACAAAAACAGATTCATTAACTCATTGTGCCCGAGGTACGATTGAAATACCCACATTTTGGAGTTATCCTTTGAGGACTGCATTCTAATTCAGTATGAGACAAATCGACCATGATAGTTCAAGGGTGGTGGCAGAGCTTGGCGCCTATAGGCGCCAAGCTACAGTTCTGCCACCACCCTTGAACTATCATGGTCGAGCCATATCTCGCTGTGGTGTGTCGTGGGCAGAATGAGTTAAATAAAATAACTATAAAAAAAGACTGAACATTCACGTCAGTGAACACAATTAGTACATACTCACTAGAATAGTAGACCATTAATAAATATGCTTACGAGCAAAAGAAATGCGACATGTTCCAAAAATGACGCATTTCTGTTGCTCGTCAGTATAAATAACATGGGAAATATATTGAGATTTCGGGCAGGTTGAATGAATGTGTAACTTCTCAGTCAGCCTATGGGGTAAGCATCCATGTTCGACGCCTTTCCACTAGCAAAAAAAAAAAGAAATCAACAGAAAGGGAGGCCGTTGATTGTTCTGCCAGTGGAAAGGCTTGCGTTTGGAATTGTTGGTCTGTAATTCTGAATTCATAAACCGACATGCGTGGCTGTTAGAGCGAGTATATACCGCAGACGACTTTGACCGAGTTAACTGGTTTTCCGCACATAGACGGTTTACAGTTGGAGCCGGGAGGTGCCGAGCTAACCGTCCATGGACGGTTTACAGTTAGAGCGGGGAGGTGCCGAGCTAACCGTCCATAGACGGTTCACAGTTAGAGCCGGGAGGTGCCGAACTAACCGTCCATAGACGGTTCACAGTGAGCCGGGAGGTGCCGAGCTAACCGTCCATAGACGGTTCACAGTTAGAGCCGGGAGGTGCCGAACTAACCGTCCATGTAGATGGAGTGAGGGTATGCCGAGGTAACAGTCCATGGACGGTTTACAGTTGGAGAGGGGAGGTGCCGGGCTGACCTTCCATGGACGGTTTACAGTTAGAGAAGGGAGGTGTCGAGCTGATATTCCATGGACGGTTTACAGTTAGAGAAGGGAGGTGCCGAGCTGACCTTCCATGGACGGTTTACAGTTAGAGCGGGGAGGTGCCGAGCTAACCGTCCATAGACGGTTCACAGTTAGAGCCGGGAGGTGCCGAACTAACCGTCCATAGACGGTTCACAGTTAGAGCCGGGAGGTGCCGAGCTAACCGTCCATAGACGGTTCACAGTTAGAGCCGGGAGGTGCCGAGCTAACCGTCTATAGACGGTTCACAGTTAGAGCCGGGAGGTGCCGAACTAACCGTCCATAGACGGTTCACAGTTAGAGCCGGGAGGTGCCGAACTAACCGTCCATAGATGGTTCACAGTTAGAGCCAGGAGGTGCCGAGCTAACCGTCCATAGACGGTTCACAGTTAGAGCCGGGAGGTGCCGAGCTAACCGTCCATAGACGGTTCACAGTTAGAGCCGGGAGGTGCCGAACTAACCGTCCATAGACGGTTCACATTTAGAACCGGGAGGTGCCGAACTAACCGTCCATAGACGGTTCACAGTGAGCCGGGAGGTGCCGAGCTAACCGTCCATAGACGGTTCACAGTGAGCCGGGAGGTGCCGAGCTAACCGTCCATAGACGGTTCACAGTTAGAACCGGGAGGTGCCGAACTAACCGTCCATAGACGGTTCACAGTGAGCCGGGAGGTGCCGAGCTAACGGTCCATAGACGGTTCACAGTGAGCCGGGAGGTGCCGAGCTAACCGTCCATAGACGGTTCACAGTTAGAGCCGGGAGGTGCCGAGCTAACCGTCCATAGACGGTTCACAGTTAGAGCCGGGAGGTGCCGAACTAACCGTCCATAGACGGTTCACAGTTAGAGCCGAGAGGTGCCGAACTAACCGTCCATAGACGGTTCACAGTTAGAGCCGGGAGGTGCCGAGCTAACCGTCCATAGACGGTTCACAGTTAGAGCCGGGAGGTGCCGAGCTAACCGTCCATAGACGGTTCACAGTTAGAGCCGGGAGGTGCCGAACTAACCGTCCATGTAGACGGAGTGAGGGTATGCCGAGGTAACCGTCCATGGACGGTTTACAGTTGGAGAGGGGAGGTGCCGAGCTGACCTTCCATGGACGGTTTACAGTTAGAGAAGGGAGGTGTCGAGCTGACATTCCGTGGACGGTTTACAGTTAGAGAAGGGAGGTGCCGAGCTGACCTTCCATGGACGGTTTACAGTTAGAGCGGGGAGGTGCCGAGCTAACCGTCCATAGACGGTTCACAGTTAGAGCCGGGAGGTGCCGAAATAACCGTCCATAGACGGTTCACAGTTAGAGCCGGGAGGTGCCGAGCTAACCGTCCATAGACGGTTCACAGTTAGAGCCGGGAGGTGCCGAACTAACCGTCCACAGACGGTTCACAGTGAGCCGGGAGGTGCCGAACTAACCGTCCATAGACGGTTCACAGTTAGAGCCGGGAGGTGCCGAACTAACCGTCCATAGACGGTTCACAGTGAGCCGGGAGGTGCCGAACTAACCGTCCATAGACGGTTCACAGTGAGCCGGGAGGTGCCGAGCTAACCGTTCATAGACGGTTCACAGTTAGAGCCGGGAGGTGCCGAACTAACCGTCCATAGACGGTTCACAGTGAGCCGGGAGGTGCCGAACTAACCGTCCATAGACGGTTCACAGTGAGCCGGGAGGTGCCGAGCTAACCGTCCATAGACGGTTCACAGTTAGAGCCGGGAGGTGCCGAACTAACCGTCCATAGACGGTTCACAGTTAGAGCCGGGAGGTGCCGAGCTAACCGTCCATAGACGGTTCACAGTTAGAGCCGGGAGGTGCGAAACTAACCGTCCATAGACGGTTCACAGTGAGCCGGGAGGTGCCGAACTAACCGTCCATTAGAGCCGGGAGGTGCCGAACTAACCGTCCATGTAGACGGAGTGAGGGTATGCCGAGGTAACCGTCCATGGACGGTTTACAGTTGGAGAGGGGAGGTGCCGAGCTGACCTTCCATGGACGGTTTACAGTTAGAGAAGGGAGGTGCCGAGCTGACCTTCCATGGACGGTTTACAGTTAGAGAAGGGAGGTGCCGAGCTGACCTTCCATGGACGGTTTACAGTTAGAGTGGGGAGGTGCCGAGCTAACCGTCCATAGCCGGTTTACAGTTAGAGAGGGGAGGTGCCGAGCTGACCTTCCATTACTATAGTTAGAGCCGGGAGGTGCCGAGCTAACCGTCCGTGGACGGTTTACAGTTAGAGAGGGGAGGTGCCGAACTCACCGTCCATAGACGGTTTACAGTTAGAGCACTTTAACTGTACACTGTCTTTGGACAGATACCCAGTTAGCTCGGTCATATTGAAATGCCGCTGTTATTGCTAGCATTGCACCTACATACTCTAATTATAAACCGTCCGTTGACGGATAACCAGATAACTCGGTCACAGACGCCTGACAGAAACGCTGCTGCTGATGTTGAAAAGGAAGCAAGACAACTTTGTTACAGTTCCTGCTTACCTCACCCTAACATTAGTTATTGCCCCCCCCCCAAACACCCACCCACCCACTCCCACCCCCACTAGGCTTCCCTCCCCCACGACATCTGTTTGGCATCCTGTCTCGGAAGACAATGGGTATATGCGCTTGCTGGGTCAGTCACTGGAGTGACCTCTCCAGGGCGCAAGCCTGGGCGAAGTGTATGGAGATCCTGGGGTGCCCAGTCGTCAAGATCCCCCTCTCGGCCTCGCTGATGTATCCAAAGGAATGCAAAGCAGTACGTTTGGCACCAGTTTGGCTGCAGGAGCTGCCAGAACAGTGCGTGAATACAGGCAGCTGTCTGCCTTCGGGGCTCCACTCCTGATTTGAAAGGTTTACTCCCCCACATTTGGCCGTTGGATCCAACCTGATCTCCTCCGTCCTCTAGCCGTTGGCTGTCAGAAACAGCTCATCCGCCTAGTGGTGCAATGTGAACACCACCCCCTCACGTGGTTTAGCCCACCAGCTGAGGTGGTTTGCCAGGGTGTGGCGCTTGGAGCCAGCACGTGAGAGATTAAGGAGATGGATGAGGACCAGTGATGCCCGTCCGTCCTATGTCCACGACATCACCGCCTAATCATACAGCGTGGTCCAAGGAAAGCAAACAATTTTTATTACTGTTACACAAAACATACATAAATGGTTACGTTTCCCCTGGTAATGTGTGATATTATCAATCTGATGGTACAAGGGAAGCAACACAGCTTCGACAACCACACACACACTGGGGTAGCTGGGGGAGGGTCGGCGGGTATGAAGCGTGTGGAGGGGCTTGTGGGGGGGGGGGGGGGGTATTTATGTGGTGAAGACTATGTACAAGAATTCTTGCTTTTTGTATGAGCTGTACTTGAACTCTTTCAACAGTTTTAGCACTCTAACGCCACCACACACCCCACCCCCAGCTGACTGTCGTAACGTTTTTGTGGTATGTGAGTCATTGTTAAAAGCATGCACGTGCGTGCGCGAGTTGTGAGTGCGCGCTTAGAGTTATAATTATTATAAGATACGCGCATTATAAATACCGTAATTATTATTATTATTATTATTATTATTATTATTATTATTATTATTATTATTATTATTATTATTATATTATTATTATTATATTATTTATTTTTAGTCTCGATTTGAGATATAAGGAGGACTCAGCAACTAGAAGTGAGTCTCAAAAACCACCCCCCGGCTACGTGTACATAATAACACCCGAAGCTAGACCACGAACCAGTGTGTCATGCGACAAAAAGAATAGTCAGACTGTGCAGCGTAATAAGGTGTGCTTCGCCTAGTTAGGACAGCTGTTTCGCTCCCGCGACAGATTACACGTCACTTTCCAGTTTACAGCAAACTTTAGCAGATGTGAGTCAATTGTGAGTCATTAATCAACATCAGCTGACCTCCAACACGCAAAAAACCTCATGAGCCCGCCCATCTGCGGGGGTGCATGGGATTCTGTGCCGCTTTTTGTGTCCTGAGCAAATGAAATTTTACGGCACTGGATCACTATGACGATTACTTTACGAACACGGCAGGAACGACAAGCAACGGTTCACATTTAACTCATTTAAAGTACCCCGCATCAATAGCTGCGGAAGTGTCGTTTAGCGTTGCCGCCGGCAACGCTATACGACACTTCCGCAGCTATTGACGTGGGGCTTCTTGAATGAGATAACAACTCGTCTGCTACGCGAGACGTCTGCACCACGGCAGTTAACGTATTCGAGACTGTGACGTGCCGCATAATGCCGCGTATCCGGATGCCGCACATCTCGACTGAGTTGAAGCCAAAGGACAAGGAGCCTGATTAGTTTTTACCTCTTGAGGTGAAAAAACCTGGACAGACATCTACGCTGAATTTAAAAGCACTTAATATACGTGCAGGCAACAGGTGGTGTGGAACCTATTTCCCATTGCGCAAAAGGCCATCGGGCCGATGACGGCCGCCGTTGGCCCGCGCACGGTCGTGCGCGGGCCAACGGCGGCCGATGTCGGCCCGATGACCTTTGCGCATTGGGTTCGCTCTATTATTCAAAGGCAGATAGCAGCTGGGTTCACACACACTGCAGTTGTGACAGTCTGCCCTGTGCCGGCAAAAGACAGCAAGTCCATGTTTGTGAATTGCGAGATTTTCACTGTAATAAAATAAAAAATCTCGATTTTTACACAAACGGACGTAATGCCTTTTGCCTTCACAGGGCAGCAGTGTCGTCTATGAATCATAGAAATTCCATTTACGTGTAAAACACATGGTAGATATCTTTCCGAACACGGAGTATATAAGAAACCGCCTGTTTGGAGATAACATTTTCTAATCTTTGACTGACGTCTGCCGCCGACGGTACTGAAAAACACCACACAATGCTTGTAAAGTGTTTCCTGTTCGCTATTTTGGTCTGCAGCGTAAAGGTGAGCTAGTATTTTTACGGATATGATTACTGTTAGTGTTACTATCCGCATGCAATTTTCATTGCGCCGCCATTTCCTAAAGTATCCGACTGTCTACCTCATCGTTGAGGAAAAAGTCGTGAGGAGTCTGTCCTTGCTCGTCTTCACATCGGCCATAGACTCATTCTTAACCCTTTTAGCCCCAAGGTCCCATTTCTCAAATTTGGAGGTGTTGCCTAACCCCTATGTACCAGTTGCAGGAGATGGCTTGACCATGATAATTCAAGGTTAGTGCCAGATTAGCTTGGCGCCTAAAGGCGCCAAGCTAATCTGGCACTACCCTTGAATTATCATGGTCAAGCCATCTCCTGCTGTAGGGATCCGGGGCGAAAAGGGTTAAAAGGGGAGGAACGCCCCTGCTGCCTCGCCTGCGACGAGCAGTTTTCGGTGAAGCACTTTTTGACATCATGTGCTGACCTAATCGATAGGTGAACACACTATACAGCAGATTTTTTGAAGATTTTGTTCCGGGCTAAATGGTCAGCTTTCTAAAGAAAGCCAATTTGTTTTACAAAATTTGGGTCTCTGTAGTCTGTATATATCTGTCTGTTTTTATGAACCGACTCGGGCAACATCTCCCTTCTTACGCTACTCAATCTCTCTGCCGCCTTCGACACCATAGACCACTCTATCCTCCTCCACCGCCTTCACCACTCCTTTGGCATCACTGACTCTGCTCACTCCTGGTTTCTCTCCTACCTCTCCGACAGACAGCAGTCCGTCACCATCGACGGCGTCTCCTCCAACCCAGTCACGCTCTCCTGCGGAGTTCCACAGGGGTCCGTCCTGGGCCCGGTCCTTTTCACACTCTACACCTCTCCCCTATCCAAAATCATCCCGTCTCAC
Organism: Semisulcospira habei; assembly: GCA_036245525.1. Lineage (NCBI taxonomy): Eukaryota > Metazoa > Mollusca > Gastropoda > Semisulcospiridae > Semisulcospira > Semisulcospira habei. The sequence continues at coordinate 232,998,995 of BTPG01000003.1, forward strand.
CACATACAGTCTACGCCGACGACTCACAACTGCTAGACAAAGACAAACTCGACAACACTCAGTCACTACTGACTCGCACGGCTGACTGCTACGAAGACGTGAAAAACTGGATGACAGCAAACAAGCTTAAACTGAAAGACGACAAAACGGAAGCCATGCTGGTAGGCACTCGCCGGCCAGAAACTTTCTCAGCTCCCTCCCTCTCTCCACCTTCAACTCGACAGCAGCCGCATCTCCGTCTCTGATTCGGCCAAAAACCTCGGCGTTATCCTCGATTCCTCTCTTTCCATGACCAGCTTCGTCTCCGCCACGGCCCAGGCATGCTACTTCCACCTCCGCCGCATCAGTCAGATTAGAAAATACCTCACTACCGAAGCTGCCACCAAACTTGCTGTCTCTCTCATCCTATCTCGCATCGACTACTGCAACTTTCTCCTTTCCGGCCTCCCTCACTCCACCACTTTCACTCTCCAGCGCGTCGGCCAGAACAATGCTGCCCGCCTCGTCATCAGAAAGAAAAAATCCGACCACATCACTCCCCTGCTCAAGCTCCTTCACTGGCTTCCCATCCCACAACGCATCCAATACAAAGTTCTGTCTCTCTGCTACAAATCCCTGAACAACTGCGCTCCTGCCTATCTCTCCATCTTACTTCACCCCTACATCCCTTCCCGCTCCCTCCGCTCCGCTTCCGACCCTCTCTGCCTCCACATCCCCCGCACCAAACTCAGCACTTTCGGCCCCGCTCCTTCTCAGTATACGGTCCATCCACCTGGAACACTCTCCCACTCTCTCTCCGTCAAAAACACTCTCTCTCCTCGTTCCAGTCCGCCCTCAAAACTCACCTCTTTCAACAGTTCTAGCACTACATCACCACACTCCCCACCCCAAACTGACTGTCGTAATGTATTTCACTATTTGTGGTACGTGAGTCGTTGTCTAAAGCGTGCGCATGCGTGCGCGAGCTGTGAGTACGCGCTTAGAGTTATGATTATTATAAGATAAGCGCATTATAAATACCGTAATTATTATTAAATTATTTTTATTTAACTTCAAAAGTCTGTAGACATGTACGATTTACCTGTGCGACGTTTTAACCAAGAATACATTTTAACTGTCTTTACATCATGTTTTAACCCATTGTGCCCGCGACACACCACAGAAAGATATGGCTCGACCACGATAGTTAAAGGGTGGTGGCAAAATAGCTTGGCGCCGGTCGATAGGCGCCAAGCTATTCTGCCAGTACCCTTTAACTATCATGGTCGATCTGTCTCCTAAATTGTAATGCAGTCCTGAGAGGATTACTCCAAAATGTGGGTATTTCGTACAGGCTCGGGCACAATGAGTTAAGACCTTTCTCTTAGTCTGGCTGGCCAGACTTTTTCCCTTCCCGCCGTACCCTTACCCTTAGTCGCCTGCTCGGCGTTATACCCCAATAACTAAGTGCGCCATTTCAAGCTCAGTGGTGATTGAAGTGTGTGGACATCCTCCCCCCTCTTGGCTTGACTTCGCGAACGAAGATTTTATAGGAGTTTCCCACGACGTCTGCAGGCTTGTTCGTGGCTGCGGAGGCCAATCCGAGACATTCTCCCACGACCATACTAAACACCAGACGTGCACATTGTGTAGTTTGCTTATTTTGCTATTAGACTATCGCCACTCTGTCTTCGTCGCACGGTCGGGGCGATACCCATACTAAACAAGTAGAGAAGAACCCAACGGAGAAAAAAAAAAACACGCTTAGAAAAGACACAGTTACAGCATAATTGATTAATTCATTTTAATAACTTGTGTTGTAACTGTCTTTTCTAAGCGTGTTTCTTTCTCCGCTGGGTTCTTCACCGCATTTTACACATTTGGCAGTCACCTTTATTCGGTCTGGATTAAACAAGAAGAACAATAGTACGGTAGACATGTTCGAGGTCACGCGGCCTCACGCTCAGTGTACACCCAATGAGCAAAATGCAGTCGGGCCGCCGTTGGCCCGCGCACGACCGTGCGCGGGCCAACGGCGGCCGACATCCGCCCGATCGCCTTTGCGCACTGAGCAGTGTGCTGTCCAATTCAGATCTAACACCTCTCTCTTCATGGCATAAGCTTGGTCATTCGTCTGTAAGGAGTAAACCGGTTCATCGCAGACGCCCTTCAGCAGGCGATGAATTGACCATGATAATTCAAGGGTAGTGTCAGATTAGCTTGGCGCCTGAATGATAATTCAATGGTAGTGTCAGATTAGCTTGGCGCCTGAATGATAATTCAAGGGTAGTGTCAGATTAGCTTGGCGCCTGAATGATAATTCAAGGGTAGTGTCAGATTAGCTTGGCGCCTGAATAATTCAAGGGTAGTGTCAGATTAGCTTGGCGCCTGAATGATAATTTAAGGGTAGTGTCAGATTAGCTTGGCGCCTTCAGGCGCCAAGCTAATCTGACACTACCCTTGAATTATCATGGTCAATCCATCGCCTGCAGCTGGTAATGGTCATTAGGTCACGCATCCAAAATTTAGGAAATGGTGCCGTGGGGTTGAATGGGTTAATCCTTTGGTTGTTGGTAGCGCTTTTTGCCGGAAAAACAACCAACACGCTACTTACTAGGCGGGTGGGCATGGGTGGGGGTGGTGGGACGGGGGGGTGGGTGGAGGGGTGGGTGGGGGGGGGGGGGGGTCATCGACAAGCAACGGGTTAAGCCGGTGTCAGTGCTGTCCAACTATTTCTCATTTGCGTGACGGTTAGTGATTTTCTTACCTTACAATCTGAAGCCGTAAGGTCCACAATCAGAGAACAGCACCTTATCTATTTATTTTTTTCGTGGCAGGGATTGGAAGCTAGTGACGTGGGTGCTTCTACTGCTTGCGATCCCCCGTGTGATGCCGACCACTGCTGCATGAGACTGGCCACCCCGGGTGGATTTTACGTCAACCTGTGTGTGATGCGACTTCTTGAGACGTGTTCGTAATTCCGGTTCAAAACTACTCTTCAATTCAAGAGAATTTGTGTCCATGAAAATTTCAAGATTTTTCAGATACATGTCAATAACACATCCATCGAGGCCGACATCGGCCGCCGTTGGCCCGCGCACGTCCGTCCGCCCGATGACCTTGTGCGCATTGGGCATTCAAAATTAATGTTTGTTTTCCACGAAGTCTTACAGAAAATGTACATGAACACATATGACCTACGGTTCTTGATAAACTTCTGATATGATTTCCATTGTCCATGAAGTATTTCGTCAACATTCAAGAGTCAAACTTGTTTTTCTCTCAAAATTTGGCTTCTTGACAGTACATGCATCAAACTGTAATAAAAAGCTATAAAATCAACATTTTGTGCTCTCTAAAACCTGTCTCGAAGTGTGTTGCATTTGCCATACACCTATTTGTAAATGCTGTATATAAAATTATTTTTTTAAATGATGCTAACAGAGAAGGACCCAACAGAAAAAAACGCCGTTAAGAAAAGACAGTTACATCACAATTAATACATAGTTCGGTTATTTACAAACAAACAAGTATTGAATTCTATCCTTTTTGTCTTTTGTGAAATATTAATAAATTGTGTTGTAACTGTCTTTTCTAAGCATGTTTCTTTCTCCGCGGGGTTCTTCTCCTCATTTTACACGCTTGGCAGCCACCATTTTGATCTGGATTTTGATGCTTAGTCACCATTCTTTCACCATTCACCAAACCTGGTTCAAAGGAGAGTTTTACCGCGTAATGCTTTATTTCACGTTCCTTTCACGTTTCCATATGATCAAAGCGTACAATACAGGACTTAGAAGACACGGATTCAACAAAATGCTGTGTCTCGAAAAATGTGTTACAAAACTACAGGCTACAAACCACAACGCAGTCAAAAACTGCGCTTGGGTAAGCTTGTGTTGGTCTGTGATTTTGGACCTTACGGCCGCAGGCCGTGAGGTCCAAAATTACAGACCAGCACATGTAATGTAAGCTTGGAAGTCACCCACGAAATTTTGAGAAAAAGGAAAAAGTGGTAATTTGTCACTGTACAAAGGCTTTGAAGAAAACTAAGCGACCGTAACCATAAGCTTGTGATCACCACAGTCTCCAGTCAAACAACCCTTTGGACAAGCAACCCACATATTTATACAGGTTTGACTGCATGTGTAATACTTAATTTGTGCGGCACCGGTCTGTGATACTGGACCTTGTGGTTCTTGCCTGTAAGGTCCAAAAAAACCACAGAGAGGCGCAATATTTTCATTCACATTCTCTATAAGCATACTCTTTCCACCCAACATGCCAATAAGCTGTAAATCGAACGCACACACATCATCTACATAGAGATCATCAAGAGCTCTTGCCTCTTAGTGACGCCGTCAACATTTGAGGTCTACAGACCTTGGACCGGCTGCATGAGTGCGCTTAGTTCTGCACCAGCCACTAAGCAAGGTGCTCCGCTATAGCGGAGCACCTTGCTTAGTGGCTGGCGCAGGACTAAGCTCACTCGTGCAACTGGCCCCTTTGCGCTTACTGGGAAAAGGGTGAGGAGGGGAATGGGTGGGTTGGTGAGGACCGATACAGTACGAGTTAACCCGCTCATGCTCACAGCCACCAGTACTGTATAACAGTACTAATGGCTGCATGCACAAGGGGGTTAGGGTTGGTGGTTTAGTGTTATTTCTGACCACGCCACCCCCACCCCCTCCCCATTCTTATGTAATGCATGTTGACATATCCTGATATATACATTTGCACAGAATTACATCCTCAATGTACAACATCTAAAAGGGGTCTGCATCCAATAAAGGGAGGGAAGAAGGGGATGGAGGAAACACACAGTAAAAGAAAAAAAGTGGACTGAAAATGTGCACCATTAAATATGTACATATGAATTGAAACAAATACAGCATGAACATTACATCAGCCCCCCTGACTGCTGCGGACAATTACTGCTCAGAAGAAAAGACACAACCCATTTAACCCCCAGTCCCTAAAGCAGGAGATGGACTGACCATGATAATTCAAGGGTAGTGCCAGATGAGCTTGGCGCCTGAAGGCTCCAAGCTCATCTGGCACTACCCTTGAATTATCATGGTCGATCCATCTCCTGCAGCTGGTACATAGTCGTTAGGCGACACCTCCAAAATTTGGGAAATGGGACCCTGGGGTTAAAAGGGTTAACTACATGTTTTCCACGCAGCAGTATTGTCAGCAGCAGTGACGATGTTAACCCCTTCCCTGCCAACGGACTTAAATTTGTTTCCGAAACCTGTGTTCACTGGTTACAACTGTCCAAAGAACTTGGGCACAAAGTGGTCTCATTGACAGGCGTGGATCCTCATGAGCCCCCGCAGTTGCGGGGGCTCATGAGGATCTATGCCTCTTGCAGTTAGATCGCGTTCACTTGTTCTCAGCAGTGACTGAGAGGTTAAATCACATTTTTTGAAGGACGATTCATCTTGTACAATTCAATTGGTCAATAACAAATGTTACAAACAATGTGCTGATATCTTTATTTTCAGTCATCAAAATTCAACAACTGAATCATTTTGTACACTACAACAAACAACATTAATATGCTCATCATGCTCCTCCATAACATCTTCATCTCAGTCCGTCAATGTCGAATACTCTGTCAGTCTAATGATATGAGGAATGTCCGTTATCTGTCAAACAGTCCAAAAGTAAACCCCACATAATCTAAACAACTGCAATCATTGTATAGAAACAAGGTCAAAGTCCCTATATAAATAATGCTTAATTGATGGATTCTCAATATCGATCGTCACGCAAGTGTCACCTCACTGTCAAAATCCAATGCTGTTGAATGTTAATACTTACATCATGATCATCACCCACGTGTCATACCGAACAGCAATGTCATGATGCCAGATGTTAACAGGCCTGGGTTGTGTTTTGCAAAAACAGGTCACCCAGGACCATAAGTAAACTAGACTTTGATACATTTAAAAACTTACTCTCAAACAGGTTGATTAGCAGTGCAAACGCACTAGACCTAACCCTCTGGGTGTCGGAAGCTGTTTTAGTTGTGATGATTTCTGCAGGAATCATCGCAACTAAAACAGCTTCCGACACCCAAAGGGCTAACCCTCAAATTCCCAGAACTAAATGACTTTTATTCTTAAAAATGGAAGTCATGTAGCTGTGGGAGTTAAAGAGTTAAACCAGACCATGGGCCTGAGTTTGCAACTGAATCGCCAAGGAAACCTTTCGCCAATGTAAAGCACAGAGCCATGAGAACACTAGATTTCAATAGGCTTGGGGACTGGTTTGCGAATGTGTCGCATGGATGATCCTGTATCAGCAGGTTTGAATGGCGCATGCGATCCGTAAGGTCGTGGGATGGGCAGTTCGCTGTCATCATCAGGAATGTATGCATTGGGTCGTGGCTCGGCTGTGGTGTAAATACCTCCAGCAAGCTTGTACTGCTCCTCCTCCTCTTCCACCTGCAAAAATCAATCAATCTGTCAGTCAGTCGGTCGGTCGGGTGGTCGGTCGATCAATCGATCGATCGACCGACCGACCGACCAATCAATCAATCAATCACCTAGCAATGGATGAACATGTCCTTCTGTCTGTCCGTCCATCCATCCTTCTACCCACCAACCCACCCATCTATGCACTCAAATATAACAAGCCAGCACACAGTTACATCTCCTTAAAAAACATACACAAAAAGACACTGACCAAATGTTTCTCCTCCATGTCATCCTCGCGTCTCTGCTCGTCCCGCAACAGACGCAGCCATTCTCGCTCGAGCGTGATGGACGGAGGCTCCCCCTTCTCCATGCAGAGATAGCACTGTTCCAGTTCAGACTCTCCCTCCTTCACTTGCTGCTGCAGAGACATAGCCTGTGCCTGCGTCATGGACACTTCCGAAACCAGCGCCATCATCTTGCGAGTCGCTTCTTTGATTCGGGCTTGCGTCTCGTTCACCTGCGACAGATGAGTAAAAATTGGTCAGAATTGTTTACTTATGTGTGTGAGCAATGCATCTGATTACCGGTAAGTGTCACATTGTCACTGCAAGAGGCATGCAGTTTTATAAACATATAATACCTATGACAAGTGGATGCATAGAAAATTGGGTAAAAAGCACATGTATATAGAATTATTCAGGTAAGTACTGGAGTAATGATGTCTATATCATAAATCTCGCAATTTCCATCTTGTATGATCCGTCATTTTGCAAATCACTTCTTTCATTTGGGCTTATTGCATCTCATTCACCTGGGAAAAATACCTTAGGTAGGTGAGTAATGCAGGTGGGCATCTACCGCCTTCCGTCTGCAAGAGGAATACAGAGACACGAGCGCCACCATTGAGCAAATTGCTTTTTCAGATTGGGCTTGTCTTGTTCACCAGTGAAAGGTGAGTGGATAGAATTATCTAGTTAACCCGTTAACCCCAATGGCACATATCCACATTTTGGCGGTGTTACATAATGACCATGCACCAGTTGCAGGGATGGATTGACCATGATAATTCAAGGGTTGTGTCAGATTAGCTTGGCGCCTTCAGGCGCCAAGCTAATCTGGCACTACCCTTGAATTATCATGGTCATTCCACCTTCTATTGTAGGGCGTCAGGGCTAAATGGGTTAAGAACGTGAACAATGCAGTCACTAGTCTAGCATCCGCTTCTATAATTTGCATGAGAAATAGATTCTCATGAGCCATTGCAGGTTGCAGGGGCTCATGAGAATCTCTGTCTTTTTGGAGGTGGAAAATCTACACCCCTTGATAGTGTCTCAACTCATTTGAGACCTAGCATATTCGGATATGCAGTGAACAGCCGCATATCTGTATCTCGCGAATCGCTTCTTTGTGGTATGTGTAGAATGATTTAATCTGAGTGGAAAACAAAATGGAAGTTAAACACATATGTAGGTAGCAAGGGTAGAAAGGGATCAAGAGACATGTCATATACCTGGTAGACCTCACTCGCGACCTCAGAGTGAGGAGAGTCCGTACCTTGCTACCTATGACAGAATCACAACCTGGACACTTCTGACATACAGTACGGTATTTCTTCCTTCAGATCCTTCCATGACCCCCCCCCCCCACCTCCAGCCCCCACCCCTTTTAACCCTGTTAGCCCCGGATCCCTACAGCAGGAGATGGCTTGACCATGAAAATTCAAGGGTAGTGCCAGATTAGCTTGGCGCCTTCAGGCGCCAAGCTAATCTGGCACTACCCTTGAATTATCATGGTCAATCCATATCCTGCACCTGGTACATAGTCGTTAGGCAACACCCCCAAAATTTGAGAAATGGGACCTTGGGGCTAAAAGGGTTAAACAAACACAAAAGCAGCGGCTTTTTACCTTCTTAGCCAGTGTGAGAGTGTCATCCTTGCCGACTTCTGCCTTGGTTCGAATCCTGCCCACCAGCCTCTGTACTTGCTCCAGGATCAAGTCTTTCTCCAACAGATTTTCCTCTTTCTCCGTAAGACGCAGCTCCAGCTGCGTATGAACACAAACATGATGTGTGCTGCGACGGGGCTTGTTACATAACACTCACAAACCAGATAGGTGAGGCTAGCGCTGGCAGAATTGTACAACAAACCAAGGGGAATCACTCAGCGCTGGACAACAGTTAGATCCCCTGCCCCCCCCGGCTATCAGACATCCCTTATGTAGATGATCGTCTTGTTCTATACCTGCGTATTTCTCTGTGGGCTGGCGAATGGGTGCCTGATAGGCGGGGGCAGGGGATCTAACTGTTCGTCTATCCAGCGCTGAGTGATTCCCCTTGGTTTGTTGTTACATAACAGCCTAGAGTTATCATGTGTGTTGGTTTGTGATTTTTTTTTTGTTGTTGTTGACGTTACAGTTTCAAGCCGTAAGGTCCAAAATGGCAGACCAGCACACACAGTTGCTTTCGGTGCATATAGGCGGTTTTTCCGCAAGAAGTAGTTTTTTAATGTCCTCTCTTTTTGCAATTGGTTTAGGGTGAAAAACTTCAATTGTTTTACAGTTTTGCCATGGGGTACTTAGTGCATTAGAGTGGTGCGGAAAACGCTAACAGAAATGTTTCTCCTGTGATATGCTCCACGTGGAATTTTTTTGTGGGGCAGAAAGGATCTTCATTCATAGCTTTGTGTTGCAAGAGGCTAATAGAGAAGAGTGTGTGTTGCAAGAGGCTAATCGAGAAGAGTGTGTGAAAAAGGGTGGGGGGGTGGGGGGGGGGGGGGAAACATAATTGCCCTGTTGACTCGTTATAAAGTCAAATCTACTCTGGCTGCCATCTTGATGGAGGGGCAGCACAGTCATCTTGAAATAGTGAAAATTAACCCTTTGCACGTCATAGCAGTGATAGTCGCGATGATTTCTGTGGCCTGTAGGAATCACCGTGACGAAAACCACTACCAACACACAAAGGGTTAAGATAACCCACTTTGCCTCCCCAAAGTCAAGCGCTCCAAATTCAACTCTAGCTAGTTCGACACTAGGTGGACAAAACTGGAAAAGGAAACTGGTCTAGATGTATACACAGACCACTTCTACATTAACCCGTATCATCCTGATACACCCATTGCTTGAAATGAATTTGACTGATAGTTCAAGGGTGGTTCCAGAATAGCTTGGCGCCTACGGCGCCAAGCTATTCTGGCACCACCCTTGAACTAAACCAGTTGATCTCTCTCCTAATCTGTAATGTAGCCTTCATAGGACAAAAAGCAGATTTTACAAAATCAGCCTCAGGATGTAATAGGTTAACCCTTTGCAGTGTTTGTTGCAATGATTCCTACAGGAATCATCACACCTAAAACCGATACCGACATGCAAAGGGTTAAAGAAAAATTACGCCAGAATTAAAATAACGTGGATCTAACTATAAGTAAGAACACTTTTCCACTGATAAATTTCGCCAAGTCCATGGAAAAATAGGGTCTAGCTAAAGTTAGACCAGTCTTCCACTTCCTGATTGAACCCAAACTTGAATCCAATGTTCAAACAGCTGGTGGTTAGGTGATATTCAAATTTGACCAAAACCACCTTGTCACATGATAACCTATGCCTAGAGTATGGCCCGGGCACTTAACTCAAATAAAAAAATTGTCGAGCTTGATCCCTGTTCCTATAGGCCATTCAATTGTAAATGTAATTTAGCGGACAAAAAGAAAAGCAAATACTGTCCCACCTCTTCCACCTTGTTCTGTATTTCTGCTGGGCTAGGGTCCACTCCTGGCAAATACCTGACCCGTTTCTCGTCGTATGGATTTTCCAGTTCCTTTTCTAGTTCCAACATTCTGTCCTGACACTGCTGAAGCTGAATCTGTAGCGTGACAAGCTCCGACTCCAAGTGACGTTTGCTTGGCATTGATCGCTGGAGTAATTCCCTCGACCGTTTCTCTTCAGAAAGCTGCATTTTGAGGAAGCGAATTTCTTCTTCGCGTGCTTTGAGCTCGACTTCTCCATTTCGGATCATCTGGTCTGGATGAGTAGAGACAAAATGGAAAGAGAGGGTGAGAAAGCTATACTGAGGCTCTCCATGACAGCAGATCTGTTATTTTGGACTTAACCCTTTGGGTGTCGGTAGCGATTTTAGTCGCGATGATTCCTACAGGAATCATCGCGACTAAAACCGCTACCGACACCCAAAGGGTTAACGGCTTGAATTCCTAGGCCATAAGGTTTAAAATCACAGGAATCATTGCGACTAAAACCGCTACCGACACCCAAAGGGTTAACGGCTTGAATTCCTAGGCCACAAGGTTTAAAATCACAGACAAGCACGACAGTATGTATACCAACACCAAATATTTGCATCGAACCATATCCGATTGCGACACAGCTCTTGTCCGTTTTGTTACTGTTTTTACCTTTCCGCCCCAGTAGACGCTGTTTGGACATCAGAAGCAGGTACATATGCACGAGTTTTGATGAAAAAAGTGGATTAAAAGCCCAGACAAACATGTGATATCACATGTCTGCCTGGGCTTTAATCCACTTGTTTCACCAAAACACATACAATTTTGACCTAATTCTGGCTTCCAGAAATTGTCTGTTTTACTTGTTATACCATAAAAAGACCCAATTCTTCTGAAAACCTAGTAAGCAAATGCCATCAGACCGATGTTGGCCGCAGTCGGCCCACACAGCTGTGCACAGGCCATTTGCGACTGACATCAGCTTGATGACCTTTGCGTTTTGGGAAATTACCTTGAATGTTGACCTTTTCGTAGAAAACACAAACTTCTTCATTACGCTCAATCAGCTTGATGCCTCTGCAAACAGAAAAACAAAATGTGGCTACGACAGAAGCATCTAATGATGTCTAACAGTACTGTGCAAATTATACAACCAATTTAGCCAATCCCTAGGGAGGCAAAGAAACAACAGTAATTTAAGTCACTAAGTGGTTCCTACGCCACTGGTATCCTGTGATATCTGATGCAACATGCACATGACACCAATGGGGATGCTTCGTGAGTGAAAAGTCCTTGGGCTGACTGTGTATGGGTCAGATAAGGCTGACATCAGCCTGAGGACCTTTTGCTTACCAAGTGTTGTTGTTGTTTTTTGTCAGAGGTCCATGTACATGTAGCACACAGTCGCAACAACAACAACACAGTCGCAAATAATGTGGTCTCATGTTATGCCTCCCTTGTAGCACAATATACTGAGGCTACCTCTACAAAGATTTATTGAATAAATATTTAAATAAATATTGGGGCGGTCCGTGGCACAGTGGTTGAGGCACCCGCCAGCAATGCTAAAGGTGCGAGGTTCAAGACCGGGTTCCGGCGTCGGACTTCTCTCCTCTAGTAAGTGTCACCGTTAATTCGGGCGAACCGTCGGGGGTTCTTTCTCCGAGTACTCTGGCTCTTCCCCCCCCCCCCCCCCCCCCCCTCCTCCCCTATGGTACTGGTTTCAGGCCACTTTATAAATTTCAAATACAAGCGATCAAAATTTCCGAAACCTCAGTAGCTGAACTGACCCTTCGCACCATGTGAATGACCTGTGTTTGTCTTGTACTGTGTTTGTCTTCAGATTGAATGCGTGTGTGTCACGTGAGCGTGCCGATTCGCAGAATTGGAAAAAAGCGGCTATATAATAACCGGTATTATTACTATTATTATTAAAAAACAACACCCACTGCCACCTTACACCTCAAATAAATGAAATAAAAGATCAAACACATGGCACAACGTAGAAAGTCTGCTGTCTAACCTGTCGTTACGATGCTGCACGTTTTTCTCGTAGCGTTTGCGGAGTCTGACCATCTGCTCCTCTCCCTGGTTGATCATCATATTCAGTTTCGCCATGTCCATTTTCTGCTGCTCCCGTTTCTCTCGCATTTCCTCCTCCAGACGCTGCTGTTTAGCCATCTCGTTACGAAGGCCATCGCGGATCACAATGCTGTTCATGTGCTTTAGCCGCTGTTTCTGTAAAAGCCTATAGAAATAAAATATGTTTTTGTAGTTTGCTTTCATTCACTGTATTAGAATAATCCATCAGCACAGACACCAGCAAACCAGCATGTTTAGAAAGGTCACACCACAAAATATATATCAGCCAAATTTGAATTCTGTATCTTCAGATAAGTCTCTAAGTACATGCATACAGCTGACAGTCAAAAGATGACAAATGGACATGGAACAAACTACGCCGTCAATGAACGACGCTTTCACTGTTGCACAAACTAAAATCCATTATTCATCTTTCTATACACATACCAGTCCTTCTGCTCTTGCATTATCAATTCATGATTGATCCATCCATACTCAATCCAGCTATCACGAAGCGATTCACTCACTCATCCATCCATCATACATCCCTCCATCCACCGCCGTGAGATGGCCTTAGTCGCCTGCTGTTAAACCCAACTAACTAACTAACTCCCTCCCTCCATCCACCCGTCCGTCCATCGCTTGCTCGGCGTTAAACCAACTAACTCCTGTCCATCCTTCCGTTTGTCTGTCCATCCAGACATCCACCCGTCCATCCATCCATCCATTTGTCCGTCCGAAGGTAATATATTTAGCCCTTTGGGTGTTGGTAGCGCGTTTTGTCGCAATGATTCCTGCAGGAACCATCGCAACAAAAAAGCGCTACAGACAGCCAGAGGGTTAATGGTGGAGTCCGTAACTCACTGTACCCCAAGACCGAAATCCCCAAATTTTGCCGCTGCCCTCTGAAGACTGCACAGCAGTGCAGGACACAGATCGATCATGATAGTTCAAGGGTGATGCCAGAATAGCTTGGCGCCCATAGGCGCCAAGCTATTCTGGCATCACCCTTGAACTATCATGGTCGATCCATATCTTGCTGTGGTGTGTCTGGGGTAGAATGAGATAAATACCACACCAACCTGTCCTTCTGCATGACAGCCGTGCGTAGGATCTCGATTTCATTCTGCAGAATTTTGATTTTCTCCTTCATTTCGGCAGCCTTTTGCGTGCTGGTCTGGATCAGGTTCACACACTTGTTGCGCTCGTTCTTTATCACATCGTACAGCTTGGCGAAGTCCTTCAATCTGCACAGAAAATACATATGTATTCATTTACCCCTTCACACTGAAACACAACCAGATGAGCTCAAATGCAAGAGGCATAGATCCTCATAAGCACCCCGCAAACGCGGGGGCTTATGAGGAGAGGACAAAGTCAAGCCAGACACCACAACCCGAGATGGCTTCCACAGTGATAGCGGAAAAGTAGTGGCGAATTTTAGACCAAGACAATTCAAGGGTAGCGCAAAATTGACTGTTGCAGTTGGTATATTTTGCATTTTACGTTTAACTCCTTCACTTCCAAGAAAACATCAACACCACCCTCCTGCAAGAGGCATAGATCCTTATAAGCCCCCAAAGTTGTGGGGGCTCATGGGCATAAAGCATCTGTGCCTCTAGCTGTGATTACTTTGTATCCACATTCCTTTGATCGGTAGGGATCTTGATTTTGCGTTTACAATTATTTCAAAAATATCCGTTGTGTCCCCTGGTGGTAAAGGGGTTAAAGAATATAATTTATTAGACTTTACATTACTTTTTTTCTTTATTTTTTAAAAAATTTTCTTTCTTTATTTTATTTTACTCTATTTTACAGAGTAAAAAGAGAGAAAAGGTGGCGCTGAAAAAGATTTCAAATGCAAAACAGACTACCCACTTGATTTGCATCTCTTGATATTTCTTTTGATGGTCTTGGATTTGAAGTTGCTTTGTCTTCAAGTCTTCCACAGCTCTGTGGAACCGCATCTCAGCTCGCATGAAATCTCTGGCTTTCTGCTCCCGCTCATCCGCCTGAATGTCATAAAATTCCATTAACCTTGTAGCCTTGTACTCATTAACCCTTGTAGCCCCAAGGTCCCATTCTCAAATTTTGGAGGTGTTGCCTAACGACTATGTACCAGTTGCAGGAGATGGCTTGACCATGATAATTCAAAGGTAGTGCCAGATTAGCTTGGCACCTTCAGGCGCCAAACTAATCTGGCACTACCCTTGAATAATGATGGTCAAGCCATCTCCTGCTGTAGGAATCCAGGGATGAAAGGGTTAAAGGCGGGATGCAGCAAAAGATATGGTCAGAAACAAACCCACATGGCCCTGACACACCACAGCAGGAGATGGATCGACCATGATAATTCAAGTATAGTATCAGATTAGCTTGGCGTCTGATGGCACCAAGCTAACATGACACTTCGTTTGCGTCATCATGATGGATCCATTTCCTAAAACTGGTACATGGTTGTTCGTTGACATTTCCACATCTTTAACGATAACCTATCTCAAATGGCAACTGGCACTGTTTCAGACCAAGGCATTTGAGATTTCTGTCATAATTCAACATCACAAGCATTGCACATAAATAAAAGAACAGCCAAGATAATGCTTATGAGGTGGGGTTGACACATTGAGCCATAAGGCTGAAATTCTAACATTTGGAAAGTATCCTCCAATGACTACATAAAAGTTCAGGATTCAGACTGAACATATGATAGTTCAAGGATGGTGCCAGAAAAGCTTGGCGCCTCCAGGTGCCAAGCTATTCTGGCACTCTCCTTGAACTACCATGGTCCCAAGCCTGTTGTCATGCATCTGGGTTGAATGATTTAACACCTTAAATCATTCAACCCAGATGAATGACAATGAGGTGGTGGGGGGGGGGGGGGAGTGTGTGTGTGTGTGGAGAGGGAACATACCTTGATGGCAGCCAAACGGGTGAGCTCCACAACCTCGATGCGCAGATCACTCTGTTCATACAAAAGGTTCTGCTCTTCTGCTGCGCTGGCCTCCAGCTTGACGTGTTCCACAGCTGTCAGTGAGTTCTGTGCGCAAAGTAAATACCAATTAGTGTGTGGGTTTATTATTTTGGACCTTGCTGAGCCCATAAATGTACACTTCTCCGATGATTACTTTCTTTCTGTAAACACCAAAGGTGAACTCTTACAAGCCATACAGCTATTTCATTTTTCTGATGACTGAAATACTGTAAGCTACATTGCTGACACTTTGTGATTTTGCTTTTGTCAATGAATGAATGAATAATCGATCAGTCGACTGACTGATCGATCGATTGGTCAATCAGTCAATCAATCAATCAAATCTTAAATGTTTGACTGCTCCAGGTGGGAGAAATAATTAATCTCGTTCTGTCCGATTGACTCTAAAATCATCCTTCACCTTATCAGCTCTCTCCTATCTGCTGTCAAATTAACTCTAGTGTTGTTGTGTGAATGACAATCCATTTTTTCTCTCAGTTACCTGCTGTGCTAATGCGCGTTTGGTCTGCTCCACCTCCTTCTGCAAGTCTTCTCGTTTCTTCTGTTGTGTGTCGTCGTCCCTTGGTAATGAGTTCACCTGCAAACACATCCATATCATTTGAACTTCATGTAAACAAATAGGACAGGTGAAAAATGGTGCATGCAACATTCTACTCTTATCAATTACCCCCCCCCCCCCCACCAGCAACTCCCCTCCCCCCCCCCCACCTCCCCTGCCCCTCCCCACCTGCCCTCCCCCCCACCTGCCCTCCCCCAACCCCTCCCCCCCCAACCACCCCCCCCCCCCCTTTCAAAGCGGCGAAAATCATTATTATGTGCAGCATAAATAAGCTAGATCTTTAAACAAGCAAACAATATGTGCATGTCTTTTAATCCCTTCACTGTCAAAGCACATCAGATACCATATCCAAATGCGAGACCTAACCTCATGAGCCCCCGCTGATGCCGGGGCTCATGAAGATCTATGTCTCTTGCTGGCCTCACACATTTACCTGCAAGAAGGCATATTATTGAGTCTGCATTCGACCTTGCCCTGCTGTGCTAGGCCGTTTCAGTCCAGATGACGTCATAAACTTGGCAATATGGTGGAGTTCAGTAGAAGCGCCAAAAAAGTGAGTCAGTGATGGATTTAAAGACATAAGTCCTGGCAGCCAGTAGGAAAGGGGTTTAAACTATACCACTGACCTGTCCTTTCAGTTTGTCGTAGACACTCTTAGTATGATTTAACCCCTCCTCAGCCACCTTCAACTGCAGCTCCGCTTTCTTCAAGTTTCTGAGGTCCCGATCTTTCTCCCGAGATTTTCGTGAGTGTGAGTCATGTTGATTTTTCTTCTCCAAGTGGATGTGACGTAAATTCATGTCAAGCGTTGCTCTAGAAAAACAAAAAAGGTTGTAAAAGTTCACAGATGACGGATGACAGACAGATGATCGACAGTCGGATGACCACTGATCTCCCAGCTTCTCTCTACCGGCGGACGGCCTTCCAAAACTTCTGCCATTCATTACCGACATCATCAACACATCTCTCGAGAACGGCTCCGTCCCTGATATCTTCAAGTCCGCCATCGTCCGTCCTCTGCTCAAAAAACACAACCTCGACCCAAACGAACTCAAAAACTATCGCCCAGTCTCCAATCTCTCTTTCCTGTCCAAGCTTCTTGAGAAGGTCGTTCTCAACCAGCTCAACCTCCACCTCGCCGACAACAACCTTCTCAGTCACTTCCAGTCTGCCTATCACAAACATCACAGCACTGAAACAGCCCTTCTACATATCTTAAACGACCTGCTTCTCTCCACCGACTCGGGCAACATCTCCCTTTTAACGCTACTCGACCTCTCTGCCGCCTTCGACACTATAGACCACTCTATCCTCCTCCACCGCCTTCACTACTCCTTTGGCATCACTGGCTCTGCTCACTCCTGGTTTCTCTCCTACCTCTCCGACAGACAGCAGTCCGTCACCATCGACGGCGTCTCCTCCAACCCATCACGCTCTCCTGCGGAGTTCCACAGGGGTCCGTCCTGGGCCCGGTCCTTTTCACACTCTACACCTCTCCCCTGTCCAAAATCATCCAGTCTCACCACATACACCACCACCTCGCACGGCTGACTGCTATGAAGATGTGAAAAACTGGATGACAGCAAACAAACTTAAACTGAATGGCGACAAAACGGAAGACATGTTGGTAGGCACTCGCCAGAAACTCTCGGGCCCAGCTCCCTCCCTCTCTCCATCTTCAACTTGACAGCACCCCCATCCCCCTCTCTGACTCGGCCAAGAACCTCGGCGTTATCCTCGATTCCTCTCTGGCCATGATTAGCTTCGTCTCCGCCATGGCTTAAACTGAATGACGACAAAACGGAAGCCATGCTGGTAGGCACTCGCCAGAAACTTTCCCAGCTCCCTTCCTCCCTCCACCATCAACTCGACAGCACCCCCATCTCCCTCTCTGACTCGGCCAAAAACCTCGGCGTTATCCTCGATTCCTCTCTTTCCGTGATTAGCTTCGTCTCCGCCACGGCCCAGGCATGCTACTTCCACCTCCGTCGCATCAGTCAGATCAGAAAATACCTCACTACCGAAGCTGCCACCAAACTTGCTGTCTCTCACATCCTGACTCGCATCGACTACTGCAACTCTCTCCTTTTCAGCCTCCCTCACTCCTCCACTTTCACTCTCCAGCGCGTCCAGAACAATGCTGCCCGCGTCGTCCTCAGAAAGAAAAAATCTGACCACATTACTCCCCTGCTCAAACTCCTTCACTGGCTTCCCATCCCCCCAATGCATCCAATACAAGATTCTGTCTCTCTGCTACAAATCCCTAAACAACTGCGCTCCCGCCTATCTCTCAAACTTACTTCACCCCTACACTCCTCCCCGCTCCGCCTCCGACCCTCTCCACCTCCGCATCCCCCGCACCAAACTCAGCACTTTCGGCCCCCGCTCCTTCTCAGTATACGGTCCATCCACCTGGAACACTCTCCCACTCTCTCTCCGTCAGAAACACTCTATCTCCTCCTTCCAGTCCGCCCTCAAAACTCACCTCTTTCAACAGTTCTAGCACTATACCACCACACTCCCCACCCTAAGCAGACTGTCATAATGTATTTTACTATTTGTGGTATGTGAGTCATTGTCTAAAGCATGCGCATGCGTTCGTGAGTTGTGAGTACGCGCTTAGAGTTATAATTATTATAAGACAAGCGCATTATAAATATCGTAATTATTATTATTATCAAGAGCTAAGAGGAACAGACTCACGTTTGATATTACACGTGAGCCAAAAATCTATCAAAAGCAGATCTAAACTGTGAGGAAGCCATTTTAATGACAGTCAGGGTGGAAAACAGACAGAAACATGCATAATAACTCATTAACCCATTACATCCTGGGGCTGATCTTAAAAAATTGTCTTATGAAGGCTACATTACAGATTAGGAGATAAATCAACCAGGCGCCAAGCTATCCTGGCACCACCCTTGAACTGTCACAGTCAAATTTATTTCAGCAACAGTGTATCAGGATGAAATGGGATAAATTTAAAAAAACAAAAAACATAACCTCTACCTGTCCCCCATTAGTACAGCCTCTCGTTCCTTAGCCATTTCAAAGTCCTTTGTCAGCATGTCCAGTTCTCGTGTCCGTTGGTCCAGTAGTGACCTCTGTCTGTCCAGCTCTGCATCGGCCTCCAGTTTCTCCTCTTCTAACACTTTCCGTCGCACCTCAACCAGCTTCGCAGCCTCGGCCAGTTCCCTGTATTCCTCATCCTGCTGAGCAAGTTGCTGGTCCACCTCGCTGGAAAAAAGAAAAAAGTCTATGTGTTACTTTTGTTTTTCCAGACAGTGTTTGTCTATCATTTAGACCTTACAGCTTAAAACCGGTCAGAGCTTCTTTGAGAGACAAATGTGTGTAACTTATGCACTGGTTATTTTATATGCACTGATTAATTTTTGTTTGTTTGGTACAGTTAAGCTCTAATCTTGCGCTCGGTTGAGGATAGTGCAGCAACCACAGCAGATATATATACCATATTACCAAGATTAACCCATGTAGCCCTGACGCAATACAGCAGAATATGGCTCGACCATGTTAATTCACGGGTAGTGCCAGATTAACTTGGCGCCATCAAGTGCCAAGCTAATCTGGAACTGCCCTTGAATTATCAGTCGATCCATCTCCTGCAAATGGCACATTGGTCTTTAGGTGACACCTCCAAAATTAGGCCTTGAGGTTAAATGGGTTAATACAATAACAAACAATTAAAGTGCTACATACTTTCTCTTGCGGGCAATCTTGTCCGCTTCCTTTGCTTTCTGTCCTGGTACTGCGTTGATCTGTACAAGTTCCCCCTGCAACAGCAAACAGGCAAATCAATATATTGATTAGGACAGTGTCCATAAATGTAGCATACAATTACAAGATAAAGACAAATCAATCATCTCAGAAGATGGCTATGTAAAAGCATCCATCGGGAATAAAAGACGTCAGCGGTTCTATATAACGAGTTGGCAAACAAACACCATATAGAAAGTTCACTCTTCAACTCCCCAAGATCAAGTTTTAATAATAAAGTTGAGTGATGTCATCTGAGTCACAACAAATAACCTATGAAAAGCAGGAGATAGATTGTGATAGTTCAAAAGTAGTGCCAGATTCACTTGGCACCTTGAGCTATCATGGTTGACTCGCATAGGAAACAAGGGAGACAACCAGTGTAGATCAACCTATCTCTGACTGTTTAACCCATTTAAGCCCGACGCACTAAAGCAGGAGATGGATCGACCATGATCATCATTAAAGGGTAGTGTCAGATTAGCTTGGCACCATCAAGCGCCAATTTAATCTGGTACTAACCTTGAATTATCATGGTCAATCGTACAACTGGTACTTAGTCATTATGTGACAACTCCAAAATTTGGGAAATGTAGCTGTGCAGTTTAATGGGTTAAGTATGTACTGAATGATTTAAAAAGACTGTATTTACTTTACCTTCAGTCGTTCCAGTTCGTCTTCAAGTTTGTCGTATTCTTTATTGTCTGCAGTAATCTGTCGCTGTGTCGTCTCAAGGTCCTCCCGAAGATTTTTGGCTTCCATTTGGCGATTGGCGATTTCACGTTTCATTTCTTCCGTGGCAGCCTGGAGCTCCTTAATCTTCTTCTCGATTTGCTGGGAGACGAAAGTTAAAGTTGGTGAATTTCACTTAACAGGTACTGCCAGGCACAAATCTGAACTGAAGCAGCATACTATAACTGACCCTTTTCATCCTGATACACTCCCTACTAAAAAAATAATTTGATTCTGAGAATTCAAGGGTGGCACCAGAGGTGTCAAGCTATTCTGGCACCACCCTCGAACTAAAATGGTTGGTCTGTCTCCTAAATTGTAATGTAGCCTTCATAGGACAATAAGCAAAATTTTTAAAAATCAGCTTCAGGATGTAATGGGTTAAAAGTGATTCTACATGCTGCAAATTTGGTTTTAGTACTAAAAACTTGAAAACTTGATTTTACATACAGCAAACTTGATTTTACAAATTATACATAGTGTAACATTTTACAGACTAGAAACTTGATTTATGCAAATCTCATTTCTTCACATGTGGAAGCTTGGTTCAGGTGCCCTAATATTATCATCTCATTCAAGGCGCCCCGCATCATTAGCTGTGGAAGTGTTGTATAGCGATGCCGCCGGCAACATTATGCAGCACTTTTGCTGCTATTGATGTGAGGCTCCTTGAGTGAGTTTATGATTCATGTATTCAGTCCAGTGAGTGTTGTGCAATGAACACTTACTCCTTGTTTTGGCAGTCTCTCATACTCTCTTTCCAGAATTTTCTTTTCCTCCCTCAAACTGAAAACAAATAGCATGTACCGTAAGTATAATCAGTCAAACATTTAAAACTTACTGTGTTAAATCCTATAGTACATGTACAACACCATTTTCACACATCTTGTCAAAAATTTAAAGACCATGCCAATCCTGAACAATTTCTAGCTTTAAAATGCCCCAGTTCATTCATGTCAATTCACTTTCCCCCCTAAAAACACAGCAAAAAAGTTAGCACCAAGCACACTTGCTGAAACAGCTGCCCCCCCCCCCCCCCACCCCCCTCTCCTCCCATAGCAGAGGCTGACATCCTGTACCATTTGTGGGAGTACTCCCCAAACAGACCGAATTGGAAAGGACACCACAAGTGCATTTCAATTCAAATGAAATGCCAAGCTTCTCATTTAACCCATTACGTCCTGAGGCTGATTTCATTTTTATGTGCTTATTGTCCTATGAAGGTTACATTACAGATCAGGAGATAAATCAACCATTTTAGTTCAAGGGTGGTGCCAGAATAGCTTGGCGCCTGAGTCAAATTCATTTCAAGCAATAGTGTATGAGGATGAAAAGGGTGAAATAGAAGTGTACTTGTGGCATACTCCCCAAACTTAAGTCTGTCTGGTGAATGCTCCTGGGATAACGTCACAGGGTTTGGATGAGGGGGCAAGCTGTTTGTCTTTAAGTCCCTTCTATTTATAGAAGGGACTTTTTAGGACGGGCCACGGTGGGGCGAATTTAATAGCATGTCCATGATGTCAAAGCCGGGCAGGCTAAACCTCTCACAATTGAAGTAACAAGATACAAATTTCGTCATGTCTAGTTACGCTAACCTCGCTGCTGAACGTACATTTGGAGCGAAGCGCCGTATGTGCGTATGTATGTATGTATGTGCATATGTATGTATGTGTGTGCATATGTATGTAAACAAGAGAATCTCTGATATGTTTGTACACACAAGCTTAAACTTGGCGAAATACTTTCTTAAGTGGGTGGCTAAGAGAGCCTCCAAACATATTGTAATTGAATGTCTCATTGAAGACATAAACAACCGTTTATAGGAAGTTGGTTGACCCAGATTAGAGTCCATAATTTTTGTCATATTTACTTGAACTTTTGCATATAGCTAGTTTGAAGAAAGACATTGGATGAGTTCGTTAGCCAGCTTTGTATCCTTTCAACTTCTTTAGTAAAAATTAATTCTTTTCAGAAAAGACTTAAACACTTAAAAAACCTTGACTTCTATAGATAGTCAGACAGTGGCGGTGACGTAAAAGAGGCAACTCCGTCACCACGCAGACATTGACATAATACTGTAAATATGACGAAATTTTCTCTAGCGCGCCACGATTCGCTCTTTCTCACAGACATGCACGCATCTCCAAGAGGCATAGATCCTTATGCACCTGGACAGCACATGAGGATCTATGTCTCTTGGAGATGTCTGGAGCGTGTGCGCATGCACACCCTAACAGGCACGCACACACACACACACAAATCGTCACGCTTTCAGAAGAACATTCAGGTGACCCGTTACAGCTAGTTTGGAGAAAGACGTTGGATGAGTTTGTTAGCCAGCTTTGTACCCTTTCAACTTCTTCAGTAAAAATTAATTCTTTTCAGAAAAAAAAATAAAACAATAAAAAATCTTGACATCAGATCTGGAGAAAGTCAGACAGTGGCAGTGACGTAAAAGAGGCAACTCCGTCACCACGCAGACATATTCTAAATATGGCATAATTCTCTCTCTCTAACTTGCTCGTTCTTTCTCTCACATATGCGTGCATCTCCAAAAGGCATAGATGCTCCTGTGCCCAGAGGGCTCATGAACATCTATGGCTCTTGTGGGTATTTGGAGCGCGGGCATGCATGCATGCACACACGCTTTCAGAAGAGCATGCAGATGTACTTAATATAGCATGTACCTAGGTAAAGTCAACTTGCTTTCACACAAATTATAGAAAGACTGAAATTGTACCATGAAATTCTAGTTTTGTCACCGTTTTCCAGTATCTTGAAGCAAAAGCGAAACTCATATCGCGTTAAATATAAAATTACGTAAAAACGAAAAAATACTTCACGATAAATGACGTTTGACAAACCAATGATGCGTATGCACTGCCCACGCACCTTATAGAGTTCACTATGCCGCTTTGGCACATCTGCAAGGCTTTTTCAAAAGTAGATATTACAACATCAGAATCAAGTCAAAGACAAAAGGTAGAGACCCTTTACAGTGAAGACAGCTCTCATATAGAAGGGACTTTGTGGATTATGGTTCATCCCATCTTGTTTATAATTTCTGCCAGGTACACATGGGAAAAGTAAAACAGATGCAAATACTACAAATTCTAACCTCTCCATTTTATACTCTAGTTGATACTGCCTTTCTTCTGTCTCAGCCAGCTCGTTTGTGTATTTAAGGAGCTGTTCACGAAGTTTGGCAGGCTCTGTGTTGTACGCTTCAGGAAAGTTGTCAGCCCTCTCCAGCTCTGACCTCTGCCGCTCCAGCTCTTGTGTAAACTCCTTGGCTTCACGTAACAGTCGCGTCTCACTTTCCCTAGAGCTAAAATTTAAGAAATACAACCATAAAAATGAGCGGATATGTGCTAATGTTGGAGAAAACAGACCGCAGAGCTGGCCTGTGGTTTTTTACCTTAGGGCTGCAAGCTGTAATGTCCAAAATCACAAACTAGCACTAATTATGTTAACCCATTTAGCCCCGAGTCCCCACAGTGGGAGATGGATTGACCATGATAATTCAAGGGTAGTGCCAGATTAGCTTGGCGCCTGAAGGTGCCAAGCTAATCTGGCACTACCCTTGAATTATCATGGTCAATCCATCTCCTCCAACTGGTGCACAGCCATTAGGCAACACCTCCAAAATTGACCTTGGGGCTAATAGGGTTAAACACCTGACCAATCAACCAACTAAGCAACTAAACAACCAATTTAACCCTTATCATTCAGAATACACCAGTGTGTGAATAGGTTTGACTAAAATAGTTCAAGGGTAGTGCCAGAATAGCTTGGCGCCTCTAGGTGCCAAGCTATTCTGGCACCACCCTTGAACTAAAGCCATTGGTTTATATCATTATCTGTAAGTACTATAATGTACCTTGCACATGGCTGTGTACAAATTTGAAGCTTTTAGCCTCAGTGTGATATGGATTAACCAACCAAAGAAACATTCAACAGAGTATAGAGATAAGCTGAAAGCTTACCCTTTCAAAGTGTCATGAAGTTCAGAATATTTAGCTTTCAGCATCGCCACCTTGGTTCCAGTCAGTTTCCCCTCTTGAAACAGCTGTAAAAAAAAAAAAAAAAAAAAAAAAAATCATCATGTGCCCATCAATAAGCTAATTCACATCTTTCTATGCCTTCAGGATCTGACTGATCTGCTGTACAGGTTCAACTGGTCAGTTTTGCTGAAGTGGTCACAATCATTGTTTTGTTAGGACACTGTACCCCAGCTACACTATCCTGTGTCGTTGTTAAACTGCACTGTCTTGTGTTGACATCTGCATGGTATACACTGTCTTGTTTTAATTTATATCAGGCTTGGCAAGTCTTCCTTGTTATAAGAGTGCCTGTTCAATGTGCCGCGAAAAGGTCAGGTGTGTTGAAAGTTTGAATCTAGATCCACGCTCCTAGCTAGCACGACTTGGAAAAGTTTGATGTAAAATATCAAAAGAAAGCGCACACAATGTAAAGCTTAACATGAAAGTGTACTCCATGTGCAGTTTAACACAGGACAGTGTACCCAGGTGCACTGCCCTAAAAAGTATGTGAAAGTGACCACTTCAGCGTCAGTTTTAAGCACTCTAGTAAACCAGTGTATATCAAACCATGCACACAGATGTTTGGTTCACCACGTGGGGATGCTGGGTGAGCAAAAGGTCTTTTGGCTGAAATCAGCCTTTGCTGTGATGCAGACAACTTTGCAAGGGACAGTCAAGACCAACATCAGTCTGATCTATGGTCTCAAGTGGTTTTCCTCACATATGTATGTAAATTGAGCTTTCCAATAGCAAGAACGTGAATGACACGGTCTGACATTATGGCTCCTGGGTACTGTGAGGCTGACCTGTATTACCTTGCAGACAACCTGTGCCCTGCAGCTCACCACTAGCCCCAAAAACCTATTTTAACCCATTTAACCGCACTGCTGCATTTCCCAAAGTTTGGAGGTGTTACCTAACAACTATGAACCAGATACAATAATGACTGGCCTGATTGAGTGAACAAACTCACCTCATCCAGACACTGAAAGGCAGGTGATGCTGACACCTCCACCTGGCTCTCCTCCTGCTTGATGACTCTAGGAGGGAGGGGGGCGATGGCGGGGGAGTAGTCCATGTCTGTCTGCAAGTCAGAGTCATCTAGATTCCCCACCCCCTCCTTCAGTGATATATCCTGTGACCTTTCACTCATTGTGACAGTTTTCTTGATGGAAAAAAGCAGAAAAACAACAGCAAATGTTATTTTTATATAATATGTATACATCTAGAGAAGAAAGTCGTTTTAAAAATGGATAAATAATTAGCAAGTATGAGAAACCAAAAACAACAACAACAAACACTGCAACAGCGCTATATCATCAAGCAGTACATATATGTATCTAACAGTGGTATATTATATTACAGAGGCTGTCTCACTACAAAAAGAAGTACAATGTAGACAAATCACTGCAATAAATACTGCAGTCACAGCCTTTTCAAATGGTAAAATAATACAATATGCTGCAGTGTGCATTTACGTGTATGCTCACTACACAAGGTGATGAACATTAAATGTTCAAATATATGTATGCAGACAATCAGTAAATAAAAAATCAGTGTCTTCTAATCTCTTCTCTTCTCAATACACAAATCACAGTGTAATCGGGTTAATGAAAACGATTAGGTGCGACCACAATAAACGAAACGTGAGTGGACTGAATCAATAATTTATCAAAGACAAGCGGAAATTAAAGACTCCGGTCTGATGCTCTTCCCATTCAAAGCAATAGATCGGAGAAAACGGCAGCCAAAAGGATGAATTATTAATGAGTTTTGTGAAACAAACATCATCCTGTTCGATCAGGCACTTACTGTAGCGTGACCACACGCGTTGAAGATGGCACAAGTCTCACATCATGAATAATTTCTTGGCCGTCATGTTGGTTGTTGTCGACTGTTACTATGTGGACTGCGCATGCCCAGATCTGTGTTCGGCATGTCGACATTAAAATAATAAATTTGCTAAAACATAACAGTTCTCACTCATCTGGATGGCTATGTGAGTAAAAATACACAAATTTACTATTGATGGTCCTGAACACACTAAAATAAGTATTAGCTATTGCGGCAGAAAAGAAAATATTGGATTGGACTTAGACATTGAATTGGATTTCAGATCTGGACACACCGACGGTGTCAGATCTGGGTACCCGGGTGTGCACGCTGCAGAAGCCAGTGCTAGCTTCGAGGCAACAGAGACTAGAAAGAGGGCATTCTAAAGCTTATAGAGAGACACTGTTACGTTGATTTAACACATATCATACTGAGGCTAAAAGCTTCAAATTTGTGGTTCGGCATCATGTCTCGAAAGACAATGGGAGTATGCGCTTGCTGGGTCAGTCACTGGAGTGACCTCTCCAGTGCGCAAGCCTGGGCGAAGTGTATGGAGATCCTGGGATGCCCAGTCGTCAAGATCCCCCTCTCGGCCTCGCTGATGTATCCAAAGGAATGCAAGGCAGTACGTTTGGCACCAGTTTGGCTGCAGGAGCTGCCAGAACAGTGCGTGAATACAGGCAGCTGTCTGCCTTCGGGGCTCCACTCCTGATTTGAAGGGTTTACTCCCCCACATTTGGCCGTTGGATCCAACCTGATCTCCTCCGTCCTCTAGCCGTTGGCTGTCAGAAACAGCTCATCCGCCTAGTGGTGCAATGTGAACACCACCCCCTCACGTGGTTTAGCCCACCAGCTGAGGTGGTTTGCCAGGGTGTGGCGCTTGGAGCCAGCACGTGAGAGATTAAGGAGATGGATGAGGACCAGTGATGCCCGTCCGTCCTATGTAGGACGCAGCTGCCGAACAGCAAAGGTACTACCTCTATCCAGAGCCCCCTACACCCCTTCAAATTTGTACGCACTGCTATATATGCAAGCTACATTATAGTACTTACAGATAAGAATATAGACCAATGGCTTTAGTTCAAGGTTGGTGCCAAAATAGTTTGGTGCCTAGAGGCGCCAAGCTATTCTGGCACAACCCTTGAACTATTTTAGTCACATTTATTTCACACAGTGGTGTATTTCGAATGATAAGGGTTATAAGTGGACACTTTTTAAAAAGTCTCTTGAGAGAAAATCAGTGTAAAGTACAAAACTGCTGACTGCTGGTGCAAACTACAATTAAGATATTTACAATGGAGACATTCCATTAGCCTGCCTATGTTTATACGTATGCCAGAAGAGACAAATGCACAATCCAGACCAAAAAGGTGACTGCCAAGCATGTAAAATGCAGAGAAAACCCCAATAGAAAAGACCGTTACAACACGATTATTAATATTTTTGGTAAATACCCTTCTTTAAAATAGACAAACAAACAAGTATAGACTTCAGTCGCTACTTATCTTATCGCAGAAGGAATGTGGCAACTAAAGAAGGGTATTTACCTGAAATATTAATAAACTGTGTTGTAACTGTCTTTCCTAAGCGTGTTTCTTTCTAGGCTGGGTTCTTCTCTATATATCTGCCAGTAAATTTTGACACTATTCTGTCAGAAAGACTGACAAAATTACGCAGTGTTCCCTGCAGGAGGAACAAACAAGGATTTGTCAGTCAGACACAGCAAAATATGTGATTGGTATGAGGATATATAGAGCTGTCTTATGGTACAAATGACTGTACTGGTACATCCATGACCTGTCCTTTTGTATCACTATTTTGTACTGTGTAGATTCAGTTCAAACGTTTTCAATTTACATGTAAATAATGAATAGAATCGCAGTAGATTCACATCTAGGGTAATTTGCACTGGGTAGCTTTTTGCTGGGTTGATAGAGTTATACTGGATAGATTTATACCTAGGAACATTGCATCACTCAGCCAAACTGGTTTCATTTCATCAGAAACAAGCCCCCCCCCCCTCCCCCTCCACCCGGCCCCCATCCCCCCACCCCATCCTCCCACCCTGCCCCTGGCCAAGCTATTAATACAGCCATATGTGTCTCTTCTCTCTCTCCTTCTCTCTCTCTCTCTCTCTCTCTCTCTCTCTCTCTCTCTCTCTCTCTCCCCCCCCCCCCCCCCTTCTATATGCTGCTGCTTCCATGGTCTGCAAACTATGATGTTTGTATCATTCTGGTACTGTTTTCCATTGGGGTAAGAAAGTTATTTCAGTATTTGCATTCAACAGAACTAGTTAGTCCCCTTGAACTTGAAAGACGAGTGAAAGTCGTTGATGCCTTTGTCCACTTCTTCATAGGTAAGGCTTTGTTTCGGCCATTTTGTACAAGTCAGGGACCAAACGATCTTTGGTGAAATACACCAATGGCTTGACAACCGAACGCGACGTTTTTGCTCCTAATCTGAGTCCGAAGCCTGTCCCAGGTTTTCCATGTAAACGCCGGTGGAGAACAGTTTACGGCAAGCACAAGTTGGAGCGTGCGACGAGCGCGTGTCTTGGCATCAGTTACCAACGCACGTTAAGTTAGAGATATCATGAAGATCGAAGAGGTAAAAAGTACAACCAAGGCTCAAAGAATAGCCTCACACAGCCACATTAAAGGTCTCGGCTTGGATGAAAATGGCTACGCAATCCAGTCTTCGGCTGGCTTGGTCGGGCAAGAACTTGCGAGAGAGGTAAGGATTCTGTAGGTTTCAGACCTCTTCCAGAACATTCTTTCTATGCCCATCAATCGTCTGTCATAGTTGTGGTGTTGGAATTGAATCAGATTGTATAAAACGTGAATTGAAACCAGTGTAAACTTGAAATGGAACATGAGAGTATACTGTTGGTGGTTTGCGGTGTCGTTTACAACATTACTTGCTAGTTACTTACGCCTGTCGCCCCTCCCAGGGTATAGGCCGTCGACGAGAGACCTCCAGCGACTCCTGTCCTGTGCTTCTCCTTCGATTTTACTCCAGGTGGTTCCCAGTCTCTTGGTGTCTGCTTGGAGGTCTTGACGTGACGCCAGGTGTTTCTCGGTCTGCCTCTTTCCTCTTTCCCTGGGGGTTCCATGACAATGCCTGCCTAGTAATACTGGAAACTGGCTTTTTCAGACTGTGACCAATCCATTCCCATCTTCTTCGCCCAATTTCATTCTCTGCTGCTATCTGCTCTGTTCTCTTCCAGAGTCTGACGTTGCTGATCTTCTCTGGCCAGTGGATTTGCAAGATTCTTCTAAGGCAACTTTATAAAGATCTGTACTCGGTAGTCTGTTGACTGGTTTTTGTCAACCTCCAAGTCTCTGCTCCATATAGGAGAACTGCTTTTACATTTGAGTTGAAAATCCGAACTTTGGTGTATTGTGACAGCTCTCTGGAACTCCACACCTTTTTCAGCTGGAGAAAGGTTGCTTTACCGATTCGTGCTCTGACATCTGCATCAGTGCCGCCTTTTTTGTCGATGATGCTCGACAGATAGGTGAAGGACTCCACTTCCTCCAACGGGGTGCCAGCAAGCAAGACTGATTCTTCCCTGGTTGCGTTCAGCTTCATTGTCTTTGTTTTCTGTTTATGGATGGTGAGGCCCACTTGGGACGAGATGTCAGCAAGCCTCGTGGTCTTGTCCTGCATTTGTTGATGAGTGTGGGACAGTAAAGCCAAGTCGTCTGCAAAATCGAGGTCGTCAAGCTGTGTCAACTGTATTCCACTTCTTGTTTACAACATAGACATGGCAATTTACAGTCATCATGTATTGTAACCATAGCGCCGTGCATTTTGCAACGTGTATAATTTGTGTTCATCTGCTATATCATCAACAACGGACGTCTTTAGTGATAATGCTGATTTGCACTGCACTGTTTAAGTCCCCTGGAATGTGCACGGGATTTAATAAGTAATAATCTGTATGATGGTTCCTTGTATATTTGTTTTATTCTCAAACAATTTCAAGCATTCTGTAATATTCTTTTATTTTTCTAGGCAGCAGGCGTGGTTGTGGAGCTGATCAGATCAAAAAAGATGTCAGGCAGAGCAGTTCTGCTTGCAGGACCTCCAGGCACTGGCAAGGTAAGCATGCCATTTCTGACATGACATCAAGTTAGTGAGTAAGCAAAAGGTTGAGGCCTGATGTCTCTTTTACTGTTTCAGTGGCCCTAACATGGCCTTTACCTGGTTTTATTGTCTTTTATTTTCTCTTCAGACTGCCATAGCGTTGGCAATTGCCCAGGAGCTTGGTAGTAAGGTGCCTTTCTGTCCCATGGTGGGCAGCGAAGTCTACTCATCAGAAATCAAGAAAACGGAGGTGCTGATGGAGAACTTTCGGAGAGCTATTGGTCTTCGCATCAAGGAGACGAAAGAGGTGTATGAAGGAGAGGTCACTGAGCTTACGCCAGTGGAAACGGAAAACCCAATGGGAGGTAAGCAGTTTGAATACATGTGGTGTAGGGCTAAAACTGCAACAGAACCTGTTTTCAGCAACCAGCCTTATGAGAGATCATCATTCATTAACCCTTATCATTCAGAATACAGCAGTGTGTGAAATAAGTTTGACTAAAATAGTTCAAGGGTAGTGCCAGAATGGTTTGGCGCCTCAAGGCGCCAAGCTATTCTGGCACCACCTTTGAATTAAAGCCATTGGTCTATATCCTTATCCATAAATACTAAAGTATAATGTAGCTTGCATATGGCAGTGTACAAATTTGAAGCTTTTAGCCTCAGTAAGATATGGGTTAAGTTGAAAGACCATCATTTAGGTGGTTGTAGCTAACTAAATGGCGGTCTTTAACCCTTTCGCCGCCGATCTCGCCTTTTGGCGAGTACGTGGCTCGCCGCCGATCTCGCCTTTTGGCGAGTAACACAGTGGAGTTCACTGCACTTGGTCGTGACTCTAATGTATGAGCAGGGATGAGGTAGTTTTTGGTCAATAATAGTGCATCATGGGACAGGGGAATCCCCTCTTACATTTCAGCGCTAACTTTGAGTGCTTTTGAGAGTTTTGAGTGAAGAAATTGCGAGTTTTTCTGACTTTTTTGGAGAGGTGCTTTTTCGTGATAGCTGAAACTTCGAAAGGGCGAAGTGAGCGGCACAAGAGACTATCTACGGAGGAAGTTTTGCGTCGTTTGAACCTCACATGATCACAAACTGATGTTGATTCGAACGAGAAGCATCCATGTGGCAATGAAGTTGACAAAGAGCTTTTTGGAAATTTACAAGCTAGCTCTGAATACGAGCACTCTCGCGAGCAGATTTCGTGTAGAAGAGTGTTGTGTCTTCTTCATGGACTATGCTTGTGAGTTGATGTGTTATGGATTATCAGTAGAGCTCTGAACAACCAACTATGCTTCAGTTGTTAGTTGAACATTTTCTCAATATATTTCTTGACATGTTATCATGTGTTTGTTACTTTGTTAGTGACTGCCATGTGTGTAAACTGTCTGTTGTGTGTGTTGAGAACACAGATTTTGTCTATTCTTCTTGCATCAGGCCAGATATAAAACCTTGAGTGAGTCACATGAAGAAAAAAAGGTGTCAGTATACAAATTTGTTTTCTCATCGCCATTTTAAAAAAAAAATTGAAGTAATTCGGTTCAGTGGTTCAAGAGTTATAGCCTTTTAAAGATAAGAGGTGTTGCGCCACAGCAGTCTGGTAAAACGGCTGCGGCGCTGGGAAATGCAACATTTTAACACCTGTGGCGGCGAAAGGGTTAATGACAAGTGACACATTTTGATGTTAAATTCAAGACTACTTGAGAAAGCACCTGTCTTTTAACCCTCTTAACACCACAACCCTATTTCCAAACTTTTGGAGGCGTTGTCTAACGACTCTGTACCAGTTGTAGGAGATGGATTGATCCTGATAATTCAAGGGTGGTGCCAGATGAGCTTGGCACCTGAAGGTGCCTAGCTCATCTGGCACTACCCTTGAATTATCATGATCAAACCATCTCCTGCTGCAGGGTCCTGGGGCTAAATGGGTTAAGGTCACTTTGTTTTCTTGCAAAAGAAAAAGTGGTGGCTCCAAGTCCAAACAGGTTCTTCTTTGTATGATGATGCATTCTTGTATGATGATGCATTCTAGTTTCTACAATAGAGATGTTACTAATGAACTCCATTGCTCAGCTGTTAACCCATTTAGTCCCAACACCCTACAGCAGGAGACGAATTGAGTACACTAATTCAAGGGTAGTGCCAGATTAGCTTGGCGCCTTCAGGCACCAAGCTAATCTGGCACTACCCTTGGATTTTCATTGTCAATCTGTCTCCCCTGCAGGCGGTACATAGTTGTTAAGTGACACCTCCAACATGTGAGGTTAACTCATTCAACCCGATAGCCGTATTTCCGAAATTTTGGAGGCGTCATCTAACGACTGTGCGCCATTTGCAGGAGATTGATTGACCATGATAATTCAAGGGTAGCGTCTGATGAGTTTGGTGCCGACAGGCTTAGTTCAAGGGTGGTGCCAGAATAGCTTGGCGCCTAACTTATTTCACTCACTCGTGTATTCCGAATGATAAGGGTTAAAAAAAACAACAACCAGCAAACTATTTATTTTTGTGCTGTTCTGTGATTTTGAAGCTTACGGATCTAGAGCCATAAGCTCCAAAATGACAGACCAACACATGTAATTTGGAGATTGAAAGATGTAGGCTGCATCGTAAAAAAACACACTTTTTGTATTTCTGCAGGGTATGGGAAGACGGTGAGTCATGTGGTCATTGGTTTGAAGACAGCGAAGGGCACAAAACAACTGAAGCTGGATCCGTCCATTTATGAGAGCCTGCAAAAGGAGAAGGTGGAGGTTGGAGACGTCATCTACATCGAAGCCAACAGTGGTGCTGTCAAGGTAACTGCGCTTATTTGTGTTTTTTGTGGGTTCTTTTAGTTCATAAATATCACAAAAGTTGTACAGAATCATAGAATTTGTATGGGTCCAAACCATACTTCCTTTTATACAGTACAGCTTGTTTTGAACAACTGACATTTTTGCAGGAGGGGGTTTAGAATTTGTAGAGCCATGTCATTGTCAGATTTGTGTCATTTGGGCGTTATTTCCCTAGTTGTTGCAATTTTTTTCATATTACAGAGACAAGGGAGATCTGACAGCTATGCCACCGAGTTTGATCTGGAAGCAGAAGAGTATGTTCCTTTGCCAAAAGGTGACGTTCACAAGAAGAAAGAAGTGATTCAGGATGTCACTCTTCATGACCTGGATGTAGCTAACGCCAGGCCACAGGTCAGGTCATTGTTTTTAGTCAGCCTTTTGTATCTAGATCTATTGTTGTGACAGTCTGTGATTTCTTTTTAACTGTGTGACCTCAAGTACTCTAGTGCTGATGACATAGAAATGTTGTGACAGTACCATATGATTTTCATCAGTGGAATGAAAAGATGAATCAATATTGTCTATCTGCATTTACCCCTTCACTGTTGAAAAAAAATAAACATAATCCAACTGCGAGAGACATATTTTCTTCCAAGCTATTTATGTAATTACAGGATGTTGAGAATACGCATCCATAATAGCTCTGTCTTTGAAATTGGCTTGTTTTTGTCTACTGTTGTAGACCTTTGGGACGGGGCTGGTTCAATGTGGAAAAAAGTAAGACTCCCCGATTTCATCAGAAGAATCAGATTGTGATGGTGACGCAAAAGCACCAAGCGCATCAGTGTTTTATACAATGTTCCTAATTGGCGCAAAGCACCAGCACATCAGTGTTTTACATGTGAATGTGCTGACACAATGCTCTCCTTGACAGTCTCTCTATTATTGTTATGATGATTGCGAACGTATTGTGGAAAAGGTGGAAAATGCATGCAAGCTCATACAGAAAAAGCTTTGTGGGCATGGGCCATCCCACCTTGTTCTTCAAAATGGCTGTGGCTACGCCAGCCTACAGAATGTATAACTGGTAGGAAGTGCAGTGTGTGTGCCATTGCCATGCAGATGGAGGGTGGGGGGAGGGGGGGATGAATCAGAGAGATAAGCTTAAAAACAGGAACAGCTCAGAATGTTTCTTAGAGAAAAACACACCTGAGCTCAAAACAATACAGTGGACTGAGATAAATCCTAATCTTGTTTTCTCTGCCTCAAAAGATGCTTGAAATGACGGTCAGCACATCTTTGTTTTTACTGCTTGTGTTTTGTAGGGTGGTCAGGATATCATGTCCATGATGGGTCAGCTCATGAAACCCAAGAAAACAGAAATCACAGGTAGGAATGATTTTACTTTGGTACATTAACATTATGTCATGCTGAATAGGAGTAATGATAATACGAGCTGATCTCTCGACTGTTGCCGACGATAATGCTCGGCAAAAAAGATGCCTAATGTTGCTTCTTTCCCACTGAACAATATTGTCAGCAGAAGTTGAGGGGTCATTCAAACTGTGACATTGAAGTTGCAAGTGTTGCTGGCATTACCTGTTGTATTACCTCTTTCTGGTGAAAACACAGGGCTGATTCTTGTCATCAAGAGGTGGCGATCCTCATGAGCTCCTGCAGTCTTCAGGGGCTCACGAGGATCTGTACCTCTTGTAGATGAGCATTTTCATTTCAGCCTAGCTGTGGATGTCATTGCCGTGTGAAAATAAGCATGTATGTATCATGTTAACAATAGAACTGAGATAAGGACGAAGGTAAGGATCAGCGTGGTTCCATTTTAACACATTTAGCCCAAACGCCTTACAGCAGGAGATGGATTGACCATCATGGATGGATTGACCTTACGGCGCCAAGCTCATCTGGCACTACCCTTGAATTATGATCAATCCACCCCCTTGAATTATCATGGCCAATCCAGCTCCTGGCACGTAGTCGTTAGGTGACACTTCCAAAATTTGGGAAATGCAGCCGTGGGGTTAAATGGGTAAAGGTTTGCACCTGTCGAACTAAACTGCCCCACTAGTGTTGTGGGGTGGCAAAGACCGGGTGCTAGAACAAGTGAGGTTCTTTTGGTTGCAGAGTGCCGATTGCATACTCTGCGACCACTTTCCCCCTCGTACACGCTTTCGTTTCATGGTTTCATGGTTTTGCATGTGTTGTGGAGTACAAGTCTGAGACACATTTTAGCACGTTCTATACCAGCCACACAGTCTTAGCCCCTTCACTGCCAGGCCATTTGTTTTCTCAAAACACATTACCGATGGTATGACATTGTGGAAAAGCCCTTAGCTAGCCTAATTTTAGCCAAAATTTGGTTGTGTCCGTATAAGGGGGTGTTGGCAGGAGTGGGGCGCCATAGACCAGGCCATGGCCTGAATACTATTCAGAATAGTCTCCCCTTATTCCCACCCGGTACGAGAATACCCGTCATCCCTCAGTTTAGTTCTTAGCTAGCGCTAGGAAGGTTGTGTCTGTCCGTGCTGAGCGTTTTGATCTTGGACCGGTCTTCTGACCTTGGTGGTTGTGAGCTTGGACGGTGTACTTGGAACTTGTGTTCTGGGGAGCTTGAGTCGGTGGGACTGATTGCTCTCTGCTGGGACGGTTCTCTTTCGTCGACTGGGGGACTCACTTGCCGACGAGTTAGCTGTTGGGACTTCGAGCTCACTTGACTGGCGCTGTGACGAGACTGCGGAGCCTGGCCGGTCGTGACTGGCGACGAGTTTCTGCAACCAGCTGACAGTGGGTCCACTTCGGGGGAGACTGAGACGTGGGTTGCTAACGTTTGCCGCCATGGACAGGTAATATCTCGGTGGATGCCCTCGACCGGCGCTCTAGGGTGGGAAGGAGCGCCGAGCGTAGGCACGCGCTGTACTCTTTCGAATTCGATGAGGTTCGTTTCGTCATCGCGCGCGTTTTTATTTTGCGTGACCTCGGAGGCCACGCTCGCTCGTTTCTTCATTGTACCCTCTTGTTACAGATACCAGGTTCGTACCTGCACGTTGTGTGGCGACTTTCAGTGGCCATCGGACGAGCATGCAGTTTGCCTACCCTGTGCTGGTTGCGATTCGACCAATACGTGTGTGGTGTGCGCCCCATGGCTGGAAGAAAGATG
This sequence comes from Semisulcospira habei, assembly GCA_036245525.1. Classification (NCBI taxonomy): domain Eukaryota; kingdom Metazoa; phylum Mollusca; class Gastropoda; family Semisulcospiridae; genus Semisulcospira; species Semisulcospira habei. The sequence continues at coordinate 233,035,181 of BTPG01000003.1, forward strand.
GTCGCAGCTGTGGGGATTTTACCGCCGAGAACGGCCGACTCCTGTCAGGGAACGACTGACAGACCCGGTGCGGAGTACCAAGACGGGAACCAAGCCGGTTCCAGTGGCTAAGGCGTCCCGAACAAAGAAAGTTGGCAAGTCGCAGACTATCGCGGAGGGCCCCACTGAGGTTACCCTTACCGTGGCGACCTTGAGACCTGATCCTGAACCTTTGCAAGCGGACGGGATTACAGTCGGTACACCTCTGGAGAAGGCAGACAACTATGGTCCTTCCCCCGGACTGGCGTCGGCAACCGAGTCTACGACGCTTCCAGTCCAGAAGCACTTGGCGGAGCACAGGCATGACAGGAGGGAACGACCACGCACCAGTAGTCACACGGTGACACACGAGTCTCGCTTGCACCGGGACACGGCCTCGAGAGCTGACCACTCTACTACCCACCGACAGCCCAAAGTGGGAACACGACGGACGGACGAACCAGACGGCAGGGCTCGATCCTCGTCTAGATCTCAGGTTAGTGGTGGCATTCCTATCTCTTCCGTTGTGTTAGTTAGAGACAGCCCACGATCAAGACGCAGCCCGAAGAGACGTCGGCCTTCACCTCTTCAAATCCCTGGTCACCGCTCTCGCGAGGGTAGCTCTTCGGACAGGAGTGGTTACACTGACGTACGCAGAGACGGCTGTCGCTTAGCGAGTCAACGTCGGCGGACCAGTACTGTGGGGCCGAGGCGACATGATAGTCCTCACTCTTCCTTTCGTGGGTCTTCTTATCGGAGCTGCCATCGTCGTAGACGGTCGCCCTCGCGGGGCCCTCCGGAATCACGTCGGACCCGACCAGCCTCGCACAGCTCCCGCTCCTCACGCCGCAGCCGTTCCCCGCGGGATCGCCACCACGTCGCTCGCTCCGACTCTCTCACTTTCGCTGCGCCGCAGAGCTCGCCTCGTCGTCTCAGCAGACGCCGGTCAACACACCGGACAGCCTCTCCACCTCCCCGCCCAATGACAGCTATGGCTCCCTTTGGTCCCGCTAAGGCTCCCGATTCCTCACTTCTTCCCGCTATGGTGGATGACGCCATCAGCCTGGCACCGGAGGACTCGGTGTCGGCCTGGCTGGAATCCTCCCCTACCCCTCGCTCGCAGTCACAGGAAGATGCTGAGATTCCTCCAGCTTCACTGAGTCACAGGACGGAGACCATGCGCGCCCTTGACGAAGCTGCTCGACTCATCGCGGCGGCTCTACCGGCGGAAGATTGCCCTTCTTCTCCCCCTGCTAAGAAGAGAGCGTCGGCCTTTGTGGACTCCGAACTTCACGTTAAACGCTTCAAGTCCCTGCCGCAACCTCCTGGGTTCCGAGACATTCGCGATGCCTTCTCCTCTCACCTGCTTCAGGGGGCTCTCGGGGACGCCGGCTTCTTCTCTGACAACAAGTGGCCTGCAGACCTGGCGATCGCGTTCCGACAGAGCTGGTACGCCGGACATTCGCAAGCTTTCGCATGCCCGCTTCCGGCAGTGGATCCCCTGGCGCTGTCTTGTGCCAGCCTGTTTCGACGAACTGGCTTCACCCCGGGCCTGAATCCGACGGCTTCACTCATTCGCAATGCACTTGCTTCAGCGGGATTTTTGGATTTGGCAACACAGGCCATAGTTCGGCGCGTTGAGGAAGCATGGGATCCTACCATCGCCCCACTTCTGACAGACATCCTAGCCTTGGCGGTTTCTGGTAACCGTGCTGCCTACCATACCTCAGTTAACGCCATGGCAGCGGCGGCGAACTGCGACCTCATGCGTCGGGATGCGGTGCTCCGAGCCTGTACACTTCCGGCTGATATCAAGAACCAGCTTCGACGGACCCCGTCGGCGGCGAACTCCTCTTCGGTCCACACTGGCAGGCCGTTAAGGAGTCGAATAAGGATCTGTGGCCTACCCGCGTCGCTCCCCAGCGCTTTCCTCCAGCCCGCAGGCCTGTGGGTCGAGTCTTGCGGCCCGCCAGACCCCCCGCTCGCCCCTTCACCAGTCGTGGACGTCTCCCCCCCCGTAAACCTGCCTTCGGTCGTCCCGGTCCACCGAATCCCTCTTCCTCGGACACCGCCGCCCCCGGTTGGCCTAGACCTGCCCGACGTCCCTTCGGGCGGGGACGGGCCCGTTGACTGCCCACCGTCTCCGCCTCCGCCGATCGCTCCCGGGTCTCCTGTCGGCGGAAGGCTAGCACTACACAGCGTCGCCTGGAGGGCGCTGTTTCCCGACGACCCGTGGATCCTGTCGACTGTTTGCCAGGGCCTTCGGCTGTCCTTTCGATCTCCCCCTCCTCTGCGCCGGTCCCCACTTTGGACTGCGGTGCCGACCGACCAGCTCAGGGCCGACGCGCTACGCAACGAGGTGGACGCGCTGCTCCGGAAGAACGCCACGGAGGTGGTGCTACGACACGACACCCCAGCCTTCTACAGCCGTCTGTTTGTCGTTCCCAAGCCGGAGGGCAAGTGGCGCCCAGTGATCGACCTATCTGCCCTGAACAAGTTCATAGTCGCCCCCGCCTTCCGTATGGAGACCGCTCGAGCCCTCCGAGCCGCGGTGCAGCCCATGGACTTCGCCGTCAGCCTCGACCTGTCCGACGCTTACCTTCATGTTCTGATGCATCCTACGGCCAGACGCTTTCTTCGCTTCGCCTTCGCCGGAGTAGTCTACCAGTTCCGCGCCCTCCCTTTCGGCCTCAACCTCAGCCCGTGGGTGTTCACCCGGATCATGGACGCCGTTGTTGCCAGGGCCAGACGGACGAGCTCAAGTCCTACGTCGAACTACCTCGACGACCTACTCCTGAGGAACCAGGTAGACTCCACTCTGGAGAGAGACAGAGACGCGTTCCTAGTCCTCCTCGACTCTCTGGGGTTCATCGTCAACATGGGCAAGTCCGACCTCTCACCGTCCCGCCGCTTTGTTCACCTGGGAATGGAGTTCCGCACCGACCTGAACGAAGTGCGGCTTCCGGCGGCTCGTATCAAGAAACTCGGCGATCTGGCGCGACACGTCACACTACAGGACAGCGTCCCTGCACGCGTGTGGTTACAACTTCTGGGGTTGATGAGTGCGGCAGCCGACCTGCTTCGCCTAGGGCGACTATACTCCCGGCCTGTGCAGCTACACCTGTTACTGCATTGGCGACCCTCGAAGGACGACATCGACGCGCTGGTTCCGGTGCTTCCGATGTTACGACCTCACCTCCTCCGCTGGGCAGACCCTATCTGGCTGGCTTCAGGAGTCCCACTTTATACGCCACCTCCTCACCTGTCTCTCTGTGTCGACGCAAGCCTCACCGGTTGGGGAGCTCACCTACTACCTTCGTTCACCACAGTCTCGGGTCTTTGGCCTCAAGATCTCCTGACCCGACACATCAATTGGTTAGAGCTGAAAGCGGTTTGGCAGGCCTTGATGACGTGGGACTCGCAACTCCGGGGACAGGAGCAGAGAGGGGGAATATGAGAGTTTTAGGGAATCTTCTATGGTCCTCATTTTTCTATGTTATTCGCTCACAAAAACGCACACGACCTTGCCTTTCCTTTTTCTCAAATTCCTTTTATTTTTCTCTGTAATTAGATATATAAAGAAAGAACTGAATCTTTATTAACACTATGACTGAGAATTTAAGGGGTTAACTCAGTCATAGTGTTAATAATACTTCAAATCCCCCCCCCCCCCCCCCCCCCATAGACAAAACGCCCGATCAAACCAGTGCTTGTAACCCGAAGCAATTACATATAATACATAAACACCTCATGCCTACGCTTGACTGGTTTTGAAAGACCCCCACTTCAATTCAGGTAAGATATGAATAGACCTGTTCTGAAAATAGCAATTATTCACATTTTCTTGTCGGGACGAGATTGCCTTTTGAAACCGGGATCTAAATCTTTTGAATCAGATCGGTATGTACCCACACTGTCTCGCTATTCATAAAGGAATTTTTTATTTTTCCAATTATGTGTCCACCCGTTCGATTTGCCATTAAATGCAAATGTGGCCGACAGCCAACGCGCCGACACAGTAGGGCGTCGCTATTCAACTTAGTAAGGGAACACTCTATGAATAAACCGGCTCTACAGCTTTGAAAAGGCTATTTGCTGAGAGGTGACAAGAAGAGTTTTGAAATTGACTTCATATTTACTCAATGACTGGTTCCCGAAAAATCAGACGGTGGTTATACTGTGCACTATAAACAGTTTGATAAGAAACTAACAAGTAATATTTAACACACACACACAGACGCACAGACAAAACACACAGACGCGCACACAAACAAACAAACAAACAAACAAACAAACAAACACACAATCAAACAGACGTACACACACACAAACACACACAAACACACACACACACACACACAAACACACACACACACACACACGCACTTACAGACACTCATGTCAGTACAATTTTATCGTAAGCATGAGCTGCCAGGTGGTGTCACGGTTGATCGCCTTTTGTGTTGCCTCACGCCGCGCTATTAGCGGCCGCATTCCATTCCTTTTCAATTCAGACACGAGCCGCATTTTGAAAAGGCTCTCACCCGTCAATGGCCTTTATAGCTATACCCTTTCAAATCGCTAAGTAATGACAAAAGATCAACAAGGGGGACATATTACTTTTCAAAAGAGGGGGATTTGTACAAGTGGGCTTAATGTACTCATGTGGTTTCTGAGGAATTAGAAAATCAACTGGTGGTTATTACACTATACAGGCACTGAAAAAACAGCTGGATAAGAAAATACCAAGTAAAAACAATAAGTCACAACTCACTTAAAGGTTACCTTAAAGTGAGTTACAATAGGAACTTATTAACTACTTATCATTAAGAACTTATTAATTACTTATCCTAATTACTTGCAAGTACATAATAACAACTTGACTCTAGTCACGTATACTAAGTCTTTTTTACCAAGACACAAGAGCAACAAAAACTTTTTTTTTCTCAATAATATTCTAGTGGTGCAGATGGTGCAGGCCTAAACTGTGTAAGTGGCATGTCATCTCTCTGTGAAGTGTAATGAAAAAATAAACGATTACCAAATCTGATTTTTATTTGTTTAAAAGATTGTGTAGTTTTTCTGTGGTTTCCTGAACACCGATCTTTTTTCCTTCCGCTAAAAAACTAGCCTTCAGTTCTTCAACATTCACAGGAGATTGACTACGCATCTTATTCTGTATTTCAGACTTTTGTTGTTTGTAGTTATTTAAATCATCCTGGACTCGCTTAAATTCCTCGTCATTAATACAATTATCATTCAATGCCTTACTGATAATAAGTTTAAGACTGCTCAGCTTTGCACCCGCCAAAGTACTCAATGCTTCATGTTTTTCTAATTTCGTGTGAAACCTCTTGTTCAAGGCCTCCAAACCAAAGCACGCTAGGCATGTAGCAACGCTTAGACCCTCAATTGCTATTCCAGCCAAACTTCCAATTCCTGTGGCGAACAGAACGATACCTCCTACAGATAATCCAGCCGAAACTGTGCCAATAGCCATAGATGTGT
>BTPG01000003.1:233055365-233175365 GCA_036245525.1 Semisulcospira habei
TGGAAAAATAAAAAATTCCTTTATGAATAGCGAGACAGTGTGGGTACATACCGATCTGATTCAAAAGATTTCGATCCCGGTTTCAAAAGGCAATCTCGTCCCGACAAGAAAATGTGAATAATTGCTATTTTCAGAACAGGTCTATTCATATCTTACCTGAATTGAAGTGGGGGTCTTTCAAAACCAGTCAAGCGTAGGCATGAGGTGTTTATGTATTATATGTAATTGCTTCGGGTTACAAGCACTGGTTTGATCGGGCGTTTTGTCTATGGGGGGGGGGGGGGGGGGGGGGGGGGATTTGAAGTATTATTAACACTATGACTGAGTTAACCCCTTAAATTCTCAGTCATAGTGTTAATAAAGATTCAGTTCTTTCTTTATATATCTAATTACAGAGAAAAATAAAAGGAATTTGAGAAAAAGGAAAGGCAAGGTCGTGTGCGTTTTTGTGAGCGAATAACATAGAAAAATGAGGACCATAGAAGATTCCCTAAAACTCTCATATTCCCCCTCTCTGGAGCTCCTGGTGCTGTCCGACAACTCCACCGTCGTCGCCTACCTACAGAAGCAGGGCGGGACCCACTCTCCATCACTGTGCATCCTCCTGTACCAACTGCTTCGCTGGTGCGAGGATCGGGATATCACCCTGCGGTCCAGGCACATTCCAGGGCATCTCAACGTGCTCGCCGACTCCCTGTCGCGACGAGGACAGCTCCTCCACACCGAGTGGACGCTGCGACCGGACATCTTCCAGATGATCGGGGCCAAGTGGGAGACCCCCATGATAGACCTCTTCGCGACCCGATGGAACCACCAGGTACCGCTGTTCGTCTCACCAGTGCCAGACCCGCTAGCTTGGGCGGTCGACGCGATGTCCATTCCCTGGGACGGGCTTGTCGCCTACGCGTATCCTCCGTCGGTGATGGTTCCCAAAGTCCTCCTCAAGCTCCGCGGCTGCAACACGATCCTTTTCCTGGTGGCGCCTTTCAGTTGGACCAAGTCGTGGACGACGGACCTGTTGAACCTAGCCACGTGCCCGCCACTACAGCTACCCTGTCCGCGCACGATGCTCAAGCAACCTCGTCAACCACTGTTTCATCCGTGCCCAGAGCGGCTCCTCCTACACGCCTGGAGGTTGTGCGGCGCGCCCTCACCAGCAGAGGCTTCTCTAGTGCGGCAGTGGAAGCTATCGCTGCTGCACGCAGACTCTCCACCAGGCGAGTTTACGAGGGAAAGTGGAGAGTGCTTTGCAACTGGTGTGGTGACAACGACCTCCCCCCTACGGCTTTGACGACACCACAGTTGGCGGAGTTCTTCCTCTGGCTTTTCAACTTCCAGAGATTGGCGCCAATTACCATTCGGGGATACCTTGCCATGATCGCTGACACTTACCGTCACCTGGGCCGGCCCGATCCTGGTGGCTGCAAAGACCTCGCTGATTTGATGGCACACTTTGGCTTACAACGCCCGGCGTTGCGTTCGCTGTTGCCTAGATGGGACCTACCTTGAGTGCTGACGTGGCTCAACTCCGTCCGGTTTGAACCCCTGCAGTTGGCGCGCTTGCCGGACGTTACTCGAAAGACGTGCTTCCTGTTGGCCCTAGCCACGGCGTCCAGGGTCAGTGAGCTTCACGCGCTGTCCACACGAGCAGATTGCCTGCAGTTCCGGACAGACGGTTCCGTGCAGTTGCTACCTGAACCATCCTTCCTGGCCAAGACGCGGTCGCCTTTGACGAACCCACAGATGATGACCATTCACCCATTACGTACGACAGACTCCACCCGGGAGACCAGACAACAGGACCCGGTGAGAGCATTACGTGTATACCTGCGCAGGACCAAGCCGCTGCGCCGAGGACGTACCCGCCTCTTTCTCCCTTTGTCCCCAGGTAGACTCGACATCTCAGCACAGACCATCTCCTCCTGGATCCGTTGGGTGATCCGCTCTGCCTATCAGGACCTCGCCCCAGGTGCAGCCCAGCTTATGAACATCAGAGCACACGAGGTCAGAGCCATGGCCACCAGTCTCGCCTTCGACCGCAACTGTGCAGTCAAGGACATTGTGGCGGCAGTGGGATGGCGAGCTGAGACCACGTTTACTAGATTCTACCTGAGGGACCTCTCCACCCAGAGGCAGAACCTCGCCTTGGTGGGAGACATCACGGCGGCGCAACACTCCCTCCCGGCGCCATAAGTATCTTAACTAAAATTATCGGGAGTGTGCTCCGGGAGGGCGGGTCTGAGGGTTGGTCTGTTGGCAGGAGGGGCGTCTTTTCGGCACCCGCCTCCTCTTCGGAATTCCACAATGTCATACCATCGGTAATGTGTTTTGAGAAAACAAATGATTTTTTCATTAAAATGCATTTTTTTGAAAAATACTTACCGATGGTATGACTCGAAGGACCCTCCCACCTACCCCGCTTGCCTCAAGTGCGCTAAGGAACTAAACTGAGGGATGACGGGTATTCTCGTACCGGGTGGGAATAAGGGGAGACTATTCTGAATAGTATTCAGGCCATGGCCTGGTCTATGGCGCCCCACTCCTGCCAACACCCCCTTATACGGACACAACCAAATTTTGGCTAAAATTAGGCTAGCTAAGGGCTTTTCCACAATGTCATACCATCGGTAAGTATTTTTCAAAAAAATGCATTTTAATGAAAAATTCATTTTGAACATAGCAAGATTGCAAGAAGCCTAGGTAACCCTTCTTTGCCCCTGCAGTCACGGGGCTTATGAGGATCTGTGCCTCTCGCATGTCTCATGTTGCTCAAGTGGATGGCTTATCTGTCAGTCACACTGCACTGGTTGAAGGCATTGCATTCATGGCCCTTGTTGGCAGTGCACGGGTTCAGCCGTTTAGCCCGTCGTGCAGCAGAAGGTCTGCTGACTATATTTCAAGGGTGGTGCTAGATTAGCTTGGCGCCTTTAGGCACCAAGGTACTCTGGCACCACCCTTCAAATATCATTGTCAGTCTGCCTCCTGAATGGTTATGTAGACTTCAGAGAACAACTCCCAAATTTTGGAATTGTGACCTCGGGGCTCACGGGGTGAATGAAACCCACGGATTTTTAAGAGATAACGCTATGTACTATGCGTCTCGGTTCTCATTCGTGCACCTCTAAAAACATTTCAGACAAACTTCGAAAGGAGATCAACAAAGTGGTGAACAAGTACATAGATCAGGGTATCGCGGAGCTCGTGCCTGGTGTGCTGTTTATCGACGAGGTTCACATGCTGGACATAGAGTGTTTCACATATCTTCACCGTGCGCTCGAGTCCACCATCGCACCCATTGTCATTTTTGCCACCAATCGCGGCAAGTGTACCATCAGGTGGGACTTGTGTCATGCGTTTTATTTCTCCTTGTCGTTTTGAAGTATTTTTATGGATTGTTCCTGTTTAATACTGTTGATTGCTTAGTTAACCTTTTGGCTGTCAGTAATGCTTTATCTGTAGGTGATTCATCAGGAATCACCTCAAGAAAAATTGCTGTGAAAGCCAAAGGGTTAACCCTTTTAGCCCCTAGGTCCCATTACTCTAATTTTGGAGGTGTTGCCTAACGACTATGTACCAGTTGTAGGGGATGGATTGACCATGATAATTTAAGGGTAGTGCCAGATTAGCTTGGCGCCTAAGGGCACCAAGCTAATCTGGCACTTGAATTATCATGGTCACTCAATCTCCTGCTGTAGGGACTCAGGGCTAAATGGGTTAAACAAATTTAGAGGAAAATGTGGATTTCCGAAGACAAATTCAGCAGATATTGATGAAAGCTGATACAAGATCTTCTGTGTCTTGTAAACTGTGTCATTTGGACTACCTGTTTGTATGATACTAACAGAGTGACTATGTTGCTTTTCAGAGGCACAGAAGACATTGTTTCTCCACATGGTATGCCCATGGACTTGCTGGATCGTGTCATGATTGTGCGAACTCTGCCGTACTCACAAGAAGAAATGACACAGGTAAGCTGCCAGACTCTTTACTCCCCCGTCTCTTTATGGCTCAAGGTACTGTTTCAGATAGATAAACTTGTCTTTTAACTATTGGTGAGAGTGGGGTCTTTAGCTGTTTCAGGTGCAAACTGTTAGACACAGTATCTTTGACACACTGAGCGCTAGGGTCAAAGTTACTTAATTTGTGAGTTTTCCTTTGAAGAGTATATTACAATTCAGAAGACCATGATTGTTCAAGGACTGTGCCAGAATCGCTTGGCATCTTGAGGTGTCAGGTGATTCTGACATCACCCTTGAACTATCTTGGTCGATTCATTTGTGTAAAGACATGCTACTGATATTCCATTGTGAAGATTAACCCTTATCATTTGGAATACACCAGTGCAGTGTGTGAAATAAGTTTGACTAAAATAGTTAAAGGGTAGTGCCAGAATAGCTTGGTGCCTCTAGGCACCAAGCTATTCTGGCACCACCCTTGAACTAAAGCCAATGGTCTATATCCTTATCCGTAATACTATAATGTAGCTTGCTAATGGCAGTGTACAAATTTGAAGATTTTAGCCTCAGTATGATATGGGTTAAATGTATTTTGTTTTTTGCAGATTTTACAAATCCGAGCAGAGACAGAAAGCATACAGATTGATGAGGAGTCTGTACAGCTTCTTGGGCAGATTGGCGTCCGAACAACATTGAGGTAAGTTCGTTTCATTTGTTTGCTCAGTTGGATCATAATACAAGTTTAGCATTGACATTTGTAGTGTAAAGAGGTGGGTCTATTTGTGTGTTGGAATTGTTTTAAGTTAATGCAATCCGCTAATCTAATTATGATTTGCACAACGAACAGTTCAGTTTTGGGAGAATCGTAAATACTCATGGAAAGCCAAGGCCTACTTGAATTTTGTTGGAAATTTTTATGAAAGGCATTTGAAGTATCTGGTAGAAACAGTCACTGATCCTTCTAATTCATCTGCAAAATGCATGGATTCTCATAGGCATGTGAGAATAGATTTTTTTTAATTTAGTGAAGTTCAGTTTGTTGGGAACCAACTTTTCGTATCGCCAAACAGTTCATTTTGAAAGAAAAAGAAACCACTACAGTTTGGTTTGTTGTTTTTTTAGGGGGGTGAGGGTGGGGGGGGGGGGGGGGGTGTTGAACAGTGTTGATTTTTTTCTTAAATATAGGGGTTCAGATCTAGCGCAGCAGATTAAGTTTACAGTTGCCAGAGGGTCGGGAGGATTTCCCAGGGGGTCACAGAAATAATGAAGTCTTAGATGATCACATACGTTGCAACACACAAATAGAATGAATAAGTCAACAAAAACTTTTTTACACAAGTTTCCGTTTAAGTTTTTATTCATCAAGTTGAGGACAGATGAGTTATCTCTGTAAATTCTGTTGCTGCACTTGCAGTACTGTTGCTGCGTTGGCGTTCGGCCCTCTCACAAAAGTTTTTTTCTCCTCGGCAGGCACAGCTGTGAAATGTGTTCATGATGACGCACTGGTGCGTTTTTCAGTGTGTAAAAATAAAGCTTAGTGCGTCGCAGTAAAAAATTTTACGTCGGTCTGACGCAGAGCTCGGAACACTAGTGCGTCAGAGGTGGCTTTAGAGGGTCGGCTACGCACATTTTTGCGTAATAATCATCACTGTTGAAATTATGCCTTATCTTTATTTACTACATTGCAACAGTTGCAAAACTTACACCTGTTTATTCTTTTGCAACAGGTATGCAGTTCAGCTTCTCACCCCAGGTAGCATCCTGTGTCGCATCAATGGAAAAGAGGCCGTCGGCAAAGAGGAGGTGGAGGAGATCGACAAACTGTTTTTTGACGCCAAGGCCTCTGCCAAGATTCTACAGGAGCAGGAGGATAAATACATGAAGTGATCACAGTTTTAGGGGCACACTCCAGACAATGTTGTGCAGCGTGTGCAGCCATTAGTACTGTAAACACATTGACAGTCTTTAATCCTGGAGGCCTATTCAGCTTTTTCAAGATTCCACAATTCTGAATTTCAACTATTTGGTTCAAACATGAACAGTCCTTCAGCCTGCCGGTTCCATCTGCACGAGGCATAAATTCTCATGAGCCCCTGTGGACGCAGGGGCTCATGAAAATAAATGTCTCTTGATGGTCCTGGGGTGCTGTTGGTCTGTGGACCGTTTTCAGTCGTTTTGATCTTTGGCATTGTCACCCATGTAAACAGTACTATTGGCTGCATGCACAAGGGGGGCAAAGCAGTAAGAGGTCGGGCAACTTCAGTGTGAGGTACAGCTGAAAATCTGTGGTGTGGTCGGCAAGAAGCGTACATTCTTGTGGATCCTCTGCAGCTGCAGACGTTTGTGTGAACCAGTTTTCTGTTGCAGATGAAATGGGATTGAAACGAGACTTAAAAACCCATTGATTCTAAAAACACAGATATAAAGTGAAGGCAGCAAGAGGCATAGCTCCTGAAGGGGGGGGGGGGGGGGGGTCTCATGATCTTCTCTTGCAGCTGGATCATGTTCATCATTTTTTTTTTTTTTGGCTATTAGGGGGTTAGGGACTTGGTTGGCAAAATCATGAGAATTCCTAGAGGCAAGTTAGCAGCCCAGAATCCACCCATCAGCAGGAGGCTTAGATCCTCATGAGCCCCCTCAGATCAAAGGGGCTCATGAGGATCTATGCCTCTTGCTGTCGCCAATTTATGTCCATGTTCTAAAAGTTTAGTACAATTTGGAGCGCATTTTATGATGGAAGGGGCGAAGTTGAATATGGAGGAAACCGTCGCTGTTAAATATTTCTTTGCAAAGTTGGAGACTTCTGTTTAGTTTGCGAGACTTTCCTTTAGAAACTTCATTCTCTATATTCATTTGCGGGTGTCGAACATTTTCAGTTACTTTTTTGCAGCCTCTGCAAATGATGTGGCGTTTAGCTTAAGCGATTTCCAAACTTGGGATATTGAGATCTGTGAAGCATATTTGAATTCATGTATGTTATGAGCGAGTATTGATTGCTTTACGTCCCGCAAGCGACAAGGGCCTTCTCAGGACGTGCCTGCGCTAAATGAAGAAAAGAACTGCAAGAAGCGCAGACAGGAGGGAGAATTTCAAAAGAAAAATACAGATGAATGGACCAGAAAGACAAACCCCCAAGAGTAGAACCCACCTTGCAGGGGTTAGACAAGGTAACCCTAGGAACTAAAAAGTAGACGACCCCACCAAGGTCCCCTTGGGCAGACCCGGTGGGGGTCATGTATGTTGCATATACGAGTGAATGCAGTTTGCTTGGTGTAATGTGTTGATCAGAATAGGGTATAAAGTGCAGCAGGGAACAAGAAAAAGGGTGGGTTGGTTATATGTGTAAAGTGTGACTTGTTTACAATAAAATATTTTCTTCTTCTGTTTGTGTTTCGTTCTGCACAGGAGCCTGCATGCAAGGGGTGTTAAGGCCCCGCTACACATGCCCGGTTTTGAGGCCGATTCCCAATCAGTTTTCAAATCGGTAGGTGATCGGGCCGGACTAAAAAACGTGTGCACTGCCACACATTTCCCGACTTGTTTAGCCGACCGGTTTGAACCGAAGATCAAAGTCGTACCCGTTTTGCAAAATGGCTGCTAGTTTTGACAGTGATGATGATGTGCTTGCATTATCAGCAGTTTTGCATCATATTCGGGAAGAGGCGTGCTAAACAGCAACGGCGGTGGTACTGATCACAACAGGTGTGTTCCGCCATTTGCAAACTGTGAAACATACTTTGCGAGACGCGCTCTGATTGGTTGAAGCTTACAACCGGGGCCGAATCGGATCGGGAAAATAGAGCAGGTTCTAGACACCCGATTCCCAGCCGATTGGGACCAGATCGGATAATTGACGTCATCCGATCGCAATCGGCTTCAAAATCGGGGCACAACCGGCTCGTGTGGCGGGGCCTTTACTGTCAGTACACTGTCACATTTGTGCAAGCTTGAGACACTAAAAATGAGACGTTTAGAACATTTATTTCTCATCCAATACACCATTCATGACAGGCCATCACTTGCATACACGCCCATAATATCGCACTCTTTTTTTCAAATGGGAATGAAACGTGTCCCATTTATGCACAAACAGCAGATACGAAAAGATGGTTACTTCTGGACAAACACACCAACACCCCCTACCTTGGTTTTAAAGAATATGTTGTACAAATAACTGAATCTTAACCAACTTGTTCACACTGCCACCAGCACTGTTTACAACACTGGTGACTGCGTGCACAAGGGGGTATTACACAGACTCCACTCACTATATTTATCTACACAAACTGAAGCCTAATAATGTTTTTGAATCGATCTTAAAATGTACACCATAAATAAAAGCACAAAGCAAACGATGGGACAGTGGACAAGTGGTAAAAAAATTCAACCCTGTTTTAGAGTACACACAAAGACAGGACAAACTTCTCCAAATGTGGCTCTTTAAAACGGCTTTCGCAGTAGTGGACATTTTAACTCGTTCAACCCGACGGCCGTTTTTCCCAAATTTTGGAGGCATCATCTAATGACTATGCACCAGTTGATAATGCTAATTCAAGGACAGTGCCAGATTAGCTTGGCGCCATAGGCGCCAAGCTTATCTGGCACTACCCTTGAATTAGCATGGTCAGCCAATCTCCTGTTGTAGAACTGAATGGATTAATGGGTTTTTGCATGACATGTTTCTTAACTACACACCTACAAGAAGCGCAGATTCTCATGAGCCCCTGCAGCTGTAGCTGCAGGGGCTCATGAGATTCTGCACCTCCTGCTAGCTGGTACCCAGCTTCATTACTGCACAAAATGCAACACAGCATCGGTTGCCATTATCCAAATGTGAATGGTTTAAACCAGTGCTTCAACCCAAAACTTCTCAACTGAATCTTTCACACCACACAGGATTCAATACTTGAACTGCACAAATACCGTAGCGTGACAAAACATGCACAAAATTGACAGTAATGCATTTCAGCTGGACTTGCAGCATGAAACTCACATACTCTTCTCAGACTGAGTTCTGCGCACTTGTGTACAAGGCTAACTACACACAAGCTAAGCAACCCTGAAACACAGTCCTGCCAACAAAGGGACAATAACATTTACTGTAGTATTGAAAACTGTACAATAATAATATAAATGTTGGCTTTAAATAAATTTGTGACTGAGCATTGCACATAACACAAACCTTTCTCAACTGACTTCACAAATTTTAATGCATAATTCTCTGACCACTATGCCTGCCACCCAAAAGCATTTACTAACAATAACACATGACAACTTGCATTACCATAGAATCTTTCCTTGTACAAATTCTTTTCTGCATGTGGAGATGTAAAGACAGTTGGGATATTTACTTCAGACAGAATTATTGTTTCCTCCAAAACCCCAAAACAGACCTACTGGTAGAACATTATTAGCTGCATTGTTTGTAGTAATGTGACAAACAAATGGCGGGATATGATGTGAATTCAAACGGATGCACACATACTAACTTCACATAAGATTTATATTTTTGTCTTTTTGTTGTTTTTATCGCTGGTCTAGAACGAAGAACACAGTTTGTTGTGATCCTAAAAATGACAATGATGCCACCTCTTGAAAACAAAAATTCTGCAAGTTGCATTTCCTGTTGATCACAAACAGATGTCCATCGCACACAAAACTCCCTCAGTCAGACCCTTCCAAACTGCAACAGGCATAGATTTTCATGGGCATCCACATGGAATCTTGGAAATCTATGTCTCTTGCAGATTTACTTCTAAGCCACGGTAATCATTAGCCTTTAAGCTCGAGTCCACATCCACAGAATCTTTTGCACAATTTTTGCTTCCAAGTTGGAATGATAAACCAGCAAAATGAAACGACAGAAGGAAAATGTGCTATCAAGTTGTGTGAGTGTGAAGCCTGAGGTTGAGAGACACCACAGAATTAAATTTAGAAGAGTAGAGTGCTCATGCCGCCCATCTCGCTCTGTTCCTTAACAAAGTACTCAAAGTACTGGTAGATAATCGTCACAGCCAGCAGGATACCAGTGCCACTGCCGATAGCCCCTGAAAAAAATGGCCAATAGAACAAGTCAATGGCTGATTGATTGTGATCATTAATTGGTGAAAAAGCTCCAGTTACTCATTCGCGGCCAACCACAACTGGATGCGCGACATAAGCCGCACATCCGGATGCGGCTGGCCGCGAATGGGTTAAAGTTCATTAGTACATGCATTCTGTGGTCTAAACCTGTCCTAAGCCTTTCACATGGAAGGCAGCTATCTGTGATTTTGGACTTTATCCTAGAACCATGAGGTCCACCTTCAAAGAACTACGAGGTTCACAGATTAGCTTATATATGGTCAACAAATAGTGAAAACCCAGGAGCCCACATTTGTTTGTGGTGGCCGACGTTAAAAGTTGCAACACTGATCAGGAATTTCAGGTCGCCAGACGCAAAACTAGAAAACAAATTTCCGATAACTGGGCATGAATCCGGTTAGTGCAAAGCACAACCCCACCTTCCTACCCCTCTCACGACCAGAAAAGGCACTTAGCCACTTACCCAGAAAGTCAGCGAGCACGGAGAGGGCACCGATACAAAGACCGCCAAAAGCAGCAGCTGTGGGGATGTACCGGTTGAGCTCCTTGATCATGGACTTCTCACGGTGACCACGCATCACCATCTGCTGCTCCTTCAGCTGCTTGGCCACCTGGAGTTCAAAAAACGGATGTAGGTAAAAACGACCACAAACAATACCAGTACTAGAAACAGATATCCATTCAATACCATGTTAGTATGTCAGCTTTGCCAGCTTGTAACACTTTAACCCATATAACCCCAAGGCTGCATTTACCAAATTTTGGAGGCATCACCTAATGACTAAGTGCTAGTTGAAGGAGATGTATTGACTATTATAATTCAAGGGTAGTGTCAGATTAGCTTGGCACCTTGAGGAACCAAGGTAATCTGGCACTACCCTTGAATTATCATGGTCAATACATCTCCTGTTGTTGGGTGTTGGGGCTAAATGGGTTAATACAAGAACTGAGAGTGGAATAAAAGTATGATCCCTCTCTATTTTCACAGCAAATAGTATGAAGACTGTGCAAGCATTGAAAAGTCTACAGCTTCAAGCTAGGCACAATAACATTTTTTTTTTTTTTTTTTTTGGGGGGGGGGTCATCTGACACAGCTCTAATTTCATAACCAAGGCTAAGAAAAAACGAAACAACAGAACAAGTCAAGAAACAACTATTTCATTCATAGCAAAATCGATATTATACTCATTCCCCATCAAAGCTGCATTCAGAAAAAAAGATAAAAACTGTGCTGGTCTGTGATTTAGAACACTTATTTCTGTCCATGTCTGTCACTTGCAACTTGAAGCAGTTAGTTCCAGTATCACAAGCCAGCACACACTACACTGACACATCACACAGCAAAGACAACCTCAATATTTCAGTTAATTTTCTCCAAAACAAAATCTGGAGAAAAATCAAAACACTACTCACATCCTTTGCGCTGGAGCCCGAGACATCAATCCATGTCTTGGAGAAGAAGGCACAGGATCCCAGCATGAAGATAATGTAGAGTACAGCATGAATAGGGTCCTCCAGGATGTGGCCTAATGTCTCCGGTGGAGACAGATAGTAGCACAGGCCACCGATGGGGTAAGAGCGGGCGGGGCCGCCACCTCCAACATCCTACATGTACAGAGGAATGAAATGGATCAACACACATACAACACTATACCAGTATCTGCTGGACATCAATAGTTAACCCATTTAGCCCCAAGGTCCCATTTCTAAAATTTTGGAGGTGTTGCCTAATGACTGTATCAGATGCAGGAGATGGATTGACCATAATTCAAGGGTAGTGCCAGATTAGCTTGGTGCCTTCAGGCAACAAGCTAATCTGACACTACCCTTGAATTATCATGGTCAATCCATCTCCTGCTGTATGGACTCAGGGTTAAATAGGTTAAGTATTTCTCTAAGTGTGTCAGTGAGTAAGACTGTATTATGTGTTTAAAAAAACAAACTCATCATGGGTTGTTAAACAAAAAGTCAAGCATCTATTGAGTAAGGCGCCAAGCTATTCTGGCACTTCAGTCAAACTTATTTCACAGACTGGTGTATTCCGAATGATAAGGGTTAACCAACAGCCGCATTTCCCCAATTCTGAAGGCGTCATCCGATGACTGTGTACTATTTGCAGGAGATGGATCGACTATTAACAATTCAAGGCTAGTGCCAGATTAGCTTGGTGCCTGACTTTGCACCATTTCCTGGAGATGGATTGACCATTGATAATTCAAGGGTCGTGGAATATTAGCTTGACGCACATAAAAAAAATACTGTACACGTCCACAGAAGATGTATAATTTTGCCACAAAGTCAATGTATAACAGAAGAAATGAAATACTCACAGCCCAGACTCCGATGAGGTTTACAAAAAAGTTGCCGCTGAACTTTGTAGCCAACATCTGAAAAGACAACACTACAAAGTTATTTCAGTATGCTAATTTGTACTTACAATACTACATCATGAAAAGACAGTTAGTAAAAATTTGCAGGAATTTATCGTAAGATGTCCGTCATAACAACTGCTACAGACTGCCCTCGCAACATTTCAAATCTTCACGTCAGTTTTGCCACAGGTAAAGGAACAGTGCACACACATCAATAAAGATTACAAAAAGCATCATGACCGACAGCCAAAGGGTAAAAAAAAGTCTTTTTTTTTTTACACAATCTCTTTAAACCTTCAAAATGAAGCTGTTTCATAAGCATATTCACATCTAATAATAATTTTCACAACTTCCTACCTGTTCCAGCCGTCAGAAATGAATCAGCCATGATAGCTAAAGGGAAGGGCTAGATTAGCTTGGCACCTGGAAAAGGGCCAAGCAAATCTGGCACTAACTCTGAAATATCATGACTGATCCATCTCCTATACAGTAGTGCCTTCACCGCCTTGTAACGCAGCCACTCTAACTGTACGCAGTATCGGTGACTGCATGCACAAGGTGTTACCCCATATCATACTAAGGCTAAAAGCTTCAAATTTGTACACTGCCATATGCAAGCTACATTATAGTACTTACAGATAAGGATACAGACCAATGGCTTTAGTTCAAGGGTGGTGCCAGAATAGCTTGGTGCCTAGATGCACCAAGCTATTCTGGCACCACCCTTGAACTCTTTCAGACAAACTTATTTCACACACTGGTGTATTCCGAATGATAAGGGTTAAGACGAACTATCAAATATGGCACAAACCTGTGAGATGATGTACAAGTTGGAGACAAGGGCGCTCTGCAGGATGATAGGGATGTTGGAGGTGTAGAATAGCTTGATGGGATAAGACGTCTGCTGTCCGCGGTAACGGGCTGACTTGATAGGAAGGTCCACACGGAATCCCTGGGAAAGAAAGAAACATAAAATTCTAAGATTAGATGCTCAAAGCACATTTAAACGAAGACTAATCTAAATTGCAGACAAGCACGAAAAAGCCGGGCAACTGTTTCTGATAGTGTCAGGGCTTGACCATATGTAGCATAACAACTGGAAAATATACAACCAGCCTAAAATGCATGCTGGTTTGTGATTTTCAAACAGTCTCAAATGTGTGCTGGTCTGTGATCTTGGACCATACCACTCTAGAGCCGCAAGTTCCAAAATCACAGACCAGCTCACAAAATATCAGTCAAAGGGCCTAGTTAGCAACGCACCTGGAAGTATATAACTATGGCAAAGACAAGGACTGTTGCCAGCAGGTTCATCAAGTTAGGCAGGTTCTGACGGTAGAAGGCCTCACGCAGACCGCGAACCTTGTCCTGACGAGTAGCCAGCAGGTGGAACAGGGCGATCACTGCTCCCTCAAACTCAGTTCCTGTAAACAGTTCATTATAAAGTTTAAAAATATTCCGCCAAGTATTGAAAAAAAATAAATTCATTTTTCTTTAAAAGGTATTTTTTCGAAAAATACTTACCGATGACATGACTGAATGGAAGTGTCTACTACTTACTCATTCTAGCCTAAGAGCCAGTTGTGTAAAAACACAACCCGGGAGGCACTCGGGGAACCCCGAGGGGACCAAGTGTTGTCTCCCTATACCCACCACCCGGAAGCCGGGTACCCATAATCCCTCAGTCAGGATACTTAGCGCACCAGCGGCAAGCGGGGCAGGTGGGAGGGTCGTTTGAGTCATGTCATCGGTAAGTATTTTTCGAAAAAATACCTTTTAAAGAAAAATGAATTTGTTTCTTCAAAAACATTACCGATGACATGACTGAATGGAAGAATTGCGAAGAGGAGGTGGGTGCCGCGCTCCAGCACACCTTAGGGCCCAATGGCCGTCCTCCCTAACGCAAACTCCCGACGACCCTAGGTAGGTGAATACCTACGGCGCTGAGGCGCCCGGAGGGAGTTGTGCCCCCCGCAAAACGCCCCCAGCAGAGCGAGGAGTCTCGCTGGCCTGGCAGAACTCTGCGATTGCGGCGGGCGAAGTCATCCCGCCCGCCAGCCTCCAGTAGCCACGAAGTGTAAGACCGAACAGTCCCTGACGAATGTGACGTTCGAGGCCATGCAAGTGCCTTGATAACGGAACTGTAGCCTCTAACCTCCCTGAGGGAGGGGTCCTGTAATTCCGAACGTATGACTGAGCTGAGCCAGGAAGAACGTCCGGCATGTAGCGTCAGTGGTGCCAGAACCGGCAAGAGGCGAGCACGTCCGTAGCGAACGGCTATGTCGTAGGCACACGTGAGGCTTGTACAGGTATTGCTACGTGGTCTCCTGGTGGCATAGCGCCCCGTAAGCGGGCGCAAGGTGAACCCGTGGACCAAATGCGCGACGGTCCAGGTAAGGTATGGTCCGAGAGGAGCTGTACGTAAGTGTTCCCTCGAACTGTAGGCAGACTGGGCGAGTCGTAGCTCCTGAAGCTCGTTAACCAATCCACCATGGCAACATCCCTCAGGCGCCGTATGGCGGCAAGGGCAAGACGTAGCATGCGATGACTCCTCACCCGGGGAGTCGACAGGAGGCTCCGGACGAGCGTGTGTAAGTCTCTCCGAACCGGGCTCCGAGGAGAGGCGGGTTATCTGCCGGCAAGTGCCCCCAGCAGGATCCCGGCGGCTTACTTGGAGACGAGTGGGTACCGAGATTGGACGTGGGACGTCGCCCAGCGCGACTCTCTGAACTGGGCTCTGTGAGGCGAGTTCTCTGCTTCTCAAGCTGTGTCCGGGCTCGCTCCGTCCGGGTAGCGGCCTCGGTCAAACCCCACCCTGTGCCCTAGTCCACTGAAATCGTTGTGGAGACCCTCCACAGGATCATCCTAGTCTCATGCGCCGATCCTCCGAAGGTGTCCTGGTGCATTCCGTGTGTAGCCACTGTTCCCACCGGGGAAGACTGGCCCAGATCTACCGTCGGTCCAGGTAGCGACACGCACGGAGGGAGTTGAAGTTCTTTCCCCAAGCACCAGGGTAGGGGTTACGCACTGGTCAGAGGATCGCCAGCTGCCCTGATCCTGGAAGTACACCTCCGCTGTCGCGTTGCCGGAGAGGAGAAGCTCCTGTGACCTATCCTTTCTCCCACGAGCAGAAGAAGAAGGCCTAGTAGTCCGCGTCGGATCCAAGCGAAGCACGCTCTTGTCCGCGAAGCCCGAAGGTCGGAGGGTTGGACCTCGAGAAGAATCACGGAAGTAGGAAGCGTAGCTTGAGCAGCCGGGCTTAGAGACGACCAAGGTGCGTAGATCCGACTCCGTGTAGTGGCTAGGTCCTCCGCCACGAGCACAGCCAAGCGGTACCACCTGTCCGAAGTCTGGCACCCCCCGGGTGCCCAAAGAAACTTGTCGAGACGGCTAGACGGCAGGGAGCAGGGGCTGCGCCTTGGTTCCCCGGTGTCCACGATGGATGAGAACCCCCAGTGAGTCAGCTGGCGATGCCGGGCAAACTTCCGCAGAAGGGCGGCGGCGATGAGCTTGGAAGTCCCGTCCAGCGCCGGCCGAGTGTCCATCCGCGCAGCACAGGACTGCCGGAACCGCAGCACTGGAAGCCAAAGAAGAGGGAGAGGAGAACGGCTGAGAACGTCCGAGCAACCAGTCCGAGGGGTCGCCAGCCGTCACCCTCAGGGTGTCGAAGTCCCGCTGACTGGAACCGGCGACCGAGGAGGGCTCCGAGGGAAGGAATCCCACTGACGGCGAACCACAGAGGTCGAAGACTCCCTCCGAAGGGGAGAGCGAAGACGGAGCGACGCGGCGAGGGTCTCCTGAGAGCCGAAGGCGGGTCCCGAAGAGGAGAACGGCTGCGACGAGGAGGAACGGAACGGAGAGGACGAGGGAAGGGGGAGTGGCCGGTCGATGGGAAGAGGAACGGGACGAAAGGGAGTCCGAACGAGATGGGGAACGCGAAGAAGGCGAAACCCGTCTGAGTCGAGGGAGACCTGATCCGTCAAACGCTGAGAGGAGAAGGTCCTCCTTCGCTCTTGCGAAGCAGAGCGGTAACGGTGAGTAGAATCCCGGCGCCTACGATCTTCGCCAACAGGAGGCTCCGTAGGAGTGCGTGTCAGTCTCTGCGAACCAGGCTCTTGGGAGAGGCGGGTTGCTTGCCGGCAAGGGGACCCCTGCGGCCAGAGACGAGTGGGGAATGAACCAGGGTCTTGGAAGAGGCGGATTTCTGGGCACTAACCGTTGAAACTCAGTGCGCCTACCGTGTCGGATCATGTTGGCCTCGCACATACCGTGCTGGGGGCACAGCGAAAGGCGTCTCGGTAATCTCCCAGGGGTGTAGGGGGCTCTGGATAGAGGTAGCACCTTTGCTGTTCGGCAGCTGCGTCCTACATAGGACGGACGGGCATCACTGGTCCTCATCCATCTCCTTAATCTCTCACGTGCTGGCTCCAAGCGCCACACCCTGGCTAACCACCTCGGCTGGTGGGCTAAACCACGTGAGGGGGTGGTGTTCACCTTGCACCACTAGGCGGATGAGCTGTTTCTGACAGCCAACGGCTAGAGGAACGGAGGAGATCTGGTTGGATCCAACGGCCAAATGTGGGGGAGTAAACCTTTCCAATCAGGAGTGGAGCCCCGAAGGCAGACAGCTGCCTGTATTCACGCACTGTTCCGGCAGCACCTGCAGCCAACTGGTGCCAAACGTACTGCTTTGCATTCCTTTGGCTACATCAGCGAGGCCGAGAGGGGAACCTTGACGACTGGGCACCCCAGGATCTCCATACCCTTCGCCCAGGCTTGCGCCCTGGAGAGGTCACTCCAGTGACTGACCCAGCAAGCGCATACCCATGGTCTTCCGAGACAGGATGCCAACAATCTCCCAGCCCCCGAGCGGGAAGGTCCTCCTATGATCTTGCGAGGGAGAGCGATAACGTCGCGTAGAATCCCTGTGTCTACGCTCTTCACAACCAGGAGGCTCCGGACGAGTGCGTGTATGTCTCTGTGAACCAGGCTCTTGGGAGAGGCGGGTTTCTTGCCGGCCAGGGGACCCCCAGCGGAATCCCGGCGGCTTCCTGAGAGACGAGTGGGGAACGACGGTGGAGGAGGGACGCCACGAGCGTCCCACCAAACCAGGCTCTTGGGAGAGGCGGGTTATTTCCACCAGCTGTGTCCGGGCGCGCTCTCTAACGGAGGCGGTCTTGACGGTCGAACTCCCACTTTGTGCACTAATCCCTCGATTACTCAGTGGCGTTTTCTGTGTCGGATCCAGTTGGTCTCGCACGTCCGGTGTCAGGGGCACAGCGGAAGGCGCCTCGGCAAACTTCAAGTACCCGCGAGGGGAGGAGGCTCCCTCCTATAAGTTCCAGAGATTAGACCATCGCAGCTCCGGCCAGGTAGCACAGACATCACAAGTGTGGTCGGAAGCACACCCAGCGCACAGGAGACAGACTGTCTGGATATCCGATGGCCACTGGAAGCCTCCGCATCGTATGCAGGTCACCAGTAGGCCCATGCAACACACCAAACCTGAGGTGGCCTGGAACTGTGTCGATAGTAGTCTCCCCTTCCTTGGAGGCGAGCATCCTTACTAGAGTCTATGGACGTGCACGTGAATGTCTCTGAGCCGGGCTCCGAGGGAGGCGGGCTTTCTTGCCGGTAAGGGGGACCCCCAGCGGGATCCCATGGACTTTCTTGGAGACAAGTGGGACCGATAGTGGACATGGCTTCATAGAAGGCTTCGTCCGGGCGTGCTCCCTCCTGGAAGCGGCCTCATCGATCCAGGCCCACTACGTGCACTAGTCCACTGAATCCGGTGTGTAGCTTCCCACAGGGACGTCCTGGTCTCAAGCGACCGGTGCCAAGGAGACGTTGGATGGCGTATCCACATCCTGCGCCTAGGAGACCCGACCTAGTGGTTGTCCGACGGCCACCGGCACATCTGCCTTGCGTGAAGGACGTCAGCATGCCCCTCATCGGGGCGGAACGGGATCCTTCAAGCACCAACAGCATAGGTCGCTCCCGCCTGCAGACGCTTCAATGCTGCCATCTGCGCTGCTGAGGCCAGGTGACACAATCATTCCAATGTGGTAGGAGGCACCTCCAGTGTCGGAAGACAGGCCTAGTCCCAAATGGGCGCTGCCTGGACATGAAGAACACACCTACCAGGAGCAGCCGGGCTGGTGCTTACAGCCGAGACGCTGCTTGTCCTCTCCAGGTGGTAGTGTACTGCAACGTCCTAAGAAGTCGGACGTGTGCGTAATTGCCATACCTAGCGGGCCTTGCCAGAGGCTGTTCATGTGCGCTCCCCCTGGCAGCGGCCTCCACGATCCACGCTCGCGCACTAGTCGTGACATTCGGTGTGGCTTCTCCATGTCAGTCCGTTGTCCCTGCAACAGACAACACACCCGAAGGCCTGCGGGCGAGTCCTGTGGGACTAAGCCACGAAGGTAGCCTTCGTAACAACAAAACACACAAGCACCAAAGCGGGGTAACAGACTGTCAAGCCTGCCCGCCAGCAGTGTAGTAAGAAGGTCGACTCACTGCCATCAAGCACTAAGGTGAGCAACCAACATATGTAGCAAAAGTCAAACATGTCATGACAGAAGCGAGGTACCAAACTGCACGCCTACAACTAGCCGTGCAGTAAGCAAGTAGGCCCACTGCCGCCAAGCGCTAAGGCGAGGGGACAACATATGTACACAAAAGACGAATACGTCATGATGGAAGCGAGGTACCAAACTGCACGTCTGCAATCTAGCAGTGCAGTAACGAGGTAGCTTCACCGCCGTCAAGTGCTAAGGTGAGCAACAACATATGTACCAACCCCTGTCATAAAAGGAGTCAGGCCCCAACAACATTGCTAAGGGTGACCGTGTGTGGAAAACAACACCGGCCGCCTGCTGCACAAATCAATACGCAATGACAACCAAGACAAGAAAAACATCCGGGGCAGTAAATCACCACTTTATGTGGACATGTCACGAGGGGCCCGTCCAGCCAAGGAGCGTAAACCCCCAAGCTGCCCGCCGGAACGTATATCCACTCTCTAAGGTACGTGAGCACTTGTCCACAGCGTATGCCTGCATATGCGCGTGCGCTTAAATTCATCACTCGTATCTATACCAACATCCCGCAAGGGAAAACAGAAAGGGCCAGAATAGGCGCTGGTGCCGAACAACTACGCGATGACAAGGCGTGCCCCAAACTGCCACTCAGCTAATCAGGCCATGGAGTAAAAGAATTCTCCACACCCAAGGTACAAATGCGTAGGAACTTAGCTACGATTCACCGAAGGTGAGTGGGAGCACGATTACAGTGAGAAGAAGACGAAAAAGTTCGTACCTGCACAAACCAGTGCCCAGCCCGGGAACCGGCCGAGGGTCAACCCCGCTACCTTACCTCTCTGCCGAAGGGGAACGGGGGGAGACGTCCAAAAACCCGCCTGGCACGACCGGCGAAGCTCACCGGACAGCTCACCAGCGGTCGAAGCGTAGGCGCTACGCAGTGGGGACGAGAAAGCCACGCAGCAGCACAGGCAGGGCCGACGAAACGATCCTATCTCCCGCTCTTCATTCCAACAGCAAGTCCGAAACCGAGAACCGGTCGAAAAACCAAAGTCCGTAGGCTAGAGCAGAGCGCAAGACGACCGAATCGTGCGCCTAAGTAGACTAGACTGAGGGATTATGGGTACCCGGCTTCCGGGTGGTGGGTATAGGGAGACAACTCTTGGTCCCCTCGGGGTTCCCTGAGTGCCTCCCGGGTTGTGTTTTTACACAACTGGCTCTTAGGCTAGAATGAGTAAGTAGTAGACACTTCCATTCAGTCATGTCATCGGTAATGTTTTTGAAGAAACAAATGCAGGCAAAGGCAGACCAACCTCATCATATGCACATCATGTGACGTACAATTGTTTTCAAAAACATGAATGTTCCCTGAAACTGTGTGTGGTGCACAATTTAACTTTCAAATGCATTAAAGAAACCCTCTTTTTACATGTTTGTGAAGTGTCCCATGCTTGCGTATGCTGGGACAGCACTTTAACCCTTGTAGCCCGAAGGTTCCATTCTTCAAATTTTGGAGGCGTTGCCCGACGGCTATGTACCAGTTGTAGGAGATGGATTGATCATGATAATTCAAGGGTAGTGCCAAATGAGCTTGGCGCTGACAGGCGCCAAACTAATCTGGCACTACCCTTGAATTATCATGGTCGACCCATCTCCTGCTGTAGTGCGTCAGGGCTGAATGATTTATGTCTCAGCTCGAGCATGCCTGTTTACAACTACACATCAGGAACTGTCTTTTTTCACATCACAGGCAATCCATCTTCTGTAGCTTTAGGATCAGACGAACCTTTTCACTGCCGAGAAAAACTTGAACACGATCCACCTACAAGAGACACAGCAGTCGCTGTTGGGGCTCATGAGGATCAATGCCCTTTGCTTACACAACTTTGTATCCATGTTCACTAGATGGCTGGGGCCCGAGCACTGAATTAACCCATTTAGCCCTGAGTCCCAACAGCAGGAGATGCATTGACCATGATAATTCGAGAGTGGTGCCAGATTAGCTTGGCGCCTAAGGCGCCAAGCTAATCTGGCCAACCCTTGAATTATCATGGGACAGGTTTTCTGGTATTTTGCAAAAACTACACTTCAATTTTCTGACGAAGAATGCATGCATCACATGAACAGTTGTGTGTGTTTGTCGGGAATATGTGATGTATTGTGACTTGAACTAACAAATAAATCAATAAAGAAAGAACTGTGTTAATTTTATGATTTTAAATCGTGTTTTTACAATCCTGCTCGAAAGAATGTAGACCGACAGACTCTCCCGCAGCTTAAGCGTGTGATTAATTTTACCACGGCATACTCCTGAACGCTCATGTTTCCGTTTCACTTCAATTCATTTCAACGTCAACCTCCTCGACAAAGGTTTTGCGGGCTTCAGCACACCGATATAACACGATTGTTAACCTACTAGACCTATTTTCAGCACCCACGTGTTCGAAACGTGTGTCCCCCCACCCGGGTCTGCCCTGGGGGACTTGGGTGGGGTTAACTACTTTTTAGTTCCCAGGGTCACCCTGGTCAGCCCCACAGGGTGGGTTTTCTCATCTATTCTGGGGCATGTTTCTGTCTACCCTTGGTCCATTCACCTGTATTTGCCTTTTTAAAACTCTCCCTACTGTCTGCGCTGCCTGTAGCTCTTGATATTGGATGTGTGTTACTAAATGGTCTTAGCTTTATTTAGGCCCCATGTCTTAGGTTTATTTAACGTATTGGACCAGCTGGCGACATACATTCAATATTCTGTTTAGGTTTTTTTCACAAGCAGTGCAGGCACGTCCTGAGAAAGCCTTGTTGCTGTCGGGACGTTAAGCAATGTACAATCATGTACAATCAAAACGTGTGTCAGTCTTCAAAGCGATCGATCGAGATCGCCTGTAAACAAAGGGACTGAGAGCTTGCTAGCTTTCCGGTTGTTGCTTTCAGGTATAATTTAATCGTAAAACTAAAAGATACAAGTAGAATTATTGCCTTAAACCCCGTTTTGGTTTCCTTTTTGATTAGTATTGCTCACTCACCTCGGCATCAGACTACAAATTCTACGAGCGACATCTAGTTTTGACGAACGTTTTTCGGTCTTGTTTTCCGGATATGACGTCATTGCCGATGTATTAAGAGAGCGCGTCCCATGTGTAAACAGCGTTGTCGAGTGATTTGCAAAAGGTTTGCAAATCTTTTAGGTATTTTGGAGTTTTTTAGTGTCTGTCTCTATCGAGCGAATGCTTCTGTTTTTCTCCAAAACCGTAGGCGCCCTCTTCCCACTATGATAGGTTTATAAATGTTTCTCACTGTGATACTTCACGATCGCGAGCTCTTTGTCGTTCGTGAGCATATATAAAACTGCCGACAAGGTTTGAAGACGAAATATCACTTCAAAATTATGAAAATTGACCAAAAGGCGAGTTATTGTCGCTCAGCGAATGTAGACTGACGGAAGTGGACCGATCGCCAGTAAAGTGGGACATGCCAAAACAAATACCAGAAAACCTGCCATGGTCAATCTATCTGAGGCAAATAGTACATTCATTAGGCAACACCTCCAAAATTTGAGAAATGGGGCCTTGGGGCTGAAAGGGTTAACAAAGATTTAAGAATAAGAAACACAATCTGTTACCACTGGCAGATAAGGGTAGTAGCTGGTAGTATAATCATTGGGGAAACTACCATTTCTCACCCAAATCTGGGAGACTTGGATGTAGTCCTACTCATAGGGCTTCCTGGGTTAAACATGTTGGACTCACCTCTGCCAGTGTTGACAGTGGCAGGAGAGAAGGCCTTCCAGACGATGGTCTCGCAGATGTTGGTGGCGATGAAAAGAGAGATACCAGAGCCCAGACCGTAACCCTTCTGCAGCAGCTCGTCAAGAAGGAGAACCACAATGCCTGCCACGAACAGCTAGAGGGAGAAAGATAGAGGAGGAGATGACATTTGAGTCCTACTTTTACTGACCATGCGACGTCGGTCACAATTACCAACTTCCAACCGTGCAAGATCGTCCGCATTTACATTTACAACCCCTATGTTACGCTTGCAATACTTTTTTGCACATAAACAGTGTTCTTAAACCGTTGGCTGGCCTACACAAACGCGAACACCGCCCCGATGAGTTGTTTCAATCCTAGCCGTCGATGCGAATGCTTAGCGTCACCTGCTCTGCGACTAAACAGAAAGTACACCCTCAGGACCCGACCCTTTAACACTTTTAGCCCTGGGACCCTGCAGCATGAGATGGATTGATCATGATAATTCAAGGGTGGTGCCAGATGAGCTTGGCGCCTGAAGGCGCCAAGCTCATCTGGCACGACTCTTCAATTATCATGATCAATCAATCTCCTACAACCGGTGCATAGTCGTTAGACAATGCCTCCAAAGGTTTGGAAATGCAGCTGTGGAGGAGGGTTAAGTAACATCCACAAAGTATTTTCTGCATTGCAAACTAAAGAAAAACGAAACACTTCAGCCAACAACTTATGTAGTCTGCTTTATCCTTGTCCCCCAAAACGTGTATTTTTTTCTCCTATTTTCTTTGCATTGGACATGTGTGGCAGTCACCCTTTTGAAAGCGTTAGTCTTGCCCACCTGAATAACGATGAGGAGACAGACACCAGCGCCGATGTCTGCAGGGTCACCGTACATGCCGGTCATGACGTACACGATGGCTTGACCCACAGTCATCACCATACCAAACACTGCAACGGTAAACAGGATATTGCTCTTTTCATCCTGATACACTACTGCTTAGAAATAAATTTGAATATGATAGTTCAAGGATGGTGCCCGAAAAGCTTGGCACCTGAGGCGCCAAGCTATTCTGGCATCATCCTTGAACTAAAATAGCTGATCTATCCTATAATCAGTAGTGCAGCATTCATTAGACAATTATTTTTAAAAGAAATCAGCCTCAGGATGCAACAACTTTCAATCCCATTCTCTAGCACCAAGACATTCATCCGTAGTTACATATTGCACCAGCAACATTTTCCTTACAACTACATGGCTAACATCAAGTGGTATCGCCAGTAGCAGTCACAGGATTAAATATTCAGACTCGTCATCCAGATGCCTACTGAGTATCTGTGATGTTGTCTTGTACCCAATAATAATAATAATAATAATAATTACGGTATTTATAATGCGCTTATCTTATAATAATTATAACTCTAAGCGCGCACTCACAACTCGCGCACGTATGCGCACGCTTTAGACAACAACTCACGAACCACAAATAGTGAAATACATTACGACAGTCTGCTTAGGGTGGGGAGTGTGGTGGTATAGTGCTAGAACTGTTGAAAGAGGTGAGTTTTGAGGGCGGACTGGAAGGAGGAGAGAGAGTGTTTCTGACGGAGAGAGAGTAGGAGCGTGTTCCAGATGGATGGACCGTATACTGAGAAGGAGCGGGGGCCGAAAAGTGCTGAGTTTGGTGCGGGGGATGTGGAGGCGGAGAGGGTCGGAGGCGGAGCGGAGGTAGCAGGGAGGAGTGTAGGAGTGAAGTTTGAGAGATAGGCGGGAGCGCAGTTGTTCAGGGATTTGTAGCAGAGAGACAAAATCTTGTATTGGATGCGTTGGGGGATGGGATGCCAGTGAAGGAGTTTGAGCAGGGGAGTGATGTGGTCAGATTTCTTCTTTCTGAGGACAAGGCGGGCGGCATTGTTCTGGACGCGTTGGAGAGTGAAAGTGGTGGAGTGAGGGAGGCCTTGTTCCTGGTAACCTTTTCCAGTAAAGGTGTATGTAAATCAATTAAATCTGGCTAAGAACGCTGTCAATTTGGTGAATGTTTGTCACATAAAGTATGGATACAGCAAAGTTTCCTATGGAAATCTTATCTGTGTCAAATGTCACACAACAAGCATTCACCAAAACTGCTGAATGGGTCAGGTCCATCTCTTTTCAATTTTTTGTTGTTGTAATCTTACATTTCTGAGCGCCATTGAAGAGAGCCCGGTCCTTTGGCGTGTCGCCGACCTCAATAATCTTGGCACCAGCCAACAGCTGCATGATGAGAGAGGATGTCACGATGGGCGAAATACCAAGCTCCATCAATGTTCCTGTCAACACACAAAACAGATTATTCCAAATCCAAAACAGAGTTATGGTCAGGCATGGCCAAGCATAAATAACCAAGGAAGAAAAAAATGTAACACAAACAGGAACTGAACCTTCTCACTCCAAAAGCTAAATGACTTCCAAGTTCCAATCTAACCCATTTAGCCCCAAAATAAGTTAAGATAGAACTTTATTGCCATATGTAACAATACATTAGGAAAATCGTTTCAGTGCAGGTGCAACTTAAAAAAAAGAACATAAAACACATCAAAGTATAGTTAAACTGCTCACTTGCACACACACACTGTACACATTCACTCACACACACCCGCATACGTTAATAACTATTGTGGTCTAAACGTAAAGGCAATAAACACGATTTCACAGTGACACAAATCACAGAGGACATTTATTAAATTTTGGAGGTAACACTTAAAGATTATGTACCAGTTGCAGGAGATGAATGGACCATGATAATTCAAGGGTAATGCCAGGCGCCAAGCTAATCTGGCACTACCCTTGAATTATCATGGTCCATCCATCTCCTGCTGTAGGATGTTGGGGTTAAATGGGCTAAGGAATGGACGTCGTTTAGTTCTAGGAGTCAAAGCTTTTATCAATGCTCCTGTCACCATACACAAATTAGAACATCAATTCAAAATTCAGATGAAGTGGGTGAGGACCAAGCACA
Source organism: Semisulcospira habei (assembly GCA_036245525.1). NCBI lineage: Eukaryota > Metazoa > Mollusca > Gastropoda > Semisulcospiridae > Semisulcospira > Semisulcospira habei. The sequence goes on from BTPG01000003.1 coordinate 233,081,062, forward strand.
TAAAATAACACACACATAAATCCCTAAACAAAACTTGTTGAATTAACACAGACTTTGAAAATAAGAAGACCATAAACAGATTACTTTTAAACTTCATTGCAACAGTTCCCTGAAACAACTGAAGCACAGTTTTGTCTTTGTTTTTTTCAAACATACATATTTTTTTCGATACATGCTTTATCAAGTCAATGTTCTGAAGTCAAATACTGAAAACTTTACTACTGGGAGTGGGAACATACGACCAACCAGTTACCATCAAGACTACAGATGTATTCCCCATTTATTCTGCATGGTATTCACTATTTTATCACCTCTGTTGGAGGCCAAGATGACACGAATCCAGTAAAATGGATCGGCAGAGTCTGATGAGACAATGCCGAACAGAGGGATCTGAAAAAGAAATTTATCAGATTATATAGATTTAAAAGGGTAGTTGTTTTTTTTGTGCGAACCGCCAGCAAAACATTATCTAAGGACATGGTACAATAAGGTGATGTATGCGTGGAGAGTGGGTACGAGATCTGTTTGCACTGCAGACTTCGCTCTTTTAACAATAACATGGATGATTTACTCAGAAAATGAACCTCTGCAAGCAAGAGGCATATATTTTCATGACAGTAGCTCATGCAGATGAACTGGGTTTTGATGACCTATGTTTCATGTCTTCTCTCTGACCAGAGTTTGATTTAGAAATAAAGCTTATTTTGCACTACATATGTGCACACTGCATGAGAAAGAACTCAAACTACTCAAATACCTGACAACAGATGAGGAAAATGAAGAGAGTGATGGCAGTCCATAGCACCTTTTCTCTAAACTGGATCTGTTGAGGAAAAAAAAAGCTTGTGAAAAAAACAACAGTTCCATTCAAGAACTCGTGCTTCAGCAAAAGATGTCATACAAAGTAATGAACAAAAATGCTAAACCCACATCAAGTCCAAAACAACAATTGACCGACATTGAGTTAAAGTGTGTACTTGTGTACACACACTAGTTTATAGTCAATATTAAAGAACATGAATGTCCTCATGAATTTTAGTCTTGTACAAAAATTGTATTCATGGATATGAGTGTCTGTATGAAACACTGACCAGATCCACGTGTGATAGTTTATTATGACTTGTGTGGGGACACATGGTGGGGGTGTGCCATATGGGAAGTTGGCACAAGACCCCATGTACAATATATCAAAGTGTTTCACACTGTGTGGTTCATACTAATGATACTGTCACTCTGACGCATTCTCTGCGACGGAAGATCTTTAAAATAAGGACTTTAAGGGATCATCTGTGCCTGTCACTTGTCAAAAACGTGTCAATCAATGTCCAACACACGCTTACCTTCCTGTCAGGCTTAGCAATCTCGGGTAAGACCGCACAAAACGGCCTCACGAATTCGAGGAATTTCACTGAAAAAGAACAGAAAATAAAAATAATTATATGTTCTGCTGTGTTGCATGTAACCTAAAAGTCCCAACAGACTTTGGCACAACATAGTTTTTTTTCTGATTTGCAGCTGTGCCAAGTGACATGCCTTTCTGTCAAATAGCCACGTAAGCAACACACACAGTGAAACCGGCTACGCACGCCGTGGAATAAACAATGAAAATCGGGAAAGCGGTCAGGAATTACAACGATCTTCTGTAATGTACTTACATCCCATGTCTGCTGGTGTGTTTCAGCAGCACCCTGTGCGTGCGTGTTGTGTGTATCTTTGAAGAGAAATAATAAATCGAGCCTCTGACGGACACGTCCGTAATGCCGAAATGGCTGTCTCGGAAGAAAGGGCATGCACGGGTTTTAAAGCTTACATTAATTATATCGAGATTTTATTCCATTAATAAATATTTTGCATCAATATATTTGAAAATAAATATTTGGTGTGTGTAATAAATTATTTATCAAACTTTAGACAAATCTCTTAAATATCTGTCAGCGAGACATCACTAATGTAAACTGTCATGGCGGCGAAGCTTTGAGGATTATCTGGCCTAAAGGAAACGCGCAGTAATTTGGTGGGTTACTGAAACGAACAGCATCAGATCTCTTGCTGGTTACATACTGCTTTACAAACGTTTCATTATAATTACGTATGACTGACCGGCGTTATCAGTTATTTTATATGCCTGTTTTTATTTAGGGTAGTTTGTTATTGCTCAAAATAATGTAATGATCTTCTTCTTCTTCCGTAGCCTACCAACTTTAACTTGATAGTTTTTCTCTGCGCGCGTATTGAACATGATGGTATTGGGTAGGAAAGAGTAGTGGCCACATAAGAAACAACAGCAGCCAACAACTGAAACGTATAAAATATGTTGTAACACTAGGAACCATTTCGTTTTCTTTAACCCCTTCCCTGCCACAGCACACACATCGTTGTTGCTGAAATCTTTCTTCATTCAACAACCAAAAGGTAAAACGTCTGAGAAGCATGGATACAAATTGGTCTCAGCAAGAGGTATCCTGATGAGCTCCCGCATTCGCGGGGCTCATGAGGATCTATGACTCTTGCAGTTGGGTCTTGTTCACTTTTTCTCAGCAGTGAAGGGGTTAAAAGAGTATTTTGCATGTTTTGGTTGTGATGACATATTAATTTAAATTTAGATAGGACACGTTTTTTGTTGTTGAAACTTTCAGTCACAAAACACCTTTTGAGACTTTTGATAACTGTTTGCCATATAATACATATTGAGCCTTTAGAAAATAATAGTACTGTAATATTAAAGTAATGGTAAATGATGGTATGACTACTGAATACTAATACTATGGCTGAAGGGGTCAACTTTGCTATTTTTAAGCACAAGTCTACCCAGTGTGAATCTAGTCAGAATGATCAATCCACCCAGGTTTGAATCTTTCCAATGTGTAGATTTGCATTGCTGCATTCCACCCATATTAAATGTAAACCCAGGGTCCAATTACCCAGGCTACCCAGCATAATCCACTCACTGCAACTCAACACAGGCTTGAATCCATCTAGCTGAGAAATCTGGGTAGATTATTAGCAGCATGAATCTACACTGGTTGGATAATTCAGACCTGGGTGGATTTGTGCTAGGTATATTTTGCGGGATATGGATTCATGCATGGCACATTTATGCCTAGATATATAGTGAAGCTATCAACTCCAGCACTACTAGCTTAAGCATTAGTTACAATAAATATGTGCATGGCTTAATTTTAGCATCATATTTCCATGTTTCATTCAGTGCAGCATGAATCAGCCCAGTGTGAATCTACAAAGTAGGGATCTACCTAGATCTACCTATGTGAGTCAGCTTCACATAGATTTCCTCTGCCAGAATGCCACCCAAATATCTCAGGTAGACATTTAGAGGGATTCATGCTTTGGCAGACTTACATTATGTAAATTGAGTAAATTTATATCAGGTAAATATGTAATAGATGCATTTATGTCTTGAGACAGGTGGAATTGTGGCAGTACAGTGTAAATCTACACTGGGTAAATTCACACATGGATGGATTTACACAGGATACATTTTTGCTGAGTAGATTCATGCTTATGGGTATACTTAATGTCTGCATATATAGTAAAGTTGACCCTTTTAACTAAAACAGGATCCAGCAGAAATGGAATCTGTGACCTTTCATACGAACTTATGCTCGATGTGTTCATGTATCAATTGATTATGTGCTGGTGTGTGATTTTAGTTCTTACGGATTTCAGTCATAAGGTAAAAAATCACACACCAGCACACAGTATCAAGTTAACATTTTTTTGCTTTGTTTTCCTTTGTTTGACTCAGTGAGTCTGATATTTTTCCAGAAAATGGGAAGTGGGCAGTCCACAGGCCAAGAGCACCCTCCTGAGGAGCGCTACCTGTCTCAAGATACAAAAAAAATCGAGGACATCACACATGTACTGGATGTGAAGGCCAAGGCAGATACCGCATTACTGCAGCAGCATATCAACAGGGACCATCTGGAACAGGATAAGGTTTCTGTTACTTTTCTAACAAATGAGCCCAAACGTTAGGATCCCTAAATGTGGGTGTCGTAGGAGCTTCCCTTAACCCCCCTGTTGCACTACACATGTCGACACGTGGCAACCGGATGTAGTTTCCGGTCACGTAACATATGGTCAGCGTCTGTATGTAACTACCGGACTCGCCGGGCAGCCCTAATCAAGATAACGGACCGGCCCTCCGGAAACTGTTACTATATGGGAAATGGGTGGCCTCTAATTAACGGGACCATCGGCACGCGGGGACGCCATAATCACGTAACAGGACCGGCCCTAAACGAGGGGCGGGTCCTAAGTGGGAAGATGATTGATAAGGGCAAGGGTATATACATACTGGGGGACACCACACAGAAAAGGCACACAGAGACACACAACGAGAGAGGGAACACAACGAGAGGAGAGTGAGAGAGGTGGACGAAAGTCGAAGAGAGAGCAAATAGTGAGAGAACGACCGAATTGTAGTCTGTGGTTGGTCTTGCCCAACCCCAGACAATGCTCTTTAGACTGCAATAAACACGAGAGAAAACCATCACTGGACTTCAGTTGTTTTACGTGTCCATAGTGCAACACGTAGCAACCAATTTTGGTGCCGCGTGACCAGGATGTCAGAACGGGTTTAGCAGAACCGTCGCAGGATGTCAGAACGGGTTTTGCAGAACCATCGCAGGATGTCAGAACGAGATGGAAGACAGAACAATCGCAGATTCCAATAACTTGGAAGACAGAACTATCGCAGAGGGTGGCAGAATGACGCTACGTCAAAAGTACGACGACGCCGAGAACTGAAGACGCCGAACGAGAGGCAGACAGAAGATCGTGAAACGAGACTGAGAAGGAGCCGGCCGCAGACGAAACGACCTCGGGCCACAACCACCGTCACCAACGCTAGACAAACAGGTGAGTGACCTTTTTGTGTCATCGCTACAGTTTTGAGTAAGGGCCAGCAATATTTTGTAGTTGTAGTGAAAATGGCAGAAGAATATGTAGGAAGACCACACCCACTTAACCCGGTGTTGGCCGCATTAGGTAGTCAGGTAGAGAGATTGTCATCCTTAGTTAATGTGCAACTCATTTCACAGCTGATCCCCACCTTCAATGGAGATCAGCAACAGTCTGCAAAGGAAGTGGATCACTCTAGAGATAGGGGGTGTTTTCGATGCAGTTCATGACCACGCCACAAGGCACGCGATTGCAAGGCTAGGCGGATCAACGCAGTCGGTCAGCAAAAGTCGTCTTTGTCACAGCAAAGGTATCAACACGCGCGGTGTTGGCGATGCGGGGGTTACGGCCACCGACAAAGAGAATGCATGGCTAGGATAGGACAGGAGCGACAGGGAAACTAGAACGTTCTGCACCACGAGAAGCCGGTGAGCAGAACGGGGGAAACAGTAGATCCTTTAGCATCAACTTAGCGGGGAGTCCAAAATGCATAGTCTTTAAGGTAGGAAGTCAAAAGTTTAGAAGTCTCATAGATACGGGGGCGGAAGTATCGTTGATTAGCAAGAAGTCGTATGAAAAATTGCAGAACAAGCCAAGGCTAGAGAAAAGAAGTGTATCGCTACAGTCAGTCAGTGGGGAAGCGCTAGGAGTTGTGGGCAGTATAGAACTGGACTTCAAAATTGAAAAGCAGTCGTTCAAACATCGTTTTTATGTAGTGAAAGAGATGAATATGAAATTTCATTTTGGGAAACCATTGGCTCGATAAGAACGGAGCACGCATTTATTTTGATTTGAGAAAGGTTAGGGTCGGGAATGAGTATGTACCTTACGAACAAGACATGCACATATCTTCGTTAGTCAGAGTACACAAGACGAGAGTTTTGAAACCACATACAGCGGAGATTTGTCAGGTTAGAATAAAGAGTACACAGTACTTCAGTAAGGAAGAATGTTTAGAAGTCTCAGCAACAGATAGGGGGTTTGTTGCAGAAGAGCCAGGACTATCTGTGATGAGCGGAGTAGTGAGAAACAAAGGTAGGACATTTCCTTTGTTAGTTGTGAATCACACCAACAAAACGTTCAGGCTAAAAAGGGGATGTGTGGTAGGCAGGGCAAACAGCATAAGTCAGGTAGAGTCAGTGTCTAACAGAACAGAAGAACGAGAAGTCGCTTCCATTGATCTGACAGAGATCGGTGCGCCTGACGCAATCAGGTCCACAGTCACAAAACTGGTATCGGAGAATTCCGATTTGTTCGCGAGTAGCGATCTGGACTTAGGGCGCACCAACACTGTCAAAATGAGCATAGACACTGGAGACCACGCTCCAATAAGGGTGAAACCTTACCGCGTTCCTTTGCAGGATAGAGAGATAGTAGACAAAGCAGTAGATGAGATGTTAGAGGCAGGGATGATCAGGAGATCAATGTCGCCATGGTCTTTCAGCTTAGTAGTAGTGACAAAAAAAACATGGTTCAAAAAGGTTGTGCGTTGACTTCCGAAAACTAAACGAGATTACCAAGAAGTCGTTGTATCCACTACCGCTCATAGACGATATTTTGTCCTTGCTGGGGAAGGCAAAATATTTCACAAGGTTAGATATGAAATCGGGATACTGGCAGGTAGAGATGGCGGATCAAGAGAGTAGTGAGAAAACGGCTTTCGCTTGTCACAAGGGACTTTTTGAGTTCGCAGTCATGCCGTTTGGACTTTGCCAGGGACCTAGTGTGTTCACGCTGTTGATGAACACAGTGTTGAGGGGGTTAGAGACATTTGTTCGGCATATAGGGATGATATTCTCATTTTTTCCGAAACAAAGGAACAGCATTATCAGCATATCAAGGATGTGTTCGGTAGACTCAGACAACATAAACTCAAGTTGAAACTGAAGAAATGTCAGTTCTTCGCCGAGGAAACACAATACTTAGGGTTTGTGATAGGGAAGGAAGGAGTCAAACCAGACCCAGAAAAGGTGTCAGCAATTCGGACATTGCCGAATCCAACATGTATAAAGGAGTGTCGCAGTGTCATTGGAATGATGTCATACTATCGCAGGTTCATACCCAACTTTCCTGATATAGCCGAACCCATCATCAATTTGACAAAGAAATTTGCCAGATTCAAATGGTCTGATCAGTGTCAACAGGCGTTTGATTTTCTCAAACAAAGTTTGTCAGTAGTTCCTTTGTTGGTATATCCGGACACGAGACGTCCATATGTATTGTACACGGATGCTAGTGACGCATGTATCGGGGCGTTCTGACCCAAGAAAGTGAGGACAGCACAGGACTCAAGACAGAAAAGCCTATTTACTTTCTGTCCCATAGGTTGAGCCAGAGCCAGAAGAAGTGGTCTACCATAGAAAAGGAAGCATTTGCAATCCATTATGCATTACAGAAGTTAGACCACTATTTGCACAATGCGCAATTCGTTGTTCGCACAGATCACAAGCCGTTAAAGTATCTCTTAGAGTCACCTATGCAGAATAAGAAGATTCAGATGTGGGCGCTAGGGATCGCAGGGTACAACTGCACTATAGAGTACATTCCAGGGCCACAGAATGTGTTGGCTGATTTGTTGTCTAGAGTGCCACAAACAGACGAAAAGGAGTTAGCGTCAGAAGAGATGGAAGAAACAGTCACTGAAGTGAGCGACAATGCGTTCCAGATAGGTGTGATTAATTCTAGTCAGTTTAGACCAAAGCAGTTTGCAAGTTGTCAGACAGATGATCCTAGAGAATCTTTAGAAAAGGTAGAGGTGACAGGGTTCGATATGATCACGGAGCAAGACAAGGATCCAGACATTGTTAAGTTGAAAGATCAGCTACTGAATGAGGAAGCACCGGCCAGTGTAAAAAGGAGGTATTTGTTCATAGAAGATGTCTTGTATTTCTTGTCGAATATTGATGACGATCCAGTAGCCAGATTAGTGGTGCCATCCCATTTGGTGGAGCATGTCGTAAACCAGTATCATGACGGAAACGGGCACATGGGCCTTGATAAGACTTACGACACCATCAAACAGAAGTATTTTTGGCCAAACATGTACAGGGGGTTGAACGAGTACATAGGCGGTTGCATTATCTGTCAGCAAAGGGTTTTGCAGAAACAGAAAGCCCCAGTGCAGGAAATGGACGTTCCTCCATATCCTTTTGCAAAGGTTAGTGTAGACATACAGGGTCCATTCCCTACTAGTCTGTCCGGGAACAAATACATTTTAGGGTTTGTTTGCCATTACAGTGGATATCCAGAGTGCTTTCCAGCACCAGATAAGTCGGCAGAAACTGTTGCTCAAATCTTGATGGATGAGATAATTCCTCGACACGGCTGTCCTTTGCAGGTGGTTACTGATAATGGCACAGAAAACGTCAATCGGATCATGAGGGAGGTTCTCAGTGAACTAAACATAGATCATGTCTTGACGAGCTATTATCATCCACAGTCTAACGCTAAGATAGAAAGATTTCATCGTACCATGAATGATATCATGTCGAAGAAAATACAGAAAGATATCCAAACGTGGGATTTGCACATCAATCATGCGTTGTCGGCATACAGGGTTAGCGTTTCAGAAATGACTCAGTGCTCTCCATTCTTTCTACTGTATAACAGAGATCCAGTGTTACCATTAGATAACATACTGAGGCCTAGACGGAAATATGTCGGAGAGGACCTTCATAAGGTAGCCTTAGAACAACAGCACAAATTGTTCACCCAGGTGCACCAAAGGATAAAGAAATTGCAGAAGAGGGGGGCAAAATATGCAAACCGACAGGTCAAAAGTGACGAAATTAAAGTCGGGGACCCAGTGTACTATAAAAATAATCAAAGGAAAAACAAGCTAGACAGCAAATGGAAACCTTACTATAGAGTGGTCGAGCAAACAACCCCAGTAACGTACAGGATCAGGAACCAATTGACTGGTAAGTAGTTAAAGTGCATGCAGAGCACATAAGACTCGCTAAGTTAGATGAGTGGCCTAAACCCTCAGCGGAAACCATTAGGCCCCTCAGAAAGACTAATTATGCGATCACACCGGAAGACAGCTCTTCCAGTGACAGTGAAGATGTAGGCGACTTACCTTCAAGAGAAAGTTAGATCAAAAGACAGCGTAGAGAAAGAGAGAACTCGTCTTCAGAAGACGACATACCTCTCATGGAGTTAGCAAAGAGGGTTAGACGTCAGAACAGGAGACAAACAGTCGAAGCAGAATCGGCTGATGTTAGCTCGGGCGAAGGCACATCAGATAACTCTATGATAGGATAAAGCATGTGGACGCAATCCTGCCTAAGTCTAGGAGTAAAGGGGTGAGGCGGTTATTAAAAGCTATAGGAGATCTACTTTAGGCTTCATTTAAAATGCAACTCTCAAGTGGTATTGAGAGAGGATCAATCAGGAAATCGTGCAGATAATGCAGTTTTGGGAGTATGAATATACGACTACGGGTGTAAATTACATTTTGCAGACGTGCAAGATGAGGTTCGTCCTATGTCTCATGATTTTGGGTTTAGCAGATAGTGTTCATAATTTATTAGTAATGGCAGTAATCATGTCAATTGTAGGCGAAATAGTGGGAGTAGCCCGATATTTTGAGTGTTAAAAGCTGGCCCTTTATCGAGACTTAGGCGAGGACATAGTGGGGTCACTCGACCTACACTGGACCCGGGATCGGTGGCTACAACTGTGGCAGACGACAATGACGTCTACGGAGCAAGTGCCTCCGCACTGATGATGGAAGACAGGGTGGAACTGAAGACGACATCGCCAGTCGTGAAATTCTACCCGGCCTTGAAATGAGGTGACCTATGAGGTGGAGGAATTAATATGTTGGGACTGTGAACGCAACGGTGCCCATGAGAGACAAACAATTTCAGTGTTGACAATGAACTCTTTCTCTTTTATTTTATATTATGTGTATTTGGATGGAATAATTGTTGTTATAGTTGGACAAGATATCACGCACCGATTTGAAATGTATTTTGATTGTGTAATGATGTATAATTATATTGTTATTATGTCCTGAAATGTAAACCCCCTTGAGCACAAGAAAGAAAAATAATCCTGAACGGGATGTATTTTTCTCGGGTTAGGGAGGAATGTTGCACTACACATGTCGACACGTGGCAACCGGATGTAGTTTCCGGTCACGTAACATATGGTCAGCGTCTCTATGTAACTACCGGACTCGCCGGGCAGCCCTAATCAAGATAACGGACCGGCCCTCCGGAAACTGTTACTATATGGGAAATGGGTGGCCTCTAATTAACGGGACCATCGGCACGCGGGGACGCCATAATCACATAACGGGACCGGCCCTAAACGAGGGGCGGGTCCTAAGTGGGAAGATGATTGATAAGGGCAAGGGTATATACATACTGGGGGACACCACACAGAAAAGGCACACAGAGACACACAACGAGAGAGGGAACACAACGAGAGGAGAGTGAGAGAGATGGACTAAAGTCGAAGAGAGAGCAAATAGTGAGAGAACGACCGAATTGTAGTCTGTGGTTGGTCTTGCCCAACCCCAGACAATGCTCTTTAGACTGCAATAAACACGAGAGAAAACCATCACTGGACTTCAGTTGTTTTACGTGTCCATAGTGCAACACCCCCCCTCCCCCCACCCCCACCCACACCCCCTAACCCCCTATTCCCACCCACCCACACACAAACACACCCTCACACACACACACACACCATCACCACCCTCCACACCCAGGTTGACCATGATAGTTCAAGGAACAGGTTGGCCATGATAGAGGGTAATCCCAGAATAGCTTAGTGCTGCCCCCTCCCCACCCCACCCCCTTTCCTCTTCAAAGTAATTATTCGGCTTTCTTCAGCATTTTGTTAAATCCAATATTTACTAAACCCCTTTACTGCCAGTTGATGCATAATGTGTTTTTGAAATCATGGTAAATTTTATCAGCATCAAAGATCCCCAGCCATCCTAGGAACATGGGTACAGAGTGGTTTCAGCAGGAGGCATAGAGCCTCATGAGCTCCCGCAGCTGTAGGGACTCATAAGGATCTATACCTCTTGCCAATGGATGGCCTTTAATTTTCTCAGGAATGAAGGGGTAAATCATGGTTTGTGACACTGTCAGTTTTAGTCACTTTTACTTTTTCAGGAAAATGTTCGACTACTGAAAGGTTTGTTCAAGAAGCTGGATCCCTGTGTTGTGCGCATGCCAGGTGATGTCCTTGGGCAGATCCAGCTTTCCTTCAAATATGAAACTAAACGTCAGCTGCTTCTGGTCAAGGTTGTCAAGTGTCTCAATCTTCGAAGTAAGGACATTCGCACCAAGGCTTCAGATCCATATGTCAAGGTTCGTTTATTTTTCACGAAGACAATGACTATTATGACTTGTAATTATTGCAAATATATGACCTGTTTTTATGTTCAGGTGTTTCTGGATTTGTAAAAGATAAGCAGGTCCGCTGGCCAATGTCGGCTGTAGTGGGCATGCGCACATTAGTGCGCTGGCCCACTGCGGCTGACGTCGGCCCGAGAATCTTTAAAAGATTGGAAAAATAACTGTTTTTAATGGTCAAAATTCAGTGTTTTACAATGTGCATGCAGTGTTTGTTACTGGTAGCTAGGAGTTGTCAGGTATTTTTTCAGGTGATTATCTCTCTTTGATTCTCGTGACTCTTGTGGTTCAGATTTAACGGCCATGAATTGTCACCCAAAAGGGTCACAACAGACTTCAATGAAAGTAAAATAGTGAAAATTTGCATTGATCCTTCAGCAATTGTCATCGTTTTAAAATCACCTTCAAAGTGGCAGTAAGCAAAACAGTGTGGAGTCCCTGTATGAACAGCATGTGGTGAGAAAGGGTAGGCGGATAGCTTCAGACAGATCCCATGTCCTTGCCCACCTCTATGAACTCCTCCCCTCTGGCCGCAGACTCCGCACGCACAAAGCTAGAACACTTAGACTACAGCACAGTTTCATCCCCAAATCCATTACTCTAAGCAATCTGTAGGTACATCCACGCATACCCAAACCTAACTCCTCCCCCTATCCCCCTTTACCTGTGCAATCAGTAGGAATGGAGCTTGTTGATTTTAGAGAAGTGATTATATTGTGTTTCATTTGGTGGTGAACATGGACATACTGGGATTGTTGTTACTGAGTGTTTACCCACTAATTATTTTACTATGGTAGACTTTAATTATGCAGCTTGTGTAATAATGTGTAATTATGTACTGAGATGTTTGTATAATAAGTAGTGAGGGTTAGGACTAGGTTGAAACACGCATATTATGTATGCATATATAGAGGTGGGTGTGAATGTATAAGTGCCGCTCAGTTCAGTCTATAAAAGATGTTTGTGTGAGATGTGTAAGAGTTATGTGTAAAGATTTTGTAGTGTTTACTTTATATCCATTTGGAATTTGTAGCTGTGCAAGTGCAGGGAGAAAATGTTCATAATTATGCTATAATGTTTTTATGTCTTGTTTGTACTATTTGTTATAAATGTACCACAACCGAATTTCTCTTTTCGAGATAATAAAGTACTCTTATTCTTATTCTTATTCTATTAAAGTGGAACTTGCTTTGATGTCACAATTAAATTTTGACTAAAAAATTTTCAGCTTCGGTATTGTATGCACCACATACAACCAGATAAACGTCTAATAGTAATCTTTCACTGATTCAGTATAAAAAATAATTCTCTCATACTGCATATTATCACAACATGCATTGTACTGAGGCTGATGTGTACTGTGATTTGTTTGACATTTACAGCTTCAAATGTTTCCTGACACACACAGCCACGGCATCAAGACATCACAGATTGTTGTTGGGACTAGGGAACCAGTCTTCAACGAGATTTTTGCGTTTCGCGCCAGTGAAAAGGAACTCGCAAGCTCTCAGCTGGTGGCACAAGTGTGGGATTATGATGTGGTCATGCGGGACGAATTTCTTGGAGAGGTTATCGTGGAAACCAAGGGCCTTAACTTCCAACAGGACCCTGTGGTTACAGCCTGGTACGATCTCAAGATGGAGGTATGGCTGGACTGGCTTTGTCATTTGTGTGTTGGTCTGTGATTTTGCACCTAACATCTGTATGCTGTGTCCTGAAAGTGTAACATTTCATATTCTGATCAGTAGAAAAACAAGATGTAGAAATGACATAGAAATGCTAATTTGTACCACCTTCTTGCAGTTACCATTTCCTGACTAACTTGAGTGTACCCTCAGTTACATTGCAAGTACAGGTCATCCTCAGTATATCATTGCACCAGGGAGCCATAAAGACAGACTGCGTTATTCACAATCATGTTATTGCTGTACTGAATATACATAGATTTATAACTCATTCAGCCGGACGGTCGTATTTCCCAAATTTTGGAGGCATCATCTAATGACTTTGCACCAGTTGCAGGAAATGGATCAACCATGATAATTTAAGGGCAGTGCCAGATAAGCTTTGTAAAAGCAGTTCTCCTATATGGAGCAGAGACATGGAGATTGACAAAAACCACAGTCAACAGAGTACAGACCTTCATGAACAGTTGCCTTAGAAGAATTTTGAAAATCCACTGGCCAGAGAAGATCAGCAACGTCAGACTCTGGGAGAGAACAGAGCAGATAACAGCAGAGAATGAAATTGGGCGAAGAAGATGGGGATGGATCGGTCACAGTCTGAGAAAGCCAGCTTCCAGTATCACTAGGCAGGCATTGTCATGGAACCCCCAGGGAAAGAGGAAAAGAGGTAGGCCGAGAAACTCCTGGCGTCGAGACCTCCAAGCAGACATCAAGAGACTGGGAACCACCTGGAGTAGAATCGAAGGAGAAGCACAGGACAGGAGTTGCTGGAGGTCTCTCGTCGACGGCCTATACCCGGGTAGGGGTGACAGGCGTAAGTAAGTAAGTAAGATTAGCTTGGCGACCCATCTCCTGCTGTAGTGCATCATGGCTGAATGGGATAAAGAAAAACACTTGATGATTTAAAGGCCTGAGGGCCGATGTCAGTCTTAGCTTTCCCATGCCAAGCTGTGCGTTGGTCATTTCAGGCTGATGTCAGCCTGAGAACCTTTTGCTCACCAAGCATGCCCATGGGAGCTACAAACTTGTGTGCAGTATATCCTTTAACACAGTACACTGGAGTGCATATTATATTATATTAAGCCACATTTTGTTTGATATAGTGCCATTAACAGGCAGTTGTGATTACGAGGCCTGGATCTAAGTGTCCGAGTCATAAGATGAGGACATTTTGATTCAGGTCAAGTAATCATATCTGTCAGTTATCAGCACTATATCAAGCAAAATTGGGCTCATTTGAATTTTTGTACCCAGTCCAAAACAAAACTTTACCTCACATCCTTCAGTTATTGGCCGATTGCGGTGTTCAGACAAAACACGATTGGCAGATGACTGCGTTTTGAACTATTGACTGAGCATGCAGATTTCATCTGACTATGAAAAAATCAGTGCTTTCTACTCACAATTAGATCAAATAATGATGGAAAATACCAGCAGGTTAGTTTATTTTGCCTTTTATTCGGGTTGTCCCAAGCAGGCGTCTTGACAATTTCACTCGTTCAGCGATTTGTTTCATTCCTTTGCTGGCATTTGCTCTCCATTCATGCATGTGTGTGGGAAAGAAATTTTGAGTGTATGTTCATAAGAAGTATTTCATCTCTACTACTTATAAGGAACTCGTTAATGTTGCAGTATGAGCATATTTCGCATTTCTGTTTTGACAAATCAAGTATCATGATTGAATTTGTGGGGCAAAGGATTTTGGGGAGAAAAGTATATCAAGCAAATTCATGAATATTAATTTGCTTGTTATACAATATATCAATATATGTGTCAAAGAAGGGAAAATTTTATGGAGTTTGTGCATAACGGAATAAATATAACAGTGAGGCTGACCTGTGCATTTGGAAAGAGTAAGCACAAGAAGTATGGTCAAGCTAAATTATGGCCAGCCACCCTCGACCGACATTTCCTTGCTGATTACCATTTTTGTAACATTTCACATTATAATAAGATTGTTATGGGTCATCATTTCAGACTGACTTGAACATGACCGGAGAGCTGTCCATCAGCTTGGCGTATCAACCACCGGACCTGCTTTTTGTCACCGTTCATCGGGCCCTGGGTCTGTCACCGCATGCTGGGAATCACGCAGCTGATCCTTTTGTAAAAGTGGCCATACCTGGACTCGGTTCTGTGCATGCGAGTGAGGTAATGAAGGCTACTAATTCCTTCACTGTCAAAACATAGCAAGGAACATCCAGTTGTATAGATGTTCATAAGCCGCCTCAGAAACAGGGGCTCATGAAGATTTATCTTATGCCTCTTGCAGGCCTTATCCCATTACATTCTGAGGATGGTTTTTTGTTTTAGATATACGAGTTGACCTATTAAAGCTAGTTTACAGTTCTGGCGATAGACTGACCAAGATAGTCATAACAACGGTATTATTATTATTATTATTATAGTTCAAAGATGGTGCCAGGACAACATGGCGCCCATGGGCGCCAAGCTGTCCTGGCACCACCCTTGAACTATCATGGTCAAATTCATCTCATGTTTGAGCGTATCAGGAAGCATATCTGTGTACCTCAGGGAGAGAGGATTACTCTGCTCTGTTAGGCATGGAGACAGCTGGTTCAAAGAAATTGAAAAATTTCCCTGTCAACAAATGCAGTACCAGCTGTAAAGTTGGCCTGTACATGGCTGTGCACACTCACCAGGCAAAACGATGGGCCTGTTTAGATAGCATGTGCATTATAAGGTCCTGGTAAATCAAAGTGGCACAGTTGCGGTGTGGCAGAATTGGTCTGTGTTCAGGTCGTACTCCACAGGTAATAGCTGCCCCTGTCCACCATAACCCTCCCATTAGGGCCGTCCGGTGCCATGGGTGTTAAACCCCGAACTAGCAACAACAGCTGTGTACAGGTGAACTATGGCAGATGTCGGCATGATTTTTATTTTTTAAGTACTGGTGAGAAGACCCGTACTCCGTCTGGTGGCACCCTATCTTGTTTTTTGTCTTTCAACCATGGAAAAATGACTAGGTGACTGATCAGCCATGCATTTTTGTTGTTGCTTTTTGTCATGTTTTTTTTGTTTTTTTTAAATACATGTAGCTGATGTTTGCACATGACCGTTGCTGCTTCCTGTCGCAGATAAAGAAAGATACTCTTGATCCAGAGTGGGAAGAGACTTTTGAGTTTATAGTCCCTCCTGAAGAACTCTCACTCAGGTAAGTTAACCCTTTGACTGCCAAGTAAAAACTGAACATGATTTAGCTGCAAGAGGCATAGATCCTCATGAGCCCCTGCGACTGTGGGAGCTCACAGGGATCTATGCCTCTTCTGAGACCAATATTGTATTCATGTTTCTTGGACGGTGTCAGCTTTTTAGTTGTTGAATGAACCAAGATTTCAGAAACAAAAATATACGTACGGTGCACATACAGTGGGGGTTAATTCTATACTCTGTGTGTGTGTGTGTGTGTGTGTGTGTTCACTGTGGAAATTTCAAGCAATTAAAAAGTACATAATATATATTTACAATCATTTTCTTATGGAAATTTTCACCGACTTGGGTCAACGGCATAGATTCTCGTTTGACCCGACCCAGCAGTTTGAGGCACGGATGAAAATTAGCCTTTTGTAGATGAAAGGAGCTGACTTAGATTGAAAATATACAGGTGTCATCCTTTGGGCCTAGTAATTAGCCGGTTAAGCTAAAGTCAGTCATTTCTAACGCTAACTGGTCTAGCCAAATGTAGTCCAGCTCCATTTGTTTTATGCATACCCATCCATGGCGAAATGATTTAGGCTTTTTTGCGAGACCGAAGGGTTGACCGCCAGTGCTTGTAATTTAGCTCTTTTCATCCTGATACACCTATTGCTTGAAATAAATTTTGACCGACAGTTAAAGGGTGGTCACGGCTGTTTGGCCCAGCGCTAGAAGTGGCCCTTTAGTTTGTTGCAGGCGAGCCGAGAAACTGGGTCACAAGTGGTACTCGCGCGGCGCGCGGTGAGGCCAGCGACTCTCTCAGCTGTCAGGCTAGTTGATAAGCAGGCTTCCTGTAAGCGCAGTACAGCTGGGAAAATGACTACCTTTTGTTTTTCATGACTCTCTTATTTACCGTTCAAGTGTGTGATGCAAAACTTTGTTTGTTTAAAAGCGGACATTCTGCCTAACACACTGACACCAAACACACTATAGTTGTGACAAACCAGTAGCCAGCAGGATAAGGTGGAAATAAATAGAAAAAAAACAGATTTCACTGTCTGTGTTGATTTTTTTTCACAAAATAGATGAAGTTCCAACATCAATAACGCAAATACGATACAAACTACATCAAAACGGACTTGCATGTGCTAGAAGTAACATGCCTAGACTTACCAGATCAGAGATACTGTAAACTAAGGGGCCGGAGAGCGGAGGGTGATAACGAGGGCCTTTTGCTTAGGAGAAGTTTTTTTCTGTACAAGTCTAAAAATTCAGAACTACAGTAACGCAGATGTGAATAATGTATTTTGACTTCATGCCTTACTCACAAACCAGATAGGTGCGGCTAGCCCTGGTAGAATAGTACACATACTTCGCCGCGCTGGACGTCCAAACAGTTTGATCCCCTCCCCCCTCATATCAGACACCCAATCGCCAGCCCACAGAAAAAAATATCCAGTTAAAGAACAAGACATTTTTCTGTGGGCTTGCGATCGAGTGCCAGATAGGAGGGGGCAGGGGATCTAACCGTTTGTACATCCAGCACTGAGTAATTCCCCTTGGTATGCATGTGTACGTGACTTTATGGCAGCCTAGTACTGGAGGTTGAGCTGTACACCATTTGTATTTACAGATACCTGGTTTTCCATGTTGTTGACAACAATAACAAGTACTCAGAGAATCAGTCCATGGGACAGGCCATTCTGGATCTGGATTTTCTGGAGTCTCGGCCACATTACAATGGCACACTGAAACTTGCTGATTTGGTATGTACTTTTGTCTTTGCGTACATGAACAACTACAAGGAATGGAAACACTCACACATAAGCCTGCATACATACTTCAAATACACACACACACACACATGCATGCACGTGAAGTCCTTTAATATAAGGCACATACGCGTACAGCCGTCTCACTAATAACAAAAATCCCTACATTTGTTGACATACAACATTTTAGCTTAGATTTTAAAAAAAAAATTAATTTGACATCAAATTGCCTATTATATGATTATAATATTTTTAGATTTGTATAGATGTAAATATGATAAGTGTATAGTTGTCAAGTTGCTTGGTTGTACATTTATAGGTTCTCACATATTTCCATAATCCAGGCCAAATTAAGACATGACTGCCAAACATATAAAATGCAATGAAAAAATATCATCTAAGAAAGAAACACACTTTAGAATATGGTAACCTGGCTATACTGACGAGCATCAAAAGACAAAACAGTTCAGTAAGAAATACCCAAAAAGAAAAGAAACACAGCTAATAAATGTTTTGTACTGTTTTAAGCATGTTCTTTATTTGTTGGATATTTCTTCATGACATTTACTGCATTGTCCTGTCATTGATTCTTAAGCATGTTTCTGTCCTTTTGGTTATTTTTTTGGTATCTCGATGTCTCCTTAGAAAAACACAGAGAGGCTGCAGAACAAGCTGATGCAGAAAGTGATCACGCAGGAGTTCCGAGAAGCTGTACAGGCACACACCCTGACCCGCCATCCCAGCTTCCTCTTCCAGAATCACGTAGGCACTAAGGTAAGATTGACCCCTTGACTGCCGAGAAAAGACAGCGTGATCCTATTGCAAGAGACATAGATCTTCATCAGCCTCCCGCAACTGCGGGGGCTCATGAAGATCTATGCCTCGTGCTGGCAGCACTTTGAATCCATGTTCCGGTGATGACTAGGGCTCTTTGGTACTGAATTAACAAAGATTTCAGCAATACAGCCTCAATTAACCCATATCATACTGAAGCTAAACGCTTCAAATTTGTACATGCCATATGTATGCTACATTATAGTACTTACAGATAAGGATATAGACCAATGGCTTTAGTTCAAGAGTAGTGCCAGAATAGCTTGGTGCCTAGAGGCGACAAGCTATTCTGGCGCTACCCTTGAACTATTTTAGTCAAACATTTCACACACTGGTGTATCTCGAATGATAAGGGTTAATTGGCAGGGAAGGGTTAATATTTTTTTAAGTCTGTTTGCAGTCGTTCCTACTGACTGTCTGTGTGCATGTATTAACACACTGCATGAGCCTGAGGGCTTTAGGAATTCTCTGAAGACCACAGCCACGTTACAATTTAGGAGTCATGGTTGACCAGGATAGTTCAAGGATGGTGCCAGAATCTTTGGAGGTGCCAAGTGATTTTGGCACCAACGTTTTAGCTATCATTGATCCATCTCTGTTGCTGTCTGTCAGCGTTGATTTGTTCAAATGCAAAACAGTAGAATGCAGTCTATTTTAGAAAAGTCAGACTTTGGTGATAGAAATTGTACTGATGAGCAAAAGAAATGCAACATTTTTGGAATCATTGGAAGCTGATGATTAAGAAAATGTTGCATTAATTTTCTTTTGCTCGTCAGAAAAAGTGACATTTTTGGAATCACTTTAGGATGATACAAAAATGTCGCATTTCTTTTGCTCATCAGTATATTTGTGTACTGGTCTGTGATTGTGGACTTAAAGTCACAAAATCCAAAATCACAGACCAACACACATTTTCATCTGTACTCCATCGTCTGCCAGTCTCTGTCTTCAAGCAGTGAGCTTGAATATAAGCAAGCAGTCAGACTGCTTGAAATTTACCAGCCACAGGTATACATTATACTGTTATTGTCATGTGTCATCTGTTGTAGATGGTGACCATCAGCTGTCGTCGTGCAGGTCGCAAGTCTGTGATCAAGGCTCAAGCTCGTATTATGGATGGTGTTCCGGTCTATTGAACACAGGAACAAATAAACAGCATTTTTGCCGCACGTCACGTATTTGTGACCATGTCATTATGCATCCGTCCATTTTTAAATTAGGATTAACATCAGAATTTTAACGCTTACTTTCCCATGCTTCCGTTTAAGAGGTGACAATGAACAGTACTTCAACTAACACAAAATCACTTGCACTTATGCATCCATCCATGATGATCATAATTAACCTTTGATACATTTTAACATTGTGGCTGTTAACCCATTACATCCTGAGGCTGATTTTGTAAAATCTGCGTATTGTCCTATGAAAACTACATAACAGATTACCACATAGATCAACTGTTTTAGTTCAAGGGTGGTGCCAGAATAGCTTGGCGCCTGAGGTGCCAAGCTATTCTGGCACCACCTTTGAACTATCAGTCAAATTTATTTCAAGCAATGGGTGTATCAGGATGATACGGGTTAAGGCTGAAATTCTGAAATGTCGGAGTTGTCCAGAAACATATTTATTGATTATGACAGTTCAAGGGTGATGCCAAAATAGCTTGGCACCTAAAGGGATCAAACTGTGATGGCACGACCCTTGAACTTTTACCAAAATTTCTGTTTTAGTGGCAGGGTCGACTGGTTGCTCCAGCATTAGTGACCTAAAATTGTGCTGTCCATTTTCGATCCAAGCTGGAATTTCAAACATATATCATGATTTTCCAGGCACTTTTCCAAGTTGCAGGCATTCTTTTTGTCAATGTCTTCACTTTACGTGATATTTTCACTTTTGAAATGTTGTTTTATTTTGTTACAATTTGTCTTTTCGTTTTGAAGATACACCTGTGGATGCTTACTATGGCTGAAGTATCTTTTATTGTTAATTTTCAGTGCTTTGTTTTACATGTACACTATGAACCTTGGTGGTGTTGATAATTGTGCACGGTTACACTGCTGTTTTTATCTTCACTTAACTTTATGTTTTATGGCTGTAAAAAGTAGATCTGTTCACTCCTTCAGTACCCACCCAACTACAATGTTGATTCTCATGAGCCCCCGCAGTTGCGGGAGCTCATTAAGGATCTATGCCTTTTGTTGAAACCACTTTATATCCATATTCCTTTGACATCAGGGGACCACTGACATTGAATTTTACAATAATTTCAAAACACAGTCCACGTCCACCTAGCTATGTAGGGATGAAAGACAAATGCAATCACCATTGAAAGCACCCAACTTTGATTGTTAGACTCCCTTCATTACGGAATCCAATCACCAGCCTTCAAAATCATAGGGCCGCCCTCGCTGCAGCTGTAGCACTAGGTGTACCCTCTCCCGAGGGTACACCTAGTACTACAGCTGCAGTGTGGGCGGCCCCCATGCTTAACCCATATCATTTGGAATACACCAGTGTGTAAAATAAGTTTGACTAAAATAGTTCAAGGGTAGTGCCAGAATAGCTTGGCGCCTCTAGGCGCCAAGCTATTATGGCACCACCCTTGAACTAAAGCCATTGGTCTATGTCCTTATCTGTAAGTACTATGATGTAGCATGCATATGGCAGTGTACAAATTTGAAACTTTTAGCGTCAGTATGATATGGGTTAACGTCCGTGTACATGCAGCTACTGATACTGTATACATGGCTGTTTCCACTTATCTGTATGTGGCACATCTAGAATAAGTTACTGGGGACGTGCAGTGCCTCGTGGTGCCAGAAGAAAGTGCTAAAGGGGATTGAGTTGTTCACACCTTGTCCAGTGCTGAGTGATATCCCTTTGTATACTGAGGAGCAAATGAAATGCAACATTTCCTACCCATCTGAAACACTTTTGTGTTTCCGATGGTTCTGAAAGTGTCACATTTCTTTTGCTCATCAGTATAGTAAAACTGTATCTGTCAACACTTGTGATCTCTTGTCTGTAATACCCCACCAAAAATTAACCATTACATCCTGAGGCTGATTTCTTATCCTTTATCATCCGGAATACACCAGTGTGTGAAATAAGTTTGACCAAAATAGTTCAAGGGTAGTGCCAGAATAGCTTTGCACCTCTAGGCGCCAAGCTATTCTGGCACCACCCTTGAAATAAAACCATTGGTCTATATCCTTATCTGTAAGTACTATAATGTAGCTTGCATATGGCAGTGTACAAATTTGAAGCTTTTAGCCTCAGTATGATATGGGTTAAATTAACCATTACATCCTGAGGCAGATTTCTTCAATAATAATAATGATGATTTCTATGGCATCTAACCTCAGGTAGAGTTCTAGGCGCCTTATTGTATTTCAAAAATACAATTACAAAAACTGTACACAATATTACACACACACACAAACATTCCAGGCACCACAGCAAAACTACAACAGAATCCTCCGCAGTCATTGTTAATCGGTGGGGTAATGGAGTTGGAAAAGGTGTGTTTTCAGTGCAGATTTAAGAACATCTTTTGAAACACTGTGGCAGACATGGAAGGGGAGTTTGTTCCAGTGCAGCGGCCCAAGATATGAAAAAGACCGCTTATTGCCCTTTGAAGACTACATTACAGATTACAAGATAGATCAACCATTTTAGTTCAAGGGTGGTGCCAGAATAGCTTGGCACCTCAGGCGCCAAGCTATTCTGGCACCACCCATGAACTATCATTCAAATTTATTTCCAGCAATAGTGTATCAGGATGAAAAGGGTTAACCTCCATGTGTACATGCAACCTCGTACTGTAAGCACTGGCTGCATGCGCAATGGGGTTGTCTTTGAGCTGTATCAACCATAAAGATGTTTGATGTTGAATATTTTTGGTCTTGTTTTGAGGCTACCAGTATTTCGAGTTGTTGAATTTTCACCGCACAAACACCCAGTAAGCAAAAGGTTCTCAGGCTGACATCAACCACAGTTGTCAACCACAGCTCAACTGCAGCTGACATGAGCCAGAGGCCCTTGAGCACACAGTCAACTTTGTATGATGCAGGCATCATGAAAGACGAAAACCAGTGTATATAATAAATATGTTTTTACATATTTTGATTAGCAAAAGAAATGTGACATTTTTTTAATCATCAGAAACACTAACTAAAGTGTTTCTGATGATTCCAAAAATGTTGCATTTCTTTTGCTCATGATTATACTATCATCTCACAGAAAATGTAACGGGTCCCTTGTCCAAATCGTTTACATCTGCAAGGGGCATAGATCATGGGGGCCTGATGGACTCTGTTCTGAAATCAGTGAGACAACCTCTGTGCCACCATGCATGCACGTACACCTCACTCAGTACAGTGCTGCCATCTCTGTTGAGTGAATGTTTCGCAGAACGTGCTGACTGGAGACTGTCACATGTATTGAGTGTTTGTGCATGGTGGTGCAGATGTCTCGCATTTCTGAACAGGCCCCTATGGCATAGATTCCTGTGAGCCTTTGCAGTGGCAGGGGCTCTTATTTATTGGCTCACGTGCGAAGCAAAAGTAAGTACGTTTTGGGTCAGTGGTCGTCCGTCCAGCGTCTGTCTGCCGTCGTCCGGAGTAAACTTGAACGTTGGCCATTTCTTGGAGACTATTCAAGCCAGTCTTCAAACTTGGCCCAAGGATACTTTGTGGCAAAACCTTTCTGAACATACCAATTTCAGTGACCTTTCACAAAGGTCAAGGTCATAGGGGATCAGGAAATATGTCAAAAATAGCTATATTTTGACATAATTTATTTTTTCTCAATACTATTCACAACTTCAAACCCAAACTTGGTACAAAGGTGCCTGATGGTAAGACCTTTCTATGCATACTAATTTGGTTGATCCCTCGGAAAGGTCAAGGGTCACAATGAGCTCAGGAAATAGGTGAAAAATAGCCATATTTTGACATAAGATGTTTTTTATTTTCAAATACTGCTCACAACTTCAAAGCCAAACTTGCTACAGAGATACATGATGGTAAGATCTATCTATGCATACTAATTTGGATTACCCCTCAAAAAGTCAAGGGTCACAAGGGCTCAGGAAATAGGTCCGAAATAGCCAAATTTTGACAAAAGATGTTTTTTCTCAAATACTATTCATAACTTTACACCCAAACTTGCTACAGAGATACCTGATGGGAAGACCTGTCTATGTATACTAATTTGGATGACCCCTCGGAAAGGTCAAACGTCACAAGAGGCTGGCAAATGTAAAATGACAATTTTATTTTTATAAAATTGTAGGTATTCTCAACATTTTTGCAAATTTTTCAACCAGATTTGGCACAAAGATAAGCTGATGAAGAGAACTTCCTATGCATACTAATTTAGTTGACTCATCACAAAGGTCAAGGGTCACGGGGCGGTTGACAGATGTATGAAAAATGCTTACATTTTCAGAAAAGATGTAGTTTGCTGCTGCAGAAGCCAGCCATTGTCACAAAGGTCGCACATATGTAAATCAGTCAGACATGTGACCCATAATGGCTTTGCCTTTCTTCTTCTGTCTGCCGTGAAAAACTGAACACGATTCAACTGCCAGACATGGATCATGAGCCACCACAGTTGTGGGGGCTTATGAGGATCTACGTCTTTTGCTGAAACCACTTTGTATCCATGTACCTTTGACGGTTATCATTGGCGTCGAATCAAAGAAGACGTTGGAAACACCGTGTCCACTGGCATTGAAGGGGTTACGGTTCTGTTGCTTGTGCTAGCTGATTTTCACATCATTTACATCCTCAGAGTGACAGATGGAGGGCCGTGCGAGTTCAAATTCTGTGACTGTGAACAGGAACCTCATTTTTTGGGGGGAGCAAGGGATGGAGGTGGGGCGGAGATAACGGAGCACACAGTGTATTTGTCCATCTACACTTGTGCGATACATTTGCACACAGAATGTGTCCAATGCAATTTAACAGGTTTTTCTTGCCGTTTCTTAATTCTCATGCTGAACAGCTACATTCTAATGTGTAGTGCTCCAGAAGAAAATGAACAAAATTCACCCATTCAGCCCCCAGACTCTGCAGCAGGAGATGTGTTGATCATAATTCAAGGGTAGTGCCAGATGAGCTTGGCGCCTTCAGGCGCCAAGCTCATCTGGCACTACCCTTGAATTATCATGATCTAGTCATTAGACAATGCCTCCAAAAGTTTGGAAATGCGGCCGTGGGGTCAAGAGGGTTAAGCCCTCATCACTGTACAGGATTCTAAGTTTTGTTTGCAGTTCCATTCAGTTTTAGCCACGTGTATGCGTGTGGATGTATGGGTGTAAATGTGCATGTGTGTGCGTTGTGGAAATCAGGCTGAAATGTAATGAATGAGTGCTAAATGTTAAACCTTTTCATTGCCACGACAAACTAAATATAATCCAACTAAGTACAAGACATAGAGCCGCATGAGCCCCTGCAAACGCAGGAGCTCATTTGATCTGTGCCTCTTGCTGACGGCACTTTGTATCCATGTTCCTTGGATGGCTGGGGCTCTTTGGCACTGAATTAACTCATTGTGCCCGAGGTACGAAATACATTTTGGAGTTATCCTCCGAGGACTGCATTACAATTCAGCAGACAGATCGACCATGATAGTTCAAGGCTGGTGGCAGAATAGCTTGGCGCCTATAGTATAAGCGCCAAGCTATTCTGCCACCACCCTTGAACTATCATGGTCGAGCCATATCTTGCTGTGGTGTGTTGCGGGCAGAATGAGTTAACAAAGATTTCAGGAAGCACAATATAATCTGCTCCACTAGCAATGTCAGGGTTAAATGGAAGCACACACATCTGTGCACACGTGCACTGGCACACACATTATTCATCTCATTCTACCCCAGACACACCACAGGAAGATAAGGATCAAATCATGATAGTTCAAGGGTGATGCCAGAATACATGGTCGATCCATGTCCTGCACTGCAGTCTTCAGAGGACAACGGCAAAATTTAAGAATTTCGGTGTTGGGGTAGAACGAGTTAAATACACACTCGTCACAAAGACAAATTCCTGGGCAAAGTCTTTATAAACTGATATGCATTTCATACATCATTGTGCTCGGAGTCGGATTGCATATGAAACCAAGACTTCAGAATTCCATAAAACACCAAACGCTTACTAAACTCGAAGAAAGGAAGAACTTGCCATCAAAACACTGCATCGAATGTAAAAATCAATAATCATGCTATTACTAACAAGTTGTAAAAATATTTGTGTGCTGGTCTGTCATTTTGGACCTAACAACCGTGCATTTCAAAACAGGAATTATAGAGATTATGTGCAATGACTCACCAAAACACCAATTTCCTATCTTAAAAAAAAAAGTGGGAGGCAGAAAGAATAGACTTGGGAAATCAAAATCAAAATCGCACATTTTGACAGAAACAGTGGATCATAAGCCCGGACAAACATGCAGTACGAAATATTGCATGTCTGTACAGGCTTTTAATCCTTGTCTTCCTCTAACGCTGGCATTCTGACCCACTTCTCATTTTGGGAATCGTCTGTTGCAGGAAAATGGATAAATATAAAAAGTGTACATTTATCTCACTAAACTATGAAGCCCATATATATTTTATTCCTTTTCCGATTACAATAGGTCTTAATTTACTCCATGAAATACAACCTCAATTTCCTGAATCAGTTCTGCTTAAGAAAAACATAGTTTCCCCTTTGGTGCCTGTAGCCACCAGTCCTGTAAACAGTATCGGTTTCTGCAAGCACTTGGGGCTCTCCTCCCCAGGATTACAATTTTTCCTGTGGGAGTTACTGCGATGTTATCATTTCAACACCCTTGTGCATGCAGCAACTCGGAGCTCTCCTCCCCAGGATTACAATTTTTCATGTGGGAGTTACTGGATGTTATCATTTCAACGCCCTTGTGCATGCAGCAACTGATATCGTTTATATTACCTGTGGCTACAGTAAATTACTTTAACCCGTTGGCTGTCCATAGTGCTTTTCATCAAGGTGATTCCTGCAGGAATAACCTCAAGAACAAGCACCACAGAAATGCAAAGGGTTCACCCCCTTTAAGTACAGAACCACTGGCACTGTAAATATCGGTTATTGCATGCCACGGGGATAAAACGGTCAAATCTACATTTCTTTTTTAACACAAAAATCGCAAGATCACTGTAGCTGCTTCAAGTCAGATTTTATATGCACTGAATTAATCAGTACAGTCATATTATGCAGCACATGATTTACATACATCTTTAATTTGTAAACCATAAAATGTGGAGATAGGTTCCTAACACATGTTGATTAGCAAACCGAAACAAATTAAATTCAGACCAAAAAGGTGACCTCCAAAGTTATTAAATACAAAGACATAAGCAACAAAGGAACATTGCTTTGAAAAGACAAGCACAAAAAAGCTCATCTTTTTAATGCTAAGTGACTACAGATCAAACGAAATGGACACTTTCAAAGTGCATAAAGAAATTTCAACAAAATGTATGCAGTTTCTCCAGAGTGAAAATTTGTGAAAATACTGACAGGTGGAATGTTATGTTGTACAATATGTACTCGCTTCAGTAAAACATGGACAGTAACACTAGTACTTCTGGTCCTAATTACATGTTTAATATGAAGCTCTAAAATGCATCAATTTCTAGGAATCATATTCACGATACATTGGTGTAAAGCCACCAAACAACTGTTGATGCGACCCCTCAGATTGAGGCATATCATCATCTAACACGATTTTAAACTTAACATAATAACAATGGAGTAACAGACGTTTGCAATCTATACCAATGAACAACTGGTGTATATCTCAGAAACCAGGAGATTCTTTGTGTACATAATACGTAACAGGGCAAACCGCTCTACAAAAGCTTAGCATGGTCATGCGTGAGTATCAAAACAGTCGCCAATCATCCAAGTCCATAGGGAAGAGGCATAGATTCACATGAGCTGCTGCAGGCTGCTGGGACTCATGCAATTCTATTCCCAGTAGCAAAACGTGTTCGGGCCCAGGATGGCTGCAGTGAGCCCACGCACAGTTGTGCGCGGGCCCACTGCGGCCATCTTGGGCCTTTGCTTACCGAGATGCCTTTTGCTGGCAGAAATTGCTTTCTCTTGCATCCTGAGACTGAGGAAAGCCGCCTGGGTTTTCAGTCTACAGCCACGGTTAACACCTTCACTGCCAGGGCGCAGATTCCGTTTCTGAAACCTTTGTCAATTTAGCCTCACAGAACCCCATGAGTCTAAGGAGCATGGACACCCGATGGCATCATTCATCCTCATAGAGTCCCTGCAACTATGGGGGTTCATGAGGATCTGTGCATCTTGCTCACCTTTCCTCGGCAGTGAAGGGGTCAAGAGAAACAAAACCCTTGCGCTCGACGCAGCAAAAACTTCTTGGGACTGCTAAGAGGCATTCTAGTCACAGACACATACAACGTATAGGTAAATAGAAAGAAAAATTAATATGAAAACTGATGCTTGCATAATTATGTGCACCATGCTGTAAAGTGGAACAATTTGAATCTGTTCCAGAAAGATCCAGAAGCAGGCTACAAGGCAGTTAAGCTAGTACATGATTGCAACAGATCACGTATTTAATAACTTAAAAAGTGAAAATATGTATCTAATCAGAACTAAGAAAAACAGCTACTGGGTGAATATATGCAATAATGATTACACTGCCTAAATCAACAACAACTTTCTGTGAAAACTATGCACAATGTCTGCAAAAAGTCAAAAAATTATATAATATGATATACACCAAAAAAGGAACTAATACAATACCGAACAGACTATAATATATACACATCTGATTGAAAAATAGCACACCTCTCGAAGGCATAGTATAGTGAAATCAAACATGCATCAGAATCACAACTTCACAGATATGCAAAATTGATGTTTTGAATGTTAACCCAAAAGCCCTGAAAGATTGTGGACAGGATGTGGATCGACCATATTTCAAGGTTGGCGTCGGAATAGCTTAGCGCCTCCAGGCACCAAGCTATTCTGACACCAACCTTGAAATATCATGGTCAATCTGTCTCCTGAACTGTGATATAGACCTCAGAGGGTATCTACCAAAAAACCTGATAATTTCGTCCTCGGGGCACAAGGAGTTAATAACAAAGATGCATACGAATGCATTAACCCCTTGAATGCCACAGACGATACGGCTCGGCGGAATTTAAGATGCGTAGCTACGTGTCTTTTCTGTCGAGTGGTATCCTCGGCAGCAGTCAAGGAATTTAAACAGACCTGCATGTATATAACCGAAAGAGATGCAGGACAAGCTGTTCAAAGTTTGTACCTACAGCGTTCTTTTCCTGAAACAGCAGAGATGTTTTAGAAATGCTTTACACATGGGCACAAGTGGGTATTCATGGAAACTAAGGGTCGAACTTTAACCCTTTGGCTGTCAGTAGCAGTTTTTGTCGCGATGATTCCTAAAGAAATCATCGTGACAAAAATTGCTACCGACAGCCAAAGTGTTAACAATTCACTGAACGAGTTAGGAAAGAATCATGATCAACACAGAAGTGCTATATATAACACGTGTGCTGGTCTGTGAGTTTGCATCTTCTCACTGAAGTCATAAGATCCAAAACGACAGACCAGCACACATAATAAAAACCATGTACGGTCAAACAGACGTCATATGCAGATCAAGTTACTGATAACAATACAAATTTTGATACAAACAGCTCCAGGGGTCAAAAGTAAACTTGTAGCAAGCAAGAGACAGAAATTCTCACAAGCTCTGCTGCAGCACAACTCGATAATTTATGTTTCTTGTACCGGGGTAGACGGCAGAAAAAACTGGACTAGTTGGTTGTGAAAATGTGAAGAAAAAAAAGTTTGATTCATGCCCAACGCTACGTTGCTCCTATAGTCCAGTGTGCATTACCCACTAACAATGCCATCAGCTGCTCTTGGCCCGCGCACAGCTGTGCGCGGGCCAACAGCAGCTAATGGTGGCCAGTTGACCCTTGGCGTACTGGGTTATCCGTGTATGACACACCTATGCACGGGTTTACAAAGGCTCCTCATAAACTGGAAGGTTGTCATTTCTCTTTGGTAGATGGCCACACCTAAACAAATCTTTTAACAATAACTATATACTTAAGTTAACTCTTAAACTCTCAGAACTAAATGACTTCCATTCTACAGAATGGAAGTCATTTAGTTCTGGGAGTTTAAGAGATAAGAACAGAAATATGAACTAAATATTACAGGTGATATCCTACCTGTGGTCATCAAATCACCTTTAACTTACACTTTCATTGCATCCGACTGGAAAACGTACACTTGAGTTACTATTTCACTGATATGTCAGACAAAAGCTAACAGAAAAAAAGGTAAGCCTTCGCACGGACACATAATTAATTCTTCATGTGCTGACCTCAAAATGGCCCCTAAACGCAATAAATGAAACAAAAAACTGAAAAATGTTCAATTGCTGATTGTGCCAGAATCATACTCTTTATGCCTGCTGGGAAAAAATGTCAACATCGTTAGTCAATTTTCTAAGAGTCCCGCAGGATGGTGACGGCGACGCCGGCTGGTGCGTGGTGAAGAACGTACTCACTAACAGAGCCCATGAGAGTACGGCGAAGCTTGCCGAGACCTCGAGACCCCATGATGATCATTTTTGCACCTTCCTCCTCGGCTTTGCGAATGATGGCGGGACCCGGCTTTTCTCCCTGGACCAGCACAGAGGAGCACTTAATCTGTAAAAGAAAAACAGTTTGATTTCAGATTCTGTTATAGAAATGATGCGCACACAGCATAGGAAGCTGCGCCATTTTCAACTCTGAAATCAGGCCTACTTTCATCACTTTTACAGTCCTAAAGTGTGATGGCTTCTTCACCACAGGCATGTCATCTACTACTGTGAACAGCACCGGTGGCTGTATGAACAAGAGAGTTAACCCATTTAGCCCCGACGCTCTACATAAGCTGGATCAACTTTGATAATTCAAGTCAAGTGTAGTGCCAGCTTAGCTTGGTGCCATTAGGCACCAAGCTAATCTGGCACTACCCTTGAATTATCATGGTCGATCCAGCAGGCGCCAAGCTAATCTGGTACTACCCTTGAATTATCAAGGTCGATCCAGCAGGTGCCAAGCTAATCTGGCACTATCCTTGAATTATCATGGTCAATCCAGCTCATGTGTGGCACCTCCAAAAGTATGGAAAAGCGGTTGAGGGGTTAAATGGGTTAAGGTCAGCGAATGCTATAAACAGATTGCAGGCTTCTGCACACTTCAAAATTCATGTACAACAGAACCTGTGTTGAGTGACCACCATCTAGAATGATCACCTGTCATTTAAGACCAATCAGTAGCACCTCAATGATGAGCACATCCCAATGAAGAACTGGGTTCATACAGAATAGTTAAGGCAAAATTCCACAACTTTTCCATAACGATGTCAATAGTTTTTCCATAACACGCCAAGCAAACAGCTGAGTGCTTGTTATTTGTGTCTTTTTGTAGCTATGACTTGTACACCTTCTTCTGAAGCCACACATCGTTAAAAACATACTTTCCAGGCATCACTTCAAAACTTCCAAGATGCTGACGGCGGCGGCCCAAATGGAAAAAAAGACGTCTTTTAGAAGACCGGTCAATTTAAATGGAAGTAAACAAAATAAACAAAGGAGATTATAATCTCCTTTGTTATTATCGACTAATGATTTGTGACAAAAAACGAAAGTAAACGTTCCAGTAAACGGCAAATTGAGCATTTGGTTGCTGGCGCTCGATTTGTTTAAATATAATTTAAGTTATGCTTTAATCTTTTCAGTGACCCAAAATAATTATTTGTGTTCCTTGTGGCAAATTGCCAGAACTTTCAAGAATATCAGTTGTATTTGTCTGATTTTCAATAACTTTCAAGGTCCTTGAAATTGCTAGGTCATTTTTCCAGACCTTTCCAGACCCTGTATGAACCCTGTAAGAAAGAAAAATGCTTAGAAAAGGCAGTTACATTACAATTAATTTACATTTTCAAAATAGACATGTATACAATGATACAAACAAGTACACATATTGCTACCTATCTTTTCATGATGAGAAATGGTAACTATGCATGAAATGATAAGTAGCAACTTGTGTACTTCTCTGTATGTCTATTTTGAAAAAAAAAGGGTTTTAACCCGAAATATTAACTCTTATTCTGATACACCCATTGCTTGAAATAAGTACGACTGATAGTTCAAGGGTAGTGCCAGAATAGCTTGGCGCCTCAGGCGCCAAGCTATTCTGGCACCACCCTTGAACTTAAACAGTTAATCTATCTCCTAATCTGTAATGTAGCCTTCATAGGACAATAGGCAAATTTTACAAAATCAGCATGAGGATGTAATGGGTTAAAAAATTATGTTGCACTGTATTTTCTAAGAGTGTTTCTTCGTTGGAATATTCTCTGCATTGGACCCACTTGACAGTCACCTTTTTGGTCTGGATTTCTTTATCGATAGGCGACGCCTTTTGCCCTTCAATACTTAATTTCCTTGGGAGAACACCTGTTTTTCATTATCATCATGTCCACTTGTAATGCATGTGACATACATGTTGGCGAACATGCTTTTGGCACAGAGTAACACAAAAGAAAACAAACAAAACTTTTTCTTGCATAAATAGGTGCAGGGATGTAGAAAAGGGTTGCCCGTTGCGATAAAAAATCGCTCTGGCTAGCTAAGTTTGCCAGTCATCCGCCCGGCGGGCGATCATATTTTCGACTGCACTAGTACTCGAAAAACTGTTATGTTTTTATGGCATCTGCAAGTAGGTAAGTCATTGGCAAAGGGCAAAATAAATCAACTACTTTTTTCATCTTCAGTTTTGCAGTTTTAAGGTAAGGTATAAAATAATAATAATAATAATTACAGTATTTATAATGCACTTATCTTATAATAATTATAACTCTAAGCGCGCACTCACAACTCGCGCACGTACGCATGGGCACGCTTTAGACAATGACTCACGACCACAAATAGTTTAATACATTACGACGGGTCAGCTTGGGATGGGTTTTTGATTGTACATTGCTTAACGTCCCGACAGCAACAAGGCTTTCTCAGGACGTGCCTGCACTGCTTGTGAAAAAAAACTAAACAGAAAATTGAATGTATGTCGCCAGCCGGTCAAATACGTTAAATAAACCTACAACATGGGGCCTAAATAAAGCTAAGACCATTTAGCAACACACATCCAATATCAAGAGCTACAGGCAGTGCAGACAGTAGGGAGAGTTTTAAAAAGGCAAATACAGGTGAATGGACAAAGGGTAGACAGAAACACATGCCCCAGAATAGAGAGAAAAACCCACCCTGCGGGGCTGACCAGGGTGACCCTGGGAACTAAAAAATGCCTAACCCCACCCAAGTCCCCCAGGGCAGACCCGGGTGGGGTAGCTTGGGATGGGGAGTGTGGTGATATAGTGCTAAAACTGTTGAAAGAGGTGAGTTTTGAGGGCGGACTGGAAGGAGGAGAGCGAGTGTTTCTGACGGAGAGAGAGTGGGAGAGTGTTCCAGGTGGATGGACCGTAGACGGAGAAGGAGCGGGGGCCGAAAGTGTTGAGTTTGGTGCGAGGGATGTGGAGGCGGAGAGGGTCGGAGGCAGAGCGGAGGGAGCGGGAAGGTATACATATCTGGTTACAGGCTATCAAAGTTTGTGTCGGGCTAGTACACTTCTGGTGTTAACCCTTGTAGCCCCAAGGTCCTATTTCTCAAATTTTGGAGGTGTGGCCTAACGACTATGTACCAGTTGC
The DNA here is from genome assembly GCA_036245525.1 of Semisulcospira habei. NCBI lineage: Eukaryota > Metazoa > Mollusca > Gastropoda > Semisulcospiridae > Semisulcospira > Semisulcospira habei. The sequence continues at coordinate 233,114,598 of BTPG01000003.1, forward strand.
AGGAGATGGCTTGACCATGATTATTCAAGGTAGTGCCAGATTAGCTTGGCACCTGAAGGTGCCAAGCTTATCTGGCACTACCCTTGAATTATCATGGTCAAGCCATCTCCTGCTGTAGGGATCCGGGGCTAAAAGAGTTAATGGCCCAGGTGACTAGCTGGAATTTTACTTTTTCCTCACCTCTCAGGTGGTTGTTCAAAACAGAATCTGCCGTAATATTTGCTTTCTTTTATATGAACAGATATAATATATCAGAAAACTTACCGAGGCCTTGCGTAGAATTTCTGTGTAGTTGAAGAACAAGGATTCAACTCGATCATTCTCCACCTTCATAGTCTCCGTGATCTGCTGAAGCTTCTCCTGGTCGATGGCCGCACCAGCTGACAAGGTAATATTGCAAACATTTACAGCTGTCTTTATTTGAAACGACCATGGACTTAACAACACTTGTCAGAGGCCAAGACCACAATTTTTATACAAAAAATACTGACATTAGGCTTTTAATCTGTTGGCTGTTGGCATCTGTGACCAAAAGACACAATTTTGCTGCAGAGCTAAACGAACATTACCACTTGCAACGCGGAGAAGCTTCAATACACTAAAACCTGTGGGAAATGGATTGACCATGATGGTTCAAGGGCAGAGCCTGATTTGTTTGGCACCTACCCAGGCTTTATTAACTCATTTAAAACGTGTCGCATATGGTTACACGGACATGTATCCGTATGCGGCACGTCTCAAATGAGTTAACTCATTACAATTTACATCCTGAAGATGAAATTATTCATTTCTGTAGATATCCGAGGTCTAGGCCACAGCTTTGGAGACACATAAAACATGACAGTTCAAGGGTGATGTCAGAATAACTTGGCGCCTGTAGACACCAAGCTATTCTGACACCCCCCTTGAACTACCATGGTTGATCTACATACGGTCGTAGCATGTCAGGGCTTTATGAGTTAACCCATTACATCCTGAGGCTGAATTTTAAAATGTGTTTATTGTCCTATGAAGGCTACATTACAGACTAGAAGATAGTTCAACCATTTTAGTTCACAGATGGTGCCAGAATAGCTTGGCGCCCTTGAACTATCATAGTCAACTCTTTTTCAAGCCAAAAGTGTATCAGGATAAAAAGGGTTAATAATCAATTGAAGGCGACCTCACCCATGACCTGCAAATAACACATGTGCAATGACACCTGCCACCAACTCTATTAAAGAGAGTTCAATGATCCATAATTATGCCTGCTGCAACCTGAGCGGGCAGTTGGCGGGTTACAAAGTATGAAGAACACCCTGGCAACGGGTGGCAGAGTGCTCGTTTTCATAATATGTGTATAGAATAAATTGATTAACACATTCTGCTCCTGGATTGAAATCCGCAAATTTTGAAGTTGTTCTCTGAAGACTATTACACTTCAGGAAACAGGTCGAGCATGATAGTTCAAGGGTTGTGCCAGAATAGCATGGCGCCTATGGGCACCAAGCTATTCTGGCACAACCCTTGAACTATCACGCTCGATCCATGTCTTGCCGTGGCGTGTCCCATATGGAGTTGAATGAGTTAAAGACACTTACGTAGTCCAATGTCCAGCTTGTATTCAGCCGCGTGGACAAGGCACACATTGTCTCCAGCCTTATGCACATTCTCCAAATACCCTGCACACACACACATACACAGTTTCAACATGAGAAACATGAATACACATATATACACACATTGTGACCCATGATGTTTTGAGCGAAAACCCTTAAAAATGTGAAATCACTAGTCATTACAGACCATCATTTTGGTGGCTGTAGCTGTGACTGTAGTCACCAAAATGATGGTCTTTAATGACAGGTGACACTTTCATCTTGAGGCAGCATCCATCTTCACTTTTTTTGTACAACACTAACAAGATGAGATTTCATCCCAAAGTCTACCGTACTGTTTTGGGTTCACACGCGATTTTCTTTAGGAACATTCAGAGTTGTTACTATTTTTTATGCTTGTCCTCTTCTGATGCATCGCCCACCCGCCCACCCCCTGATCGGCCGCACAAACACTGACACACATGGTGCCAGTTACACTGTGACGTTCTGTGGGCTGGCGTAGCCACAGACTGTCTTCATAATCAAATTGTCGGAAACAGAGAGCATTCCACCCATACACATGAATAACACTGAATTTTCGTGCTTTGCGCTATTTAGGAACATTGTACAACACCGACGTGTTCAGTTGACGCTTTTACGTTACATTGTCCGAGTCGTACTGAAAAGGCACGCAAGGGTCTCTTCCACGCAGCCTCTTCCAGGGCTGACTCTTTGGGAGTGAAACATGGTTCGAAAATTTTCAAACACGAATTAATTATCATTCAAAAAGATAAAGGCTAACGAGCTCATTCAATGTCTTCCTTTAATCTAGATATACAAAATATCTAGAAAGAATAAGACAAATTACGGACTCTAATGCGGATCCGAACCGGTTTTTGTGACTTCAAACGGGTCATTTTCTCAAAAATGTGTGGGGAAATAAAAAGGTCTCTAGATAATTCTTTTAAAGGCGATATCCTAAAGTTTCAAGCCTATCCGTCCATAAACGCGGGCTCTAGTCGCTATCACACACACACACACACACACACACACACGGCACACACGTGTGGGGAAATAAAAACTACTGAGGTCTCTAGATAATTCCTCGCGCTGGGACCATACGGCGTTGAGGCGCGTCCCCTGGGTGGTGGATAGGGGGTCCCTCGTGAGAGGGGTGCACCGAATGAAATAAGGTGCCGTGAACCAACATGGTCTAAGGGAAGGTGACCCCGACAGAAAACCCCTGGTCCTCCTAGTAAGGGGGTTGGGCGTGGGGGTAGCTTCCCCACCCTGCAAAAAAGGAAATAGCTACAAAAACGCCGACGAAAAAACAGTAATTCCTTTCCTGGAGGAGGAAGGTTCTTCTACTAGAAGACTTATGACGTCCTGTGGTGAAAGCCGGAAGTTTTCGGAAGCCACAGGACCGAGCCGCCTCTCTCTATCCAGGGATACAACCATGGGCACATGGAACGTCAAGACCATGTACCAGAGCGGCAAGGCCGCCCAGATAGCAGCGGAAATGCAAAAGTACAACCTTTCCCTGCTAGGCATCAGTGAAGCCAGATGGACGCAGTCTGGCCAGAAAAGGCTGTTAAGTGGGGAGATGATTCTGTATTCAGGTCATGAAGAGGAGAATGCCCCCCATACAGAAGGAGTAGCACTCATGCTGTCACCAGTGGCACAGAGAGCACTGATGGGCTGGGAACCTCTTGGGCCAAGAATTATAACAGCAGCCTTTAGAACTAAGAAAAAGCTCAAGCTGAACGTCATCCAGTGTTATGCGCCCACCAATGACAGTGACGAGGAAGAGAAACAAGAGTTCTACGACCGACTCCAGAGTGCCGTGGACAAATGTGCGGAGCGAGACATCACCATCGTCATGGGCGATTTTAATGCCAAAATAGGGGAGGACAACACCGGATACGAAGAGGTGATGGGGAGACAGGGACTAGGCTCGGAGATGAGTGAGAACGGGGAGAGGTTTGTAGACTTTTGTGCTCTAAACCGACTTGTCATTGGAGGCAGCATCTTCCCACACAGAAGAATACACAAAGCAACTTGGGTCTCACCTGACCATACAACAGAGAACCAAATAGACCATATCTGCATTAGCAAGAAATTTAGAAGATCCCTTCAAGATGTTCGAGTGAGGAGGGGAGCAGATGTCGCCTCAGACCACCATCTGCTTACCTTAAGAATGAAGCTCAAGCTAAAGAAAAGCCGCACAGAGACAACAAGAAGACAGCGCTATAATGTAGGCCTCCTGAGAGAAACTGGAGTTAGAGAAGAGTTCAAACTGGTGCTGTCCAACCGGTTTCAAGCGCTACAGGAGCTAGTAAATGAAGAGGAGGCGGTCACCACAGAGCAGCAGTGGAAGGCAGTTAGAGAGGCGCTGAACTCAACCTGCAAAGACACTGTAGGGTTCAGGAAACACCACCACAAGGACTGGCTGTCGGCACAGACCTTGAAGAAGATAGAAGCGAGGAAGCAGAAGAAAGCAGCGGTCAACAACAGTCGCACGAGAGCAGCCAAAGTAAGGGCACAGGGGGAATACTGGGAAGCCAACCGCGAGGTGAAGAGGAGTATCAGGGCAGACAAGAGGGCCTACACAGACAGCCTGGCAGCAGAGGCAGAAAAGGCAGCAGGCAGCGGCAACATGAAACAGCTCTACGACATTACCAGAAGATTGTCGGGTAAGTATGGCCATACAGAAAGACCAGTAAAAGACAAAGAAGGCAAGCCTATTGCAGACAGAACAGACCAACTCGACAGATGGGCCGAGTATTTTGAAGAGTTACTGAACAGACCTAGCCCACCCGACCCCCCCGACATCCAGCCGGCAGAGACCGACCTACCCATCAGCTGTGACAGACCCAGCCGGGAAGAGATCAGAAAAGCAGTGGCATTTTTGAAGAATGGCAAAGCAGCAGGGCCAGATGGCATCCCAGCGGAGTCTCTGAAAGCAGACCTAGAGACAACAGTTGAGATGCTGTACCCACTGTTTGGAAAGATCTGGGAAGAGGAGGTGATGCCAGCTGACTGGAAGGAGGGGTACCTAATCAAGCTTCCCAAGAAAGGCGACCTCAGCAAGTGTTCCAACTACAGAGGAATCACCTTGCTGTCAGTACCAGGAAAGGTCTTCAACAGGATCATCCTAGAGAGAATGAAGAGCTCCGTTGACCCCCAGCTGAGAGACCAGCAAGCAGGATTCAGGAAGAACCGATCATGTACAGACCAGATCGCCACTCTCCGCATCATCGTGGAACAGTCTCTGGAGTGGAGCTCCCCGCTGTACGTCAACTTTGTGGATTATGAGAAAGCATTTGACAGCGTGGACCGAGAGACTCTGTGGAAACTCCTACGACACTACGGTGTACCCACAAAGCTCGTCCGCCTGATCAAGAGCAGCTATGATGGCATGACATGTCGCGTGATCCACGAAGGGCAGTTCACCAGAGAGCTCCAGGTCAGAACTGGTGTCAGGCAGGGGTGTCTGCTGTCTCCGTTCCTCTTCCTACTGGCCATAGACTGGGTCATGAAGATGACCACAGAGCACAGACGAAGTGGAATACAGTGGACACTGTGGACACAGCTTGACGACCTCGATTTTGCAGACGACTTGGCATTACTGTCCCACACTCATCAACAAATGCAGGACAAGACCACGAGGCTTGCTGACATCTCGTCCCAAGTGGGCCTCACCATTCACAAACAGAAAACAAAGACAATGAGGCTGAACGCAACCAGGGAAGAACCAGTCTTGCTTGCTGGCACCCCGTTGGAGGAGGTGGAGTCCTTCACCTATCTGGGGAGCATCATAGACAAAAAAGGCGGCACTGATGCAGATGTCAGAGCACGAATCGGTAAAGCCAGAGCAGCCTTTCTCCAGTTGAAAAAAGTGTGGAGTTCCAGAGAGCTGTCACAACACACCAAAGTCCGGATTTTCAACTCCAATGTAAAAGCAGTTCTCCTATATGGAGCAGAGACATGGAGATTGACAAAAACCACAGTCAACAGAGTACAGACCTTCATGAACAGTTGCCTTAGAAGAATTTTGAAAATCCACTGGCCAGAGAAGATCAGCAACGTCAGACTCTGGGAGAGAACAGAGCAGATAACAGCAGAGAATGAAATTGGGCGAAGAAGATGGGGATGGATCGGTCACAGTCTGAGAAAGCCAGCTTCCAGTATCACTAGGCAGGCATTGTCATGGAACCCCCAGGGAAAGAGGAAAAGAGGTAGGCCGAGAAACTCCTGGCGTCGAGACCTCCAAGCAGACATCAAGAGACTGGGAACCACCTGGAGTAGAATCGAAGGAGAAGCACAGGACAGGAGTTGCTGGAGGTCTCTCGTCGACGGCCTATACCCGGGTAGGGGTGACAGGCGTAAGTAAAGTAAGTAAGTCTCTAGATAATTCTTTTAAAGGCGATATCCTAAAGTTTCAAGCCTATCCGTCCATAAACGCGGGCTCTAGTCGCTATCACACACACACACACACACACACACACACACACACACACACACACACACACACACACACACACACACACACACGGCGCTTTCGCCGGCGCTAGATCTGCGTTCAACAGCAGTGCTACCGTAGTTTTCTCTCGTTACTACACTTTTACAATGTGACGCCTGCCCGCCTACGTTATCGCGTACTAGGTGTTGAACAGGCCGAGGCCAGCCCCCATTTCAATACGGTAGGCAAAAAGGTGCTTCCTCAAACAAGTTCTGCTGTGTCGTAAATAAAATGTGTGCATGCCTATGATTTTTTCGACCTAGCAGGCCCGTATGAAAATAGAGTTCATTAAAAAATATAGTGCGGCACTCCAACTAACAACAAACAAAAGTTGTATCCATTCTATTTGACCCATTGAGCCCCAATGCCCTACAGCAGGAGATGGATCAAACACGATAGTTCAAGGGTTGTGCCAGATTAGCTTGGCGCCAGTAGGCCCTTGAATTATCACGGTTAATCCATCTCCTGCAACTGGTACACAGTCGCAAGGTGACACAGCCCAAAATTTAGTAAAAGTGGCCATGGGGTAAATGGGTTAACTGCACCTAAAATTGATCAAGACCCTGTTAGTGTGCTGGTCTGCTCATTTGGACCTAACGGACACCTGTCATTAGGTAAAACATCACAGACCAGATATTTACTATAATCATGCAGTGGAGGCAAAGATTATCAGACTGTGAAAAGGCTGAGGTTACTGATCTAGTACACATGTAATACAATAAGTAGCCGTACGTATATGACCCTGAAGTGGCATAACATTTGTATCAAGTTACTAATGCTCCATTGCCCGACTTTGTTCTGTTCAGCAGACGTCGTCAAACAATACTTGACTGAACCCTTAAATCACCCTCCCCAGGAGACACGGCAAGCGGCCCAGAAGCTGCAAATGGATGGTTGGCGAGGGACTGGCTTAGTGTGAATTATACCCATCTAATTCAGTGCCAGAACACACTACAGTACCTAATAAGGATTATAAAGGTGTGATGTTATATTGCGTGACACAAAGCTGCCAAAGATATATATGATTCCAGTTGTAACAAGTGGTGTTGTTTGTTTTTTTAAGCAAGTGGGAAGTTTTTTTTTAACCCTTTTAGCCCCGGATCCCTACAGCAGGAGATGGCTTGACCATGATAATTCAAGGGTAGTGCCAGATTAGCTTGGCGCCTTCAGGCGCCGAGCTAATCTGGCACTACCCTTGAATTATCATGGTCAAGCCATCTCCTGCAACAGGCACACAGTCGTTAGGCAACAGCTCCAAAATTTTAGAAATGGGACCTTGGGGCTAAAAGGGTTAATTCAACCATATATTGTGAATCATACGCGAACGGCTACTTTATTAGATTACAAGATGGGATGAACCATAACCCACAAAGTCCCTTCTATATGACAGCTGTCTTCGCTGTCAAGGGTCTCCACCTCTTGTCTTTGACTTGATTCTGATGTTGAAATAATATTTCAACATCAGAATCTAGTATTTTTATCTCCTTTTGAAAAAGCCTCGCATATATGCCAATGCGTCATAGTGAACTCTATAAGGGGCGCGCGTAGTGCATACGCTTCATTGGTTTGTCAAACGTCATTTGTCATGACGTATTATTTACGTAATTTCATATTTAACGTGATATGAGTTTCGCTTTCGCTTCAAGACTTGGGAAAATGGTGACAAAACTAAAATTTTACGGTACAGTTTCAGTCTTGCTATAATTTGTGTGAAATCAGGTTGACTTTACCTAGCTACATGCTATATACCAAGTACACCTGATTTCTCTTCTGAAAGCAGGTCGATGTGTGTGTATGCGTGTGAGTGCACCAAACATCCTCAAGAGGCATAGATGTTCATGCGCCCTCCAAGCACATGAGGATCTATGCCTCTTGGAGATTAGTTCGTTATTTGGGTTTAACGCCGAGCAGGTGACTAAGGCCACCTCTTGGAGATGCAGGCATATGTGATCGAGCGAGCGAGCGAGAGAGATAATTACGTCATATTTAGAGTATGTCTGCCTGGTGATGGGGTTGCTTCTTTTACGTCACCGCCACTCTTTGACTTTCTCCAGATGTTCAGGGTTTTTACTGTTTTAATTTTTTTCTGAAGTTGAAGAAATTAATTTTTACTGAAGAAGTTGAAAGGGCCTGAAGCTGGCTAACGAACTCATCCAATGTCTTTCTCCAAACTAGCTATATCGGGTCACCTGCATGCGCTTCTGTGAACGCCACGATGTGTGTGTGTGGATGTGTATGTGTGTGTGCGTGTTAGTGCGTGCATGCACGCGCGCTCCAAACATCTCCAAGAGACACAGATCCTCATGCGCTCTCCGGGCGAATGAGGATGAGAGAGAGAGAGAGAGAGAGAGAGAGAGAGAGAGAGAGAGAGAGAGCAAATGTCTGCATGATGACGGAGTTGCCTCTTTTACGTCACGCGCCACTGACTTTCTCTAGAAGTCAAGGTTTTTTACTGTTTAATTCCTTTCTGAAAATAATTAATGTTTTACTAAAGAAGTTGAAAGGATACAAAGCTGGCTAACGAACTCATCCAATGTCTTTATCCAAACTAGCCATATCCAAAATTTCAAGTAAATAATTATAACAAAAATTGCGGACTCAAATCTGGGTCAACCGCGGACTTCCTTTAAACGGTTGTTTACTGATGTCTTAAATGAGACATTCAATTACAATATGCTCGGAGGCTCTCTTAGCCACCCCTTTAAGAAATTATTTCGCCAAGTTTCAAACGTGTGTGTATAAAAAATTAATATCGGAGATTCTCTTGTTTACATACATACGCACACACACACACACACACACATACGTACATACATACGGGCTTCGCGCCAAATGAACGTTCAGCAGCGAGGTTAGCGTAACTTGACTAGACATGACATAATTTTTATCTTGATACTTCAGTTGTTAGAGCTTTAGGCCTGCCCGCCTTTGACATCATGGACATGCCATTCTCCCCACCTCGATCCGTTATAAAATTAAAACTTTACTTGAAAAAATGGGCGGAAGTGGTGTCAGTCATTTTTATTTTTATTTTATGACTAGGCATACGCTGGCCATCCCTTTCGGAGTCTCAGTCCTCACCTGAGCTCAAGGTGCCTTTTCTACTTTATTCTAGTGCGACTGCAGCGCGCGCGTGTGTGTATGTGACATGTCACTGTCATGACCAGTTTTGTGTGCCATCAGTACTTGTCTCAACTTTTCCTCCTTCTGAGAAGGTCAGAGAAGGTCAATAAGATGTCTGCCGCATTTCATTAGCAAGACGGCCCTCCCATAAAATACGCAATAAGCATAGATGCTCGTGAGCCCATGCAGCCGCAAGGGCTCATGAGAATTTATGCCTCTTGCTGCCAAGTGTCTGATCCTGGTCCTATTTACATCTCTGCTCCCAAGTTGGAGAAAGTCATCAAGATTTCAAACAAAGATTACAAAGTCACCTCTAGTCCTCACCCCCCCCCCCCCCCCCCCCAAGACGTTTCTCACTGCCCCCACCCCACTCCCCGCCCAAGTACCCTACGGCCTACCATCGACCACTTCTCATCACACTGAAGGCGGAGAGTGGAGTCTCTTAACCCCTTCCCAGCCACTGTACGTTCATTTTGTTTCTAAAATCTTTTTTCAGTCAACGACCAAAAGTCACAACCGCACGAAGGGTCATGGATACAAATTGGTCCCAGCAAGAGGCATAGATCCTCATGAGCCCCCGCATTCGCGGGGGCTCATGAGGATCTATGTCTCTCGCAGTTGGATCGCGTTAAGGGGTTAATTTGTGGGGCTCGGACAGGTACGAAGTTCAATTTATGACCGAACGACCATGCAAACCCTCTGTGATGCAAGCACAAAGTCGTGATCATACTTCAAATACTTACACTGTGACCCTCCCCCCCCCCACCCCCCTCCCCACCCCACACACACAAAATTTATACAACAGCAATTCCTTTCCGTTCGCATAAACCTGACACACCTGTTTTTTGCACCATACAGTGTAATCCAATCTAAGTAACTGTGTGGAAGTCACTGGTAGGATTGCGTGACCATTAGTTACATTGCCTAATCGCACAGTCCCCAATGTTTTCTCACCCGGCACTGACAATGCTTACCCCTCTAAGTCTAATATTCCCCGTCTCGGGAAGCAGATGAGAGCCGGTCACTATCACCAAAAAGCACAGATTCTCATAAGTCCCTGCGGTCGCAGCCGTCCATGAAAATCTATGCCTCTTTCGTAATGGGACATACAACGATACAAGCATGGCCCAACGTGCTGTCACAGTAAATGATCCACGACTCGGTCAGCGTGACGGTCACGTCGCTGACCCCGTAAATTATCTCCCAAAACTGAATAATTTGTCTTGTCATAGATCTTACAGGTAGTTCGCGGGCAACGTTGCACAATGTGATTTCTATTGGGGGAGTGTTTGTGTGTGTGTGTGTGTGGGGGGGGGGGGGGGTGTTCGGGGAGTAGGGTTGTGCATGGGGAGCGTGTGTGTGAGCGCGCGCGGGGAGGGGGTGGTGTGCGTGGGTGGGTATAAAAGCTGCAAGGTTCACTATTATACACGTTTGTATCCAGGCAGAAAAGACGGGTTTGTTCAGATAGCGTGTCCGTTAACCCATTAGATCCTGAGACTGATTTTTTTAAAAAAATTGCTTATTGTCCTATAAAGGCTACGTTACAGATCAGGAGAAAGATCAACCATTTTAGTTCAAGGGTGGTGCCAGAATAGCCTGGCGCCTGAGGCGCCAAGCTATTCCGGCACCACCCTTGAACAATCATAGTCAAATTATAGTTCAAGCAGTAGTGTATCAGATGAAAAGGGTTAAAAGGCCAAAAGCAAACTGGCACAGTTGCAGTGTGCCTGAAATGATCAGTGTTCAGGTCGTACTCCATGTGGTAATAGCTGTTCCTGTCCCCATAACCCACCCGTCTCAGTGGGCCGTTCATTATCACTCCGGTGACGTGGACGTAAAATCCTTAACTAAGCAATAATGTTCCGACACATTCTGGTAGCGCGTGAGAAACAAACAAGTCCCTGACGCATTTTTTAAAAACCCATATCATAATGAGGCTAAAAGCTTCAAATTTGTACACTGCCATATGCAAGCTACATTATAGTACTTACACTTAAGATATCGACCAATGGCTTTAGTTCAAGGGTAGTGACAGAATTGCTTGGCGCCTAGAGGCGCCAAGCTATTCTGGCACTACCCTTGAACTATTTTAGTCAAACTTATTTCACACACTGGTGTATTCGAATGATAAGGTTGGTTGGTTGTACGTTGCTTAACATCCAGACAACAAGAATTTCTCAGGAGGTGTCTGCACTGCTTGTGAAAAACAAAAACAAAAAAAAAAATAAACAGAATATTGAATGTATGTCGCCAGTCGGTCTAATACACTAAATAAACCTAAGACCATTTAGCAACACACATCCAATATCTAGAGCTACAGGAACCGCAGACAAGAGGGAGAATTTAAAAAAGAAAAATACAGGTAGACAGAAACCACATGCCCCAGAATAGAATGGAAAAACCACCATGTGGGCCACCCAAGTCCTCCAGGGCAGACCCAGGCCGAATCATAAGGGTTAATATCGGTGCACCGGATACATGCGCATTTTATTTCTTCCTTGAGCCCTCAGGTGAGTCACTAGGTAATGTTTTTACTACGCTGATGACACAGAGTCATCGTGATATTGACTCGACTCCACAATATACGCCTTTCAAAAGCACGACCTATGGGTTACCTGATCTGTTTGTGTGGCTGATAAGATCGCGCAGTTCCACAATGTTCGAGGGACACCTTACATTAACTGAATTTCCAAAGACGTGTGTACCAATGGAGGCAGCGTAAAATTTTCTGCGGATAGTTTACAGGGCCAAACAGCCCGAGGTCACTGGTAGCAGACTATGCTTCTGAAATCTTTGTAACTCAACGCCAAAAGAACCACATCCACAGTGATACAAAGAAAATAGATAAACAGTGGCTCAACCATAGTGATACAAAGAAAATAATCTATGAACAGCCCCCGCAGAGGATCAGTCTCTCTTGCAGATGGATCTTGTTCCTTTTTTCTCTATAGTGAAGGGGTTACAACTGAATTTACAGCTGTGTCGGCCTCAAATCCATTATTATTACAAAACAAATGTTGATTTTACTGTCTGGTTTCTATGATATATTTTTTAATGAAAAATGAAAGGTCAACCCATTTAGCCCCGAGTCTCTACAGCAGGAGATTGATTGACCATGATAATTCATGGGTAGTGCCAGATTAGCTTGGCACTACCCTTGAATTATCATGGTCAATACATCTCCTGCAACTGGTACATAGTCATTAGGCAACACCTCCAAAATTTGTGAAATGAGACCTTGGGGCTAAAAGGGTTAAACTGGCGGAACGTGTGCACACGCCAAACCAACCCCCTACTACCTGCACAAGAATACCTGGAGCTGATTTCACCTGACAATAGTTGACTTGGAGACCTGCTATAAATCACACTTGACATTCGTTATATAGAGAGAGAGAGTTAGAGAGAGAGAGAGAGAGAGAGAGAGAGAGAGATCTTGACAGTCCATCACTCAGCTTCTTACATCTGCAAAAGACAGATTCGCATGGGTCCCTGCAGCCGCAGAGCCCCATGAGACCCTAACCGCTTATGAACCTAGTTACTATTCCGCTCTTTCTGGATTTGAGTGTATTATTTTAGGGTACACCTACAACTCTTAAAGGAAATGTCAAGTTGAAAAACGGCAGGTCACAAGTTAAGTGAATTTCACTTTACTGGGTTTCACAAGACCTCAAGACAGAGGAGAGTCTGTTTCCACCTGTAGGAAGGTGGCTGACGCAGATTTTATTCAAGGGGACTTTCAGATACTAGCAAAGGCAGGATAGGAAAAGTTGAAATAGAAACCTGTCAGCACATCACTAATTAGAACGCCATTGGTTTTGACAAAGAGAAATAAAACTTACAAAAGTTGTTTGACAATTCTTTTAACAGTCTGGCATTTTGTTTAACTGTGAAAAAAATATGTAGAAAGTTAACTGTCACTAGCAACAAGAATTTATACCAATAATAGTATACACAATTATTACTATATACCATAATAGCACCACCGCCAGTAAAACATGTACACATGCCCATGGTTTATAACAATAATTCATTCACTCGCAAAACCAGTAACAGCTGCATTTTTGGTTTTCATTCTACTGCAACACTTTGATACGAACCAAATGTGTTGTCCAAACATTAAAGAAACACTACACAACTGCAAGAGGCATGGATCCTCATGAGCCCCCACAGCCTGTGGGTGCTCATGAGAATCTGGTCTCTTGCTGACCCCATTTTTTATCTGCATAACTCAAGTCAAGGGTACACAGTGAGATTTTTCTGTGATGTTGTGACCAACATCTGCTGTAAACTCGAAACAGGATCTAGATGATTATCATGCATGCTAGGTTGTTTACTGCACCCTGACATCGACATAATTTTTTTTTTTAACCCTTTTAGCCCTGACGCCCGACAGCAGGTGATGGATTGAGCATAATTCAAGGGTAGTGCCAGAATAGCTTGGCACCTGAAGGCGCCAAGCTAATCTGGCACTACCTTGAATTATCATGCTCAATCCATCACCTGCAACTGATACACAGTCATTAGGTAACACTAAAATTTAGCAAGTGGGACCGTGGGGTTAAATGGATTAACAATAACAGATTGAATATATATTCAATTTTACTTATTAGGCTAAAAAAAAAAATACAACAAACTCGTGCATAGTTGTCAAGTAAATAAAACTGCCATCAATGCTGTATACATCATTACATATGTAAATTAGTATTAATCATTATTTCATATGTACACGTGTAATGGTGTATACAGTTATTTTCAATGATGTGACCACAACGATAAATTATGTACACCATCACTGTCTTACTGATAACTTCAGTACTTTTCTGTTTCACATGACCAACAGACAAAAATGCTCATAGTCATACCATAATGCTTAGGTGTGGCACTTAAAATGTCACACAGTGAGGAGAGGTTAAACCTGAACTAACATAAAACTTACGCAGTAAGAAACATTTTCATAATTGTCTTTGATTTTTTTTAATCACCTGTGACAATTAAATTGCTCACATAATTTATAAAATTAACACATTCAGCCCTGGCATGTCCACTACAATGTTAAAAAGATCTGGATTGACCGTGACAGTTCAAGGGTTGTGCCAGCCAAGCAATTACCATGGTCAAACTATCTCTGTTATGTAGTCTTTAACTCATTCGAGACGTGCCACCTACGGATACGCAGCAAACCGCGGCATATCCATAGGTGGCACATCTCAAATGAGTTGTTTTAAAAAAAGTTTCAAGTCTGGGAATTGTGACCCTATGCCTCAATGTATGTCTCATAAAAGTCATATTCCTGAAGTGAACAGATAAATCCTACAAGGGCACACACAGTCAGCTATTACCATTTCCCTCTCAAAGAGCAAACAGTTATGGTATGGTCAGCAGAGTATAATAATTATAATACCCACAGGTTCTAAACAGGGTCAAAATCTGTACTGACTATAATGTACTTTGTGCATTCTGATACAGTCACTGAGTTTCAAATTGTGATGTGAAAACACATTTGCTTCTCTTCTTCTATTTTTTTAACCCATTATATCCTGAGGCTGATTTTATAACATTTGCTTATTGTCCTATGAAGACTAGGAGTTAGAACCATTTTAGTTCAAGGGTGGTGCCAGAATAGCTTGGCGCCTCAGGTACCAAGCTATTTTGTCACCACCCTTAAATTATCATAGTCAAACTAATTTCAAGCAGTAGTGTATCAGGATGAAAAGAGTTAATACATTGGTAATACGTTTATTGGTATACGATACATTGGTTTTTAAGTCCCTTCTATTTATAGAAAGGACTTTTTAGGATGACCGGGTCGTCGTGGGGTGAATTTAGTAGCATATCCATGTCGTAAAAGGCGGGCAGGCCTAATCCTCTGACAACTGAAGTAACAACATAAAAATTACGTCATGTTCGGTGCGGGAGATCGATCGCCAATCTCACTGCTGAACGTAAATTTGTCAGAAAACACCATATGTGCGTATGTATGTGTGTGTGTGTGTGTGTGTGTGTGTGTGTGTGTGTGTGTGTGTGTGTGTGTGTGTGTGTGTGTGTATGTCTGTGTAAACACGAGAATCTCCGATATTGCTGTACGCACAAGCTTGAAACTTGGTGAAATACTTTCTTCAAGGGGTGGCTAAGAGAGCCTCCGAGCATATTGTAACGGGATGTCTCTTTCAAAACATAAAACACAGTTTATAGAAAGTCAGTTGACACAGATTCGAGTCTGTAATTTTTTTCATATTTACTTGAAATTTTGGATACAGCTAGTTTAGAAAAAGACATTGGATGAGTTCGTTAGCCAGAGTTGTATCTCTTAAGCTTTTATAATAATAATTCATTCATTTTTGCAAGTTTTGGATCCACTATATACTCCCATTAAACTGTCAGCCCTGGAAGAGCCTGTGTGGAACAAAACAGTCAGCACTGAAAGAGGCTGCGTGCCTGCTTTCTGATGATGTGAAACATCAATTTCATCACTGTGTACACAGAGTCGTGAGACTAGTGATGCCATGATGTCAAATTATAGGGAGGTCATTTTACTGCTCATGCTATATTTTATCAGAATTCCTGTCCCTACTCCAACCCACAGAGCATACTAATGGCGGGAGATGCCGTGTGTCCATCTTTATTTGTGTGTGCCGGCGTGTGTGTTGATCAGAGGTTGGCTTAGAGAGGATGGAAATGGATCATAAGGATAAGCTTAAAAATAAGAACAACTCTGAATGTTCCTAAAAGAAAAACGCATGTGAGCTCCAAACAATACGGTAGACTTTGGGATGAAATCCTCATGGGGAGATATTTCAACATCAGAATCAGATCAAAGACCAAAGGTAGTGACCCTTGACAGCGAGGACATCTCTCATATAGAAGGGACTGTCATGGTTCATCCCATATTGTTATTCTATGTTGTAGCTGGGGCGAAAATACATTTATGACTCAGGCTTGCCCTTTGGTGTGACCTGTTCCGGTAAAATCAGTAAAGTTTGCCTCTTTTATCCCGAGTCATGTCGCTTCAGTTTTGAGCGAAGTCCACTAGCAATGTCATTTGAGACTGGAGACAAGGGCATGTCCACCAAGGCGTGACCGTTGGGAGTTTTTTTGGGGGAGGGGGGTGGGGCGGGGGGGGGGGGGGGCACTAGAATGCACATACGACGCGTCTCCTCTAACCGGCAGTTTCCCAGGTAAGACACATACCGAAGCTCATGAGAATTTATCTCTTGATAGATGGCACTAACTGCGATCCATCTCCCGCGCCGAACACCAGAAAAAATGAAAGTGCTGCATTGCTAAGACTTGTATATACTGATTTGGGACAATCCGGCCGGTGACATTACTATACAACTGATGTAGTCCCGACAAACGAAAGTAGCCGCCCGACACGCACAGATCACTAAAACGGATTCTAAATCTGATGACAGGTCAAATCTTCTATTTCAAATTTCATAAACAATTAACAATTGTTCGGCACACTTAAACGTATATACTGTGCCAGTACGCCAAGATATGCGACGTATGCAGCAAATCGCTACATGCACTACGAAACTGTGTAGTAAAAAAAAGTAGGCAGGTCGCTAAACCGCATGACCAAGATTCGCAGCGTGGGAAAAATACGACAGGTTTACTGGAAAACGACAAACAATGACAGTGTACTCACAGTTGAAGGCTCCCTCTGACTGCTTGCTGCCGTCGATAGCGACGAAGATTTTTCTTTCAGCCATGTTGCAGAAGTTTGTGTCGGTTCGGCTACCTGCGCTCTCGCTGAATGAGGAAACAGACTCTTCTTCTTCTTGCGTTACGCCGGTGTCAAGGTCGTTTGAACGTCAAATGACGTCAATGGCTGGTGGTGCAGTTCGCGCGGTGGCTAGGTGAAAAGTGCTCCTTCACTCTAGACACACTGTAAGCCACTGCGCAAAAAAAAAAAAAAAAAAAAAAAAAAATCGCAGTTTTTGTTAGTTTATTCAGTTGTGAAAATGGCAAACGTTTAATAAAATATCAACTACGTAGAACGCCGTACATGACTTGTGTCTAGTGCTATATCTGAGTTCAGTACTCACAAGTACTCCGGTTGATCCGTAGTCTTAGTCCTGGCTTTGAGGAACTGCCGAACTCAGTGATCGGTAGAAATAAAAAGGGGTGGGGGGGGGGAGGGTGGGGGGGAGTGAGACGGGGTAGGGTTGGGGAGGGCTACCAAAGAAATAGGCTACCCTCTATACTCTTTGGCCGCCGCGCCGGCAGCCCAGTCGCGGCCGCGCGGGCCCAACTCAGATCTAGGTCCGTCTTCCACCCCAGCCAACCCCCCCCCCCCCCCCACCCCCCACCCCGGCCCCTTTTCACTGAACAGCCAGTACCGGTAATTACTTATCGGCAGCCCTATACGGCACCTCAGTTCCCCGGTCAATGTCAGTGCAAAAAGCCATCGGGCCGATGCATTTAGTCTCCGGCAGACTGACTCGAGTTTGCACTGCCGTGAACCTATTCAGTGTGAGTATAAACAACGCGCTATTCTACGCCGTAAAACCGGGACGGTCGTCGAATCATCGCGCGTGTGGGACAGCCATGGCGGGTGTCAGGTTTGGGGCTTGGTGGTCGCGATTTTATCCCGGCTGCGTATAAGGTAAACTAGCAGCATCAGTAGAGGCAATACTAGCCGGCCACAAGATACACTAAATACAAATTCGTATGACTGCGCCTACTCAGGCGGATGACGCGTGATGTGACTCTTGCCGGCAGCAGTGTCCGCGTCAGTTTCGCCTGTGTTGAAGTTTTCAAGTTAATCACCGCAACCCGATTAAGCTACGTAAACATAGCAACATGAAGGTAAGTCGACTCAGAAATACACATAGCTTTTCACAAGCCCGGCCGGCCCCGCACTCTGCGCGGAAGTATTGAAGATCTATGCCTCTTGGAGAGTTTTGTCTATGGTTACTGATAGGCGAACATTGCTAAAGTATAGTGAATGCCATCTGTCCGATGTAAAAACAAGAATATATTTATCCTTGTGAAAGTATGCGGTAACAGTGGGATGAATGTGTATTGATAGGTTTATCAAGTTGTCTCTGTGCACATCAGTCGGAACAGAGTAGAACCTTCTGCCGTACCACTCTGACGGCAATTTCGCTGAAAGCCTTCAAGGCTGACTCTAGCATCATCTTGTACTGCCCCCAACCCTCCATCAAATAACAGCCCTGTCCAAGCCCATGTCAGTATATAGTTTTAATTTGTAACCTGGCTTTTACATTTCTGAGTTTATTCAGAGGTGAACCCGCCCATGCCCGCATATGCGCCTCAGCAGATCCACGTATATTCCGTAGTGAACCCGACTTTGTCTTTACCAGAACGAAAGATGGGACAAAAGTGTGTACATTGTTTACTGAAAAACAAAAGAAACGGCTGAAACTCACTGCAAACCACAAAAGCAAGCTCCAGTCCCTCCCCTCAGATGATGAGAGGAAAAAGACAATTTATATACACCCCCTAATTCCATTGTTTTTTTTACCACAAATCGCTCATCTAATAACACACCCCGTTTTTCCCCATATTTTCCCATAGACAAAGGGATGTAACTTTTGGTTATAAGCACAATGACATACACAGTTACTTCCCTTAGAACTGAAACGCGCACACACCGCCGACGGCTCATGGCAACGGTCACGTGTTAGTTTGTAAACACCAAGCCGGTCGTATTTCTTTCTGTTAAGCGGGCTTTGTAGGAGACAGACGTGTTTTGAGGACTGACTTGATTCTCAGAGGTGATATTCAGTGATCGATAAATCTTGTGAATATATACGACGGTAAGATCGATAGATTGCGTGTTAATTTGTGTTATTTAGAAACAAGACAGGCGGCCTCGCGGTTACTGCATTGCGCTAAGTCATACTGTTCAATAGTTAACCAGACCGGTCTAGTTTTATTTACCCAGGCTACACTCACTAACATTCGCTCATTTCAGAAAATGAATTGGACTCAGGAAGAGGTGTCAATCTTGCGATCTCATGGTGAATACCATGAAAAAATGACCGCTTTCATTTTTTCCGTGTTGACAAAAGCTCCGGAATTTTGGCTTGAAAAACCGGGAAAACCACTCGGAAATTTGAGTGATATACTCAACAGTGGTTCTAAAAAACAAAAGACAAATAAAGAACCAAAAGAACTTAATTTGTTCTTTAGACAAAATCTTTCTGATGGCAAGCCGCCTGCGTGCAGTAGAGTAGAACAATGTGATTTGACTATATTTACTTTAGACATGTTAAAAAAAATTTGGAAGATGGCTACAAAATACTTCAGGAAACCAAACGCCTAAACATTTCAGCTTCAATCTGCTATGGAGAGTGGCTAATCCAGGGTGACGAAATCCATAAAATTCAGAAAATACGAAAACAAACTAAATTGAACTGGCCAGATTGGCTAAAATTAAACGTAAAAATTTCCAAGTCGTATGCTCATCGGTTGTGTGTTCTAGCCAGGCTGCTACGAGGGTACCCCAAATTTCATTTTCTTGCACTGTCTTTCCGAAAGGTGTTTAGTTTGCGGGAGCAAATTGAACAAATGCTGAAAATACAGGAAATAGCCGATTTTTGGAAAAACCCCTGACGCTGGTCTGTAACCTTGTTTATTGTTTGTTTGTTTTGTTTGTGCAAAGGCTCTGGCGTGGCTTAAAAGGCCCGTAACCTACTGTTTTGAACGGTTCATAAACTTGTTCAGTACTGAAATTGAACAAAAGTGATTGGCACGACCAAAAGAACCATAATATTACTGTTTAAGACAAAGGCTCTGGCGTGGCTTTAAATGCTTGTAACCTTTTGTTTTAAACGGTCCGTAACCTTATTCAGTACTGAAATTGAACAAAAAGGCTCTGGAGGACCATAATCTTATTTGTTTTGTTTGTGTTGTCACGTTGCACAAAGGCTCTGGCGAGGTCTAACTACTCGTAACCATGCTTTTTATGTTTGCATTATCCCAAATGTTATGGACCAAGTGTGAGGTGTTTCACGGCGCTCATGCAAGTAGCTTGCTTTTTGCAAGTGAATTGAAAACGGATTTTACATAGGTTTTAGCAACAGGACTGACGGTGGGGTATACCTGTAGCACACTGGCAAAGAAAGATGATTTTGGCTTTGTATCTGAATAATTGATTTACAAAACAGCACCCTGGTCAGCCCACTTGTAGCACGCTGTCAAAGAAAGATGTTTTATTGGCATTGTATCTGAATAATTGATTTTATAAATTACTCTGTGCCCTAGTCAAGCCTTCAAATCAATGGTATCTAACGTAAACACATGACGTATGTCCTTAGCGAATCGTCCCCCACTGGGGGACAGGTATCTAACGTAAACACATGACGTATGTCCTTAGCGAATCGTCCTCCACTGGGGACCGGTATCTAAAGTAAACACATGAGGTAGAGCCTTAGTGAATCGTCCCCCACTGGGGACCAGTATCTAAAGTAAACACATGACGTAGAGCCTTAGTGACTGGACGAAGTGTGCAGTGCCGATTTGAGTACACAGCCTGTGTATCGCGTGTCATACGGTGTGGCGAAGCCTGACGGTGTTTTGCGGACGAGTCTACAATATTCATGCAAAATAAAGATTTTGTGTTTGTTTGTCTGTTTGTCTATGCGTGTGTGTGTTTGTAGGTATGTGTGCGTGTGTGTGTGCGTGTGAGCGTGCATGAGTGCATGTGTTTGTCTGTGCGAGTGCGTACGTGTATGTGTATGTATGTGTGTGTATGTGCCTGTATGCGTGTGCGTGATTATGCGTGTGGGAATGCGTCTGCCTGTAATGTGTGTGTGTGTGTGTGTGTGTGTGTGTGTGTGTGTGTGTGTGAGTATGTAAATCCCGTAAACCGGGGACACACATGGGTTATATACCCACAACCGGGGACTTCCAGTAAACGGGGGACGTCCCCAGTTTGTATGGTTAGTGTGTGTGTATGTATGTGTGTGTGAGTGAGAGTGCGAGTGTGTGTGCGAGTGAATATGTGTGTGTATGCGTCTGTGTTTACGTGAGTGTGTATATGCGTGAGTGTGTATATGCGTGTGTGTGTATATGCATGTTTTTTAACATTACCTCTGTGTCAATACCTCAAAACACACAATTATTTTAATAATAATAATAATAACCACACACACACACATGCACACACACACACACACACACACAAATTATCATAAGCACTTGATATCATTTTTTTTTTTTTACCTACAGATACTTGATAACAAATTTCCAAAGTCACCTATAACTGACAAATTACTTTTCAGGTAACTTTTTTAAGTATGTGGACCTTTTTAAGTTAGTTGACACAAGAAGTTATAAGTGTCTTAAAATAAGAACTTATAATTTCTTATAGGAACTTAAACATAAGAAATTGTAAGTTCTTGACTCAAGTCACAACTTAAGTCACAACTTACTCAGACAGATTTGTTAAGATACAAGGACAATGAAAAAACTTTTTTTTTTAGTAATAGTCTGGTGGTGGAGCTGATGGGGTTAAATAGTTAGGTGGCATGTCATCTTTCTGTGAAGTGTATGACATTATTAAAGGATTACCAAATCTAATTTTTATTTGTTTAAAAGATTGTGTAGTTTTTCTGTGGTTTCCTGAAAACCAATCTTTTTTCCCCATCTCTAAAAAAGAAGCCTTTAGTTCTTCAACATTCACAGGAGATTGACTACGCATTTTATTCTGTATTTCAGACTTCTGTTTTTTGTAATTATTTAAATCATCCTGGGCCCGCTTAAATTCATCATCACTAATATTATTATCATTCAATGCCTTACTGATAATAAGTTTCATACTGCTCAGCTTCGCACCCGCCAAAGTACTCAACGCTTCATGTTTCTGTAATTTCATGTGAAACCTCTTGTTTAAGGCTTCCAAACCAAAGCATGCCAGGCATGTAGCAACGCTAACACCCTCAACTGCAATTCCAATTAAACTTCCAATTCCTGTGGCAAACAGAAAAATACCCCCCACAGAACAACCAGCTGATACTGCACCAACAGCCATTGAAGTATTTTGTACAGAATTAAAAACGGTCTGATACCGTCTTTTACACCTAGTGTACCTTGCCTCTTCACTTTCCAAATATTTCAAAGCTTCTGTAATATTTATTAATCTGAATGCGTCTGCCGGTAATGTTTTATCTGATGCAATTGGCACAGCTGTCGCATGTTGATCAGGCACAAATGATGACACAGTCTCATGCGTCGGTAGTTGCGGATAGAAGTTTTAAAATTTGTTATTCACAAATATTTTTTAAAAAATTTAATCAGTGATTACATTTTGCAACTCTTCAAAAGTATACAATTTGTTAGCATAATAAAATGCAACAAGATCAATGTGTTCAAGGTTTATGTAACTTAGACGAACAAAAGTTGTTTTGTCGACCACCACCTTGACAGCGGGAATACTGCTCGAAACATTAATAACATCTACATTTTTTGTAATAGCAATAAAGACCTTTGTTGATTGTGATACTGTTTCATCCCATGTAAGTTTTATTCCCTGTGCAATATTTGCCTCTTTCACAGAAGCTATAGATCTCAAGATAATTTCAAATACTATTGTCGCTTCTCTAGCCACGACTAAGCTTGCTGGCATAAACACAACAGAAGTATCTGATCTTCCCTTTCTAGTTGTAAGAAGATACCGTCGTTTCTCATAATTTTCAACTTTCAGTTTATCTCTGCTATTGTTGTCTGGGGCAAAGCTTGGAACAAGGCTTACAATCAGCGGCCCAGAATTAACAACCTTCCTAAACACTAGGGCGCCTTCGTCATCAGTGTATACATAAGGACTAATAAATTCAATCTTTATGTCCCAGTCAATTACGGGTGCTGGTGCCGGCACAGGTGAAACAACCTACTTATTTCCCACATGTATTAAGTTGTAGGGCATATTATTTACAAGATTAGGTGCAACTGGTACAGTAACATCACGCAGCTGACCAAGTTTAGGAATCTGTCTTTCACCGTCTTTCATATCAACAATTACTTTTCGCTTGTACATACCAGTCGAATCAAGTTCAAAACCATATATTTCTCCAATTTCCCCTTCCTTCTCAAAATCCTGTACATCTGCCAAATCTTTCAACTCTGTTACTGGACATGCAACTGGTATGATTCTCGGCTTTGGACCAGCACTCATTTTTATAAACAAAAATAAAATTATTTAACTTCTAACACTACACTAAAATCATGCATAACAACTGGTTTGTCATCTTGATTAGTTACAGATATACACAGTGACTCAAAGAAACTAGAACCTAATTTCTTAAACTGCGCAGGAAATCTAACAACCACACTTTCGCAATAGGGTGCAGTTCCAGCTGGCACACGTCTCAACAAAGTTGAAGGGTTTCCATTGTGTACATTCTCAGTCGTGTTTAGTTCTTTTAAATACACATTAAATACTGTGTGTACTGCCAAATAAACAGGACATCTGCCAGTTATTTTTTGTTTTTTGGGTGCAATTAGACCATCTGACTGTTTCCAATCTTCATCATCTGGAAATTTTTAAAATGTGCAATAAAAACCAAGTAAAGTTACAAGAGCATTTGATAAAGAAAAATGACTATCTTTTGGAAATTCTAATGTAACAAGTAGGTTAGCTGGATTTAAAGTTGCTTTAATTTTAAATTTACTTTGAAACCATTCAGCTATAGTACAAAAGTCATAATACCCAGCTGGTAAAGTTTCAGTCATACCATAAAAAAAATACTTTATAACTTGTATCATCTGTTACATTAAACCATTTTACTGTGTAGAACATTTCATGGATAGCTATAGCCTTGCTACCATCTCGATTATCAATCCCATTAGTTAACCACACTGGTTTGCTAGTATCAAGATTTGTTAAGGTAATAAACATTTTTATTATCTCATATAAAAAAGGATGGAATTTAAATCACCAACCATTACCAGTACAAACTCATTTCAATTTAATGTGAATGCCAAATATAATGTTGCACCTACTTATGAACAGAAAATAATTCAACTAAATCAGCTCGACATAGCTGTAAGTGAACAAGATCTATTTCAAGTCAAAGTACCGAATCCCTTTGACCATTACCTAAACCCTCCAATAACAGATGATGTAACTGCAAGAAAGTGGTCTTCAAGTCCACTACAGATGTTTCAAAACCAACTTAACTTTGCTATACTGTGTTCTACTATAGGCTGTGGTGTTTCATTCACAGACCACTTAAATCACTCAAACAAACTTATTAGGTCAGTATATCGTTTTCATGTTTATTACCAGCTTAGACGTATACTGTCAGAACTTCATACACCACTGCCCACTGAATCCAGTTTCAACAGGTTTAACAACCCCATGGATATGAAAGCGTTTGAACGCATATGTAATGAATTTAACATCAGCCCCCGGTATGACTTCACACAAAAACTTGATGATCACAACGGCATGGGTACATTGTATTATGCTATGAGTCACAGACAATACCCTCAAGATTATTACCCTGGTTACACTTCATTCTCATCAAAATCACAAGTCTGGTTAGGATCAATTGAACAGAAACAGTCTAATGCCTGGACCACATTTATTTTAGACAAGAGTGACGGGTTTACTCAAGCAGGAGTCGAGCGCGTAAATGAGTCTATCAAAACATATGTCTGGTGTATATTAGGAGCACAATCACTAACAAAATCGAATATATTAAACGGGAGTGGCAAATTTGAAGCACAAAAACAATTTCTTGCTAATCTTGAAGATTCAATTAATTCAGTGGTTGATCTCCCATCAAGCATACAGCGTTACCAAGACGTTCTCAGATATGCGAGATCAAAAGTTGACTTTGTAGTTGGCATCGGGTTATACATGTTGCCATCTGACCTTCAACTCCAAATGGGTACAATAACAAATTATAATAATGAAATCATTGTTGCAGGTCGTGATCAAAAATTAGGACTCAATCAATCTGTAAACTTAAGAGCAACAACCACACATGTTCAGTCATTAAAATCATTACAGACGGTAACACCCCCGGCCCCGGCCCCAACACCGGCGCCCATACAACCAGTACAGTCAACCCCGGACACACATGAGTCAGAGAGAACTGCATTGGTAATAGGCCTAACGGGATTAGGGGTTTTACTTCTTTATCTGTTTCATTAAATAACCCACCATCAACCCTCCTACTGTAACCAAAAAGACCCACACATGTTCTGCCATAAACCCTACTACCTTTGCTGCAGTATTGATCAACCAACTGACAACATTTCCAATTATACCAGGCAAAGCATCCATTGCTTTCAGAGCCAATTTCTTAAGCAAGTCTGATATGTGAGACAGTTGTTTCTTTACCCATGACTGTAAATCTTTTGGGTCTGTGGGTGCTGGTGGTGCTGGCAGACCTGGCGGTGCCGGGGTTGGACCCCCACCAACCCCGGAGACAGCTAACACAACAGTACTGATAATAAATCCAAGAGCTGTAATTAAACTCGCAATTGTGATACCTTGTTCTCTGAAAAGTGTTTTCAATCTCTCAGCCAGAGTTGTGTCTTCGTGAAGTATTTTCTGAATAGTTTCTCTAATCCTGTTAACTTGTGATTTCAGTTTTTCCCTCCCAATACTAATCACTTCTAACCGCCCTGATCTTTCTATCTGCAAATCATTTAATCTGTGTTGTATTCTTTCTTTCATTTCTGTGTCAAGATTCCCATTGTCTGCGGTAGCCAGTTTCTCTTTTTCACGTTCTATGTGTTTATCAAGCTCACCTAGTTTGGCAACATTATTTACCATCTCACCTCTTATTGTCTGCAGTGATTTATACAAGCCCATAATCTCCCGCATTGACAAAGGTGGGTTATCTATTGTTTTCATAGCATCATTTATTTGTCCTTCAGTAAATGAGGTTTCTTGTATTACTGTGTTTGCTATTTCTGGTAGGCTTGTTACAGGTGCCATTTCAATTTGTTGCCCTGTTGGTAACCTTGTTTGTGTGTCGTGAAGAACACTAACCAGTCTTGGTGTGACAGGAGACCCACCAATACCAAGTTGACGCAAGGCGCCAACACCACCTTCATTTTTGATTGTACTTAAAGCCCTAAACTTACCAGGGTCTTTTTTGTTAGTCAATAGTACTTTTCCTTTGTCAACAGTATTTAAATATAAATGACCCTTGCCATCAAGTTCAAACTGATTAGGATCTATGTTGTCTGGGCGGTCACCAACATGATCATAAAACGAGTTCACTTTGGTTTCTAAAAGTTCGTGACGTAAACTGTAAATATTTCTTGTACCTGTCATATCTGACATATCTGTTGTATTACCAAAATCATTCATGTCATCCATTTCAAAATCTTCATGATTAAATCCTCCCGCGGCCATTGTTTTATTAATTTAATATTTTTTATTGTGCATAATAAAAATGACAACATCTTACGGATCAAAGTTAGACCCATACAGAAAACTATGTGAGCCTCTTGGTGTTAATGGCATTAGACAATCAATCGTCATCACAAACAATCCAAGTACCATAGACCAGAACCAAACACTTACAGTCAAGTTTCCAAATTTAGGCCCCAGTGACGTTATTGTTCCTGGCACTGCACGCCTTGCATTTAATATTGAACTTTCATCAGACACAGATGTAAACAGAACACTAGTTAACAGTCTAGGCAGAGCAATTGTTAGAACTATTAAAGTAAAACTTGAAGGACAGGAAGTGTTTAGTCTTGACGATGCTGATGTGTTTTACTGTTACAAAGATTTGTGGCTCACAAGAGAAGAACGAGAGGATCGTATTTACCAAGGCATACAGACAGATAATATTACCAAACTTCAAATCGATGCCGGAGACAAATCAACCACAGCAGCCAAAGACGTTATTATGGCCGAAACATATGGAACCAGATTTTACATTCCACTTGAGTTTGAAATTCTAACAGCTCATTTGCCTTATTACCAAGGAGCACTGAATGACCATCTGAGTTTTGAACTAACCTTCAATGACTACTCCAAAATTATAAAATCATCTGCCACAGATGCAACATATAAGATTTCTAACATTTCCTTGGAATATGAAATTGTCACACATGATTATTTAGCTACTCTCATTCAAAATCAGTACAAGTCACAACTGCCAATTTATTATGACAGGGTGATTAGACATAGTTTAATGCATAAAGACAAGAGCGACACAATGTGGAACATAAACTTGAACACACCTGCCAGATCACTGAAAGGTATACTTATGCTGTTTGTTGAACCAGCGGCTCCATACAAACGGGATTCAGAAAAATTCTATAATCCAAAGATTACACATTTGTCTTGTACAATCGAAGGCCGTCCTAATCAAGTGTATGCTTCAGGTTTGTTACCTTATCAACACTACGATGAGATCACAAAGTATTTTGCGGGTGGAAGGATTAGAGATAAACCTGCAAACATTGTGTGCAAAGATTTACATCTGTATGACGTAAGGATTGGTCAATACCTTACAAATAAGTATGCTCTTTGGCTACACCTTCGTAGTACAGATGATGATTATCTTCATGCATCAGGTCGAAAGGTTGAAAACGGCAGTGACGGGATTACAATTCAGATACAAAAAAAGGTTGAAACCGCTGCAGCAATAAATATATATTTGTACCTGATTTATGACGCACAACTGAGCATAGAAGAGACCAGACTAAAGGGTGTCATGTATTAAAATTATATTGTGTATTAAAATGAACCGGAGCTTGATGACATTTGACCCACACTGTGGATTGTTTTGCGGTGCCAAAGGGTGTGGTAAAACTGAATTTGTACTTAATCTCTTACAAACAAGATACATCCATCATTTTGAAAACATTGTAATATTTTGTCCTACTATTAAACACAACAAAGCTTATCACAACCGTTTATTCATTTGGACTGACAGCAACATATACTTAGTTGACCCTGAGAAAAAACTGAATGACTACCTACAATATTTTTACAAGCAATTTGAAGGGCAGCCAACGTTGTTTATTGTTGATGACTGCTCAGCAGAGAAAGACATTGTCAAGAAGAGAAACACATTAGCAGAACTTGCTTTCAGTGGCAGACACGCAAATGTAAGTGTATGGATTCTCACTCAGAAATATAATGCTGTACTGAAAGATTTTCATGAGCAGTTAAAGTTTATCTGTTTGTTTTACTGTAAGGACCGTGACAGCTTTGAAGACTGTCTCAGGGAAAACGATGTCATACCAAATAAGCAAGAACGAGATGATGTAAAAAATAAACTGAAATCAACTAAGCAGCTAAAGCTCATTTTAAAGACAGATCAGCCCACAGGGTATGTGTTAGTAAATTAATTTATTCTTTTGTTTGTCCAATAAAAAATGACAGACGGACAAATCATACAAGTGATTGATATCTCACACTGCTTCAAAGATGTTGTGCACTTTACTGATTTAATAACATCACCCAAACAGACTTACATAAGCCTTTCAGCACCATCGGAAATATATGCTACATATAGTGTGACTTTGGATTATGTTGATGAGCTTCCAGATGTGGAGCGCATGACAATTGATTTAAAGACACCTACTTTTAAAGTTGATGATACCAACTATGGTTGGTTAGGGGAAGTTTGTTATAGCATATTTAAGCAACTACGTAAACTAAATGTTCATATTAACAGTGTTACAGTTAATAAAGTGGTATTACACAAGGTGAGCCAGCGGTAATATTTTTTCATTTATTATTTTGTCAGACAAATAAAAATGACGGACAATGTTCAAAGCCCATCAGGCTCATCAGGCTTAAGAAACGTGTTTCACACAACAAACTTGCCTATATCTAATACAATTAATGTTTATGAATCAATAGAAAACTCTTTTTCTGTCATACAAGATAATCTTCTCACAGGCAGTGTGAAGATTCGGATTGTTGCTAAAATAGAATTTACTAGAGTAGACGGTGAAGTGATTGTATCATATATCTCTACAAGATAACACACAGTTAACACAAGAAGAGAATTAGAGAACGTGTTTAGAGACAGACTATTACCTGACTTCCTCCAAGCAATTGACAGTGCAAAAATGAAGGGGTCTGGTTGGCATGAAGGTCATGTACATGAACTACAACTAAAGCAGTCAAGGTATCATCCTATATTAGGTAAATCATGGTTGCCACTGCCAACAGAGGTTGCAAACAAAAAGGCTGTTGTTAACATACAGAACAATGACAACCATTGTTTCATGTGGTGTGTGCTTGCTAAGCTACACTTTATAAAGTCAAAACCTGAACGTGTATCTAACTACACCAAATTTGTAAATGAACTCAACTTTAGTGGCATTGAGTTCCCTGTTAAAATAGAAGACATAGACTTGTTTGAAAAACTAAATCCTGGTATATCTGTAAATGTGTATGTGTGGGATAATGAGTCTGTTGACAAGTTACAACCCATTAGAGTATCACCACTTGCTCCAACCTACGGACAGTCAGAAGATAAGCATGTTGACATGTTGCTAATAGGCCCTGCCGGTGATAATGATAACTTCCACTACACAATTATCAGAAATATGTCACGACTAATTCATGGGCATACAACAAAACACAATGGCAAACAGGAAGTGTGTAAGAAATGTTTACAAAGATTTTCCTCTATTGCAGTGGCACATAAACATGTTTTGCACTGTAGATCAACTGATGACATACAAACAGTACTTAAGTATCCAGATCCTGGTAGTCAAGTATATTTTAAGAACTATGTTAATCAACAAAAGCTGCCGTTTGTAGTGTATGCTGATTTTGAATCACTGGTAGTACCATATGAAGGTCCTGTTCCAGAGTCATTACCAAAGACTATAAAGTTGAGTGACCAAGTGGTGTGTTCTTTCGGATACATTATTGTTATGTCAGACAGACAGCATTCAGAACCTGTTATCTACAGGGGAGAAAATGCAGCATGTTTGTTTTTAACAGAAATCAGACATCTGTATAGTCAGGTAGTTCAATATCTCACAACATGTCAGATGCCTTTGGTGATGACAGAAGAAGACAAACTGAAATTTGATACAGCTGTGACGTGTTGGATTTTTAAACAACCCCTCCAAGGTGATAAAGTTCATGACCATGATCACATAACTGGGCGTTACAGAGGTGCTGCACATAACAATTGTAACTTGTTATTAAAAACAGACCCTAAGACATATAAGTTACCAATCTTTTTTCACAATCTAAAAGGGTATAAATTCACATTATTATCATGCAGGCTGTGGATGAGTCTTTCAAAAACATTAATTGTATAGCGCAGACAACTGAAAAGTACTTGACTTTTAGATTAGATAAATTAGCATTTTATGACTCTATGCAACATTTGTCTTTAGGGTTGGCTAGTCTCGCAGAAGGACTGACTGAGTATCCAATAACAAGTAAATATTTTGAGCCAGACTTGATTAAGAAAGGTGTGTATCCATATGAGTACAGTGGAGTCCAGTTAACACGAACTCGCTTAACACGAATTTCCGGTTAACACAAAACGTTTTTGCATTCCCGGCCAACGGCCTTCTTATTCTGTATTAAAATTCCACTGATAACACGAAATGCTTAACATGAAATTTCGCTTAACACGAAGCTGTTTTCGGTTCCCAACCAGAGCAATTTCACTATTATTCACCTGTTTAACACGAACACAGATTCCATTCACCGAAAACCAAATTCACGTGTCGCTCTCGCGCTGTGGAGTACACATAACAGATCAGAGCGAACTCTAGTCTGTGATTGGCTGAATAGCCTTCGACTGTTGTAATCCGTCTTCTCATTGGCTAGCACTTCTGAACTGTATTCATGTTGTATCATTCGTGTACCAACACAACCCTTTTACCGATGCGGGATTGTAATTAATAATAAATAATAATAATACCATTATTATATAGGCGCTTTTTCTCAATTTTTGGGGAAATCGACTCAAAGCGCCGCGCCTGAAACCCAACACACACACTCACGAAATGGACATGGATTTACGCCATTTAAGACAAACACAGTACAAACACATTACAAGACAAACGAAGGGCCAGTCAGCTACTGAAGTTACAGAGATTTTTGATCGCTTGTATTTGAAATTTGTAAAGTGGCCTGAGACCGGTACCAAAGTGTGGGGGGTGGGGGGGGGGTGAAGAACCGGAGTACCCGGAGAAAGAACCCCCGACGGTCCGCCCGAATTAACGGTGACACTTACCAGAGGAGAAAAGTCCAACGCCGGAACCCGGTATCGAACCTCACACCCTTGGCATTGGTGGCAGGCGCCTTAACCACTGCGCCACGGACCACCCCCCAGCCTGTGTTGCTTTTACCTGATGGATTGTAACTTACTATGGATTTTACCTGATGGATTTTACATTAAATATGTGAGCTGAACACGTTTCCTTGTGTTTTCCTAGCGAGCTGAAGGTATGCACATCAAAGTACGATAATGTGCACTTTTAACCTCGTACTCATTCATGCACGCATCTCTTACACACTTTTTTTTTTTGCCGGGAGGGCCGTGATCAATTTTGAGGCCATATCGGTTAACACGAAATACGGTTAACACGAAGTGATTTTCCGTGTCCCCAGAAATTCGTGTTAAGCGGACTCCACTGTACATTGATCACTGGGTTGTGTTTGAGGAAACAAGACTGCCACCAAAAGACAAATTTTATTCCACACTTAATGGTAAAGGTATTTCTGACTCTGATTACCAGCACGCACTTGATGAGTGGAATAAACTAGGGTGTCAGACTATTGGTGACTACCATGACCAGTACTTGAAAGCTGACGTTTGTTTGCTAGCAGACGTATTTGAAAGTTATCATGAAAAGGGTTTGTTACACTACAGTCTTGACCCAGCCTGCTACATAACTAGTCCTGGCATGACATGGGATGCATTTTTGAAATCCAGTAAGATATCTATAGACCTGTTGTCTGATCGTACGATGGGTGAAATGGTGGAACGTGGATTGAGAGGTGGTATTAGTATTGCAGCGAACAATTATGCAAAAGCCAACAACAAATATCTGGACGGCCCGGGGTTTGACCCCTCAAGGCCAAGGTCATTCATTACGTACTTGGACGCTAATAACCTTTATGGGTTCGCAATGTGTGAGTTATTGCCCTTGAAAAACTTTTGTCTCTATGATTTGTCACAGTATGATGTAACACAGTCAGGGTTAACAAACTATATTATGACTCATGATCGAAATGATGCGAAGGGTTGGATCTTTGAAGTAGACCTAGAGTACCCACACCATCTACATGATTACCATAATGATTATCCATTAGCTGTTGAGAAAATGTCTTTGACGGGGAAAAAAGAAGACACTAAACTTGTGCCAAATCTGAATGACAAATTCAATTATGTTTGTCACTATCGATTGTTACAGTTTTACATCAGACACGGGTTAGTACTAAAGAAAGTTCACAGAGGAATTCAATTTGATCAGAGTGCTTTCATGAAAGATTATATAATGAAAAACACAACCCTCCGTGCCAGAGACGGCAACACTGCATTTGACAAAGACTTCTTTAAGCTTATGAACAATGCCTGTTTTGGAAAGACTATGGCACGGCTGTGCAGAACTACACTTTTAGTTAGGAGAGGACCGGGGGCCACTGAGTGCAAGATAAGCCATCTGTGGCACGGCCGGGCGTAGGGGCAATTAGTCATTAGCGCGCGCCTCTTCAGGCAGAGTGACAGAGCCGTTCATGGTCCTAGAAAGGAGTGCTCTTCCAATACCCCACACTATGTCTACGTGCCAACAGCAGCATACCGGTGCACTGCAGCGGAAACGCTGGCCAGTGTTAGTAACTGAACATTCATCACAAAATGCGTTTTTGTCTCAAGAATGTCATTATAACATGAGTGTAAATTTGTAGCTGATAAAATTTGCTTTCTTTTCATACTAAACATGCCCATGCTGCTTACTACCAGCACACCTTGAAGAGCAGATACATTTCATATTTGCAATACAATGAACATGCACTGACAAAATAAAGCGTTAACTTTGAAGCTCAATCTGTTGTGCATGTCCCTTTTCTGTGGGATGAAAAGTTGATGTATCTACGCAGCATTCTAGCCTCTACTGTTATCACTTACTAGATTTCCGGGGCCATTCCTGCTAGAGCAACAATAGCGTCAGAAAGCACTCAACTGCTGAGAAGCCGGTAAGCTGGTAATCCGTTAGGTCCATCAAGATGATCAACACAAACATGCTGATGCCAGCCTTACTTTATGCCTTACTTTTGGGTTTACACAATAAATCATAACCACTAACACAAGTAACAGGTCTTAAGCACACCACACTGGTTTCTTTACATTAACACTAACACAAATAACTTCTCTGAAGCACATCACACTGGGCCTTTATATGAACATGAATACAACTGTAATGGGTCCGAAGCATATCACACTGGTCACACTGGTTCCTTAATATTAACACTTACAGTTAGATACTATTAAACAGTATCACAGAGAATACTGAAGGCTATAAGTAGAGCATCATAGCACTGGGATTACACTATACACAACAGTATTCCATAGAGAATGAATGTTCAGGCCTGCATGCACAGTTGTGTGCGAGGCACGGATAACTTATTATTCAGTCACACACAAACACGGTACCTGTCTTTATCCTCGGATTGCATTCTTAAAAAAAGCGTCCCCTGAATAATACCACCAACACAGGAACCAGCAGGAATTTGTGCACAAGTGTGTTAAACGGTTTTATGTAGACAACTGGTGAAGAGGAGATAAAGAACATTAAACACAGGCATTACACACCACTCGTGAGTAGTCCGTTACATAAAATAGAGAAGGAATTTTTGCTGCGAGCCAGTGACCTAGATAACCTGCTCGCTGGGGGGAGAGGCTACCGCACACCACAGCAGCAGGCTGCGGGCCAAACTAAAGAGTGAGAAATCAGCCTTTCTGTACAGCCGTGATGGAAAATCCTTATCACCGCAAAGATGTGAGACTGGTAACAACTGAATCAGGTGCAATTAAACTTACAGGTAAGCCACAGTACACAGGGTACAAGGAGTTTCATTCATCATTGTATGCAGTGACACTCAAAAAAAAGATTGTCAAACTGGACAAGCCAGTATTCATTGGTATGGCAATTCTTGAGTTGTCAAAACTGTTGATGCTTGAATTTTATTATGATTACTTCAAACCGAAGTATCCTGAGTGTCGTCTGCTATACACTGACACTGACTCTATGATCATTGATGTGTGTACTGAAGACTTTTATGAAGACATGAAAACAGAGTTACACATGTATGACATGTCTGACTATCCTAAGGATCATCCACTGTACAGCACACAAAACAAAAAAGTGCCTGGAAAGTTTAAAGATGAACTGAATGGTGTACCAATAGTTGAGTACGTTGGACTGAGATCCAAAATGTATTCTATACTGCACCAAAAGGGAAGTCAGTCAAAAGCCAAAGGAATAAAAAAAAATCAGCAATAAAAAATAAAGACATTCGACATGAACATTACAAACAAGTGTTAGACGGTGCATTAATGCCTGATTATCCAAACAAGTCACTGAGATTGAATAAACATAATCTTGAAATGATTCAAACAAATAAGAAGTCACTTGCAGTTGGAGACACAAAGCGTGTGTTTTATAGTAAGGAAAAAGCTTATGCACCAGGTCATTACAGGCTCAAGTTATCTGAAGAAATAGCTGATGAACTGGTTGATAAATTAATTGATGAGTTAGTTACTGAAATGAGTAACGGTGTCTGGGGGAATAATCTGTAATTCTTCTCTGACAAATGCCCTCTGGGGTGCAGGCTCATACAGGTAATATATTGTTGTATCAGGATTGGGGACTATTTTTTTTATATTGTGTACAGACGTTGACCAGATGGGGTCTGTCGCTCTGCGCTTCACGTCGTTCTCAGCCTCCCCTGGCTGATATAAATATCTCACCTGTTTAGTAAATAAACTTGTGTCGGGTGCTGGGGTTGGTCCTGTTTTTGGCTCTGTAATTGTTTTCAATTTAATAGCATCAGCAGGTTTTAAGCGTAAGCCATGACCTTCATTTTTCATTGCTTTTATCACATGTGGTAATCTCTTTACCCACTCAGTGTTCCGGGTGTCATGCATGAGTTCCTTAGAATACTGGTAACTGAAAAGTCTCTCTGATAACTGTTTGTTAAAGTTCTCTACAATTGCCTGTGATCTGTGAACACCTGGAATACCACGTCTAACCAGTACACCATGCTTCACAAATAACTGATTAACTGCGCCTTTGAATTCTGATCCGTCATCAACTTGAACAAGTCTGGGGTATCTTAAAGGGCCTTGACTATATATTTTTGTTAATGCTGTAGCAACTGTGGTAGCTGTTTTGTCAGATATGGCTTCGGCGTCTTTGTACCTTGAAGCTATGTCTACGACAGTCAGTGCGTATTTGTATCGTTTCTTTCTTATTGTATCATGTGGTAGGAACAGGAGGTCCATTTGATGTGTGTCATTGGGGGTAGTGTTTTCAAAATGGGGTCTAGATATCTTTCTTGGAGCAGGAAGATATATCTGCCAAATTGCTTGTCTCTGTAACCATTGTTTGACTTGATTGAGTGATATATCTCCGCCCACAGAGGCATGTAATTTCTGAATAGCGGTTGCTCCTTTCCAGTAGCCTGATGGAGAGTAATATATTTTCGATAGTTTATTTTCTACCCCGGGGTTCATTTCTTCTAGCAATGTAAAGTCCAGTAAAATAAACAAATGTCATTCCCACTAGAAGATTATCTCCCCGTTTCTTTGTTCTGTACTCGGTTGATAGTAGTCACTAAGTTTTGGTTTTGGGATAGACATGTCATTACCTGTGACTAAAAAATACTCACGGATTGCTTCGTCTGTATTTGAAAACGTATGCTGTGCGTGACCTTCAAGTCTGAGTTTTTCATTGATAAAATCAAGTTTTTCTATTCTTTGCTTCTCATAATCTTGTTGAGCTTGTGCCAGTTTTTCAGATGCCTCATTGTGACATTTCATTTCTTCTGCAGATTCTTCTCTACCTACTTTTGAAAAGAAATAATTTGAGCCGCTAAATGCCAGGGCGTTGACCATCGCGCCTCCAATTATTACTGCTAAAGTCGCCATATTATTTTTATTTACATAGATATATTTTCGGGAATAATTCCCTGCTTGACAAGAAAATCTTTTGTCACAATCGATGCTGTAACAATCGTGATTAATTTAGCACTGTCTTCCAGATCCAATCTGCTCAAGTCTACAGACCTCATTTTGAGTAGACTTTTTCCCAGCATAGAATAAGATACTGCTAGTCCACTTATCACGGCAGAATGATAAACAAGGTTCATTAAATTCTTTGAGTCGTTCATTTTCTTAGGCAATAAAAATTAAAATAATATTTTTATTTACTCCATATAAAATGGGTAAACGGCTTTGGATGTTACTGGCAATGTGGAGACTTCTGGTTTTGTTTTTGGAGTGTCTGATTTTTTGGTCACTGTACGAGTCAGTGGTTTGTATTTTTTGTATAATTGATAACCTACATAACCAAATCCGACAACAAATCCGGCAACTATATATTTTGTTGTTTGAGGTTCGGGGTCAGGGTTAGACTGGGTTGTTTGTCTCTTACTTTGATGAGGGAGTGACGGTATTGACACAGGTCCTGATGGTGCTGACGGTCCTGACGGTGGATCAGATACATGAGTCTTTTCTGTTTGTGCTTGAAGCTGTAATTTTTTTGCCTGTTCCATTCAGCCACTCTTTTTCCAGCCTCAACCCTGCCTGGACTTTTAGCCTTAGTCACAGTTTGAACCTGCGTCAAAACCGGACTGGGGTTCGGTTGTGGAGTCGTCTGGGTTTCGTCCATTTTCTTCTGCAGTAAAATCAATATGACTCCCAGTAACAAGTAAGGTTACCACAGGTGCAAGGTAATTTCCAAACTTGTAAAACATGATGCATGCTAATTTACCAATTGAACTTGAAACAATAGGATTGCTTTCAAGGTTGTGTGATAGGCTGTCACTATCCACAGGTAGAAAGTGACTCACTGCTTTTGTGTATAGGCATACAAGAGATCGACTCAAATCATGAGTCATTAGTGAAGCAATGTGGTTTTCATATTTAGAATGAAGCTTGATTAGCTCGTCAGCGGTGAGAGATTCAATATCCTCTGTCATGTATTGTTTTCCGAGATAAGCCTTTGATTTGCCTGAAACAATTACAGATAAAAGACGCTGTTTTTTCGAGTCTAAGTCTTTGTTCTCTACAGCATTGATATAATTTAGAAGAAGTAATTCGTCTTGATTCATTTTATAATAAAAAATATTAATTTTAATGGCATTGGTTTTAGAAATCTTTATTTTACTGAAAACAATAAAGAAAATATGTGAAAAACGGGGTGTGTTATTAGATGAGCGATTTGTGGTAAAAAAACAATGGCATTAGGGGGTGTATATAAGTTGTCTTTTTCCTCTCATATTATATATCTCTCCCCTCTCCCCCACTCAGCCTGGAAATTAAAATTGTGTGAACTGAAAAGGCAGAACTTAGCACAGATTCTCGTCACGGTCCTGCAACTTGCATGGCGGACCCCTGTGGATCTATGCCTTTTCCCATCTGTAGAAAGGGCCACTATCACACTGTCCTAGATACACTCACTGATACGCACCTCCTGTCTGAAATAAACATAGATCCTTATGGCGCCCGCACATGCGAAAGCTAATGAGAATCATGCCTCTTGTCTGCCTCTATCATTATAGAAGAAGCTGCGAGAGCTGATTCAGTGACTGCCTTCCTTTGTGTAATAGACGCGTTGACAGCAATTATAAACAAACCGCTCTGCTGGAAAAAGGAGACAGAAACAGAGAATAACGCGAGCTCACATTCCATCGATGAAAATGATTAGGCATTTCTGAGTTAGAACTGAGCGGCGTCGGCCGCAGCCGCTGGCCCTCGCACGGCCTTTTGTGCATTGGGTTGCTGTGTCAGTATATATACCGAATTGAAATATTTTTCTCTACTGACTTTCCTTCTACACTGGACTGATATAAGAATTTTTGTTCATGAGGATTGATTGATTGATTGATTGATTTTATTTAAAGCCACGACTCTGCTCCCGCCATGGCTGGTCAGACTTTGCTTACCGTAAATTGAACCTCCCCGATTATGTCAGTGCTGTCTTGCCTTGAAACTCCCCGATATCAGTGTCAGTGCTGTCAGGCGCCAAGCTAATCTGGCACTACCCTTAAATTATCATGGTCCATCCATCTCCTTCAATTGGTACATACCGCGACCTCCAAAATTTAGGTAATGTAGTGGCCTCGGGGCTAAACTAAAAGTGGTTCAATTTATGAGCCTTGTCCTACCACTGTGATGCCGTAGTGTTTATAATGCCGTAGTGATAAGCAACGTAAACATCTTCAAAACAAAATCCTGGAATCCACTTCTTCCAAAACCCTCTACGCTACCATGAACACACTCCTAGGCACTTCTAAAGACTCTCCTCTCCCCAACACACACAGCAAAGTAGAACTCCCGTCCGCCTTTTCCACCTATTTTTCTGACAAAATCCAAACTCTGCGCAACACACTCGATACTCTACCTTCTCCGCCTTGCCCTCTCGAACCCCCCCCCCCCCCCCCCCCTTTTCCGGCACTCTCCTCTCGTTCTTCCGTCCTGTCTCTCAGGACGAAGTTCTCAAGACCATAAAGACTATGCCTTTCGGCAAAACCTGGAACTAGATCCTCTCCCGGCTTCTCTCTACCGGGACGGCCTTCCAAAACTTTTGCCTTTCATTACCGACATCATCAACAACTCTCTAGAGAATGGCTCTGTCCCCGATATCTTCAAGTCCGCCATCGTCCGTCCTCTCCTAAAAAAAAAAGACAACCTCGACCCAAACGAACTCAATAACTATCGCCCAGTCTCCAATCTCTCTTTCCTGTCCAAGCTTCTTGAGAAGGTTGTTCTCAACCAGCTCAACCTCCACCTCGTCGACAACAATCTCCTCAGTCCCTTCCAGTCTGCCTATCGCAAACACCACAGCACTGAAACAGCCCTTTTACATATCCTGAACGATCTGCTCCTCTCCACCGACTCGGGCAACATATCCCTTATTACGCTACTCGATCTCTCTGCCGCCTTCGACACTATAGATCACTCTATCCTCCTCCACCGCCTTCACCACTCCTTTAGCATCACTGACTCTGCTCACTCCTGGTTTCTCTTCTACCTCTCCGACAGACAGCAGTCCGTCACCATCGACGGCGTCTCCTCCAACCCACTCAGGCTCTCCTGCGGAGGTCCACAGGGGTCCGTCCTGGGCCCGGTCCTTTTCACACTCTACACCTCTCCCCTGTCCAACATCATCCAGTCTCATCACATACACCACCACCTCTACGCTGACGACTCACAACTACTAGACAAAGACAAACTTGACAATACTCAGTCACTACTGACTCGCACGGCTGACTGCTACGAAGATGTGAAAAACTGGATGACAGCAAACAAACTTAAACTGAATGACGACAAAACGGAAGCCATGCTGGTAGGCACTCACCAGAAACTCTCCCAGCTCCCTGCCTCTCTTCATCTTCAACTTGACAGCACCCCCATCTCCCTCTCTGACTCGGCCAAGAACCTCGGCGTTATCCTCGATTCCTCTCTTTCCATGACCAGCTTTGTCTCCGCCACAGCCCAGGCATGCTATTTCCACCTCCGTCACATCAGTCAGATCAGAAAATACCTCACCACCGAAGCTGCCACCACTGAAACTTGCTGTCTCTCTCATCTTATCTCGCACCGACTATTGCAACTCTCTCCTTTCCGGCCTCCCTCAATCCACCATTTTCACTCTCCAGCGCGTCCAGAACAATGCTGCCCGCCTCGTCCTCAGAAAGAAGAAATCCGACCACATCACTCACCTGCTCAAACTCCTTCACTGGCTCCCCATTCCCCAACGCATCCAATACAAGATTCTGTCTCTCTGCTACAAATCCCTCAACAACTACGCTCCTGCCTATATCTCCAACCTACTTCACCCCTACACTCCTTCCCTCTCCCTCTGCTCCGCCTCCGACCCTCTCAGCCTCCACATCCTCTGCACCAAACTCAGCACTTTCGGCCCCCGCTCCTTCTGTGTCTACGGTCCATCCACCTGGAACACTCTCCCGCTCTCTCTCGTTCATAAACACTCTCTCTCTCTCTCTCCTCCTTCCAGTCCGCCCTCAAAACTCACCTCTTTCAACAGTTCTAGCACTATAACGTCAACACACTCCCCACCCCAAGCTGATTGTACTTACTTACTTACTTACGCCTGTCACCCCTCCCCGGGTATAGGCCGTCGACGAGAGACCTCCTGTGCTTCTCCTTCGATTTTACTCCAGGATGTTCCCAGTCTCTTGATGTCTGCTTGGAGGTCTCGACGCCAGGTGTTTCTCGGCCTGCCTCTTTTCCTCTTTCCCTGGGGGTTCCATGACAATGCCTGCCTAGTGATACTGGCTTTCTCAGACTGTGACCAATCCATCCCCATCTTCTTCGCCCAATTTCATTCTCTGCTGTTATCTGCTCTGTTCTCTCCCAGAGTCTGACGTTGCTGATCTTCTCTGGCCAGTGGATTTTCAAAATTCTTCTAAGGCAACTGTTTATGAAGATCTGTACTCTGTTGACTGTGGTTTTTGTCAATCTCCAAGTCTCTGCTCCATATAGGAGAACTGCTTTTACGTTGGAGTTGAAAATCCGGACTTTGGTGTGTTGTGACAGCTCTCTGGAACTCCACACTTTTTTTTCAACTGGAGAAAGGCTGCTCTAGCTTTACCGATTCGCGCTCTGACATCTTCATCCGTGCCGCCTTTTTTGTCTATGATGCTCCCGAGATAGGTGAAGGACTCCACCTCCTCCAACGGGGTGCCAGCAAGCAATACTGGTTATTCCCTGGTTGTGTTCAGCCTCATTGTCTTTGTTTTCTGTTTGTGGATGGTGAGGCCCACTTGGGACGAGATGTCAGCAAGCCTCGTGGTCTTGTCCTGCATTTGTTGATGAGTGTGGGACAGTAAAGCCAAGTCGTCTGCAAAATCGAGGTCGTCAAGCTGTGTCCACTGTATTCCACTTCGTCTGTGCTCTGTGGTCCTCTTTATGACCCA
Organism: Semisulcospira habei; assembly: GCA_036245525.1. Classification (NCBI taxonomy): domain Eukaryota; kingdom Metazoa; phylum Mollusca; class Gastropoda; family Semisulcospiridae; genus Semisulcospira; species Semisulcospira habei. The sequence continues at coordinate 233,155,921 of BTPG01000003.1, forward strand.
GTCTATGGCCAGTAGGAAGAGGAACGGAGACAGCAAACACCCCTGCCTGACACCCGTTCTGACCTGGAGCTCCCTGGTGAACAGCCCTTCGTGGATCACGCGACATGTCATGCCATCGTAGCTGCTCATGATCAGGCGGACGAGCTTTGTGGGTACACCGTAGTGTCGTAGGAGTTTCCACAGAGTCTCTCGGTCCACGCTGTCAAATGCTTTCTCGTAATCATCAAAGTTGACGTACAGCGGGGAGCTCCACTCCAGAGACTGTTCCACGATGATGCGGAGAGTGGCGATCTAGTCTGTACACGATCGTTTTTTCCTGAATCCTGCTTGCTGGTCTCTCAGCTGGGGGTCAACGGAGCTCTTCATTCTCTCCAGGATGATCCTGTTGAAGACCTTTCCTGGTACTGACAGCAAGGTGATTCCTCTGTAGTTGGAACACTTGCTGAGGTCGCCTTTCTTGGGAAGCTTGATTAGGTACCCCTCCTTCCAGTCAGCCGGCATCACCTCCTCTTCCCAGATTTTTCCAAACAGTGGGTACAACATCTCTACTGTTGTCTCTAGGTCTGCTTTCAGAGACTCCGCTGGGATGCCATCTGGCCCAGCTGCTTTGCCGTTCTTCAAAAATGCCACTGCTCTTCTGATCTCTTCCCGGCTGGGTCTGTCACAGCTGATGGGTAGGTCGGTCTCTGCTGGCTAGATTTTTGGGGGGTCGGGTGGGCTGGGTCTGTTTAGTAACTCTTCAAAATACTCGGCCCATCTGTCGAGTTGGTCTGCTCTGTCTGCAATAGGCTTGCCTTCTTTGTCTTTTACTGGTCTTTCTGTATGGCCATACTTGCCTGACAATCTTTTGGTAATGTCGTAGAGCTGTTTCATGTTGCCGCTGCCTGCTGCCTTTTCTGCCTCTGCTGCCAGGCTGTCTGTGTAGGCCCTCTTGTCTGCCCTAATACTCCTCTTCACCTCGCGGTTGACTTCCGAGTATTCCTCCTGTGCCCTTGCTTTGGCTGCTCTCGTGCGACTGTTGTTGACAACTGCTTTCTTCTGCTTCCTCACTTCTATCTTCTTCAAGGTATGTGCCGACAGCCAGTCCTTGTGATGGTGTTTCCTGAACCCTACAGTGTCTTTGCAGGTTGAGTTCAGCGCCTCTCTAACTGCCTTCCCCTGCTGCTCCGGCTGTGGTGACCGCCTTCTCTTCATTTACTAGCTCCTGCAGCGTTTGGAACAGGTTGGACAGCACCAGTTTGAACTCTTCTCTCACTCCAGTCTCTCTCAGGAGGACTACATTATAGCGCTGTCTTCTTGTTGTCTCTGTGCGGCTTTTCTTTAACTTGAGCTTTATTCTTAAGGTGAGCAGGTGGTAGTCTGAGGCGACATCTGCTCCCCTCCTCACTCGAACTTCTTGAAGGGATCTTCTAAATTTCTTGCTAATGCAGATATGGTCTATTTGGTTCTCTGTAGTATGGTCAGGTGAGACCCAAGTTGCTTTGTGTATTCTTCTGTGTGAGAAGATGCTGCCTCCAATGACAAGTCTGTTTAGAGCACAAAAGTCTACAAACCTCTCCCCGTTCTCACTCATCTCCCCTAGTCCCTGTCCCCCCCCCCCCCATCACCTCTTCGTATCCGGTCTTGTCCTCCCCTATTTTGGCATTACAATCGCCCATGACGATGGTGATGTCTCGCCCCGCACATTTGTCCACAGCACTCTGGAGTTGGTCGTAAAACTCTTGTTTCTCTTCCTCGTCACTGTCATTAGTGGGCGCATAACACTGGATGACGTTTAGCTTGATCTCTTTCTTGGTTCTAAAGGCTGCTGTGATAATTCTTGGCCCAAGAGGTTCCCAGCCCATCAGCGCTCTCTGTGCCACTGGTGACAGCATGAATGCTACTCCTTCTGTATGGGGGGCATTCTCCTCTTCATGACCTGAATACAGAATCATCTCCCCACTTAACAGCCTTTTCTGGCCAGACTGCGTCCATCTGGCTTCTTTGATACCTAGCAGGGAAAGGTTGTACTTTTGCATTTCCGCTGCTATATGGGCGGCCTTGCCACTCTGGTACATGGTCTTGACATTCCATGTGCCAATGGTTGTGTCCCTGGATAGAGAGAGGCGGCTCGGTCCTGTGGCTTTCGAAGATTTCCGGCTTTCACCACAGGACGTCATAAATCTTCTGGTAGAAAAACCTTCCTCCTCCAGGAAAGGAATTGCTGTTCAGTTGTCTTTTCGTCGGCGTTTTTGTAGCTATTTCTTTATTTGCAGGGTGGGGAAGCTACCCCCACGCCCAACCCCCTTACTAGGAGGACCAGGGGTTTTCTGTCAGGGTCACCTTCCCTTAAACCATGTTGGTTCACGGCACCTTATTTCATTCGGTGCACCCCTCTCGCGAGGGACCCCTTATCCACCACCCAGGGGACGCGCCTCAACGCCATATGGTCCAAGCGCGAGGCAAGCTGACTGTCGTAAGGTATTAATTTGTGGTACGTGAGTCATTGTCAAAAGCGTGCGCATACTGTGTGCGCGAGTTGTGAGTGCGCGCTTAGAGTTATAATTATTATAAGATAAGCGCATTATAAATACCGTAATTATTTATTATTATTATTATATCGTGTCTATTTATTGTAGCTCAGTAATAACTGATCTCAGTCACAGATATGTGCATTTGCCTGCTTACCTGTACGCTAGTTATGTCAGTAAGTTGTTCATTGTAGTAGGTACACTCATGTACTGCTCTCCGCCTTCGGCCGGTGGCCGAAAACAACTTGACTGAATTATCACTCGACACTGACAGGCCCTGTTTAGTTTAGTGTCGGGGGCCGCACCTTGAGACTGTCAAGTTAGTTGAAGGAACCCCTGTTTGAACCCACCCCCCTTCCCTCTTCCTGCCCCCTCCCCCTCTCCCCCTCCCACACCCCACGCCGGCTCAGCCGGCCATACATCAAGCTGAAGATGCGTGGTTACAGTCTACATGACCAGACTACATGTGTCTGCACAAGGGTCCGAAATAGCTCAGGCGGTTAAGCGTCAGAGCAAGAGTGCCGCGAAGGGAATCGCTGGGTCGTGGGTTAGAGTCCCCGTCCCGGCCCCGCTAGCTGGACTCGCAATCCAGGGAAGACTGAAGACGGGCTTGTTCCATAACATGAGTGTCATTTGAAAGGTCCTGGTAAATCAAAGTGGCACAGTTGCAGTGCGATTGAATTGATCAGTGTTCAGGTCGTACTCCATGGGCAATAAATTTCCCTGTCCCCCATAATCCGCCCGTCGGTGCCGTGGACGTTAAACCCCGAACTAACCAACCAATGCGTCTGCACTCAGTGTCGCAGTAGCATACTCAACACAAACAGCGGCTGACGCCATTCTCGGTCAGGCGGCATGACTCGCTTGTACACGTTATACTTATAGTAGTGGAGGACTCACATTATTATATACTGAACACGGGAACCGATCTCGGTCGGTCTTCATGAGACGTAGATTCGCCGCATGTGCCCCTGCAACTGCAGGGGCACATGCGAATCTATGTCGCATGCACTGAGATCATTGGAACATGGGCTACCGTGACGAAGAGCTACGCGATGATATAATGATATGAATAGTTCACCGAGGCTGTCACGTACGCCCCGGCCACCGGCCGGCCGGCGCCGGTCAAGTCCGCCAGTTTGTGACTCAGTGATACCATTCTGGCCGACGTCGGCCCGATGGCCTTTTGCGCAATTGGTAGGCGTTTGACGGCCGTGCTCACCGGCGCAGTTCAGTGTAGGCCCCTACACTGACTACGTGAGTAACGGAGCCTTGTGAAAACTGAATTCAATCACAAATTTGAGGCTCGTTAACATCCAGTTATGTACATGTACTACATGTTTTGTGCACAGCCTTGAGCACAACTGTGCCTCTGCAGAAGGCGCAGAGCCTCAGTTAACCCTTTTCATTCTGATACACTATTGCAAGAACTAATGATAGTTCAAGGATGGTGCCAGGATAGTGTAATGAGTTGACTCTTAGATGCCTGTATCTCACCCCTATAGCATAATGAGCTGTACCCTTGCTACATCCGCCAGCATGCTCTCTCCCCACTCTCTTCTATCTCACTCATGTAAACGCACCAGTTCTGCAATAAATACTCTCAACACGAGACGCCTCCAGTATCATCATTATACATGGTGGCAGCGGTAAAAAACATCACATTCTCCAGCCTGACAGTGTGTGCCTGCCTGTAAGTTGTTAGACTCACGTTTTCACGTCGTGCATGGAGAAGAAAGACGTTTTGCCTGCGTTACCATCGACTCCGACTGATGCATATGCGCCAGTTGCCAACAGAGTCCACAGACGACTTCGTCAACAGAGCCCGTCTCCAGGCGCAGAAATGTGACTTCACTCAGGAGGAAGTACAAGAACGGCTAATAGAGTTGATCATCGCCAGCACCCCGATGCCCGAGCTACAGAAGTCCCTGCTAGAGAAACAAAAAGGGTTCACCTTAGCGGACACTGTCCAGCTCGCTCGGACACACGAAGCGACTGCGAGCCACGTCTAACAAATCAGAGACATTAACAACAGTCAGCCAACGGGACCCGCCATCAGCGCCATCAAGGCGAATCAATATCAGGGCAATGCATGTCGCAACTGTGGTGGGAAACACACCAGACAAGAAAAATGCCCTGCATACGGATCGATGTGCAATGCATGTGGAAAGCCTAACCACTGGGCCAGACTCTGCATGTCTACCCAGCGTCCAAACCACACATCCCGAGGCCAAGGCCATTTCCGCAGTAGAGGTCGTGGGCAAGCGCCTACTAACAGGGGCAACCAGAGGACAGTCCATGCCCTACAAGCCACCGACTCACACCTTGAGCATGAGTTTGAGATGCTCACATTTAGCCCTATTACAGTCTCCAGTCTCCAGCAGCCCTGTAGAGACGAAGCATTTGTGGCACTCAGGGTAAAGCTTCCCGACCACCAGGGCATTCACAACCTTAACCTGAAGGTGGACACGGGTGCACAGGGCAACACCCTACCACTTCGACTATATACACAGATGTTTCCAAGCCTGACTGATAATGGACTCCCCATAACAAAGATTGCTGATGCAGCCGGTAACGCCCATCTTACAGCATACAACGGGTCTACAATCACCTGCCACGGAAGAGTCAGCTTTCCGTGCAGCTTCAAAGGGACCTGGACTGACACTGCGTTCTTCATCGTTAATGTTGCAGGACCAGCCGTCATTGGACTACCATCGTGCGAATCGCTCCGGGTGGTAACGCTTCACTGCAGCATTAAGGCAACACCTGAGCCGCAGCAGCCCCTGGCTCCCATCAACTCCGTCAAAGACCTCATCAACCTCTATCCCAACCAATTCGATAGAATTGGATGCATTCCAGGTCTAGTCACGCTCACTACAAATCCTAACATCCAACCCCACATTGACCCTCCAAGGAAAACCCCGATAGCCCTGAAAGAGCCTATCAAGAAGGAACTGGACTCCATGGAGGAGAACGGCATCATCCGCAAGGTTACTGAGCCATCCGACTGGGTTTCTAGCCTAGCGTACTCGAAGAAGAAAGATGGCAGCCTTCGCATATGCCTATCCCCCAAACTTCCAAGCCCAAGTGAGATGCTGACAGGCAGGAAATTCAGATCCAACCTCCCTGTTAAGATTCCAGTCCGCCGCCAGGATGACGTCATCCGGGAAGAACTCCAAAGCCGCCAGGACGTGCAGAAGATGTACCACGACAGGCATGCGACTGATCTGCCTCCCCTCATCCCAGGACAGAAAGCCCGAATACAGGACCAACAGACCGGGCACTGGAAAGACGCCACAGTAGTGGAAACATGTGCGGAGCCGCGGTCATACATTGTGACGACACCAACCGGCCAACAGCTCCGCCGCAAACGGGTTCACATTCGTAGTGTTCCTCAAGCTGACCCAGTGCAGCCGATTCCACCACAAGTGACCAGTTCCCCCAGCACCACCTGAGAACTGTAATCAGATGACGACCAGGTCAGGTCGTGCAATCAAGAGACCTGAAAAACTGGACCTTTAAAACTGTGCTAAACCATATCGCTCAGTGTAGTGTGTAGTACTGTTTCTGTATTTTTTGTTTTTGTAGCCGCAATGGCAGAATGAACATGGAATGAGAATTTCCACAGGACTGTACACTTGTTTACCAGATCATTAGTCACTCAGGAATGTGCCGCTTCCGTTTTCCACCAGGCACAGAACCCTCACATAGTGCATTACTGGACTCGAGACACGTAGACCAGTCACGCTATAGGTTCACAAAAAAACAAGTTGACACTGACCTATACATTGGAAGATGATTGGACATTAATATCATTTCTTGGATATACACCTACATGATATATCAACTGGTGATAGTTCTTGACGTTCCCTAAGATTTTAAATTCGGTCTGATATGCATAATGTCCATACATAAAATGTCAGCCAGGACAGTGAGAGTGATATACGACAAGTTAAATTTGTAAACCTATAGAGCTGGTACTGCAGTAGAAAACGGATGCCTGCCTCAACAACTTCTTTATGGAAAGGGAGAGTTGACTCTTAGATGCCTGTATCTCACCCCTATAGCATAATGAGCTGTACCCTTGCTACATCCGCCAGCATGCTCTCTCCCCACTCTCTTCTATCTCACTCATGTAAACGCACCAGTTCTGCAATAAATACTCTCAACACGAGACGCCTCCAGTATCATCATTTTACAGATAGCTTCGCGCCTGAGGCGCAAAGCTATTCTGGCACCACCCTTGAAGTAAAATGGTTGATCTATCTCAATCTGTACTGTAACCTTCATAGGATAGTAAGCAATTAAAAAAAAAAAAAATCAGCCTCAGCGGGTGAAATCGGTTAACTGTTTCATTGTGGACAAATATACACACCGGCATATATGTACAGTCAGTCGTATATCAGTCGTACGCGGAGATTTCAAGTTCAGTTAGAGACTGGCGTGCTGCATCAGGATACTGACGCCTTGTTTGATATTTTGGCAAATTGTGAGAGTCTTAATACGTACCCCCTCTCCCCCCTCCCCATCCCCCCTCCCCCCGCCGCCGCTTTCACTGTTGGCCCCTGGAAGCAAAGCAAGGTGTAGCGCGGGGGAGGCCTTTTGTATGAGGCTGAAGGTCCCAAACAAAAGTTGGACCCCCCCCCCCCAACCCCGGAGGTAACTGATCTGCCTATGATCACTGACGCCCCCCCCCCCCTAACTTCCAGAGCCGCAATTAACATCTCGAAAGTCAAATGGCGGCGGGGTCGGAAGGCGCCGCCGTACGATCACAGTTAAAGGGGTGTTCAAGACGTGCGGTCATCCAATCCGCCAGTTGACCGGCTAAACTACTACAGGGGCGGATCAGTTACTTCGAGGGGGGGGGGGGTCCAACTTTTGGTTTGGGACCTTCAACTTGATACAAAAGCCCTCCCAGACTCTACCTTGCTTCCAGGGGCCGAAAAATCAGAAAGCGAGGGGGGGGGGGGGGGAGAGAGAGAGAAGGCGCGTACGTGTTAAGACTGACTCTCACCATTCGCCAAAATTATCAAACAACGGGGGGCGGGGGGGGGGAGGGTAGGGGGGGTGTGCGGGGGGGGGGGGGGAGGGGGGCTGCGGGTTGTCCAAACATCCCCAAAAGGGACTTTATTATAGCATTTTAATGAATTGGGGGGGGGGAGGGGGTCCGGAACCTCTGTCACTCCCCCCCCCCCCCCCCAGTCAGCCCCTGTACTAGATGTCTACATCATGCATTAGGACTGAATAAGGTACATGTAATCACTATCAGTATCACTATTTAGTGTGCTTCATGGCAGTCGGCAAAAGATTACTTCACATTTGTTCTGTGCTTGTAACCCTGAAGAGCTCGCTCTATTGAGCCATTTCCGCCAGTAATTACTTGGGGGGTGGGGGGGGGGGGGGTTGGCGCTGAGGGAGGCCGGCCCAAGCCACAAAATGGAGTTACAGTCGTGCATAGGCCGATGTCCTGTTTCTAACGCCACTGAACAAAAGTTCATCAAAGACAAACACAGTTTGGACCGAGTCCATTGTGCGAGTTAGACACACTGGCAATGCCCCCCGGGCGGCTCGAGAAACGATTCTGCTTTCAGTTGCATCACATGCCGTCGCTCTGCAAGCCGACTGTGCAGGTCACCCTCAGTATTACGGCGCTCGGTAGTATACCGCGGTATCTCAGTGATGCGCACAAGTCTCTGGCTCGCACGGAGGATGCCCGGTGAGCCAAAAATCCTCGGGTCGACGACCCTTTGCTTACCAAGTGTTTATGAGTTAAAGCCGCGTATCCGAATGCAGCACTGACGTCGGTCAGTTTTGAATGCGTTTAAAAAAAGAAAAACCCGCTGGCATTTGAAGTGAAACACTGAAGTGTCGCACAACGGCGGTCTGTCAGGCGAGGCAGTACATTACAGGCTTGTATGTCGAAATGTTTGTGTCCGTATACATTTCAGTCAGTACAGGGTTATGACGCATTTGCGGCGGTCTGACCACTGACGGGTAAACTGGCCGCATATCTATTGCCTATTTACATTCCTTAGACCACACTCGTCACTGCCGGTTACCGGAGCAGATCGAGGGAGGACAGTTCTAAACCGTGTGTATCGTAAGTTCAGGGGCGATTTCCACTCCGGCTAAAGGAATTTGACTGATGTCCCCAGTAGCAAAACGTCTTCGATCTCACAGCCGTGCACGGGCCCATTGCGGCCGCCGTCATGGGCCCGCCGAAGACCTTTGCGCACTGGGAGCTTGTGACATGACTGAATAGAAGCATAAGAACAACAGCAACAACAAGAAGCGCCGGAGTAATCAACCAAAAGCAATCAAACACTTGAACCAACCAACCAATCAACAAACAACCATTTTGAACTGCCAACCAACCAACCAACCAACCAACCAATAACAAACAAACAAACAAACAAACAAACAAACAAACAGTGTGGTAAGAGTAGAACAAGCCAGCCAATTGTCTGGTTTCTCGTCACAGACACGGGATAATCGTTGCGTAATCGGTCACCTCTTATTTATCACGAGTAGTAATAGTAAACAGCACTAAAATGCTATTTACTACTACCCGTGTTAAACCTTTGGCTGTCGGTTGCGCTTTTTTTTTTGTCGCGATGATTCCTGTAGGTTGTCAGGATGTTGTTATTCCTGTAGGTTGTCAGGATGTTGTTATTCCTGTAGGTTGTCAGGATGTTGTTATTCCTGTAGGTTGTCAGGATGTTATTATTCCTGTAGGTTGTCAGGATGTTGTTATTCCTGTAGGTTGTCAGGATGTTGTTATTCCTGTAGGATGTCAGGATGTTGTTATTCCTGTAGGATGTCAGGATGTTGTTATTCCTGTAGGTTGTCAGGATGTTGTTATTCCTGTAGGTTGTCAGGATGTTGTTATTCCTGTAGGTTGTCAGGATGTTGTTATTCCTGTAGGTTGTCAGGATGTTGTTATTCCTGTAGGATGTCAGGATGTTGTTATTCCTGCAGGATGTCAGAATGTTGTTATTCCTGTAGGTTGTCAGGATGTTGTTATTCCTGTAGGATGTCAGGATGTTGTTATTCCTGTAGGATGTCAGGATGTTGTTATTCCTGTAGGTTGTCAGGATGTTGTTACTCCTGTAGGTTGTCAGGATGTTGTTATTCCTGTAGGTTGTCAGGATGTTGTTATTCCTGTAGGATGTCAGGATGTTGTTATTCCTGTAGGTTGTCAGAATGTTGTTATTCCTGTAGGATGTCAGGATGTTGTTATTCCTGCAGGAATCATCGCGACAAAAAGCGTAACCGACAGCCAAAGGTTACTAGAGGTAAAATACTATTTACCACTAATCGTGCCCGGAGGTAAAATGTTATTTACCACTACCCGTCAGTGTTGAAGGCCCACTACCGCAGTAACTGTTTGTAGATACACTTCTGTAACAGATCGTTACGAAACGCTACACACAGGTCTCGCTATGGTTTATTTAGACACATGGCAATCCACGTTGGTTAGTTAGGGTTTAACGTCCACGGCACCAAAGTGATAAATGGACGGCCCTGACGGGCGGGTTATGGGGGACAGGGAAATCTATTACCTATGGAGTACGACCTGAACACTGATCAACTCAGGCGCACTCCAACTGTGCCACTTTGATTTACCAGGACCTTTCAACGGACATGCTATTGAACAAGCCCATCTTTTCCCCCTGGATCAGTTGCGAGTCCAGTTACCGGGGCGGGACGGGGATTCGAACCCACGACCCGGCGATTCCCTTCACTCTCCTGCCTCCGACGCTTAACCGCCTGAGCTATTTCGGACTCGTTGGGCAATCCAGTTCAGCACACGTCGTCTTTATATCGAGTAACCCGACAATGACTCTACTCCGTACTAGAAATACAACGCTTTCAGTACGAGAAACAACTAAAAATAGATTCACATGATAACGGCTGCGCAGAATTAATAAGTGCGACCACTCGTGTGCTTTTGCTGCGTGTCCAAACTGTTGTTAAAGTTTCATTAGGTATGTCGACAAGGCATAACAAACACACATGGTGCTGAAATACGAGTCGTCAGATTTATGCGTAATGGTACTTTTAACTCATTCTACCCCAGACACCCCACAGCAAGATAAGGATCGACCATGATAGTTCAAGGGTGATGCCAGAATAGCTTGGCGCCTATGGGCGCCAAGCTATTCTGGCATCACCCTTGAACTATCATGGTCGATCTGTGTCCTGCACTAGAGTGCAGTCTTCAGAGGACCGTGGGCAAAACTTGGGGATTTCGGTGTTGGGGTAGAATGAGTTAACTCATTCTACCCCAGACCCACCACAGCAAGATCAGGGTCGACCATGATAGTTCAAGGGTGATGCCAGAATAGCTTGGCGCCTATGGGCGCCAAGCTTTTCTGGCATCACCCTTGAACTATCATGGTCGATCTGTGTTCTGCACTGCGATGCAGTCTTCAGAGGACAACTGCAAAATTTGGGGATTTCGGTGTTGGGGTAGAATGAGTTAAGAGGTAAACTGCTACTGATTTACTGGTACTTAAAAGGTGACCAACTACGTGACGAGCATCCTAAGCCTGTGTTTTTCACGTTCAAGCTTCTGTAAAAAGTGACCGGGACACTGACATCATTGGTCAGTTGATCTCAGCTTCTGATGACCGGCTACGCAGGACTGAGGAATTAATTTTGACTGTCTATGCACAGCTCCACCTTTTCCCCTTGCTGAGAATGAGCAGGCTGCGTACACTTCCCTGCGGCGTCGGCTCCCTTAGTAGGGAGGGAAAGTGGGTGGGGCTGTACACACATAAGTGCAGGTCCCTTGATACATATACTTTTTACCACACGCATAGAACGGTCGCTGCGAACTAAAATCAGTCGACCACCTCTGTAACACGGGCAGTAGGAAATACACTGACGAGCAAAAGAAATGCGACATTTTTGGAACCATCGGAAACACTAAAGTTCCGGCCGAAAATCAGTGCAGCATTTCTTTTGTTCGTTAGTGTAGCATGCGCTATTTCCTACTACCCGTGTTACAGAGGCGGTCGATTTCGCAGGGAGCATCCCATGCCTGTGCTTTTCTCACAAACCAGATAGGTGAGGCTAGCGCTGGCAGAATTGTATGCAAACCAAGGGGAATCACAGCGCTGGACAGACAAACAGTTAGATCCCCTGCCCCCGCCTATCAGGCACCCAATCGCCAGCCCACAGAGAAATACGCAGGTATAGAATACGACGATCATTTCCATCCTCAAATAGAATGGATCAGGTCTCTTATATAACCCATGTCTTTCTCCGGAACTTAGGAAGTAGGCAGGAGAAACATACATACACAAACATGAAGGTGCGCTACTATATGTGGTCGGGTAAATACCCTGATTTCCCACAGTAGATGCACAGAACATTACACAACAATGTAACGATACAAATTTCCTCGAGTTATACGTGATACTCACAAACCAGATAGGTGAGGCTAGCGCTGGCAGAATTGTATGCAAACCAAGGGAAATCACAGCGCTGGACAGACAAACAGTTAGATCCCCTGCCCCGGCCTATCAGGCACCCAATCGCCAGCCCACAGAGAAATACGCAGGTATAGAATAAGACGATCATCTCCATCCTCAAATAGAATGAATCAGGTCTCTTATATAACCCATGTCTTTTTCCGGAACTTAGGAAGTAGGCAGGGAGAAACATACATACACAAACATGAAGGTGCGCTACTATATGTGGTCGGGTAAATACCCTGATTTCCCAGAGTAGATGCACAGAACATTACACAACAATGTAACGATACAAATTTGCCTCGAGTTATAGATACTCACAAACCAGATAGGTGAGGCGCTGGCAGAATTGTATGCAAACCAAGGGGAATCACAGCGCTGGACAGACAAACAGTTAGATCCCCTGCCCCGGCCTATCAGGCACCCAATCGCCAGCCCACAGAGAAATACGCAGGTATAGAATAAGACGATCATTTCCATCCTCAAATAGAATGGATCAGGTCTCTTATATAACTCATGTCTTTCTCCGGAACTTAGGAAGTAGGCAGGAGAAACATACATACACAAACATGAAGGTGCGCTACTATATGTGGTCGGGTAAATACCCTGATTTCCCACAGTAGATGCACAGAACATTACACAGGGTATTTACCCGACCACATATAGTAGCGCACCTTCATGTTTGTGTATGTATGTTTCTCCTGCCTACTTCCTAAGTTCCGGAGAAAGACATGGGTTATATAAGAGACCTGATCCATTCTATTTGAGGATGGAAATGATCGTCTTATTCTATACCTGCGTATTTCTCTGTGGGCTGGCGATTGGGTGCCTGATAGGCGGGAGCAGGGGATCTAACTGTTTGTCCAGCGCTGTGATTCCCCTTGGTTTGCATACAATACTGTGCTTTTCTGTCCCCCTATCGTTCAGTTGTAGGGAATATTGAGGTTACGTATACGCCGAGCGACTGGCAACTACGAACGAAAGCGAAGTCACGACGGATAACCAGCTGGTTCTATGAGCACAGTCAACACTCCAAACATCTCCACGAGGCATATATCCTCATGAGCCCCGGGATCAACGTTGACTGTGCTTATAAGCTGGTTCTTCGTCGTGATTTCCGCTCTCTCGTTCGTTGTTGCCAGTCGTTCGTTTCAAACGAAACCTCTCTAATCAGTTAGGCTAAGTAAGACTTCTGCTAGTTAGATCGTTAGAACGGTGTATGCTGAGTATGACTGTAATATTGATTTTGTTATATTACTGGACTCAAGAACGCAAAAAGGTCACCCATCCGGCCCACGTCAGCTCGGCATTGCCTGTTTCTTACTACAATACTTGATAATTTATTATGATCTTTGTTGTGGAGGGGGAAACACCTTCCCCCCCCCCCCCACACACAGACACACACAAACTGGTGCATGTAGAAAGGCCCGACTAAAACAGCAAAAACATCCAGGCCGAAAACCAAGCTAATCAGACATTATTTAACCCTTTGGTTGTCGGTAGCGGTTTTTGTCGCGATGATTCCTGCAGGAATCATCGCGACAAAAACCGCCACCGCCGGACAGCCAAAAGGTCACGCTGACACGAATGACTCGACTCATCTCGCGAGTCATATCGCTGGAAGTGTAACGGCTAAATGGCTGAAAACTCATTTTTTAAATTCCGGCTCCGCTGTTGTTTCAGTGAGGGCTGAAAAGTAATTTTTCAGGAATGCTCGGCCACTCCCCCCCCCCCCCCCCCCCCCACCACTGACCCACACACACCCTCCCGCAATACAGCAAACGTATCTTCGTATGTTACTTGACACGCGCCGCAGCGTGTAAGTTCAACTTTTTTTTCAGTCTTGTGTGGTTATTTGGCCTGTAACTTGAAACTCAACCTTCCATCGCGGTTTTTCACCCAATGACGTTGAATTCGAAAGGGTTATGATACACTGCAGCTGCACTGAACCGGATACCGGCGGCAAAAGGTCACCAGCCATGACCCCTTTGCTGCCAGTGATCACGCAAGGGAGTTTCGCAGGGAGCACTCTGATCGACATTCCCGTAAAGAACAATAATAAACGGGACCAGAAATAGGCGTAATGAACATACAAGAACATACCTACAAGAGACAAAAATCCTCATGAGCCCCCGCGACTGCGGGGGCTCATGAGGATTTATGTCTCTTGCAGCTGATTTAACTGCCCCGGTAGGTACGGGGTTAACCATCAAACATTCTATTACAACCGAATTATTCTGTAGCCATTGATTTTCACTGTGCACACGAGACACATGAGACGGCCGCTTGCTGTTGTCTGCTGTTCATTTTCCAGTCAAGGCTACTGCGACTAATTACAACTGACGAGTATAAAACTGATCTGCAAACGGATATGTAGCGCTATGGTACATAACAACTCGTCATCGTCACTGTTGTCGATGACGTCATCATCATTATTATCATGATCATCAATAGGTATATTGTATCTTTAAAAAAAAACTACCAATGAAACGGACACTGACTCCATCGTCGATGAGATCATCGTTGTATCTGTAAAAACTACCACAAAAACGGACACATACTCAATTAAAATACATGCATACGAAATGATTATATAAATACGACTGATACAATGGTTTGAAGGTTGTCATCCCACCACTATCTCAAAAGGCTGTTAACCTCTTCGCCGCCTGCGTACGTATATTTTGTTTCAGAAATGTTCGTTCATGAAGTTCAACAACCGAAAGCCATAACTCTCCGAGGAACAAGGACACATAATGGTGTCAGCAAGAGGCGTAGATCCTCACGCGTCCCAGCAACTGCGGCGGCTCATGAGGATCTATGTCCGTCTTGCATTTGGGGCGTGTTCGTTTTTTTCTGGGCAGTCAAGGGGTAAAAGGCTAGTTTCCCAATAAGCAAAAGGCAGGCCCACCCGGGCAGGCATAGGCCGCAGATGGCCCGTGTAAGTGCATGCCAGCTACGGCCGATGTCGGCCCGAGTGCCTTTTGTTCACTTGGCTGCGCCATTGATCTCAGCCGCGGCAAAAGAAAACACCCGACTGTTTCCTGGCCGACTCGTCAGACGATCGACAACCCAACGGCGCTCACGTAGAATAGCCTAAACACGAGCAGACGATATGAAGGACTCTTCGACCTCTGGTTATCTGGCGCAGGGAAATATTGCGCAAGTTAAAGATACCAGCTACCCACGACGCTTTGTTGCACACAAGCTTTCGGCGTCGGTGATACAAGGTGTCTCCTACATAGTAGAGAAACGTGCCAATAAACACAACCGGTTTTTGTGTTCGTCCAGTCAAACTTAACACATTCTGCCCCAGGACCGAAATCCCCCAAATTTAGAAGTTGTCCTCTGTAAAGAACCGTATTACAATTTCTAGAGACAGATCGATCATGATAGTTCAAGGGTGGTGCCAGAATAGCTTGGCGCCTATGGGCGCCAAGCTATTCTGGCATCACCCTTGAACTATCATGCTCGAGCCATGACTTGCTGTGGTGTGTCGGGGCTGAATGAGTTAAAAGACAGTGACTTCCTGACAATCCAGACCCAAAAGTGACTGCCAAGCGTGTACAAAGCAGAGAAGAACCCAAAGGAGAAAGAAACAAGCCGTTTTAGAAAAGACAGTTTGTCCATTTTGAAAAAGGGTATTTATCTTTTCTTTTTCGTTTCTCTCACCTTGAGAGAAGAAGGATTTTTGGTGGTCACGTAAACTGAATCTGTGTATGAATGGACCGTCAGTTAATTATTTTTCCATCTGTTCAGGCCTCCCCCCTCCCCCTCCCCCCCTTTTTAATTAAAAAAATGAAACATTCTTGTCTGTGATTTTGGACCGAACATTTTTTTTTAAAAATAAATTTTATTTCTGTTTTTCGATCAAATTATAAGTGCACATACACATAAATATACACAAAGACCAAATACCAAATGAATAGGAAGTGGACAATGCGAGCAGAGGACCGAACATCTTTAACTGCGACCCATTGACTCCTACTGACGACACCGCTCGACGGAAACGGCGCGTCATAAGGGGTTATCATTATGTCCAACATCCGGCCACAGACCAACACACATTTCATGTCAGTCGATTGATGCGTCTGCGTTTTTTCGTCATGCATGTTGACCGAAACAAAGTAGTTCGCCCTTTCGCCGGAACATGTTACGTCAATTTGCGGTGGTGCGGGTGATGTTTTCGGAATGGTCTAGACCCCGGTAGCAAAATGTCTTCGGGCCTACAACCGGCCGTAGTGGGCCCGCTGTTGTTTAGTTCAGGGTTTAACGTCCACGGCACCCAAAGTGATAATAGACGGCCCTGACGCCGGGCGGGGTTATGGGGGACAGGGAAATCTATTACCTATGGAGTACGACCTGAACACTGATCAATTCAGGCGCACTGCAACTGTCCCACTTTGATTTACCAGGGCCTTGCAACGGACATGCTATGGAACAAGCCCGTCTTTTTTTTAACCTGGATTGCGAGTCCAGCTACCGGGGCCGGGACGGAGACTCGAACCTACGACCCGGCGATTCCCTTCGCTCTCCTGCTCCGACGACCAACCCATTCCATCCTGAGGCTGATTTTGTAAAATTTGCTTACTGCCCTATGAAGGCTACATTGGAGATTATGAGAGAGATCGACTGTTATAGTTCAAGGGTCGTGCCAGAAT
Source organism: Semisulcospira habei (assembly GCA_036245525.1). Taxonomy (NCBI): domain Eukaryota; kingdom Metazoa; phylum Mollusca; class Gastropoda; family Semisulcospiridae; genus Semisulcospira; species Semisulcospira habei. The sequence continues at coordinate 233,172,571 of BTPG01000003.1, forward strand.
GGCTTGGCGCCTGTCGAACTATCAGTCAAATTTATTTCATGTAATGCCGGGTGTATCAGAATGATAAGGGTTAATCGCCCGAGCTATTTCGGACTCTGGTGGGCCCGCGCACAGCCATTTGCGGGCCCGCTGCGGCCGTCGTTGGCCCGAGGACCTTTGCTTGCTGGGGAGCCCAAGCTAAAAACCCAGCTCCCACATTCAAGTCAATGAAATGATGTGTCTATACGCGTCGTGCATGTTAACCCCTTGACTTCAGTGCAAGAGACATAAATCTTCATGAGCCCCCGCGACTGCGGGGGCCCATGAGGATCTATGCCTCTTGCTGAGACCAATTTGTATTCATGTTTCCTTGCTCCTTGTTCCTGGCTTATGGTCGTTGAATCAACCCCTTGACTGCGGAGAAAAACGTGAACGCGATCCAACTGCAAGAGACGTAGATCCTCATGAGCCCCCGCGACTGCGGGGGCTCATGAGGATCTATGCCTCTTGCTGAGACCAATTTGTATTCATGTTCCTTGCTCCTTGTTCCTGGCTTTTGGTCGTTGAATAAACCAAGATTTCAGAACCAACAAAGAGTACGGACAATGTACATAAGTGGCATGAAAAGGGTTGATAATCGGAAACACACCCGTTGCACTTTCGCCTGAACGTGGTATTGGTTAGTTCGGGTTTAACGTCCACAACACCGAGGTGATCATGGACGGCCCTCAGTGACGGGCGGGTTATGGGGGGGGGGGGGGGGGGGGGGGGGGCAGGGAAATCTATTGCCTATGGAGTACGACCTGAACACTGATCAACTCAGGCGCACTGCAACTGCGGTGCCACTTTGATTTACCAGGACCTTTCAACGGACATGCTATTGAACAAATCCCTTTTTTCCCCCTGGATTGTGAGTCCAGCTACCGGGGCCGGGACGGGATTCGAACCCACGACCCGGCGATTCCCTTCGCTCTCCTGCTCCGACGTTTAACCGCCTGAGCTATTTCGGACTCTCGAACGTGGTATCAATTAGTGGAGAGTGATGATGGTGGTGAAATTCAGTTTGTGGAATGGGGCCAAACTCGTGCGGTTTCCTAGGAAACGATGGTCTCGAGCAAATTGTCGATATTGATGAAGTGTCTCGCCTCTCGCGGCAGTACCGTTTCCGTGAACGGTTACATACAAAAAAACAACAACAACCCAACACGATACCCGACATTGACTAACACAGTCCTACATTGCATTTCATTCTCACTAGCCCCCGCATCTTGCTGTCTGTGAGATCATCTCCAGTTGTACCTCAAATTGAGGGTGTCATGTGGGGGGTTTAACCCTTTTCATCCTATTGCTTGAAATAAATTTGACTATGATATTTCAAGGGTGGTGCCAGAATAGCTTGGCGCCTCAGGCGCCAAGCTATTCTGGCACCACCCTTGAACAAAAATGGTTGATCTAACTTGTAATCTGTATTGTAGCCTTCAAAGGACAACAAGCAATTAAAAAAAAAATCATCCTCAGGATGTAATGGGTTAAGCGTACTGAATCACTTTATGGAAATGTGACTTGTTAGAGATGGAGACAATGCTTGACCTGGGTTGACACTGAACCACTCAAGCGAGCAAGCAAGCAAACAATCAACCAATCACACAACCAGCTAGACAGCAACCCAAGAACCCCCCCCCACCCCCCCCCCCCCCCCGCCCCTCAAGGTAACTGATCTGCCCCTGGATGCTACAAAGACAGATACTGAGATAGTGGTGGTTGCATAGTCCTCTCGTCGCAAGAAAACTGTCTTTTGAGACGCCGCCGGAAAACCGGGCTGACGGGCTTAAGCACGGGCACAGTTTTCAACCCAGGACCTCCTCCGTTTGAGTTGCACAGATATAAGTAAATAAGGCTTTTCGGATGTTCGTCAACAGTAACAAATTCTCACGAGCTCCTGCATGGGCTAAGAGAGTGTATATACGTCTTGCAGTTGTAGCTGGACTCACAATCCAGGGGGAAAAACGGATTTGTTCAATAGCATGTCCGTTGAAAGGTCCTGGTAAATCAAAGTGGCACAGTTGGAGTGCGCCTGAGTTGATCAGTGTTCAGGTCGTACTCCATAGGCAATAGATTTCCCTGTCCCCCGAAACCCGCCCGTCAGGGCCGTCCATGATCACCTCGGTGCTGTGGACGTTAAACCCGAACTAGCCAACCAAACAGACTTGTCACTCTCACGTCAGACGATGTACACACCTAGCGACGCTGAACGGATTTATAGACGTGGGACAGCGCTAAGCCGGCCCTCTTACAATCACTGCTCTGGTGTGATTATTGTCACTGGAGAATTGCTCCCGCTTGCAAAAGCCCATTCATCTGCAAGAGGCATAGATACTCATGAGCCCCTGCAGTCGCAGGGGCTCATGAGAACCTATGCCTCTTGCTAGCAGCGTATCGTCTCATTTACATCGTCAGGCAGAGGAAAGTCCTGTGTGTTTTAGTCTTCGGCCTGCGCACCTCGTCTCATCTAAGATGAATGTTCAATGTGCAGTCATGTTCCTTGGTTCGATGGTTAGCGTGCTGTGAAACTGAGCTCAAAGCAGTGTGATTCAGGAGCTGGTCTGTGATTCTGGACCTTACGGCTTTTAGCCGTAAGGTCCAAAATCATTATTTACCGACCAGGGCACACTGAATAGCTAAACGATGGCGGGCAAGTCAGTCCGCAGAGACAGGAAGTCGTCTGAAGGGAAGTGACAAGTTGGAAGTAAGAGAGGAAAGTAACTGTCACGACACGGTTTTTTTTTTCTTCCTATTTTTGTGGGGGAGTTAAATTT
>BTPG01000003.1:233180365-233220365 GCA_036245525.1 Semisulcospira habei
ATACCTCTCGGTGGTTCGATAACTCAGTGAAGACGCGTAAGTACGCCAGTTTTTTCCGTCGAACGGTATTGTCAGTACTGAGCAGTCTCGGGGCAAAAGACACCAAGGAAGGATCAGAATCGGTTTACGCCGCCTTAATCCATTTAGCAGGAGATGGATCGACCGCGATAATTCAAGGGTAGTGCCAGATTAGCTTGGCGCCTTCAGGCGCCAAGCTAATCTGGCACTACCCTTGAATTATCATGATCGATCCAACTCCTGCAACTGGTATGTACTTGTTCAGTGATACATTCAAAATGTGGGGCAATGCGGCCTTCGGTTTAAATGGGTTAAAAGGGGTCCAACTTTTGTTTGTAACATCTTACCTCGAAGACATGAATCAGCCATATTAGAGATCGTGTTTTCCAAAGTTACTTTTAGGTCGAGAGAGGTTGTGGTCGGGAGCGGATAGGGGGTGAGGTAAGGGGGTGAGGTAAGGGAGAGGTGCGGGGTTTAGGGGTGTCCAGAGTAGTTAATCCCCACCTCCCCCCTATGGATTTTACACGGGAAATTTGAATTCGAACACACTCTGAATTGTAGCCAGGAAAACTGACCTCTAAATGACCCCAACCCTCAATTTTTTTTTTTACGAGGGGACAAAACTTATCATAGGGAATGTCCAAATTGCGTGGCTGCGGCGTTGGCTCCTGTTTCTATGCGGTGTTAAGGGGAGCTTTGGGTTCATTGAAAGTTCAATTTTCCCAGGGAAAATTCATGGTATGTTCCGCGCGCTTTAAGGCTACCGGCCTAATTGTACAATGTTCGTATGTCCGTCATATCAAGACAACGTGCTTGACAGAATGCAGAAAGGTTTAACCCTTCGCGCGTCGATAGCGGCTTTTGTCGCGATGATTCCTGCAGGAAGCATCACGACAATAACCACTAACGACGCGCAAAGGGTTAAGGGTAAAGATCTGATATCTCCACCAATGCTTCTCTGGCCGGTTCAGCCATTCTCTGGCCGGTTCAGCCATTACAAGTACGTCTGCCCGAGTCCATTTTTGTAAAAAAAAAAAACCCAACAACCAAAAACTAGATTTTCATCGAGACGTATTACAATAAAAATCTTGCTTTTCACAAAAACGGAATTACTGTCTGTTGCCTTCGCAGGGCTGACGTGCAAGTGGTCTGCGTGCAAGAACAAATACCTGCACTTTTGTTGGCTCAGGCAGCCCAGATAAATACACTACATGACGTCCGACAATAATCACGACCAATGTTTATCTTCCAAGATCAGGGAGACCTCTAGTTTGGAAACATGTCAACCGGCGTCACGACATTGTGGGGGCTGGCAATGCCGTTTCTATCCAATGCGCGAATGACCATCGGGCCGACGTCGGCCACAGTTGGCCCGCGCACGACTGTGCGCGGGCCAACAGCGGCCGATGTCGGCTTAATGACTTAGTTTTGCGTACTGGGTGGGTAGCTTCTGTTGTGAGGATCTTTGCGGCAATGTAACAATTGTGGACACTCTAGACTCTCAACGTGATTTGTGACAATAAGACTGTATGGTTGTCACAAAGCTTCTGGTGAGCTTTGAGAGCTGTGTGATGTCACACAGAAGCTGGAGTCTGCCTACAATTTGTGACATTGTTACACATTTCACGGATCCTCTTTTGGGAGTCTCCATCGACTTTTTGTAACAATTGTCACAGAGGTCGTGGATCATGTCTGTAATGACTGGCTTTTATTGACAACATATTTTGTTAGTGTAACAAAGCACGTGGAGTTCAAGCTGTTTGGACCACGAGTTTTGTGACAATTGTGACATTGTTACAAAAGTCTCTGCAGAAGATTCCTCCACGACACTCTCACGAAAAAGTCTAAACCCCGGACATGATACAACAGCATGAAAGACAAGTTAGGTTTCAAAGTTCGACCTCACTGCAAACAACTGACGCGGTTCTCCTTCTGTCCAACCCAGATCTTGTTCACAGTCTGGTCACGTGACAGTCATGTGACGTCAGTCACCGAGTCTTTGACGATCTTTGGCGCGTGCCGGTCTACTTTTCAAAGCAAACCCTGTACAAATTTTGAAGTTGTAAGCCTACGCTGTTCCGTTCTAGAACATCGAGGTCGAACGTAGTCGCCAGAAGATGCAAATGAGATTGTAACCACAAGCAAGTGGCATGGATTCTGATGAGTCCCTACGGCGGCAGGGACTCATGAGAATCTATGCCACTTGCAGATCGAAGGATCTGACTGAGGAACTGAGTGTCTGTACACACAAGTGTACACGCGTAGACTTAGCATGATGTAATACTGCAAGCTGGCAAAGAGGCCAAAGTAGGTGTCCACACTATTAAAGGCGAACATTAATACGAGAACAATGGCCTGGAATTTAGAAACACACCGGCGCAAACTCCTTTGGATATTCTTAGTCCAGCACTCAGTGGAGCAGACGACATTTTCTCGCAGTTGACTGTTGCCGATATACTCGTTTGAAGGTATGCAAATTGCTTTAAACTTGCTAGGAACGTAAAAAAACAAAACCAAAACCAAAACAACAACAAACACAGCGCACAGTCAGCAACACCTATTAACCCTTTGGGTGTCGGTGGTGGTTTTAGTCGCGATGATTCATGCAGGAATCATCGCGACTAAAACCGCTACCGACACCCAAAGGGTTAATGAAATGTTCATTTACTATTGCCAAAACATTGGAAAAAAACAACACAGTTTAGAGTTAAGTTGTGTACTTATAAAAAATATATTTATACAATGTGCAATGGACCTTACTGTTCTACTGAAGTTGAGATGCTCATTTAGCAATAGATATTGATGAAAAGTGCATACTATCTATATGTACGTAATTGTCTAAAATCTACGTAGCGAATGGTCTAAAACGTACATATTTGTCGGAAGAAAAGGTTGAGTGTGTACAGTTTAATTAAACATTTTTCACTGTTAGATTAGACTGATACATGGGGACCTAAAGCAAGCTCAAGGCAGACGATTAACTGACTGAGAAATAAAATGACAAAAGACAAGAAGAATAAAAGAATAAAAGACAAGTTAAGACGGACAAGACAAGATTTCACGGAGATTGACTGTAAGTCTGCGTCAAGACATCTAGACCGACGAGCTGAAGAAATACGACTTTTTGGAATCATCGGAAACACTGTAGTGTTTCCAAAAATGTCGCATTTCTTTTGCTCGTCAGTATACATGTAGTAACGGAGAAAAGGAAGGTGTTTTTAATGGAATGGCGAATACGTACTCAAACTCCAGACCAGATCCGGCAAACGATTCTGGTGCCGACATCTTCAGCTGATTTACGGACAGCGTTATCGCCACCTCGGTCCTCATGAAATGGTTTCGTTGAGTGAACTGATTCAAATCTGTGAACGTGACGTGGACATCCTTCGGGAAACTCTCCTCCTGTTTGTCAGTGTTCGGCAGCAGGGGTTGTTGTTGTACGGAGTGAGTTCTTGAATACCACTTTTGGCCTTCCAATTGCAAAATTCATCTCGAGCCGCAACTTCTGCAATCACTAATTTAAACCAGTCTGTCAGAAAACTGACAGGCTGCTTTACACAGTATCAATACATTGGTACACAGTTACGCTACACCAGCAAGCTGTTATATGTTAACCCTTTTCATCCTGATACTGCACTGCACGATAGTTCAAGGGTGGTGCCAGAATATCTTGGCGCCTGAGGCGCCAAGATATTCTGGCATCGCCCTTGAACTAAAATGCTTAGTGTACATCCTAATCGACAATTTAGCTTCCATAACCTTCATAGGACAATAATTATGCAAGTTTAAAAAAATTCAGCCTCAGGATGTAATGGGTTAAGTGTGGTGCCAGAATTATTGGACAACTCGATCCGAGCTGAATGCTTGTGTCTCCTTTTCTGTTTATACCGCTGTACAAATATACAATCCTCTCGCGGACCAAAATATTATTGCATTGCATTGTATCATACTGTACTTTTCTGGTACGTTTAAGAAAGTTTCAAACGGACACTTACCTATTTAACCGGCAGCTCTTTGATGGCAGTGCCATGAACGGCCGCGTGCAAACTTACACAGATGTTCAGTGCGTCTGGCTTTTATAATGGGCGTGAACACTGTAAATATCAAAACAATGTAGTCCCCTTGACCTCAGAGGAAGATTATTGGAGGTTTAACCCTTTTCATCCTGATACACCCATTGCTTGAAATATATTTTACTGATTGTTCAAGGGTGATGCCAGATTAGCTTGGCGCCCAAGGCGCCAAGCTATTCTGGCACCACCCTTAAACTAAAACGGTTGATCTGTCTCCTAATCTGTAGTGTAACCTTCATAGGACAGTAAGCAAAGTTTACAAAATCAGCTTCAGGATGTAATGGGTTAAGGGACACACCCATCGTATGCAGGAAATAAGTAGTTTTCTGTGATAACAAAATGCAGTAACTCGTCAACGAACAGATTACAATAGAGTATGAGAACAGAATTCTAAACAGTGGACAATAACCAGATGGAACAACAACGTAGAAAAGCAATGCAAAACCATAAAAAGCAAATTAACGCAAAGCAAAGCAAAGCAAAGGCAACAACTACTACAACAAGAGTAACACCAGCACTAACAAAAAGCAGCCGCAAAAACAACAGCAACAACCACAACAGCAGCAGCAGCAACAACAAAACAACAAAGCAGCAAAACAACAACAACAACAAGCCAAAATAAAATATCAGCACCAACAAGAACCAGCCGCAACAACAACAGCAACCTCCACAACAACAACAGCACCACCACCAACAATACAACACAGCAGCAAAACAACATCAACAACAAAAACAAGCCAATATCAAACAAAAGAGAAAACTCACAACATCCATAGTACATGATATAAAAGAAAAGCAACCAAAACCAGTAAAAAATTCCAAAGAACTCTTCCTTTACCTTTGGCCGTTTACTAGATTCATTGTGTTAGGCGGACAGTGTTCACTGGGTTCACAGTGTTAAGGGGACAGTGTTCACTGGATTCACAGTGTTAAGGGGACAGTGTTCACTGGATTCACAGTATTAGAGGGACAGTGTTCACTGGATTCACAGTGTTAAGGGGACAGTGTTCACTGGATTCACAGTATTAGGGGGACAGTGTTCACTGGATTTACAGTGTTAAGGGGACAGTGCTCACTGGATTCACAGTATTAGAGGGACAGTGTTCACTGGATTCACAGTGTTAAGGGGACAGTGCCCACTGGATTCACAGTATTAGAGGGACAGTGTTCACTGGATTCAAAGTATTAGGGGGACAGTGTTCACTGGATTCACAGTATTAGGGGGACAGTGTTCACTGGATTCACAGTGTTAGGGGGACAGTGTTCACTGGATTCAAACGCACGTCATAAGTGTTCTGTGAAGCCAAAAGTGAGTAGGTCCATTTTAGTACAAAAGCGAGATATTCATTGTAACGCTTTTCACAAAACAGACTTACAGTCTTTTGCCTTCATACGTCAGAGCTGCATGACCGACAAAAACCCATGCAAGTGACAGCATGCCACAGGAGACGGGGCGACCATGATTGTTCAAGGGTGGTGCCAGAATAGCTTGACGCCTCTTTGCGCCAAGCTATTCCGGCACCACCCTTGAACTATTATAGTGAACCCATCTCCTAAACTGGGTTTATAAAATTTCCGAGGCCAAATCCCAAAATGTGGAATGTAAACCTTTGAGCTCAATATGTTAACACATTTGAGACGTGCCACACAGGGATACGTGGCTTTTTGCCGCGTATCCGGATGTGGGACGTCTCGAATGAGTTAAACCACTGGTTCGAAATGTATTTTTTTGCAATGTATTATTAGGTGCATTATTTTTTTCAGCATCATGAACACTGGTCGACTTGTCTTTGTGCTATGTGGTGCGTGCGTCCTTGGTGCAGTCACGGGAATACGAGGTAATTGTGAATGTTTCGCATTCGTACACAAACTTCTTGTGTTAGAAGTCGGTCTGTTTGTCGGTTTGATGACTTCTTTTTGAGCTAAGCGGAGCAAGCTCTTCACCCCGCCCCCCCCCACCCCCCACCCCCTGCCCGCCCCCCCTCCAAATCCCATTGCCCACTCTTCCCACACATGTTTGATTGTAAGATCACCAAAGGAAGAGCCCAGCGGAGAAAGAAACACGCTTAGAAAAGACAGTTACAACACAATTTATTAATATGTCAGTATCGTCTTGCTGACATCACTTTGAATCAATGTTTATGTGACAGCAAGTTTTTTTTCTTCTTTTCTTTCCTGTATTGAATTAATACGATTGCAGAAACACAGTCTGCCTCAAGTAGCACTGAACAGGTTAATTAAGCTACATAAATGCTAAACCCGTATCGTGCAACTTTCTTCTCTTAGTGTTGATTTTTTCTTATATCGCTACACCACTGTGTAAGACAGGGATCGAAAACGATTTCTTCTTCTTCCTCGAACACTCTCATATGGACAACCCGGTCTCCTCTATAAATGCTGCCGTGTGCCGCAAGTCCACTAGGCCTCCATAGACCTTGCGGGACACCTCTGTCTCTTCCGGCGAGTGTCTCCGTCTGAGGGTTGTGAACGTGGGGCAGGTTTTAAAACGATTTAGCGATTTAAAAATAATCACATTAGGGTACACACTTATCAGCGTACTTCGTATTATACAGCTAAAATTATGTTCTGTAAAATTGTTTTTGTTTATTGTTCGCTTATTGTATTGCTTGACTTGTTGCAGTTGGCCCAAGACTGAGAGAAAGACAGGTAAGACACATTCAGGTCTCACACAAACAGACACTACCACTCCTCAAAATCTGTGATTAGATGCATTTTAACTCATTCAGTACCAGTGGACGCATTTTGTGTTTATGGAATCTTTGTTCATTCAACAACAAAGAATCCCAGCCGCCTAGTGAACAAAGATACAAAGTGGGATCAGCAAGAGGCATAGATCCTCACAAGCCCCCGCGACTGCGGAGGCTCATGAGGATCTATGTCTCTTGCGGGTTGATCCTGTTCAGTTTTGATCGACAGTAAAGGGTTTAAACCGCCACAACTGAAGGTTAGTTTCCCGTGTGAAAACTGGAACGTGCAGAGAACGAAAGTCAGTTCAAGGACAGCGTGCCTGTGATCTTGGTTCAAGGTCTTTGACGCACAAGACAAAGGAGGATGCACGAGTTTAGTCCCCTGACAGCGGCTCTGTCAGGGGACTTAACTTGTGCAGACTCTCTGGTCCTGTGGTTGACGTAGATCGTCTTATCATTATGGTCGTGAGTCGAATTTATTGTGAAGTCACGCCTGAAGTCATCAAAACATGTGTACCACTTTCAGTCGTGCACTGGTACAAATTCTTCCGTCTGTAGCAAACGCCAGCAATCAGCTGGTACACCAAAGCGGCACAGATTTATAAGCGAAGTGTTTCATATTACACAATTAAAATCGGCTCGCTTTTCTCAGAAATGGACATACAGGTTTTTTGCTAAATAACGACAGAGTGGTTGTTCTTCGTCGTTTCACCTTGTTTCAGTTTCAGTTCCTGTCATTGTTTCAATTAAATGTTTTCGATTTTTTTTGGGGGGTCCATTTATTTTTCTTGTTTTCCGTGCAGACGGTGTCACGCCGCCAGACCGAGGATGTGTCGCAGTTTAACCCCATCAAAATGTCAGACCTGGTCAGAGTTTACTTTAGTAGAAAAACCCGCTGTTTAACCCATTCAGCCCTGACGCACTACAGCAGTAGATGGGTCGACCATGATTATTCAAGGGTAGTGCCAGATTAGCTTGGCGCCGATAGGCGCCAAGCTAATCTGGCACTGCCCTTGAATTATCATGGTTGATCCGTCTTCCGCAACTGGTGCATAGTCATTAGATGACGCCTCCAAAATTTGTGAAATACGGCCGTCGGGCTGAATGAGTTAAGTACTGCATCTGTGTATTAAAAAAACCCACACAAAACAAACCACCTCACTCACTACTACCATGTCTCAGTCCTAGAGCCCATAACACTCTCGACTAATGCCTCGTCTGGTGTTACATATGAATACGCGTCTGTTCTCGACGTATCCGTATTCGGGACGTCTCGAATGAATTCAGTAACTCATTCGCGGAGACCCGCATCTGGATACGCAGCTTCAAGCCGCGTATCCGGATGCGGCTTATTGCGAATGAGTTAACTCGCTTGTTCTTTCAAATTGTGTACAGTACCGATGAGTGCATGCACACGGATGTAGGTTTATTCTATATCACTGTTGGTTATTGTTGTTAGATTTATATCATAAATTTCCTGTTTCCTTTTTTTCTTTCTCTTTTTGCAGAAAACGGATCCCCCAATCGAACCCCCGAAGCCTGGGTCACGCCGTCAGGCAGGGGACATTTCGCTGTTTAACCCAATCAAGATGATAGGCGCGGTGAGTGTGTGGATGATTTCGAGAGAACTAAACCCCTCAATGTAGATCTTTGCTCTTTTTGAAAAAACCACCACCGCCACCCTTGCTGCATCATCACCTTCAAGACACCCCAGGGTGGATCGGGGTGGGGGTGAGGGGGATGAGGGGGGGTGGGTAGGTGGGGTGAGGGGGGGGGGGGTTCCAGGGGTTCCGGACCCCCCCTTCCACTTACGACCCCAAATTCTTAAAAATGCTATAACAAAGTCTCCCTTTTTGGGGTGTTTGGAGCCCCCCTCCCCCCCCCCCCCCCCCCGTCGTTGTTCGATATTTTTGGGAAGTGGTGAGTCTTAACTTACACGCGGCTTTTCTCTCTTCCTAAACCCCCCTTCCCCCCCCCCCTCCCCGACCCTCGCTAATCCCCCTCTTTTCGATTTTTCGGCCCCTGGAAGCAAGGTGTAGCATCACGGCGGAGGCCTTTTGTATCATGCTGAAGGTCCCCAACAAAAAGTTGGAACCCCCCCTCCCACCTCCCCCTCCCCCCCCCCGAGGTAACTGATCCGCCGCTGCACCCCCCCTCCCACCACCACCACCTTTACAAAAATGTATAGTGAACTAACCACTGTGAACAAACCAACCGTCAACACATTCTACTCCAGGACCGAAATTCGAAAATTTTGAAGTTGCCTCCTGAAGTTGCCTTACACTGTTCTGTAAACAGATCGAGCGTGATAGTTCAAGGGTTGTGCCAGAATAGCTTGGTGCCTATGGGCGTGTCGGAGTTGAATGAGTGACTCAACTAAGGAACTCACGAACTTCTACTGTTTCTCTTTGTAATTCCCAGCCAACTCCTTTAGGACCAATTAAAATGATCGAGCCCATTGTGCCCGTCGAGGAAGAAGGACCAATCAAAATGCAGCAGAGACAAGCCCAGAGTCCACCCAATGAAAGAGTTGGAATTGATCCCCGGCGACCAATCAAAATGGGTGTAGCAAGAACGACAACATCCACGCCTGAGGTCGAAGTCAAGTGAATCTCGGACATTATGACGTCAGCTGTCTGCGTGATCTGTTAAACAGGTAAAATGTTATTTTCATCTTCATTATTAACCCATTACATCCTGAGGCAGTTTAAAAAAAATGTTCTTATTGTCCTATGAAGGCCTCATTACAGATTAGGAGATAGAAGAAGCATTTTAGTTTAAGGGTGGTGCCAGAATATCTTGGCGCCTCAGGCGCCAAGCTATTCTGGCACCACCCTTGAACTATCAGAGTTTAATTTAGTTCAAACAGTGAATGTATCAGGATGAAAAGGGTTAAACACTTGACCGCTGACTCCTGCTCGGCAGTAACGACGCATGGTTACGCTTAGTTGTCACAAAGTTTACGATTTTTTTGTTGTTGCGTGTGGTGAACACATACAGCCCCAAGCCGCCCAAGGAACATAGATGCAAATTGGTATCAGCAAGAGGCATAGTTCCTCATGAGCCCCGCAACTGCGGGGACTCATGAGGGTCTATGTCTCTTGCCGTCGGATTAATTTCGGTCCATTTTTTTGTCGGCATTGGTTAATGATGATGACGACACTGACAATGCGATTAAAGTTCTGGTGATTAATGGTGACGACAACGTCGGCGATCGATGTTTGATATTTAAATCACTGCATCACTGCACTGCATCACTATATATATATATGTATATATATATATATTCTTCACTTTTAACAGAGGCGTCGCCCAAAGCCAAAAAATGCACTCAATCAGCTGATGTCCTGATGACACAATGCAAGCTTACCAGCTTGGAATTCCATGGCATTAGCACAGCATTCTCAGAATTTAATGAAAAAAAAAAAAAAAAAAAAAAAAAATATAAATATATATATATATATATATATATATATATATATATATATATATATATATATATATATATATATATATATATATATATATATATATATATATATATATATATATATATATATATATATATATATAAATATATATCTTTTCAGATGGCTTAAAGAGACAGAAACCAGGATTTCGAGCAGATTACATTGAAAAAGGAGCTGCCAAGCGTGTGACTGCCTGAAACGAATCAGCAATACAAACACACTGTGAGCTTATGTTGGCTGACTTTGGGAATGTTTATTTATACCACAGAATGGATGGAATCGTGATCCCAAAGATTAACGCTTTGACTGCACCTGACGAGGCCGTAGTTACGCGTATTTTCCGCCCGGCGGTATCGTCAATACCAGTCAAAAGGTTAACACAGGCCCGGACCGAAACCCCCACATTTTGAAGTTGCCCTCTGAAGGACTGACTATGACAATTCTAAGAGACAGATTGAGCATGATAGTTCAAGGGTGGTGCCAGAATAGCTTGGCGCCTATGGGCGCCAAGCTATTCTGGCACCAACCTTGAACTATCATGCTCGATCCACGTCTGGCTGTGGTGTCGTGTCGGGGCTGAATGAGTTAACTGTTGATCTTAAGGAAAGGTCACTGTGCTAATGTCATAATGTGTACGCTGTTCTGTGATTGTGGAAATGACGGCTGTACGCTGAGCGCTCGAAAATCACACACCTGCACACATTTAATAAAACTGTTGTAAATACTTTCTGGCCTAATCTAAACGGCGTGTTTCAGTTAGGTTGGTTTCTAATCAGCGGATTGGCAAAGTTTGCAAGTCAGCAATCCGCTCGCCCTGTTGGCCCAGTCCGCCGGCCACACTGGAATAAAAATAAAACCTGGAGCCCCGCGAATCTCTGTAATTTATTACGTGAAAGTAAATTATCTTGATACAAAATGTTGAGGTAAACGTGTATGTATGTCACGTATCATGTGTGTGTGTGTGTGTGTGTGTGTGTGTGTGTGTGTGTGTGTGTGTGTGTGTGAGTGTGTGTGTGTGTGTGTGTGTGTGTGTGTGTGTGTGCGTGTGTGCGCGCGTGTGAGCGCATCTGTGAAATATCGGCGCACGTATGTTGAACAGTACATAAATCGCTTCAATGCAAGGGGAGTAATAAGGAGAGAAGCTGACGGAACAAGTTTAATGTAAGCAGTTTTTTCCCTTGAATCAATAATAACCGAAGCCTTGTCAGTCTCCCGCACCTTCGCTAACACACGCACGCTCGCACGCACACACACACACACACACACACACACACACACACACACACACACACACACACACACACACACACACACACACACACACACACACACACACACACACACACACGCAAACGTACGCTTTCACGCACTCACATACACTCATACGACAGAAAACAAACCGGCTGACTGACATTCCAGTGCGCTAAGTCCTTCGGGCCGACGTCGGCCGCCGTTGGCCCGCGCACGGCTGTGCGCGGGGCCAAAGGCGGCCGACATCGACCCGATGGCCTTTTGCGCATTGGAATACTCACACGACAGAAAAACCCAAACAAACAAACAAAAATCAAACATGTATACACACGAATATACCCACATGTACACACCACACAGAAAGGAAAGGCCGGAACAAACTTATGCCGACATGGTGAAGTTTATTAAATTTGTCACCCGAGTAACAAGTTGTAACAGCTTTTCAGTCTTTCAATACAATTTCCCACCACGCATAAAAAGCAAGAGAAACTGCTAAAAAGCAACAGAAAACACAAGAAAACAAAATTCATGGGAAACTCTAACATAAAATAGAAACATGATAATGCATGGTACAAGCACAAAATGAAAACCATAGTGTGGCGGTTTGTGATTTTTGACCTTACGGCGACCCTAAGCCGTAAGGTCCAAAATCAAAGAGCTGCACAAAATAAATTTTAGTATTGGTATCTTCCTGTGTAGTCTAGCGATACAGGGTAACAAGACTTCGCCATGAAAGAGGCCGTTGAGACTAAGGTCATCCGGGCAAATAAAAGCGAGACAACTTCAGCTCATTCAGCCCTGTCACACCACAGCAAGATATGGATCGAGCATGATAGTTCAAGGGTGGTGCCAGAAAAGCTTGGCGCCTATTGGCGCCAAGCTACTCTGGCACCACCCTTGAGTTATCATGCTCGAACTGTCTCTAGAATTGTATTACAATCCTTCAGAGCCGGGGCAACTTTAAAATTGGGCGATTTCGGTCCTCGGTTAGAATGTGTTAAAAAAAGTTATCCCACTTTGCTAAGATGCTATGGAGTTAACACATTCGAGGCGTGCTGCATTCGGATACGTGGAATCAGCCGCGTATCCGAATACATTACGTTTTGAATGCGTTAACTGCATGATCCACTCGTTCAACATTGATGATTAACTCATTCAGTGCGTCCCGAATCAATAGCTGCGGAAGTGTCGAAGTGCAGCTATTGGTGTGGGCGCATTAAATGAGTTAAATTGTGGGATGGTTAAAAATCAAACTTTTGCCTCCTTGTTCGTAGACACTGAAGTATTGGGAAAAAGGGAAATAACTGCCGGCAACTCAGAATTTGATAATGTATGCAAATTCGATTTTCTGTTTTTATTGTATAATTTGCTTGAGCTGCACAAAAATGTTTAATTCATGAGACTGAATTGGGGGAAACTGCAAGAGCAAATGTCCTCAACTCAAAACAAAACAAAAAACCGCAAATAAGAGCACACCGCATTTAAGTTGGCGCTACATGACAGTTTGCATTCATAACACTTAATACCCCACTTAAGAAGTTTATAATTCACACACGGCGGAGAGGAGAGAATACGTTTGAATTTAATTCTCGTCACATTGAAAAGGGCTCGCACAAATTTTGATTCATTGAGTTCGGAAAAAGACAGACATATGATAAAATGTTCAGTAAAACGCTTACTTACACTGCATATTGTGGATTGGGCCATAGACATCTGAGGAGTGCGTGTTGATAATGTGCGAAATACTGTTTCTGCGAGACAGCCCCCACGCGCACGGCAAACACACTCAACAGTGCAATAATTGTGTGTGTGAGCTGTGCGTGCGGGGGCTGACTCTCACAACCCGTATGTCGTATATCAACACGCACTGGTCAGGTGCCTGTGGATTAGTCTTAAAGCGGTACATAGCCAAGTAAATATGTTCTAATTATATTACATTTCAGTGTATTAGGATTCAATACACCATACGATGATAAAATTAATGATGGAATAAACCAAACCAATGCACAAGGAACACTATGATACCAGTGGATGTCGGTAGCAGTTTTGTCGAGGTGATTCCTGCAGGAATCACCTCGACAAAACTGCTACCGACAGACAAAGGGTTAAAACACTCCCTCAAATAATCCACCAGGATAGCCAAACAGGTGGTGCCTGGTTATCTTGGCGCCTGTTGAGGCGACAAATTGACTCTAAATAAGCGGCACACTTCAACTTTCATGATCGATTTATCAGTCCTGCGGCCGCGTGTGTCACATCGACGTCTTTACTGACGAGCAAAAGAAACGCAACATCATCGGATTCATCGGAGGCACTGACTTGTTTCCGATGATTTCGATAATGTCGCGTTTCTTTTGCTCGTCAGTGTAGCTGGGCGAGAAAGAACACTCGTACAGCGAGATACACATGATACACACCAACACTGTACGAGAAGACATTACACATACGTATAATCTCTTTGACCACACATTCAGATGTTTGCAAGTTCTATTCTGACAAGCCCGACAACTTGCTCCCTTCAATAAAGGAGTTGCCGCGCTTGTCAGAATGGAATTACTGATTCATAAAAAAATGACATGGCATGCGACTGTATAAATGCACAGAGAAAAGAGCAGAGTGCATTTTTGTGATCATAAATACACATATACTGTACTCAATAACTGTAGAAGTCAGGGGGGGGGGGGGGAAACCCAACAAACAAACAAAACAAAACACTCATTACTGTACATGTTAGAAAAGGGAAATTAGGCTACTAGCATCGCTCAAATGCAAATAGCATAAAGGTTTAGTAAACTTATAGTCAATAAAAAGTCAACACTTTAAATAATGATGTCTTTTTTCAGGATTTTTTTCCCTTCTGATTTTGATTTTAGTTTATGAAAGACACAAGTCAGTGTAAACCTTTCCTGGAAAGTTCTATATTTTGGGGGGCCTGAACACAGGAGGGAGGAAATCGAATTTCTGGCATGAGTTTCTAGCCCGTGACTCGGGAGCGCCCAGTCAGGGGCAAGTCAGGGGAAACAAAGCAAGTAAATTCGGTGAGTGAGACATCCCAGGTGTGTCTTTCATGAAGATCGCAATCAGAACATCCCGGCAAATGACAGAATTATTTCAAATGTTGCGGTTTTATTAAGTGTAGCATCCAGCTCCGCGTACAGGTAGTACATGTTTGTATCAGCTATAGTAACAGCATGGGTTCTTCCAGGAATTAACTCATTCAGGGCTAAGCCGCAGCTATTGATGCGGGGCGTCTTGAGTGAGTTAACATTTCCAGAAATGATCATGCTAAAAATTGAAGCTATAAATATACAGACAAGCTGACAAGAAACAGAACACCAACGCACACACACGCACGCTCGCACGCACGCGCACACATACACAAACACACGCCGGCACACACGCTCACAAGCACGCACGCACGCGCGCGCGCGCACACACACACACGCACGCAAGCGCACACATGCACACGCACGCATGCACACGCACTCACGCACGCACACACACGCCTACACAGTCATGCTAAAGAACAAATGTCATGGAAACTGAAAGTAATTTGTTTTTGCAAATTACTGATCTAGCGTGTGCTGTTTTGTGAATTTGGACGTATCCAGAACGAACTAAAAGGATATCGGGCCAAAGGCGTTTGCGCACTGAGAACGTACAAAATCATAGACCAGCACTCGTACAATAGGTAGAATAATAAACAGCTCTTAAATGAAAAACAAAATTCTAACTGCTCTTTTACTGAAAACAAATCGGGATTTAACCCATTTAACCCCAACACACTACAGCAGGAGATGGATCGACCATGATAATTCAAGGGTAGTGCCTGATTAGCTTGGCGCCGTCAGGCGCCAAGCTAATCTGGCTCTACCCTTGAATTATCCTGCAAATGGTACACAGTCGTTGTGTGACACCTCCAGATTTTAGGAAATGAGGCCGTGGGGTTAAATTGGTTAATGCTGTTCAGTATATTAACCCATTTTACTGCTACTGAGGACACACAGCATTGTCAGTGGCAGTTTAAGGCGTTAAATAGTGTTGGACATACTATTTTGTTCTATTCCTCTTCATCATGACCATTATTAGATCAGCGTTCTGTCAGTGTACCTGCACTAGATCCATCACACCCTGTCATCCTCTGGCTGTGGGCAGCGCTTTTATTAATTTTTTAAATATTTTTTTTTGTCGCGGTGATTTAGTCCTGCACGTTTCGCCGCGACAAAACGTGCTACCGACAGCCAAAGGGTTAACTGATTCGCGACCAGCCGCATCCGGATGCGCGGCATAAGCCGCTCATCCGGATGCGGCTGGCCGCGAATCAGTGAAAAGGTAGGAGAACTCCATCGTCAAGAAAGAAATGGCCACCCTTTGCCAGAATAACCATTACCTTGTTGGACACAGACATATTGAAATAAACTAAACAGGATAACAGTATCAGAAGGAAAACAAAAACAACGAATACAAACAAATGATCCGTTAATCCATTCCAGACGCGGCGCATCCGGATACGCGGCAGTTTTCCGCGTATCCGGATGCGGCACATCTCGAATGCATAGAATCTAAACATAGAATCCAATGAGTTAAAAACATAGACTCCAAAGGCCAAAAATTCAGCTGCACAGTTTATTTTCAACGAGGATTGCTATCGCCAATAATAATAATAATAATAATAATAATAATAATAATAATAATAATAATAATAATAATAATATAATATTATTATCTGAACATGAAAAACACGTTATTATTTTAAAAAAATGGAAGAAGCGACGAGTTTTTTTTTTTTTTATTTTGTCAGCGTCTGAGTACCGACGTTTAACTTAAAGACTTTTTTTTTTTTTTTTTTTTTTTTTTTTTTTTTTTTTTTTACAGAAGGCACTCTGAGAAAAACCAAGTGTAAAGAAGGTCTTCAGGCCGACGTCAGTCATAGCTGAGTCCACGCACAGACGTGCGCCGGTCAACTACGACCGACGTCGGCCCAAGGGCATTTTGCTTACTGGAAAGGGACCCTACTGTTGAAAAACAAATTTCAGCTTTGTACATAAGCACATTATACTTACATACTCTCCTCGTTTGCTGTACGCAATGCAGCCTGCAGCAGCTTGTGTGCTGGTCTGTCCGTGATTTTGGACCTCACGGCCTCTAGAGTCGTAGTGAGGTCCAGAATCACGGACCAGCACGAACGTCTTGATTTCGAGACTATGAAAGGACCGGCGAAACAACGATAAACAAACACAAACTCAAAACACTTGTAAAGAAACATTCCATGACATTTAAGTACCGAGAGACACGGGGGAAAATAGTCCATACGTCTCTGATGCACCCCACGACTGCTGTAAAACCTGCCGACAACAGACAATGTTGATCTTGTTCATATAACCCATTCAGCCATGACGCACTACAGCAGGAGATGGGTCGACCATGATAATTCAAGGGTAGTGCCAGATTAGCTTGGCGCCTGTCGGCGCCAAGCTAATCTGGCACTGCCCTTGAATTATCATGGTCAATCCATCTCCTGCAACTGGTGCATAGTCATTAGATGACGCCTCCAAAATTTGGGAAATACGTCGGGTCGTGGGGCTGAATGAGGTAATTGTCTGGCAAGCTATCATAGAGCTCTGTAAGTAAAAACGTTCCATGAACCGTAAGAATAGATGGAACCCGGGAAAAAAATTTACGGAAGATCTATAAAAAAAAAAAAAACACAAAAAACACACACACACACACACACACACACACAAAAAAAAAACCACATTCTGCACAGTATTTCGTATGACACCGATTCACAAAATAAGGTGATTAGACATTGACTGTGAACATATCTAAGTAGGGGGCCCTTTGCATCAATTACACAAACTGTAGATGATCCGAGTACGCACAGATCCTAGGGGCAGTATCTTTAACCTGCTCACGTAGCGTAGAACAAACAAAAACACAGAAGAAAGAACTGATTACATCGAATCTGCCCTATGAAAGCAACAAAGCAATAAGTCTATTTTTGTGGAAAGCGAGATTATCATTGTATTTGCAATGACAGTCTCGCTTTTGACAAATGAATGGACTTACTGCCTCTTACCCTCGCAGGGCAGAAATCCTGAGAGGAAAAAACAGGTGTTTATCTGCAGTGTACAAATATATTATTACACGCAGTCACTACTTTCTGAACTGACTTGAAAAGAAGTAGGTTCCGGGATTTGTGTGCTGGTCTGCGATTTTGAGGTCCGAAATCACAAGCCAGTACATCTCTGAACTTTGACTGACACAGAATAATCTAGACGCGGTAGACACAAAAAGAGGTTTGTGTGAACTCGCAAAAGATAAACAACAGTGTGTTTGATGCCAGAGTTCATTTTAGTTCTTTGGTACCAAATACGTGCGTTTCCACCCTAAAGTACAATCCACGCTTTCGGATCTCGAAAAACCGAATAGTACACGGTTCCGCCTACAGATAAAACCTAACCAAAACCGAGCATTGAAAAAAAAAAAAAAAAGTTTTCCTTTGCGAATCCTCAAAAAGCTGCGGCACGCATTTACCCCCTCCCCACTTTAATTGCCCCTGGAGGGATGAATAAAGATTATTGAAATTGAATTGAATTCCTTGCCAAGGTGCGTACAGTTTTGTTTTCTGAAAACTGCGTTCACTGAACGACCTAAAAGCCACAACTGTCCAAAGAGCGTGGATACAGTGGTTTCAGCAAGAGGCATAGATCCTCATGAGCCCCCGCAGTGGCGGGGGCTCATGAGGATCTATACCTCTTGCATTTGTTGGATCGCCCGTTCCCATCTTCTCGCCAGTGTCGGGGTTAAAGTCTGATAATAATAATAATAATAATAATAATAATAATAATAATACCGTTATTATATAGGCGCTTTTTCCTTGTAGACAGTCCAGAGACAGTAAGTCAGTTTTTGCGAAAAACGAGATTTTCATTGCAATAAAATGCGAATCTCGCGGCTTTTCACAAAAGTGGAGTTTTGCCTATATATGACAGCATTAAGTCTTCTTTCCACTATAATCTAACCGACTCAGTTGCAAATTAAAAAGTTGAGTAAAAGCTCTCCCAACGGCTGAACTTTGTACTTGGTGGCGTACGGTTCGAAAACATAATGGTGTACGGTTCTGGAAGGTACATGAACTAATTAATGTTTCCGAAATAAGATTTCTATTACACATACGCATATGTATAGCTATATTTATGTACAAGACAGAAAATTATAACCCGAAGTTTCCAGAATACAAACAAATACACATTGTAAGCTCTCAAGAGAGATAGGTTCTTTACGCTAACTACATACGCTTTTAAGGTACATTGTAATATACAAGGGGAAAAGAAACATGCGCGTACAAATATTCACACTTCAGATCTTAATAGGAGAATGTCAAATTTATCGTACGAGCTTCCGAGACATAGTTTGAGAATGAGAATGAGACGGTATATGGGCTTATAACTCTCTTTAAATCCGAAACTATGGCGAGACTGAAATTCCGATCTTTATAATTCAAGGGTAGTGCCTGATTAGCTTGGCGCCTTAAAAGGCGCCAGCTAATCAGGAACTACCCTTGAGCTATCTCTCCACTGGTCTGCAGACTTTGAGGACCAGATACCAGGTATTGAAAACACAATTTTACATGTAATTGAAAGTAAATGTATGTACTTACGCCGGGTAACCTTATACGGTATCGTGGGCCAGACGGTAATAATATGTATGTCTGAAATATATACATTCTCAGTAAGAGTAGAGAGTAAAGCGTATGTATCACCACCACACATATACTGACGAGCAAAAGAAATGCGGGGACATTTTTGGAATCATCGGAAACACTTGAGTGTTTCCGATGATTCCCAAAATGTCGCATTTCATTTACTCGTACGAGTATAGACGTCTTAAAACAAGTATATTCGCGATTAAAATTTACACATGTGCATGCACTCCGGAGAGTGTATCAAGCAAAAACGTTTCATTTCTGGTGTTGTTTGTTTGGCGAAACAACTATCCACTCTTTGCGGCTGGCGAAGCAGACGATCGTTTTCAAAAAATATTCTTTCGCTACCAGACAGTGATAGCCGGCGTAAATGAAGTGACTGATTACAGTTCGACGAGAAAGGCGACAAGCGAATCAGGCACTACCAATACGCTATCGCGGTGGATCCATCTCATTTACATGTTGCCATGTGAAAGCAAAATATAGTAAGTCCATTTTTGTTGTTGCACAGGTCAGCCTCGGTACATCGCGGTACTTGAGAGCCATATAGTCAGACCACGCTATTCCCGATCGCGTTATTGTAGTGATGAATTTAGATAGACTTGTGAAGAAAAGCTACTTGGTAAGCAAAAGGTCCTAGGGCCGATGTCAGCCTTAGCTGGCCCGCGCACGTCCGTGCGCGGGCCATCTAAGGCTGACGTCGACCCGAGGACCTTTTTCTCACGGGGCATCCCCGCCGAAGCCAGAGACCTATTCGCGTTATACCCCAAACCGCGGTAAACTGGAACTCGTAATACTGAGGCTGAACTGTACTAAGATAATCTCGCTTTGCGCGGAAATGGACTATTTGTTTTTTTTTTGCAGTCACTGGGCAGCATGGTCCTGGACGTGGAACGGATTTATACGCTCGATTATTCATCTAGTCTAACCATATCAACCCAAGAGTCACGACTGCGGTAAACTGTTGGAGACGTCCCTCTTCTCTTCTGTCATAATCTTGTGGAAACTGCGTTTTCATGGGCAGCGCATTCCACGATGACGTTCTCAGTAAAAATCAGGAGCAATCCTCTGTAGAACTGTCGAGGAAGAGTTATTTTCTCCAGAAGTTTCCTAGATCCTGAAATCCCATTCTGGTTGGGCACACTATTTATCCCATGGTTCAATGTTCGTGTAAAGACACTCGAAAGTCCGCCACTGTGCTGTCGTGGAAGAGTCATTCATCAGACAATGTTCCTCTCGTGTTATTTACAGCTAGTGCACATCCCATGTGGACAGTTCACCTTTATCACAAGGACGTCATGGTTAGCGAAGAAAATGGCTTGTCAAAACCACTTTTTTTGTGATGTATTACACACCCATCACACACACAAAAGGTTTCTGTGAGTAATAATTGTTAACCCTATCACTGCCGGTAAAATGCGAACACCGTCTAACTGCAAGAGGCAAAGAACTTCATGAGCCCCCCGCAATCGCGGGGGGGGGGGGGGGGGGGGGTTGGGGGGGGGCTCATAAAATTCTGTGCGTCTTCTCGACGTCATTCATATCCGTGTTTCTCGGGACGAATGTGGTTATTGGCCGCTGACTTTGCCAAGGTTTTCAAAACCTATTTTCTGTCTGCTGGTAGTGTAGGGGTTAACCCTCGTCCGCCACCGCCTAGTTCATGCAGCCAGCGAGACTGTCGACAGTACCGTTGGCTGCGTGCACGAGGTTGTTAAAACACAAGGTGTTTGAAAACACAAGAGTGTTCCACACACAGAGAAATTCAAAGTTCACTTGCATGTGGTTGAAATGTCTTGTCAGTTCCATCACCATTCTGCCTGTTTTTGTTCTGGCGTATAAGTGCGCACAGATTTCACAGACATGTTTTGTGATCACCCGAGGAATTTAGCCCTGTCTCTGACGGAACCTGGATAGGGACATCCAGCTGCAAGAGGCATAGATCCTCATGAGCCCCCGCGTCAGCGGGGGCTCATGAGGATCTATACCTCTTGCCTACCTCACTCGGGCCCAACCAACCGTCATCCACGTTCTTCAGATGCAAGTTGTAACTGGACAAGAAAGTTTCAGTGACATCACTCCGGGTTGGGCTCTGCGCGTGAAGGGGTTGATAGTCAGTATAAAAACATCCCATTTTTTCTTTGTTGTACACCGTGTATAAACATTTGTTTTGTTTTTCTTATTTTCTCACTTTTTTATATGCAGGACTGATGTGGAGTAGGCTTGTGTCAGCTCTGAAATTGCATGTTCACATCACCGTCCGTAGCACACAAACCAAGAGCAGGATCAAGATGGCCGCCGGTGTCGAAATGCGATTGCCGGAAACGGAACCATTGCTGTTCTGCCTTCCGCCATGGGAGGAAGGTGTCGGGTTGTCTTGCCTGGAACTTGGCTGTTGGAACAGAAAATACTCGTTAACCCTTTTCATCCTGATGCACTATTGCTTCAAATAAACTTGACTATTTTGTTATTGAGCGGTGCTAGAATAGCTTGGCGCCTGAGGAGCCACGGTATTCTGGCACCACCCTTGAACTAAATGGTTGACCAATCTTGTAATCTGTAATGTAGTCTTCATAGGACAATAAAAAAAAAAAAAAAAAAAAAAAAAAAAAAAAAAAAAAAAAAAACAGCCTCTGGATGTAATGGGTTAATATTCTTTGTGAAATAATACTATGCTGATAGAGAATAATATTGAGAGAAAACTCAAGCTGCATAATTTTGAAGAGCACGTAGTTTTGTTGCGAGAGGAAGAATTGACAGACGTGTAGAAATTTTGAAGACTAAAATTTAGACCTTTCAAGATAAAAAAATTATGATGTTTATACTGCTATAGAATAATCTGTAATTAAATAATATATATCTATCTTATGCATTATATACCATACATAATCGACGAGGAAAAGAAATACGACATTTTCGGAATCGTCGGAAAGGTTGCCTTTTATAATATTACCGTATTTTATACTGCGACAAAATAATAGTAATTGAATAATATATCTATCTTATGCATTATTAGCCATACATACTGACTAGCAAAAGAAAAGCGACATTTTTAAAAAAAAAACGTCGCATTTCTTTTGCTCGTCAGCATATAACAAAATCATTCATGAAAGATGCATCTTGTGGCGGGACCTGCATTAGTAATTAGCCGTTATTTAACTGGAAGATGGATTGAGTCCAATAAGTCTACTTACCGCCTTGGTGACCACGTTGTAGTCACACTTGGTACTCTGTCGCACCATAGGCTTGACCAAAGTGACCGCCAGCTGGGCCGCCTCCTCTCCACAGGTTTTGCGCACGTTGTCCTGAATACAGCGCAGAGCTCCGCGCATATCACTGCAATTGAATGGGAAATATGTGAACGTTAAACACAACAGGAGCTGTTCCGAAAGTCGGAATAAAAAAAAAAAAAAGTGCAGTTACGCGCTTCAAAAACGCGACTACGTTGATCAGTTAAAAGGTTGCTTTGTATCAAGGGCCCTTTGACTCCGGGACACAGCCAGAACCACCCGTCTGCAAGAGGCATAGAACCTCATGAGCCCCCGCTGTCGCGGGGGCTCATGAGGTTCTATGCCCCTTGTTTTATTTTATTTTGTATCCATGTTCGTTGGTCGGATATAGTTTTTATAATAATAATAATAATAATAATTACGGTATTTATAATGCGCTTATCTTATAATAATTATAACTCTAAGCTCGCACTCACAACTCGCACACGCATGCGCACGCTTTAGACAATGACTCACGTAACACAAATAGTGAAAATACATTACGACGGTCAGCTTGGGGTGGGGAGTGTGGTGATATAGTGCTAGAACTTTTGAAAGAGGTGAGTTTTGAGGGCGGATTGGAAGGAGGAGAGCGAGTGTTTCTGACGGAGAGAGAGAGTGGGAGAGTGTTCAGGTAGATGGACCGTATACTGAGAAAAAGCGGGGGCCGAAAGTGCTTTGAATTTACGATTGTTTTTGTTGCGTTTTTACAGTGCCTCCTTTTGTTCAAGTTTCTCAATACAGTTATTTTAAATACATTTTCTCAATACAGCGATGACACTTGCACGCAAGTCGATCAAAAAGAATGCTGTACATTCCTGTGAATTTCTTGACGAACAAGCAATTATACAACATTATAGAATAAAAGAAAACTTTTTTTTAGCGGGCGATTGGTAGGGGTGGGAAGCGGTGGGAGGGGTGGTGTGGGTGTGTAGGTAAGGTGTGTGTGTGTGTGTGTGTGTGTGTGTGTGTGTGTGTGTGTGTGTTTGTGTGCGTGTGTGTGTGTGCGTGTGTGTGTGCGCGCGCGTGCGTGTGTGCGTGCGTGTGTGTGTGTGTGTGTGTGTGTGTGTGTGTGTGTGTGAGCGTGTGTGTTCGTGTGTGTGTGTGTTCGTGTGTGTGTGTGTTCGTGTATGTGTGCGTGCGTGTGTGTGCGTGTGTGTGCGCCGTGTGTTTGTGTGTGTTTGTGTGTGTGCCTTCAAGTTAACTCATTCAAAGCACAACAGCTGCCGGCGTTGCTATTCAACACTTCCGCAGCTATTGATGTGGGCGCCTTGAAAGAGTTAAAGGTTGATCTGCTGAAAACACTCAATATTGAGAATGATCATCATCACCTTTTCGTACAGACGGGGCGGATGAAGGTTTAATACTAGCACCCTTTCTACATGAAGAGGAAAACCACGGAATGATCGACTCGATCTCATGCACATGAAACAGAAATAAGCGGTTCCAGTCAAGTGCTCGCATCACTTATACCTGACCCCTTCCCCTCTTCGTATCATCTACTTGACCTGAGCACATATGAAAACCATACCGGCACACACACAATCCGCTTTACATGAAGAGGAACAATATGGTATGATCGACATGATATCGCACACATGTAGCAGAAATAAGTGATTCCAAATGTTTGTATCCAAAAAAGGCGTCCCCACCCCCAAAGACACTACCTCCCTCATCTTACTTCCCCCCTCCCCCAACCCCCTCCTCTCCGCCCATTCCCACCCCACACACGCCTCCCCCTCCCCCCTTCTCTCTCTCTCTCTCTCTCTCTCTCCCCCCCCCCTCCCGCCCCACGGCTCCCGTTGTAAGGTACTCAACCTCCGCTCACAACACGCCCTGACTTGACATTTCTGTTTCCAGCCAAAGGTCTGCGAAATTCGTACCCTAGAGTAATGGAGGCGCCAACGTGTAGACCCGCCTAGTATTGTAAATATGGGTGCCTGAGGTACTTTTCAGGCAGATGCAACACCTGAGCCAATACCGACCCTTCCCTATGCAAGAGGCATAGATTTTCAAGAGCCCCTGCAGCCAAAGGCTAAAGGGGCTCTTGAGAATCTACGCCTCTTGCTGGTGTGTGATCGGCCGCACTGAGAATTTACATTACATCTGTGAAGTTAATACTTTCGAGAACTCAAGTCTCATATTCGTCAACCTGTATGAGGTAATGATCATCGTGAGCCCCTGCAGCCATACTGGCTCATGAGAATCTATGTATCCCTTGCTGAATGCGACGTACTTCTGTGTTTTTTTTCTGAAGGAAGTCGTTTTCGGGTCCATGCCTGTGGCTCTAACAAATATTGCGCTGATGAGATCTAAATATATAAGACGATGTCTGCAGTATGTTACACTGCGGCGGAGACAGTTACGAAGCAGAATGGGAGGAGGCTGGGGGTAAGTTAGTCCGGATGTTGACTTTTCCCCTTTCAGAGCCAAGAGCAAGGATGAAACAGCGGAACGACCGTGATAGCTTAAAGCGGGCTTGGACTGTTGAAACTTTTGCCGATCGAGCCCGGGGTTATCAATGTTATCTTGCATATACTCAAACTTTCTAACCTTTTTTTTCTCCACAATCCGTTTGAGTAGGTATAAGTCATTAACTGATTCTACCCCAGACACACCACAGCAAGATAAGGATCGAACATGATAGTTCAAGGGTGATGCCAGAATAGCTTGGCGCCTATGGGCGCCGAGCTATTCTGGCATCACCCTTGAACTATCATGGTCGATCGGTGTCCTGCACTGCAACGCAGTCTTCAGATGGCAACGGCAAAATTTGGGGATTTCGGTGTTGGGGTAGAATGAGTTAACAGAGGTTTTCTAGTGCGCATCATCGCATTGTGCATGACGGGAAAAACCCTCTTATGCGTACAAAGTCTTTAAGTTAACGCTTTGCGTGTCGGTAGCGGTTTTTTGTCGCGATGATGATTCCGCCTACAGGAATCATCGCGACAAAAACCGATAGCGACACGGAAAGCGTTAAGTTTGCCCGTTTGTCCAGCATTATCGTGAGACATACTAAAACATTTGCGAAGGACATAATTATTACAAACTATTAACCGTTAGTATTGCCATGAAGTAGGTTGCTTTCAGCGCAGCGATTAATCAGCTCCGTCAGTTTCCGGGCCACCTGACCACCGTCGACGTCGGCCCGAGGACCTCCCACTCGGAACAGACTTAAAGCTGCCACTACCCATAATAAAGGTGGGTAGACCGTAATGTCGCCGCCGAATATAAAAAAAAAAACCAACCTAATGTCAGCGTGACCTCACTTTAGAGAGTTTTTTCGACGTCAATTTACTGCCGGAAAGCGTGCCGTTTCCGACCGGAAGTGCGCAACGCGGCGGTAGATACTGTAACGCCGCAGGGTGTAGCAAACCAATAAAAAAAAAAAAAAAAGAAAGAAAAAAAGTAAGTGCGGAACTACACTTTTAACGTTTTCTCCCATTCGAACAAAGTATAGGCGTTGGGGACGACGGAAAAGGCGAAAAGGGAGTAACCCGGCCGCAAGCAAAATGCTATCGGGCCCGCCACGTCGGTCGCGGGTGGCTCGCGCACCGCCGTGCGCGAGCCACCCGCGGTCCACGTGGGCCCGACGACCTTTTGCTTACGGTATCAGAGCAAAAATCGGCGTAGGGAACAAAACAGGATGAAGGGACACTTTTCATCGTCAGCTTTCTGGACAGTGCTGAGAAGGCAGTGCTAAAGATCGACTACTAGGGCCTATCACTACATACTAGTATTTATAGAGTGGTCTAGGGGTAATTTGTATATAAAGCAGCGTTTAGAGTCAGTAAGTCAGCTATTAGGGTTTAACGCCGTACAGGAGACCAAGCTCACGTCGGCTGGAGGGGTGTGGTGGTGGTGGTGGTGGTGGGGGGTGGGTGGGGTGGGGTGGGGGGGGGGGTGGGGAAGGGGGGGGGGCAGCACTTAGCGGCAGCAGGCTTTCAAAGCTCCAGCTTTTAAGCAGCACTGCGGGTGTCATTAATACCTTGACAAAAACGTTGGAGACGTTGCCATTTTCTACCATTTCAATAACCATTACTTCCGTTATTTTTTAAAACTCATTCGAGGTGGGTCGCATCCGGATACGCGGCGATAGCCGCGTATCCGGATGCGGCGCCGCTTCGAATGAGTTAAAATTATAATAATAGCTGGTCTGTGATTTGGCATCTTACAGCTCTAGAGCCATGTGGTCCAAAATGACAGGCCAGCACAGAACGCTTTATATACCTGCAAAACTCCGCCATGTGTTTGGCGTCCATGTTGACCATGTGTTTGATGGAGGTGTTGAGGTGACGCTGGAAACACACCTCAGAGGTGGGGCCCGTCCGTGTGAAACAGGACTGAAATCGCGCATACACTGCAACAGAAAATTATACGAGAAAGTGCAATAAGATAAAACAAATAAATTAAAAAATATATAAATAAAAGAAGAAGAAGAAGAGGAAGAAGAAAAAGGGAACTTTAGGAGGTATGAAAAAACGAAAAAAAAAGTAAAAAGAAAGAAAGTAAGAATGAAAAAAAATTAAAGAAAGAAAGGACGAAAGTAAAGGGAAAATAATGAAGAAATTCAACAAACAAACTTTAAAGGAAAACAACAATTAACAACAAACTTTCAAAACACTCCAGCAAATCCTCAAGCAGATCCTCAAACAAACCCTGAACCAACTAACCAACCAAACAACCAAACAACCAACCGACCGACCGACCAGCCAGCCAGCTAGCCAACCAACCAACTGAAACACTCCAGCAAATCCTCAAACCAACCAACCAACCAACCAACCAACCAACCAACCAACCAACCAACCAAACAACCAGCCAACCAACAAACCAACCAACCAACCGACCGACCGACCGACCAACCAACCAACCAACCAACTAGCCAACCAACCAACCAACCAACCAAAACACTCCAGCAAATCAACCAACCAACCAACCAACCAACCAACCAACCAACCAACCAACCAACCAACCAACCAACCAACCAACCAACCAACCAACCAACCAACCAACCAACCAAAACACTCCGGCAAATCCTCAAACAAACCCTCAACCAACCAACCAGCCAACCAACCAGCCAACCAACCAACCAGCCAACCAACCAGCCAACCAACAAACCAACCAACCAACCAGCCGACCGACCGACCGACCGACCAGCCAGTCAACTAGACAGCCAACCAACCAACCAAAACATTCCAGCAAATCCTCAAACAAATCTTCAAATAACCAATCAGTCAACCAGACAAATCATCGAATCACCAGGCGTCCAGTCATTTACGCCCCCACTCCCTTCCCTTATTCTCTTCCAGTATTTTCCCCTGGGGTTCAGGCTTACTGTCAAAAAGTGGACAGTACGCATTCTCTTCTTCTGCATGACAGAGTTTGACATAACCACACACTTCCCTGTCTATTCCCGTACCATATGCGGGAGTACCCCCCAGATACAGGAATACGCCACAAATATACTTCTATTCAAATGAGATGCTTAGCACAACAGTATTTGAATAGAAGTGTAGGCTTGTGGCGTACAGCCCGAGTGGGTTTCTCTGGGAAATGTTTATGCACATAAGGAAAGCCATGAAAATCTTCTTACTGGCCAATACTGCATTCATCAGACAAATGTGGCCTGTCTCTGGATATAAATCCGGTATAAATTTCAAAGTAATGGACGTTAATGTCTCTGAGAAGAGACACGATACTTTGGGCACAAGGCGCTAACAAGGATAAACGTGAACTGGATGTTGGATTTATTGGCGGACTAATGTCTTCATTTATTTGAGATTTGAAAGCTAGCAAGCCCCCCCCCCCTCCCACCCCCCCCCCCCCACCAATCCTTCTCTCTGCATATGGATGCATATGAATATCTACCCCCCACCCTCTCTCTCTCTCTCTCCTCGATGTATTCGATACATATTTGTGATCATGTGTATAAGTAGGTTTTAGATTAACCTTTTTAGCTCCAAGGTCCCATTTCTCAAATTTGAAGGTGTTGCCTAATGACTATGCACCAGTTGCAGAAGATGGATCGACCATGATAATTCAAGGGTAGTGCCAAATTAGCTTGGCGCCTTCAGGCGCCAAGCTAATCTGGCACTACCCTTGAGTTATTATGGTCAATCAATTTCCTGCTGTAGGGACTCAGGGTTAAATGGGTTAACGGTGGCAACGTCAAGTTTGAATTGTAACAACACGCTTTAGCGTCAGATACGCTTAGCGTTGTAAAATCAAAGTTTATTATTCATATCTTACAATTGCATATAAAAAAAGAACTGTTCGTAGGTATGCAGCCGGCTGCATGAGATGGGTAGACCACAATAGCTCAGTCTTGGTAGCGCTTCTGCGGCGCCAAGTTAATAGAGCAAAACCCTTCAGGTTTTCGACCAGTCAAATACAGTTAGTGCATGAAGAGGTTTTTAAAAGAGTCCAGAAGTCCAACAATGATCGAGAAGAAGGAAGAAGGAAGGAGAGAAAAGAATTCAAACATGCACAAACCACGAGATAACAAGTAACTCAGAACGGAAGACCTCATTAAACAGTTTACACAAAGCCGATAAATATCGTCATTATTGGACAGCTAGAAATAAAGCGCAAGAGTTGCATCATTTTTGTCTGCAAGAGGCATAGATTATCATGAGTCCCAGCAGGATGCGGGGGCTCATGAGAATCTATGCCTCTTGCTGGCTCAACTGACACTGTTGGACTTCATGATGGCGAGACCATTGCGAGACTAAGACTACAGTTAAAACAGGGGAAACATTGGTGGTCTAAATGCAGAAAGAATCTTTAATTTGAGGAAGGGCTGTGGCAATTCTCAGGCTGGTAGCAAGAAGCACGTGACAGATTTTCATGAGCCCCCGCAGAATGCGATGGCTCATGAGAATCTATGCCTCTTGCTGATGGAACGGGTTAGCTAAAGGAGTTGAAAGGCCAGCCCTGATAGTTTGACATTTGGCTTGTTTGTCTTTTGGGTTTTGTAAAACTGCAGTAAAACTCTTTCATCTGAGCCCACACAGTTTATGCGTTCGCTTTTATTCCTCATTTATCTCATAAACTGACATTCAACGTATTCAGCCTATCTCATCTTGAACATGTTTGTGTAGCACTCAGTGACAATCACTCCCAACTTGAAAGTAAGTGCGGCGTGCGTGCGTGCGAGCGAGCTAGCTAGTGTGCCTGTGTGTGTATGTGTGTGTGTGTGTGTGTGTGTGTGTGTGTGATGGTGTGTGTGTGTGTTATTGGGTGGTTTTGCGTGCGTGCTTGCGTATGTATGGGTGTGTGTGATGGTGTGTGTGTGTGAGTGTGTGTGTGTGTGTGTGTGTGTGTGTGTGCGTGCGTGTATGTGCGTGAGCCAGGTGCGTTTGCTTGTGTGTGTTTGTATGTGTGTCTTTGTGTGTTATTGTGTGGTTGTACGTGCGTGCATATATGCGTGTGTGCATGCGTGCGTGTGTGCATGCGTGCGTGCGCGTGAGCCAGTGTGTGTATGTATACATGTGTTTGCGCGCGTCTGTGCGTGTGCCTACTGGTGCGTGCGAGTGTGTGTGTGTGTGTGTGTGTGTGTGCGTGTGTGTGTGTGTGTGTGGGTGTGTGTGATGCGTGTGTGTGTGCGTGCGTGCGTTCATGTGTGCGTGCGTTCATGTGTGTGTGTGTGTGTGTGTGTGTGTCTGTGTGTGTGTGCGTGTGTGTGTGTGTGTGTGTGTGTGTGTGTTTGTTTCTTTTACAGCCAGATAGTCCACGCTTAAATTAATAGGCGATAAGAGAGCTTCTCTGATGACTTCATTCGACTTTTCACCAATATTAACACTTCTAAGTCTGCTCAAGGTTAATCCATTACTTAAAACATGGTGACCCCACTGTCACGTCAAAATCCCCTAATCTCTACTGAATAACTAAAATCCTCCTCTGAAATATCGCCACACTGGTAGTCTCCCTCGATTCGCTACCGCTTCAGCGGTAGCGAATCGAGGGAGACAACCAGTGTTGAAATAGATCAGAAAGGCGTCCACGTCAACAGAGGTAGGGCCTTTGTTCATGTACATTTTCGAGTCACTAAGAAAGAATCTGTTTTGATACATCATCGTTTGTGCAAGAATAAAATGTAGTCTTAAGTCTTGACGGACAGAAAGAGTCACTCTGTCATTTAAGACCATCATTTAGGTGGCTACAGCCACAGCAACAGCTACAGCTACAGCCACAGTCACAGCTACAGCCACCGCCACAGCCACAGCTACAGCCACCGCCACAGCCGCAGCTATAGCCACAGCCACAGCTACAGCCACAGCTACAACAACAGTCACAGCTACAGCCACAAGAATGATGGTCTTTAACCCATTACATCCTGAGGCTGATTTTGTTTTAAACTTTGCTTACTGTCCTATGAAGGCTATTCATTACAGATTAGGAGGCAGATCAACCATTTTAGTTCAAGGGTGGCGCCAGAATAGCTTGGCGCCCTTGAACTATCATAGTCAAATTAATTTCAAGCAGTATTGTATCAGGATGAAAAGGGTTAATGACAGGTGATCTCTCATCAGGGTGGTCGCTCGCAACAGCCGTTCTGGCCGGCTGTGGCTCCGCCATTTTACTTTTAAGAAACTCGAACAGTGTGTCAGTTTTGCTGTACTGTCATAAAAATTTCGGATTTTATTTTCATTAAATGACTGATTTTACATCCCTAAACATGATGTGCCCCAGATATATTAAGCCCAGCGTAAGAACGACCCATTTTCACGTGAATTGGCCATGTTTTGAAACCTGAAACAGCGCAGGCATACACGAATGACCTCGATATTGAAATCTGTCGGGGCTCTATTTAGGGTATTGAAAATGGCTTGTTCTTGTCTTTCCGCCAATTTTTTACGACTGTACTGCAAAATCGACATATAAGAGAAGTTCAGTAAAAATGCTCTATATTAGGTCCGAATAGGCAATAAATGATATGTGTTTTTAAAGTGGTACAGAAAAGTCTTTCTTTGCGGATATATTTGGCGAAAAAAACGTTGTGCGTTCCGATGTCAAATGACCTATACCACCACCTCCCATAATCTGCAGCCATATAATGCCAATTCCGGGGCCGCACACTCAACTCACGACTACACTAAAGCAAAATAAGAAGTGTTCTTGTTCTATTTGTCCGCTCCATTCAAAGTAACCGGGAAAAAAACCCTACACAGTGACATATCCATAACTGGACCTCTTTACAAACTACAAAAAAGTTAACTTCATTCCTTTATTAATTTATTCAGTGCGACAAACCGCGCTAGACCGCGATGCCGCCTTTCGCCGACTGCTAAAAGCCTCCCCTGCTGCGCGCGCACCAGGAAGCGGGCCATCGGAAAATACGCATCGGCGAAAAGATACGGAGCGGATCTGCCTCCAGTGTTTGTTTTCTGAAACCACAGGTGTATTGTCGGCTAAGCCATATTCCAAAGCCTGGAGGACTTCCTCTGATCAAGAAAGCGCTCAGCTGTAAAGATATGAGCAGGGACTACCTGTACCACGCAAGAGGCATAGATTCTCAAGAGCTCCTGCGGTTTCAACAGACGACAAACGGCATCTGGCTGATCGAGACTACAACACCTCAGTCACGTGTAGGTAGATATGACTTCTGTCTGAGAAACCGAGATGTCAGGAAATCGCAGCAGAAACAACCTCAGTGTTCATCAGAGGAGGCATGGATCCCCATAAACCCCTCTGGCTGCATGACGCTATGACAGTCTATGCCACTCGCAGGCGACCGAACTGATACTGTAGGATGGCTAACAGACTGTTACTGAAATCAACGTTCATCCGAAGTACAAAGAATAATGCAAATCGGGGTGGTCCTTACCCCGTGAAGAGTTACATAGATCTAAATACACACAGCGTCACGGGCTGCAGTGGCTCATGAGAATCTACGCCCACTGGAAAAGGGGAGGGCCCGGCGCGTGTCTCTATGCAAACAACCAGTTAAAGGGTGTGAAAGTTTTTGGGATGCGGGTGTCTTCCGAACATACTGACATATCTAATTCATAACAGGCCGTTTAAGGGTTGTGCCAGATTAGCTTGGCGCCTTAGAAGGCGCCAAGCTAATCTGGCACGACCCTTGAAAGATCATGGCCAGCAGGCCCAGGAAGTCAAGTGCTAGCAATGATAACATTCGAAAGGGGTAGGTCACATCACGTAAGAAAAGGTGTAGGTAACACAAATCTGGGCGGCAGAAACAAGAAACAACTTGAACTGTGACAGCTATGAGATATCCACTTTGCAAGCTGATGGCTGTACCACCGCGCGCGGTATATCTAAAAGGTCAGACTGGAGTGGAAACGATGATATTGTTTTGCAGACGCCTTACAACTACTAAACAGGGTCAGTTTTCACAGAGCGGTTAGGCTCCCCCCCACCCCACCCCCACCCGCTTTCAACCCCCCTCCCCCTTCCCACACACACACTCTCATATCCGTGGTCAACACAGTCTGCAGACATTACTGAACTCGTTTAGCCCCGCTACACTACATCAGGAGATGGATCGACCATGATAATTTAAGGGTAGTGCCAGGTTAGCTTGGCGCCATCAGGCGCCAAGCTAATCTGGCGCGACCCTTGAATTATCATGGTCGATCAACCTCCTGCTGACAAGATAAGATAAGATAAGATAAGATAAGATAAGATATAACTTTATTGCCATATGTAATAATACATTAGGAAATCGTTTCGACTAAATTCTATACTTGTTTGTCTATTTTGAAAAAAAATATTAATAAAATAATTTAATAAACTGTGTTGTAGCTGTCTTTTCTAGGCGTGCTTCGTCAGTTCTCCGTTGGGTTCTTCTCTCCAGTTCGCAACACACTGTGGTGATTAAAAAAAAAACAAACCATCTTCTGCCTTGTTCGAAGTTTTGTACAGAAGCATGAAGCTGAATT
This sequence comes from Semisulcospira habei, assembly GCA_036245525.1. Taxonomy (NCBI): domain Eukaryota; kingdom Metazoa; phylum Mollusca; class Gastropoda; family Semisulcospiridae; genus Semisulcospira; species Semisulcospira habei. The sequence goes on from BTPG01000003.1 coordinate 233,213,761, forward strand.
GTAATAGATGACAAGACACATGTTTGGTGCTTCGACTCAATGACTACTACCCTTACCAACCAGTGAACTCGCTTTGGCCTAGTTTGGTGGTGATTTGAGGTGCGCACCAGTTTTGCGTGTGGGTGTGGAGTTGGTAGGGGATCAGATTCATAGGCTCCAGGAAATGAAACGATTCAGTGACCTCTTGCAGTGCACTTGTTTTTGCACACAGCAAATGCCATAGCAGCTAGTGGGCGGTGGTGTCCTTAATAATAATAATAATAATAATAATAATAATAATAATAATAATAATAATAATAATAATACATAGTTTTTATTTAGCGCCCTTCCCCACGGACAGCAAGCTCGGAGCGCTTTACAGCACATAAAATAATTTGTAAAAGGAGAAAAAATAGAACGCACTCATTCTTTAAATAAACACCTGCTCGCACCATGTAGGCGCATTCCTGAACACAAAATACACACACACACACACACACACACACACACACACACACACACACACACACACACACACACACACACACACACACACACACTCACACACACACACACACACACACACACACACACACACACACACACACACACACACACACACACACACACACCCTTCCTTCATGGGCTATCCATATAAGGAAAAAAAAAGCCAACGTTTTCCAGGCAGCACATCCAGACTAAGCTGATCTTGATATGCTACCTGGAAACTTCCTTCAGGGAACTAAGGCTTACGCTATGATTGGGACGGGCTGAGACATTTTAACCTTTTGGCTGTCGGTACTGACAGCCAAAGGGTCGACTGGCATCATTAGTTCCCGTACGCACACGAACCTTGCTGGTTTGGCCGAAGTTCCGGTAATAATTTGTATTACTACATGAGCGGAGGGAGGAAAACTCATCAGCCGGTCCTGTGCATTCCTTCATCTAGACTCCGTCGTCTGCAGGAGTTATGTAGGGCCTACTCTCATTTACCCACGCTGTAGCAGCGGTTAGTGAGAATTTATGCCTGTGGCTGACCAAGCTCAGTCAGTCCCGCTGTTAAGCGTCAAGACTAACCCTTTACCCACATAACCCCACCGCGGCATTTCCCAAATCAGTAAGCACGATGTGCCGGTCAGCTGAAGGAGATGTATTGACCATGATAATTCAAGGGTAATACCAGATTAGCTTGGCGCCTTCAGGCGCCAAGCTAATCTGGCACTACCCTTGAATTATCATGGTCAATACTGACATCTCCTGCTGTAGGGCGTTGGGGATATAAGGGTTAAGGGCGTTCTTTCGGGAAAACTCATCAGCCGTATGGTTTGGGCGAGGCGCGTGGTATGTCGCTCGTGCGCGCGAGGGAAGCACGCGCTTGCCGACCGGGTGTTCCTGTAATTGAACTGACCTGTGACGGTGTTTGCTTGACAAGTCAGGGTGCATCCACCGGGTGCAATCACGTTAACCCTTTCACTTTCACAGCCATGTGTGTATTCGACTTGGCGAAACGGACCAGTCATACCGATTACGTCATATTCTAACCTTTGAAGTCAGTGAGGTAAGAAGAGGGGCTGAAAACCCTTTAAGTACAAGAAAAATGTGTTTCATTTTTCTTGTACTTAAAGGGGGTTCAACCTCTCTTTTTTTAAAGTTTTCTTTCCATCCAAAACCCTTACGGTAATATACATTTTTTTGCTTCTCACCTTCTATATTCGTGTCGTCGGCGCATAGTGATTTGAGCGCCTCCTCCGCCCCGTGTAGGTTGGTCATGGCTTCCTCGATAGTGCCGTGCTTGGACTCCGGGCAGCGCGTCTTCAGGTCGCTTATACAATCCATGCCGTGCATGTAGGAACTGGTGACAAATAACAAAGGATAGATCACATAACGAAACATTTCTTGTGACGTTTGAAACTTGATTGTTACGAACTAACAATCGAACAAACGAACGAAAGAGTGAACGGACGAACGGTCGGACGGATGAAATCCAGACCCAAAAGGTGACTGCCAAGCGTGTAAAATGCAGAGAAGAACCCAGTGGAGAATGAAACACGCTTAGAAAGGACATTTACCACACAATTTATTAATATTTCGGGTAAATACATCCCTTCTGCGATAATGAAGATAAGAAGCGACTGATCTCTATAGTGGTTTGTTTGTCTACTTTGTAAAAGGGTATTTACCCGAAATATTAATAAATTGTGTTGTAACTGTCTTTTCTAGGCGTGTTTCATTCTCCGTTGGGTTCTTCTCGGACGGATGAAAGAACGAACGGAAAAAACGAACAGACCAACGAACGAATGAACAAACAAACAAAGAAACAAAGAAACAAACAAACAAACAAACAACAAAAATAAACAAACAAACAAACAAACAAACGAAGGAACGAACGGACAGACGAGAGAAATAACGAACAAAGAAAACAAACGAACAAATGTACGAATGGACGAACGAAGGAACGAACGAACAAACGAACGAACAAGCGACCGACAGAACGAACGAACGAACAAACTATCTATCAATCACCTATCTGGTTTGTGAGAACGAACAAACGAACAACTAGCCAACAAAAGGACGAAAGAACAAGCCAACCAACGAACGAACCAACGCAGCAGATACAGTCGCATCTGCGTGAGTGCCTTAACTCATTCTACCCCAGACACACCACAGCAGGATAAGGATCCACCATGATAGTTCAAGGGTGATGCCAGAATAGCTTGGCGCCTACGGGCGCCAAGCTATTCTGGCATCACCCTTGAACTATCATGGTCGATCTGTGTCCTGCACTGCAATGCAGTCTTGAGAGGACAGGGGCAAAATTTAAGGATTTGGTGTTGGGGTAGAATGAGTTAAAGAAAAGAGAAAAGAGGGCTTTACTGTGGACAGTTATTAGAATTGTACCATACTTCTGAACACCTGTTCTCTGACACTGCCCCGGTAAACAAAAGTCCTCGGGCCCAGGACGGCCGCGGTGAGCCCGCGCAACTTCGTTTGACACTTCCAATCACGAAAGGAAAAGTAGCAATTTATGTACTGGATTGTATGTCTAGTTTGACAAATTTAGACATTTCATTACGACATAATTTATTTATTTATTTCATAAATAAATAATTAATAAATTGTCTTAGTTGTCCCTTTTAAGCGTGTTTCGTTCTTCGTTGGGATGCTTTCTGCATTTTATATGCTTAGCAGTCGACCTTTTTGGTCTGATTTTCAGAGATCAGTACAGTTATGCTAATCAGAGATATCAAATTTGAAGACCCAATGTCGGTGTAGCAGGCAGCAATGACCCCTACGCGAGGTCGGCCCCAGGTCACATTATCGCGTCAAATTTAGCTAGACGATGTTTTCATTGCAATGCGTTTTCAAATAAATATCAGATCATTGAATAATGAATTCAGGTGAATAACTATCCACGAAATATCTCTGCAGTGACTAAGAGATTAAAATGTAACACAGTTAGTATCTGCATCAAATCCTTACCACAAACGACGTCCACTTGAACGCCAAGTCCCCCAGTATAAAACTGAACTGTACAAAACTTCATTTTTCCCATCCACCACGGGCCTTTGGAACTGTTTGCCCGATCACATTCAGCGTAGTCAATCCTTAAGCGAATTTAAATTATTCCTGTCGCGAGACGATTGTGTCGTACCCCCATATTACTATTTAGGTTGTAGAATAACACAGATAATCCACTGTAAAATTAGACTCACAATGAGCGACCTCAATTATGACCTGGTTAGTCGTCACCTGTCCAATTCTCCTGCCTTCTCTTGTGGAGCCAGTTCTGAAACCGCCGACCATTTTTTACTCCAGTTTAGTAATTACGATGTAATAAGACGCGACCAAGTCAGTAGGAAAAAGCACTATCAAGGGAGAGAATTGTGCATGATAGACCAATGATCATAGATCTACTTTGGTCCAAGCACACACACACACACACACAAAAAAAACGATTGGAAAGACAGGGTGCGCTTAGCAAGCGACTGGAAGCAATGCATATGGAAGCCCCCCCGAAGGGGGGCGTATCACATATCCCACTGTTCCAGCCCCTTGGTGCATGGAAATTTAAATCTAGTAACCCAAGTGGGGGTCCAGATATTGAGCCAGTGTGGACAGCTGTTTCGGTCTTGGTGACCTCTTCAACCCTTTCGATGTAATAAGACGTTTAACAATACTTCCACTTCCACCAGAATACACCAATATACATTTACTCCATAATGGAAGTAAAACCCTACCATCCACAGTGAATAACGATATATTTTCAGCTGCACACGAATTTATTACTGCAGCAAAAATGAGTTATAAAATAGGACTGCAAGGAATAAAGGAAATAAAGAAAATCTATAGACCAGTTGAGACAACTCTCTCTCTCTCTCTCTCTCCCCCCCCCCCCTATCTTTTACTTACCTATAATGTATTTAAAATCTGCATAAATATATATATATATATATATATATATATATATATATATATATATATATATATATATATATATATATATATATATATATATATATATATATATATATATATATATATATAGTTGTTGGCATCCTTCTGTCTCGGAAGACAATGGAGTATATGCGCTTGCTGGGTCAGTCCGTTTTTTAAGATTTGCAGTGCCTGCTGTGACTAATCAGTCCAATGCGAGAGCGGCAGTGTCTGTTGCATTTGCTACAGGTGAAGCCTGTGATTGTTGCTGTGGACACTGGCTCTTCTTTCTTTCGTATGCGCTGCCTCTTCTCCTCCCACTGGCTTTCTCTCCTTCCCTCGCTCAGCTTTATGCTGGTCTTCACTGCGAGCCGCCAGCTGGCACGATCTGCGGTGGTGGCTTCTAAGTCTGCAGGATTCAGGCTTCCAGCTTTCAGATCACGCTTGCAGACATCTTTGTATCTAAGCGCTGGTCTGCCTGTTGGTCTGGTGCCGGAGGCGAGCTCACCATACAAGATGTCCTTATGAATCCTACCATCTTGCATGCGGCAGACATGACCGAGCCAGCGTAGGCGTCTTTGTGAAAGGAGTGCGTACATGCTAGGAGTGTTTGCCTGGGCCAGCACTTCAGTGTTTGGAACACGGTCCTTCCAAGTGATTCCCAAGATTCTCCTCAGACTGCGCAGATGGAAAGAGTTGAGTCTGCGCTCTTGACGGGTGTACAAACTCCACGTCTCGCTGCTGTAGAGAAGAATGCTGAGCACACAGGTCTGGTACACTTTCATCCTAGTGTTGATGGTAAGCAAGCTGTTGTTCCACACTCTCTTGGTCAGGCGAGCCATCGCTGTTGATGCCTTGCCGATTCTGGAGTCCAGTTCGTTGTCCAAAGAGAGGTTATTGGAGATAGTTGAGCCAAGGTATGTAAAGTTCTCCACTACCTCGAGGGTGTGATCGCATATAGAGATGCAAGGGGTGTTGCTGACATCCTGGCCCATGATGTTTGTCTTCGTCAGGCTGATGGTCAGCCCAAACTCATCGGTGGCGCGAGCGAAGCTGCTGACGAGACGCTGTAGTGCTTCCTTAGTGTGGGCGGTCAGGGCAGCATCATCAGCAAACAGCATCTCTCTGATCAGTACCCTGCGCACCTTGGTCTTTGCGCGCAGACGTGAAAGGTTGAAGAGGCTACCTTTACTCCTAGTGTGGATGAAGACGCCATCTTCTGACTGACTGAAGGCATGGCGAATCAGCAGGGAGAAGAAAATGCCGAAAAGTGTAGGGGCGAGTACGCAGCCTTGCTTCACGCCGCTTCGGATCGGGAAGGGTTCTGAGGATGAGCCATCATACTGTACAGTACCTTTCATTTCGTAATGAAAGGATGTGACCACCTTCAGAAGCTTGGGGGGACATCCGATCCTGTGTAATAGGGTGAAGAGACCTCTTCTGCTGACCAAGTCGAAGGCCTTGGTCAGGTCAATGAAGGCGATGTAAAGTGGCTGTCTCTGCTCCCGGCACTTCTCCTGCAGCTGTCTCAATGAGAAAATCATGTCGACTGTTGATCTTTGAGGTCTGAAGCCGCACTGCGCCTCTGGGTAAACGCGTTCGGCCAACACTTGGAGTCTGTTCAGCACCACGCGAGCGAAGACCTTTCCCACAGTGCTCAGCAAGGAGATGCCTCGATAGTTGTTAGAGTCACTGCGGTCTCCTTTGTTCTTTTAGAGCGTAATGATTTTGGCATCCCGCATGTCCTGAGGGACTGTTCCCTCCTCCCAGCACTGAAGTAAAAGCTCATGGAGGTGGTCAAGGAGGACACTCGTTTTACCAGCCTTGAGAACCTCTGGGGGAATACTGTCATTGCCTGGAGCTTTACCACATGCTAAGGAGTCAATGGCCTTGCTGAGTTCGTCTACAGTTGGCAGAGTGTCAAGTTCTTTCATCACAGACAGAGGGGTAGTGCTCTCCACTGCAGTGTCAGTGACGTTGTTCTCCCTCGAATACAGCTGCTGGTAGTGTTCGGCCCATCTTTCCATCTGCTTGCCGCGGTCCGTAATGATGTCTCGAGTAGTGGACCTCAGGGGGGTGACCTTAATGGTGCCAAATGCTTTCTCCTGCTTTCTCTCTCTCTCTCTCTCTCTCTCTCTCTCTCTCTCTCTCTCTCTCTCTCTCTCTCTCTCTCTCTCTCTCTATATATACTA
>BTPG01000003.1:233222865-233252865 GCA_036245525.1 Semisulcospira habei
AAGTCCCTTCTATATGAGAGCTGTCCTCGCTGTCAGTGGTCTCTACCTTTTGTCTTTGACCTGATTCTGATGTTGAATTATCTCCTATTCATAAAGTCTCGCAGATCTGCCAATGCGTCAGTGAGTTCTATAAGGGGGCGCAGGACATACGCGTCATTGATTTGTCAAACGTCATTTGTCATGACGTAAGTTTTAGTTTTTACGTAATTTTATATTTTACTTGATATGAGTTTCACTTTCGCTTCATAGGCTTGAGAAAATGGTGACAAAACAAGAACTTCACGGTACAATTTCAGTGTTGCTATAATTTGTGTGAAAGCAGGTTGACTTTACCTAGCTACATGATATACAAAGTACACGGGTCACCTGCATGCTCTTCTGAAAGCGCGTCGATGTGTGTGTGCGTGTTCGTGCGTGCATGCGCGCGCGCTCCAAACATCTCCAAGAGGCACACATCCTCATGCGCTTGGAGGGCGCATGAGCATCTATTCCTCCTGGAGATGCGCGTATGTTTTGTGTGAGATAGAGAGAAAACCGCGCGCGCAAAAGAGAATGACGTCATATTTAGAGCATTATGTCAGAGTCTGCGTGGTGACGGAGTTGCCTCTTTTACGTCACCGCCACTGTCTGACTTTCTCTATAAGTAAAAGTTTTTTTTTAGTGTTTTAATTCTTTTATGAAAAGAATTAATTTTGAGTAAAGAAGTTGAAAGGATACAAAGCTGGCTAAGGAACTCATCCTATGTCTTTCTCCAAACTATCTATATGCAAAAGTTAAAGTAAATATGACAAACATTACGGACTCTAATCTGGGTCTTCTATAAACGGTTGTTTATGTTTTAAATGAGACATTCAATTACAATATGATCGGAGGCTCTCTTAGTCAACCATTTAAGAAAGTATTTCGCCAAGTTTCAAGCTTGTGTGTACAGAAATATCGGAGATTCTCTTGTTTACATACATACGCACACACATACATACATACGCACATACATACATACGCACATACGGCGCTTCGCGCCAAATGTACGTTCAGCAGCGAGGTTAGCGTAAGTAGACATGACGTAATTTTTATCTTGTTACTTATTCGCCCTACCGCGACCCGTCCTAAAAAGTCCCTTCTATAAATAGAAGAGACTTAAACAAGATGGGATGAACGGGGTGGGTGGGTGGGTGGGTGGGGGGATGGGGTGGGTGGAGGTGGGGGTTGGGGTGTTCTCTCACTGGGACTGGCTATTCAGTAGAGGACCCCGGGAGGCAGCTTCTTCCACAACTGTCCGGAAACTCAAACAATAATATCATTATTAAACGCCTGTGGTGCCCCCGCCGTATGATGTAGTGCCGCAAAAGTCACGTGCAGTTTTTACGATGACACATGATGCCATAAAAGCGTCCGCGCGAGAGTGGAACTGGTGGATAGGAATACGGATCTGTCAGTCGTCGCTGTCATTTCAATTCAACACACTCGGTCTTCAAACCACGATCATTTTTTTTTTCACCCACGAGACAAACGTACACGTTAAGCCTACTGATTCTCTGCAAGCAAGAGGCATATATTCTCATGAGTCCCTGCGTATGCAGGGACTCATGAGAGTATATGCCTCTTGCAGACGGAGGGACCCGGTTGCGCGATGTGCCATGAATTATTCTGAAAGCTCGGACAGCGGGTTCTTTACTGTTTATTAGCGACTGATCTGACATGCATTTTACTTTATAGAGATGAATGGGAAACACAGTCTGTTTTCGAGTGCGGCCTGCAGTGTCATCCGTTTTATGAGGGCAAATGAATGGCACAGTCGTATCACATCTTTCAAAAATGTCTCCGGCATATGGCGCGTATACAGTTAGTCTCCAGACTCGAGTTTGCACTGCCGTGAACCTATATTGAGTCTAAACATCGCGCTATTCTACGCCGCAAAGCCGCCGCCGTCGTCGAATGGCGCGTGTTGACAGCCATGGGTGTCTGGTTTGGGGCTCAGTGGTCGCGATTTTATCCCTGCTGCTTAACTCATTCTACCCCAGACACACCACAGCAAGATCAGGCCGATCGACCCTGAGAGTTCAAGGGTGATGCCAGAATAGCTTGGCGCCCATGGGCGCCAAGCTATTCTGGCATCACCCTTGAACTATCATGGTCAATCTGTGTCCTGCACTAGAGTGCAGTCTTCAGAGGACAATGGCAAAATTTGGGGATTTCGGTGTTGGGGCAGAATGAGTTAAACATAGCAGCATAGAGGCAACACTAGCCAGCAAGTATACATACAGATTCTTATGACCGCGCCGACTCCTAGACGCGCGTACTATGTGACTCTTGCAGCTGTCGACGTTTTGCCTGTGTTCTTTCCAACACCGCAGCCCGATTAAACTATATAAACATAGCAACATAGTAATACGACTCAGAAATACACATAGCTTCTCACAAGCCCCCGCACTCTGTGCGGAACTCATGAAGATCTATGCCTCTTGGAGAGTTTTGTCTGTGGTTATAGGCGAACTTTGCTTAATAGTGAATATCATCCGTCTGATGTAAAAACAAGAATAATATATTTATCTTCGTGAAAGTATGCGGTGACAGTGGCATGAATGTTTATTGATAGGTTCATTTGTCTCTGTGCACATCAGTCGGAACAGAGTAGAACCTTCTGCCGTACCATCTGACGGCAGTTCCGCTGAAAGCCAAGGCTGGCTCTAGCATCATCTTGTACTGCCCCCAGCCCTCCACCAAATAACAGCCCTATCCAAGCCCATGTCAGTATAAGTTTTAATTTGTAACCTGGCTTTTAACTTGAATTTCTGAGTTTTCACAAGTGAACCCGCTCGTAAATGTGCCTCAGCAGATCCAAGTATATTCCGTAGTTAACCCGACTTTGTCTTTACCAGAACGAAAGATGGGAAACAAGTGTTCATTTATATGGTCAGTGATGTGCGGTTACTGAAAAAAACAAACAAAAAAAAAAAAAAAAAACCCAAACAAACAAACAAACAAAACCGACTGAAACTCAGTGCAAATCACAATAGCGCATCTCCTCCCCCCTCCCCCACTCAGCCTGGAAATTAAAATTGTGTGAACTAAAAAAGCAAAATTTAGGCACAGCTTCTCATGGGTCACTGTCCTGTAACTTGCATGGCGGACTCCTGAGGATCTGTGCCTTTTCCTATATGTAGAAAGGGCCACTATCATACTGTCCTAGATACACTCACTGATACGCACCTCACGTCTGAAATAAACATAGATCCTCATAGCGCCCGCAGATGCGAAGCTCAAGAGAATCATGTTTCTTGCCTGCCTCTATCATTATGCTGATCCTTACATAGAAGAAGCTGCGCGAGCAGATTCAGTGACTACCTTCCATAGTGTATTAGACGCGTTGACAACAATTATAAACAGACCGCTCTGCTGGAAAAAGGGGACAGAAACAGAGCATAGCGCGAGCTCACATCCCAGCGAATCAAAATGATCATTAGGCATTTCGGAGTCTGAGTTAGAACTGTATACATGAGTAACGCACGTAGCGATTTTAACGCTTGTCACAGATGTCGAATACATTTTTCCACATGAACAGCACGAAAAACGAAACTTAACCACTTCAATTCCGGTGGACGCCGATTGTGTTTCTGAAATCTGTGTTAACTCATTCTACCCGCAACACACCACAACAAGATATGGCTCTACCATGATAGTTCAGGGGTGGTGGCATAATAGCTTGGCGCCTATAGGTGCCAAGCTATTCTGCCACCACCCTTGAACTATCATGGTCGATCTGTCTCCTGAATTGTAATGCAGAACTCAGAGGATAACTCCAAAAATGTGGGTATTTCGTACCTCGGGCACAATGAGTCAATTCAAGCTCAGAGAGCCCCATGCGGTTGGTTAAAGGAACATAAGACACAGTGGTGTCAGCAAGAGGCATAGATCCTCATAAGCCCCAGCAATTGCGTATTGTCGTATTGACATGGATGTTTTCAGCTCCGATGTAAAAGTGGCTTGTGACGGTGTATTGACAGACTGCCCAGTATATGAACTGCTGGACACTTACAACTGCACACTCTCTGACATTCTCAACAAGCATGCGCCACTCGCCACCAGACGCGTAACCTCACGTCCCCCGGCCCCTTGGCTAACGAAAGAGCTGAAAGATGCCAAGCGCGAGCTTCGAAGCACTGAGAGACTGTGGAGGTGTGGTGGTCTTGCAGTACATAGAGACATGTTTGTGAAGCAGCGTGCTGCACTCAAGTCCTCACAGCGTGCAGCTAAGAAAGACTTTGTTTGTGCCAAACTTGAAGACTGCATATCTAGTCGTCAGCTGTTTGGCCTTACAAATGAACTTCTTGGAAAGAAAAATGAACCTATACTTCCGAATACCATTCCGATAAATGATCTACCTGATAAGTTTTGTCAGTACTTTGACTCTAAGATAAGCACGATCCGTCAGGAACTGGACAACTGCTGTGTCCTATATACCATATGACGGGCCTGTGTTACATGCGTTCACTGCTGTCACAGAGGAGACTGTAAAGAAACTAATTATTTCCTCACCCACCAAATCTTGTTCCCTTGACCCCATTCCCACCTCTATACTCAAGCTATGCCCTGATGAGCTTGTCAGTGTGATAACCAGAATTATTAACTTGTCTCTGGAGTCAGGGTATGTGCCTCGGCATTTTAAGCAGGCTGTGGTAATTCCATTGTTGAAGAAGGCAGGGATGGATGCAAACTTGCTGAAAAAATATAGACCACTGTCTAATCTTCCCTTTCTTTCTAAGATTCTGGAGAAAATTGTGCTGAGTCAGCTCATGTCACATCTCAGTAGTAATGATTTACTTGAACTGTATCAGTCTGCATATCGAAGAAATCACAGTACTGAGACAGCATTGCTTCACATTACCAATAGCCTGCTTACACATGCTGACGTCGGACATGTCTCTTTGCTATCATTATTAGACCTGTCTGCGGCATTTGACACGCTGGATCGTGGGATTCTTTTAGAACGCCTACGCGTGTCTTTTGGTATTTCCGGTCCAGCGCTGTCATGGCTCAGGTCTTACCTTTTTGAAAGATATCAGTCTGTATGTGTGAATGGGATCATGTCTCAGCCTGTGCTTTTGAAGTATGGTGTCCCACAGGGATCTGTTTTGGGTCCTCTGCTGTTCTCTCTGTACACTAAACCAGTTTCCCAAATCATCAGCCAGAATAGCTGTGAGTACCACAAGTATGCTGATGACACTCAGGTCTCTAAGTCTGACCATCCTGGTAAACTGCAGACCATTGTCTCCAATGTGGAGAAGTGTATAGTTGAAGTCAAAGACTGGATGACTTGCAACAAACTCAAGTTAAATGATGACAAAACAGAGAGCATGCTTGTTGGTACTCGAGCTAGAACATCCGCCTCCAGCAGTGATCATATTTCCATAGGTGGCCATGACATTTCTTTCAAATCCAATGTAAAAAATCTGGGTGTATTCCTGGATTCAAGTTTATCGATGGAAAAACAGGTTAGCCATCTTTGCCGCACTGCCTACCTGGAGCTCCGCAAAATAGGCATGATCAGATCCTTTTTGACAGAAAAGGCTACTGCCCAGCTTGTATGCTCTCGCATTCTGTCCCGTCTAGATTACTGTAATTCCCTCCTTGCTGGTATCTCATCTGATCAACTCACTCGCATTCAGCGTATCCAGAATAATGCAGCCCGGTTAGTCCTTCGCAAAAAAACGTACTGATCATATCACACCACTGCTAAAGCATCTCCACTGGCTACCTGTCAAACAGAGAATAGAGTACAAGTTGGCCACTTTGGCATACAAACACTATGACAATACGCTTCCTGCATATCTGTCTTCTTCCCTTGCATCACATAATTCTAGCAGAAGTCTACGCTCAAGCTCACAAAAACTGCTCGTTCAGCCCAGAGTCAGCCTAAAAACTGCTGGTGCCCGTTCTTTCAGTTATCAGGCCCCTCACGTCTGGAACTCACTTCCACTGCATGTCCGTCTTTCCCCTACCCTGATGACCTTCAAAACAAATTTGAAGACCCATCTTTTCCTGGTAGCATATCAAGATTAGCTTAGTCTGGATGTGCTGCCTGGAAATGTTGGTTGTTTCGTATGTGGGTAGCCCATGTAGATAGGCTGTGTGTGTGTGTGTGTGTGTGTGTGTGTGTGTGTGTGTGTGTGTGTGTGTGTGTGTGTGTGTGTGTGTGTGTGTGTGTGTGTGTGTGTGTGTGTGTGTTTCGTGTTAGAAATGCGCCTACATGGTGCGAGCAGATGTTTATTTAAAGAGTGAATGTGTTCTAATTTTTCTCTTTTTTAATGTTTTTTATGTGCTGTAAAGCGCTCCGAGCTTGCTGTTCGTGGGGAAGGGCGCTATATAAAAACTATGTATTATTATTATTATTATTATACCTCTTGCAGTTGGTTTACCTTTACTTTTTCTCTGCCGTGAAGGGGTTAAAATCGCACGATCGTACGCGCAAACAAAATCTGTACTGGAAAACACGAAACGCGGTTTTTGATTAATTCACTTCGGATAGGATCCATGATAAAATGTAAATTTGATTTACCAATCAGACAACCGATACACTGAGCTGATTAACACTAGCCTATAAGCAACTGTGTTCAATTTATAATTATAAAAATGACACAGTGTGATGTTAACCCGAAGACTTTTTTTAAAAATCTTTAAAGGTAAAACATATTTATACTTTATAGCATCTCCTGTAGACATGGTCTTGGCACAGATTACAATAATGCTAAAAAAAAAGGAAAAAAAAAAAGAAAGAAAAATAACTAGGCACATTTGTTCAATTATGAAGTTTGAAAGTAAAAGAAAAAAGACTCACCAACCAGACCAGATAGGCGAGGCTAGCGCTGGTAGAACAGTACACATACCAAGGGGAATTACTCAGCGCTGGACATGCCTACTTCCTAAGAAAAAAAAACATTGGATGCATAATTTTATGATCGTCTTGTTCTTTACCTGCGTATTTTTCTGTGGGCTGGCTTTCGCTGATAGGCCGGGGCAGGGGATCCGATCTAACTGTTTGTATGTCCAGCGCTGAGTAATCCCCCTTGGTATTTGCACTGTTAAAAGTATGACTTTTCTGTCCTGCTCTCTTCCTACGAAGGAGATCTTTCCATGGGCGAAGGACGTTAACGACATATATGTAGTGCGTGCCTCTACTCACGTGTTTGGGGGAAAACTGAGATGGGTATGGAAGTCATAGTTAAGGGCTGGAAAAACATCGAGAACCTGCTTTTATAGGCGGGTGTTCGTATTCAGAGCCTTGGCTAAAGTAACTATAACCTGATCGAACATAATAATTGTCTGATAATAAATTTGAAATATGCACCCTCAAACCTGACTTTGACCGCAGGCTTGTTGTGAGCTTAGAAGTACCCAACGGAGAAAGAAACACGCTTAGAAAAAACGGTACAACACAATTTATTAATATTTCGGGTAAATACCCTTTGTCAAAATAGACAAACAAACAGAGACATTAGCCGCTACTTATCTTCAGATGCAGAAGGAATGTGGCAACTGAATGAGTTGCCACATTCCTTCTGCATTCCTTCTGCATCTGAAGATAAGTAGCGGCTAATGTCTCTGTTTGTTTGTCTATTTTGACAAAGGGTATTTACCCGAAATATTAATAAATTGTGTTGTACCGTTTTTTCTAAGCGTGTTTCTTTCTCCGTTGGGTACTTCTTTGCATTTCACACGCTTGGCAGTCACCTTTTTGGTCTGGATTGTTGTGAGCTTAGTTTTATGAACATTTTACTGCGTACTGGAGCTGCTGGGCTCAACTGCATGAATGAGAGTAGTCCTGCTCTAGCCACTAAGCAAGGTGCTCCGCTATAGCGGAGCACCTTGCTTAGTGGCTGGCGCAGGACTAAGCTCACTCATGCAACTGATCTCTGGTCGCCAAACTTCGTTCTCATTAACCCCTTCCCCGCCACTGCTGGGTCACGGATGCGTCACTGAAAAATGTCAGTGCGAAAGAATCCAGTCCATCTAAGGGATATAGATACAAAGTAGTGTGGGCAAGAGGCATAGATCCTCATAAGCCCCCGAACCTGCAGGGGCTCATGCGGATCTATGCCTCTTGCATTTGGATCCGCCTCTTCACCGCCTTTTCTTGGCAGTGAAAAGGTGAATATGCACCAGGCTTTTAGACATATACATTTAGATGCAGACTTGATATCTGTTCCACACGGATCACCTGTTGTACACGACTTAGTTCAAGGGAGTGCTGCTTGCGCCTACGCAACTTCTGCCTGTCTATCCTACTCAGTACATAATGCTTGCATGGTGACTTGGCTGCCCGTAGTAGTTAGGGGCCTAACGCGCATATAAACTGGAGTTCAAGTGCTGGAAATTAATGGGCAGTTATGTGAGACTAATGTGCGTATTAAAGTGTAATCGCCGAGATTAATGTTATGTGGATACATGACACGCCGACTTAACCCCCTTAATCGCCGGGACACGTAGATTACCCACCTATCTGCAAGAGGCATAGATTCACATGAGCCCCCGCGACAGCGGTAGCTCATGAGGATCTACGCCTCTTGAGGATCCATTCATCTCAGACTCTGCGTTCCTTGAAAGGAACAATTATCGGGTTTTCAATATGATTATGCGGTGGTGTCCGAAATATAATTCATGTCCTCTGGTTGTACAGGAACTGCGTATAGAAATGTGTAATAGAAGTAGATGTTTAATAATAGAAAATTAAAAAAGGGGGAGGGGGAGGGGTTATGGGGGTGGGTGGGTGGGGATGGGGGATGGGGGGGGGGGGGTGAGGGGTGGGGGATTGAAGAAAGGCAATAGCTATACAGGGAGGGGGAGAATGTTTCATAAAATGGACTGACTTACGTCCACTTACCTAATACGCAGCAAAAAGTACAGAAAAAAAAAGAGAAAGAAAAGAAGACAGAAAAGATACAGCCATACATAGGTACAAACAGAAAGACCTCCCCCACGAAGCAAAGGTCCTCGGGCCCACTACAGCCGTCGTGGGCCCGAATACGTTCTGCTACTGGGGACAGGCAGAAATACAGATGGACACACAGAAAGACATACAGACAGACCAGAAGCACATGTAAAGTCCAGAAGCACAGGCCAGCACACAGAGCATTAAATCACAGACGCAGAAGGCGATTAATCAAATAACGAACGGAACTAGACCAGACGATAACAGGCGGGATATTGCGAGACAATGCACAATGAAAACTAATCTAGTCCTTTGCGTGTCAGTAGCGGTTTGAATCGCGATGATTCCTGCAGGAATCATCGCGACTAAAACCGCTACCAGGGGCGGATCTGAGGGGAGGCGGGGGGGGGGGTTCTAGGCCCCAACCCCCCTTCATCCATGTTTTATTTATTTTGGCGAGTTTCAACACCCTCCCCCCCCCCAACCCGTTTTGTTTGATATTTTGGCGAGTGGTGAGAGTCTTGACACACACATACGCCTTCTCCCTTTACCCCCCCAGCCCCCCCCCCCCCTTTTTGTGTCAGGTTGAAGGTCCGAAACAAAAAGTTGGAGTTCCCCCCCCCCCCCACCACCACCCCCCCCCCCCCCCCCCCGTCGAGGTAACTGATCCACCCCTGGCTACCGACACCCAAAGGGTTAGATGAGACGACAGTCCCAGCCAACCCAATCCAACGTTACAAAAATTCTACCCTTTAACAAGAGTAACATGCAAAATGCTCATATTACTGCGTTTCAACATGCACATCACGCAATCTTAGCTACGAGTAAACCTGCCAAAGTAGCCTATCTAATCCAACGTTACAAATAATCTTTCCGCTACACACAATATTAGCCAATCCAATAACAAACAAAACAAAACAAACCCCCCCCCAAAAAAAAAAACAAACAAACAAAAACACACACACAACAAAAACGACATTTCAACCAGGCCGACCACTCCGTCTCGGACATTCGTGTTAAAGGCCTCTGGCTTATTCAAGCCAGTAATGTCTGGGCCAGGAAAGACCGAGAAAAATTTTTGATTAATAAACTGGGCACTGTGGCGCCACTCGGGATGAATATGAAAGATTAACTTTTTTGACCTTGCCTGTGTCTTTTGTTATCTGCTAACTGTCATTTACCTTACTGAGTCGCTTCTGTATGACTACTCACTAACCAGATAGGTGAGGCTGGCGCTGATTGATATGTACTTTGTGACTCCCATGGGGACTTTTTCAGCGCTGGCCGTACGTTAAGTTGGATCCCTTGCCCTTCCCTGTCGGGCGCCTGGTCACCGGTCCTTGCTTTTATGCGCGGGTGTGGGGGGCGATCGTGTGCATTCCCTTGGGGATGTATGTGGTCGTCTTGTTCGCATGCCTGTGCGTTCGTCCGTGGGCTGGTGGGTGCCTGTTGGGTGGGGCTGGTGGCTCTGGTTGTTTGCCTTTCCCCTCCCCCCCCCCCCCCCCTCCCCTCCCCTTTTTCTCTCTCTCTCTCTCTCTCTCTCTCTCTCTCTCTCTCTCTCTCTCTCTCTCTCTCTCTCTTTCTCTCTCTCTTCCCTTTCCTCCTCCCCTTCCCCCGCCCCTTTTGTCTTTCTCTCCCCCCACACCCGGTTTTTTTTTTTTTTTTTTTTTTAGTTACCCTTGAAGATGGTTTCACAACTACCTACTCTCCTCTTATACCATTATTCTCTTACTGATTTTGATTATTTGCTTTGTTTCATTGATATTCCTTGTTGTGTACCATGCTAAATGCTGGTTTTTTTTTTCCCCGGGGTTCTCCCGTTTTTCCCCGAGGTAGTCCTCAACTTGATGGTGATATAAAGTTTGCCTTCGGGTTGGCGTTTAGCAGGCTTTGTGTATTAGACACTCAGCCTACTTCGTGCCCAAGGGTACTCCCCGTTCGTTCTCTCTCTCTCTCTCTCTCTCTCTCTCTCTCTCTCTCTCTCTCTCTCTCTCTCTCTCTCTCTCTCTCTCTTTCTCTCTTCCCCCTCTCTCTTTCTCTCTCTCTCTCTCTCTTTCTCTCTTCCCCCCCCCCCCTCTCTCTCTCTCTCTCTCTCTCTCTCTCTCTCTCTTCTCTCTCTCTCTCTCTCTCTCTCTCTCTCTCTCTCTCTCTCTCTCTCTCTCTCTCTCTCTCTCTCTCTCTCTCTCTCTCTCCCCGGCCTCACACACGCGCATTTACTTTTGCTCGCTCCTGCGCGCGCTTACACACACTCTTGTTTCTCGTGTTTAGTTTCTCTCGGAGTCTTTCTCTTACGATTTTTTTCTTTGACGTCATTTTTACTTTTGTTCTTCCTTTTCTTTTCTTTTTCTTTTTATTTTTACGTCACCGTCAGTTGCCACATTCCTTCTGCATATGAAGATAAGTAGCGGCTAATGTCTCTGTTTGTTTGTCTATTTTGACAAAGGGTATTTACCCGAAATATTAATAACTTGTGTTGTACCGTTTTTTCTAAGCGTATTTCTTTCTCCGTTGGGTACTTCTTTGCATTTCACACGCTTGGCAGTCACCTTTTTGGTCTGGATTGCTTAACAAAAACAAAAAACAAAACAAAACAAAAAAACACCAAAACAACCAAAACCTAACCAATCGAAATATTTTAACAGATTTTACCTGCAAAATGCTCGTAGTGTCTCGACATCCACGCCGCAACACAATCTTTTCGGGCTGGCTTGCATGTTCTGGTACTCTCGACTGTAACTCGTGAAGCACGTATGCGCAAGCGTAGACACGTCACGTGGGCACGAGCTGCCAACCATCAGCACTGGGAAAGAAGAAGAGACAACATTGTGAATCTGATGAACACTTGCTACGTAAACTTTAAGCGTTCAGTGCCAGCTGACGCAGAAGGTGTTTCTGCAGTATTCGTTAATTCAACAACAAACAACCCTCGCTGTCCAAAGAGCATGGATTCAAAAGGTGTCAGCAAGAGGCATAGATCCTCATGAGCCCCCGCAATTGCGGGGCTCATGAGGATCTATGCCTCTTGCAGCTGGGAGCCGTTCAGATTTTCTCGGCACTGAACAGGTTAAAGCAATGTAGACGTAGCTGCCGATGAGACACTATGTACAACCCCCCACCAAAAAACAAAAAAAAGTTTCGACCATGTTCTGTATAATGATAGCTCAAGGGTGGTGCAAAAATAGCTTGGCGCCTTTATGATCGATGTACCTCCTGAACTGGTATGCAGTCTCTAGAGGAAAGCTCTCCAAATTTGGGAACCTTTTAGAAATCAACGGATAAACAACAACAACAACAACAAACAACAACAAGAACTGTATGTGTACGAAAGTATACTGCCGGACAAGGAAAGAAATTGTCATCATCGGAAACACTCAAGTGTCGCATTTCTTTTGCTCGTCTGTATATATTTTAATCTTGTATTGGTCACGGGTTCGTAAAATCCGTCTTTTGTGTTTAGTGTGTCGTAGTTGTAACTAATTTCTTATTTGACATGACCAAAGACGGTACAAGTCTGTGTCAAGAGTCTCCGTTAAGCACCTTGAGCTTTTCAGTGCAGGCGATCCATTGCACTTTGCATCCTACACGTCCTAGCGTTGATCTCAGTGTGGTACGAGACAAGGATAGTTCAAGGGTGGTGCCAGATCAGCTTGGCGCCTGGGAAGGCGCCAAGCTGATCTGGCGCCACCCTTGAACTGTCATGGTGCATCATTGTCGCTGTAATCCCTTTACATGTGGCATCAGAAGTGAAAGAGTTTATCACGCTAATGTGGCGACTACAAGGTGAAGGATGTGTGAGGACGGAGCTGGCCACGCTAAGTGTCATGAACCTCGCACGGCCACGTCAATTTGCAGGTAAGTCCAACTCTTTTATATTTCTCACCAATATCTGATATCTCGCAAACTTGCGTCAATGTTGTACCAAGCCTACACTTTTCACGTAAACGGCCAGCTGCACGAGATAACCGTGATTGACTCGTATCTAACATCAATAACAACAACGACGACGACAACAACAACAACTACAACGACGACGATGACAATAACAACAACAACAACCTATAACAACACAAACAACAACACAACATCAACAACAACAACAACACAACAAAATCAAAAACAGAAACAGCAACAACGACGACGACGACAACTCAAGTTGTTGTAATACATGAATGTTAGTATCAGAGGTGACTGAAGCAGCAATGCCTTGCAGAAAAGTATCGTCGATCCCTCTCCCGCGGCTTGTGTGTCGTGCTTAACATGACAAACGAATCCTAACTGTCTAAAGGCTACAAAGGGCCCCTTGGCTATGAAGGGGAAAGGGTCAGTGTACGACTGTCTAATGCATGTACCTTGCCACCCTGCCGTCAAATGGATGGTTTTGCTCAACAGAAGCCATATTTAACAGCCCCAAAACACAGTCCGTCAGCCAAGATGACCCATCTTCAAGAGGCATAGATTCTCATGAGCCCCTGCAGTCGCAGGGGCTCATGAGAATCTATGCCTCTTGTTGGCCAAGACTAAGCTGCTCCAGCTGTACCTAAAACTGACAGTGTTCACGTCAGTCTTCTGAAAATACGCTAGATGTCCCACCGAACAGAGTCACAGAAACCTCATACACTCAATACGTACTAGAAAATCCCATTCAAAAAGCAAGAAGCACAGATCCTCATGAGCCCCCACAATATGCGGGGGCTCATGAGGATCCACGCCTCTTGCAAACATTTAAATCTAAACTGACCCTCCTCCAAGCAAAGGAGATCGTGTGGTGTTATTAATTCTTAACGGATGAAAGAGAGAATAACAAATTACACATTGTCAATTCGCTAGAGGTCATGAGCAGCTTTGCCTTTTTACAGCTATGTCTCTCAAGCGTAGGAGGTCTTCTGGTGTTAGCCGGCGATGACAAAAAAAATAAATGTAAGCTGTCAAATTCTCAGCGCGGTTTCAGCCATTTTCAGTCCGGCCCAAAACACCCCTACTGTCGACGCCAAACACGCCTTTATCCGGTGTGAAAATCTTCACCCTACACTTATCCCATACTTTGTTCAGAGCTAGTCATTTTTCAATCGACGGCTAAGCACTGTTTACAACTGAGTCACGGAAGATGGACTGACGGTGATAACTGATGGAGAAGTAGCCAGATGATCCTATACAAAATGTCGCATTTTTGTGTGCTTGCCAGTATAAAACGCTTGTGCGCCTGTTCATGCATTCACTGACTGTTCATTTCTGCTCTGGGCGCTAAGTATATAAATATATTATACCTGAAACGTTTCGCGTTCAGATCGTGAAAACTGAAGAATTATGACGTTGATTGAACAACATAACAACCTAACATAATATGCCAGGTATGCCAAGCAGCAAGTGTGGACACCAAATTCAGAGACAACCCAAACAAAATACAATAAGCATTGGATATAACAAATCGCCCTGTGCCCTTGTGGAGAAGCAGAGCAGACCACAGAGCACATCCTCCAGGATTGTGGGAACCACCAGCTGCTGAGGGAGGAGATATGGCAGAAGCCCGCCACTCTACATGAGAAACCGTACGGGCCTGTGGAGGCGCTACAGAAGACCACAGATTTAATTTTGAGAGCCAAATTCCAAGTGTGATGGCGTTCGAGAAGAAGAAGAAGACAAATCGCCAGGGGCCAGTTGCATGAGCGAGCTTAGCACTGGCCCCAGAGAACCCAACGTTTCTTATATCCGAAGTTTGACATAAGCGAAATAATTAAAAAAGTTCTGTTGGGACCTTTGGAAAAGTGTAGTTATGTCCGACATTTGTTATAAGCGACCTTGTTATAAGCGAAGTAGAATGTAATAGAATTTACAAAAGTTAGCAGCACTACCGAAATGCCTAAGGAGGTGTCTCCTTTTGCTTAGGTAGATCTACCATTACAGGAAGACGGATGGAGCTTTTTTTTTTGCAGACTTACCTACAAAGTCCACTCGACAACGACTCGCGTATGAACTATGAATACGATACCATACGATACGATAACGATAGATTACGATACGATACGATAACTATACGATACGATACGATACGATAACGATAACGATAACGATATACATTCGTAACGTAACGATACGATTCGATAACGATAAGATACGATACGATACGGTAACGATACGATACGATAAGATACGATAAGATACGATACGATAACGATACGTAAAGATACGTAACGATACGTAACGATACGATACGATACGATACTTTTATTGTCCCAAGATGGGAAATTTGTTTGCAGCGGAATTTTTAAAACAGACGTAAAAACAAATGTGAACATAAAACAAGTAAATATACTGACTTCCATTAAAAACGCGAAAAGTGTCTGTAAGTGTACCCACAAACTAAGAGCGACCATGACAACAAAACAAGAAAATTTTATTTGTTGCTTACTTAAGATGTTCAGCCTACTGTCTGAGCTACCTTCACACAAAAATGTGGATGAATTATCGCCCATGACTACCTTGGAGGACACAGGGTTTCATTAGTGGTGAAAATAAGCAAAACTGGACACACTCTGTGAAGCAAGTTTCCTGTGATATATCTTAACACACAAGTTGTGTGGATTGCTTATGATGTTATTAACTGCCTCAAACGAAATTTCACTCAAAAATTTTATATGAGAACCAGAACTTCCGGTGCACATCATTTTCTTAATAAATCTTACTTTCAAACCATTTTTTATGCTCCAATGACTGACACAAAGATAAAGAACACACCCATATCCATTTATCAGGTAAATATGGCCGCTTACCTGAAAAAAATTAAAAAAAAATTATGTTTATGTTTGTAAATCATGTTGATTATTTAGGTGCCTTTGACAAACAAAAAGTAGGTCAAGACCAAACCGGCCGGATTTTCATGCACACGGACCCTAGTGACATTGGTTGGGCTTTCAGCTGTGTCTCCTGCAGATGCTCTCCATTTCACTTAGAATATTCTGTGATGGTAGTGTCACTGATGACGTCATAAGTCATCGATGTGCGATTTTTAGACTAAACATTCTATTTGCACACGACATAACACACTCTTCATAACATTTTCTAATAAATGAGGTCAAAATAACGCGGATTAAAGCATATTTACGAAGAAAAGCACTATGGTGAAAAATTCGCGTTTCTTTTGTTGATCAGTATACATTTGACTGACTAGAATACACCAACTAATTACAGCGAGTAAATATGATCCACCATGATGTATTCACACAGATAAAAAAAACAACAACAACGCAGTCTAGACCAAACAGGTGACTGCTAAGCGTGTCAAATGCAGAGTAGCACCCAACAGAGAAAGAAACACGCTTGAAATAAGGCAGTTACAGCCCAGTTGTGTTGTAACTGTCTTTTTTAATCGTGTTTCTTTCTCCGTTGGGTTCTTCTCTGTGTTGTAACTGTCTTTTTAAAGCGTGTTTCTTTCTCCGTTGAGTTCTTCTCTAGATACAGGTCAGCCTCAGCGTTACGCGCCCCAGTATACCGCGGTATCTGATAAAACGCGCAGAGGTCTCGAGGCTGGCTCCCACGGGGGTTGGATGCCCGGTGAGAAATAATAATAATAATAATAATAATTACGGTATTTATAATGCGCTTATCTTATAATACTGAATTATAACTCTAAGCGCGCACTCACAACTCGCGCACGCATGCGCACGCTTTAGACAACGACTCACGTAGCACAAATAGTGAAATACATTACGACAGTCAGCTTGGGGTGGGGAGTGTGGCGGTATAGTGCTAGAACTGTTGAAAGAGGTGAGTTTTGAGGGCGGACTGGAAGGAGGAGAGAGAGTGTTTCTGACGGAGAGAGAGTGGGAGGGTGTTCCAGGTGGATGGACCGTATACCGAGAAGGAGCGGGCCAGCTAAGGCTGACGTCGGCCCGAGGACCTTTTGCTTACCAAGTAGACTTTCTTCACACTATGTCAGTTATCAATTCTGCCCTGCAGTAACCCGCCGCGAGATGGCCTTAGTCACCTGCCCGGCGTTAAACCCAAACAACTAACTAACTGTTCTAAAATAACGCGATCGCGAATAACGCGTTTTGACTTTGTGGCTCCCTGGTATCGCAAATATACCGAGGCCGACCTGTATTTCAACTGCGGGGCGGCGCCAAAGATGATCTGGCGCTACCCTTGAACTGTCACGGTCGATCCGTCTCCAGCTGTAAGGTGTCAGAGCCGAATCAAGTTTTCCCCAGATAGCAATCTAGACCTCCGCCGCAGGGATTCCGAGCATGACGGATGCATCGAGAGGGCAAAGGTCAATCACGGTAGCGTATCGGATTCATCCGCCGTCGTCGACTTGCAAGTGACATGAGAGGGAAGATAAGAGGTGTGAAGAATCGCTTTAAATAGGACCAGACGATAAAAGATTGATTGATGTGCATTTCAGGTCGAGTTAGACTCGTCTGGTTGTGACTGGAATGAAACTTGAAAGTGAAGAAAAAATATTTAAAAAAAAGAAAGAGTTGAAAAAGAAGAAAAAAAGAACTAAAATAACATTTTTCTTTCCAAGACTGAACCGGTGACTGTCCCGTGTTGCTGTCTGTCTTAAGCCTTGTAGCCCCAAGGTCCCATTTCCAAAATTTTGAAGGTGTTTCCTAGGACCAGTTGTAGGAGATATATTAATCATGATAATTGTAGGAGATATATTAATCATGATAATTCAAGGGTAGTGCCAGCTCATCAGATCAATCCATCTCCTGCTGCAAGGTCCGGGGCCAAAATGGTTAAATATATATGCCTGCGTACACTGAAAACTTAATTGTAGGGTAGGGAAGGGGTGGGTGGGTGTGGGGGGGTGGGTTCGGGTTCGTTTCAGAAACGGAAGGCAGGGGCGACCACGCCGCACTTTCCGACACGCAGATAACGCACATTTTAACTCGTCTAAGACGCGCTGTCTCTGGATAACACCTCCCCTTCTTCCTGCTGCAGCATTGACCTTAGGGTATAACCAATCGCCATGGGTCCCAATTTTTTTGTTGTCGCTATGTCCGAAGTTAGTTATAAGCGAAGTCATGTTCCGTTCAAAGGGTACGTAAAGGTCGTTTGACATCGGAGTGCCATCTCCCCTGTGCCCTTGTGGAGAAGCAGAGCAGACCACAGAGCACATCCTCCAGGACTGTGGGAACCACCAGCTGCTGAGGGAGGAGATATGGCAGAAGCCCGCCACTCTACAAGAGAAACTGTACGGGCCTGTGGAGGTGCTACAGAAGACCACAGATTTCATTTTGAGAGCCAAACTCCAAGTGTGACGGCGTTCGAGAAGAAGAAGAAGAAGAAGATCGGAGCGCACAACGTTTTTTGCAAATATCTCCACACAGAATCACTTTTCTATATCAATCTCAGAACAAACATCATTCAGTGACAGTTGACCTAATACGACTTACCTTTATGAAAATCGAACAATGTGTCACTTTTGTTGTACTGTCGTAAAATTTCGGAATTTTGTTCATGAAATGACTTATTTTACATTTCTTAATGTGCCCAAGACATATTCAGCCCAATATAAGAAAGCACAATTTCCACGTTAATTGGCCAAGTTTTTACACCTGAAACAGCGCAGGCATACTTGAAGTCTGCATGCTTGACCTCGATATTGAAATCTGCTGGGGCTCTATTCAGGGTATTGAAAGTGACTTGCTTTTGTCTTGCCACCAAATTTTTACGACTCTACAGCAAAATCGACAAATCATAGGAGTTCAGTTAAAAGAAAAATCCATATTAGGTCAATTGGCACTAAATGTTTGCTCTGAAAGTGGTACAGAAAAGTGTTTCTTTGCGGAGATATTTATGGAAAACGTTGTGCGCTCCGATGTCAAACGGCCTATATGGGAAAAAAAAAAATGGAAAAAAGTTGTTATATTCGTCGTTTGTTATAAGCAAAGTGGACTGCAGACATTAGATACAGATTGTCGCACTACTACGCGAAATATACGTACGTACATCAGCCAGTTTATTTTGTCTGAGGCAAATATACATTAGTGAGTGAGACAACTGAGCAAAGGACATAGATCCTCATGAGCCCCCGCATATGCGGGGGCTAATGAGGGTCTATGCCTTTTGCAGCTGGGTGAAGTTCGCTGGTAGGCTTCGGCCGTCATTGAAGGACTGAGTAAAAAAAAAAAAAAAAAAAAAAAGAAGAATAGAGATTACAAACGCTATTGTTCATTTTATGCAAACACCACATTATCCTTCGTCAATTTTCCTCTCGAACACCAGCAATTTTCCGGCAACTAACAACACAAGCACGCGTAAACAGTACTTCTCCCTAACCCTTTTACACTCCTCACGCTCAAAACCCACACAGACTCTCTTTCCCAGGAACAGATAGGGATGTAAATGACTGCGATCCGACCCTATTGTGAGCGACAGCAGTCACTGACTCTCACGAGCCCTCGCACGAAGCTGTTCAGATTTCTTTTTGCAGGTTCTTTTCATAAGGGGTTTAGTGTTGGATGAAAAATGAGAAACCGTGTCGGGAAAGGGTCTGCCGCTCACCAAAAAAAAAAAAAAAAAAAAAAAAAAATAGATAATGTAAATTCCGGCGCCAACCACCAACCACTAACAGCAAAAGGCATAGATCCTCATGAGCCCCTGCGACCGCAGGGGCTCATGAGGATCTAAGCCTCTTGCAGACGGAAGGGCCCGTGTGAAGAATTTATCTGAAAGGGCTGCCGCCAAATAATGATGAAAAATAGCTCCCCCCAAAAAAACCCAAAACAATCCCACCCAAAAAACAAAACAAAAACAAAACAACAACTAAAAAAAAAAAAAACCCAAAAAAACCCAACACCATACCAAAAGACGGCGATCCATTATGAAGTCACTCTATGGCCATAATCCACTGTTTGGCGTAACTGGGCGTGTGTCAGCAGGTAACAGACACCCGTACGATGGAGTCTGGGTGTAGTCGCAGGTGAAAAGATACGCTACCGGCAGTCATACACAAAGATATCCGTATGATGGAGCCTACAGGCAGTCACAGGTGAAAAAAATACCCTTATTATGAAGCCTGCTGGCAGGAATACATAAAATACCCGTGTGAAGGAGCCTACAGACGGTCACAAAAGAGATCTGTATTATGGAGCCTACTGGCAGTCGTACATAAAGATAGCCGTATGATGGAGCCTGCTGGCAATCACAGGTGAAAGATGCGAGAAAGTGCCGGGGACAGAACATACTCATCACAGTCATATACTGACGAACGAAAGAAATGCAGCATCATCGTAATAATCAGAAACATTAACTGAACTATTTCGCTGTCGGTGATTCCGACATGACAAAATGCGCTACCGACAGCCAAAGGGTTATTCTGATGATGTTGCATTTCCTGTTTGTCTCATTACACAGCCAGCATTAACTCATTCGAGACGTGCCGACTCCGGATACGCGGCATAAGCCGCGTATCCGGGGGCGGCACGTCTCGAATGAGTTAACATCTTCAGTAGGGTCATCACCAAGACTGACAGAACAAGAGTAAAGTTAACCTCGCTACACCTCTGGACGGATTCGATCAAGTTTCAATTATTTTTTAATTTGATCGTAACAGGACCTCGTTAGCCTTTATTGCCGAGCAAATGAGTATTATAAATCAAGAGATCGCTGCGAGATCATTTTCCTTAGCAGGATTACGTTTTGATTATTTCGCCGGCTTCCTTCTTTGAACTCACCTGGTCCTCGTCTTCAAAAAGCGTGACTGACTGATTGACGGAGTTAAAGGCCCACTACCGCCGTAACTGTTCATACACTTCACTAACTGATGGTTACGAAACGCTACACTCAGGTCTAGTTATGGTTCATTTAGACACAGGACAATCCAGTTCAGCACAGTCGTCTTTATGTCAAGTAACCTGGCGATGACTCCACTCCGTTCTATAAATACAACGCTATGAGTACGAGAAACATCTAAAAATAGATTGACACGCAGCGCAGAATAAATAAGTGCGATTACGCCTGTGCTTTTGCTGCCTGTCCCAACTACTGTTAAAGTACATTAGGTGTGTCGACAAGACAAATCAAACACACATGGCTCTGAAATGTGTCTTCAAATGTACGCGAAGTGGCACTTTAAACGTGCAGTTAGCGACACCACATGGGAAGGAAACCGAAGTTATGTCAAGAGTTTCGTGCCCCTGACTCGGAGCGTGACGCTCCGAGTCAGGGGCACGAAACTCTTGACATAACTTCGGTTTTTGTTTTTCTTCAGTGGCGGCACCAACACGCAAGCAGAGCGTTGTCAAATACATGTTCTAACCCCTTCCCTGCCAACGGACGTACATTATGTTTCTGAAATCTGTGTTCACTGAACGACCAAGAGCCACAACTGTCCAAAGAACATGGACACGACGTGGTCTCCCTCCGGCAGTCGCAGCGGCTCATGAGGATCTATGCCTCCTGCAGTTAGATCGCGTTTACTTTTTCCTTCGTGGGCCCGAAAACGTTTTTCTACTGGGATATGCGTGCACCGACTTTGAACTCGGTACTTCGTTCTGCTGTGAAGACACGTACGATTGAAATCGGGGCGGAGTGTATTTTAGTTTCAACTTTTGCCTGCGCACTGGCTGAAAGACCATCTCAAAACGATCTTCAAAGAGGGGTGGGGGGTGGGGGGTGGGGTGGGAGGGGGGGGGCGGGGGGGGGGGGGGAGGGGGGCAAATAAGCCGCGTTTTTTAGACAGTCCTTCTCTAACCGGAAT
This sequence comes from Semisulcospira habei, assembly GCA_036245525.1. Taxonomy (NCBI): domain Eukaryota; kingdom Metazoa; phylum Mollusca; class Gastropoda; family Semisulcospiridae; genus Semisulcospira; species Semisulcospira habei. Next base: position 233,244,495 of record BTPG01000003.1, read on the forward strand.
TAAGACCTTCAAGTTGAGGAACAGCTGGCGGTGATCTACGTCAGCAAGAGGCATAGATTCTCATGAGCCCCTGCGACTGCAGGGGCTCATGAGCATCTATGCCTCTTGCAGACGGGAAACAAGGACTGTTGACATGACCAGGTGACCATAATGATGTTAAGTTCGATAATATGAAAAAAAAAATAAGAAACCGATTTTGCTCAGCAAGAGACATAGATTCTCATGAACCCCTGCGGCTGCAGGGGCTCATGAGAATCTATGTCTCTTGCTGAAAGAAGGGCATAATGAACAACTGCAGATTCGGCAAGCTGACCGTATAATTGACCAAAAATTGAGCCCTTGAACGCAGGTCAAGATGGCCGTCAAAGCTTCTTTGAAGGTTGACCAGTATTTGAAGTTTTCATTTACAGGTACAACTGAGCGATGAGTGATTCTGAGATGGCGGGTAGACTTTTTTATGTTCAAAGGTGTGTGGGCAGTTTTCTTATAACCCCTTCATCGTCGAGACAAAGTGCACGAAACCTGCCTGCAAGAAGGCAGAGATTTTCAAGAGCTCATGCACTGAAAAGAACTGATCGTGGTTCTGGCTTACTTTCCAGCAGTGTTGTGTTTTGGTGTTGAACATGATGCGAATACGAATACAAATACGATCAACTTTCTTGGTCGAAACAAGGAATATGGGAAACTTGTGTGCAGCGGATTAAAAAAACAAAAATAAAAACGTAATAGGAACATAAACAAATAAATACAGTTTGAACTGATTCAAACACCTATCACAACCAAAATAGTCTCATGTGTGTAAGCACAACTCATTGTGTCTCGGAGGTACGAAATACGCATATTTTGGAATTATCCTCTCAGGACTGCATTACAATTCAGCAGACAGATCTACCATGATAGTTCAAGGTGGTGGCAGAATAGCTTGGCGCTTATAGGCGCCAAGCTATTCTGCCACCACCCTTGAACTACCATGGTGGAGCCATAACTTGCTGTGGTGTGTCGCCGGGCACAATGAAATAACTATCTGTACATGTAATGATAATGCCGTCATCGATGATGCATGAAAATAAGACTAATATGATAATGAAGATGACGATGATGATAATGACGAAGATGATGATGATGATAATGATAATAATAATAATAATAATAATAATAATAATAATTAAAAAACTCAATAACAACAGCAATATTACTACATATAATACCTTCTCCAGGGACATACCACAATGATGCAGACATATTGCTAGGCTGGCGTGACACAGCCTGCCTTTGCAATAATATCCAGAGTGCCGGTCTGTGATTTTGGACCTTACGGCCGCAGGCCGTAAGGTTAAAAATCACAGACCGACACACCTACTATCAAAGCAGGTGGTGTCACACGCTTGACTGAATATTAACGCCATTTCTTACGGCTTTTAAAGACCTTTACAATAATTGGCGAGAACGCACCCCCGATAGAATTTGAACCCAGCGTGGATTAACTTTTAAAAGGTGTCAAACACTAAACGTCTTCGCGCAGAAACGTGAAACAAACATTCACAGCTTTCCAAACAAAAATAGGATTGGCTTTTGCGCACGGCATTTGCGTGTTTGTATAATGTCCACCAAAAAAAAAAAAAAAGCAACAAAGATTGTTTGAAAGAAAAGATGGATGGAGTCTCGGATAAAGTTCGCGATGTCTTTAAAAAAAAATTGAGAGATAGCATGACTGAGATAGAGCTGCAGAGAGAGAGAGAGAGAGAGAGAGAGAGAGAGAGAGAGAGAGAGAGAGAGAGAGAGAGAGAGAGAGAGAGAGAGAGAGAGAGAGAGAGAGAGAGAGAGAGAGAGAGAGAGAGAGAGATCAACGCAAGAAACAAAAGATAACAGGCAATGTAAAGCAATACCAAGTTTCATGTTAAGCAATATACTCCCTCCCCTTAGCTAGCAAGAAAACCACACTCCTAACCAGTCCCTCGGCAAAAAAACAACAAAAAAATCACTATGTAAGAGGCATAGATTCTCATGAGCCCCTGCATGCAGATGAATTTGCCATTTACATCAACATCTCTTAACTTCTCCATTTTAGAAGTCGTATGAAAAAAGTTTCACTCCAAGAAAAATAGAGTCGCCTAGGGCCCCTACGGCCACTGGGGCTCATGAGAACCTGTGTCTCTTGATGGTAGATGTCTGCGTCATTTTACATCAGCATTTCTTAGCTTCTCAAATAGACCGGGGAAAAAAAGAAAAAAAAGAAAAAAAAGATGCGACACACAAATAGCACATGTGCAGCAACTGCAAAACGACTGAGTGATCGGCGGAACAGCCGTCCTCCAATTCCAACATGCTTTTGTTTTCCGAACTTCAAAGCCGGGTAGCCAATAAAAGAGGCCTCAACTACCCTCTTCAACCATTCCCCTAACACGCCTTCACATCACTTCTCGGTGGCAGAGGTAGTTAACCCAGAGACAACACGCGTTTTGGAACCGTTCACCCAAGCTGTTAAGCTGGCAGCGGGTAATGGCTGAACTTTCTAACACACATACGGGGTCTGTCGCACCGTTTAGCGTTGTAACCACAGATGGACTGTTTCGTGCATTTTCGTCTTGATTACAGAGCTGTACCGCGTGGTGGATCACAGGAGAAAAGTAATCAGAAGCCATAAGGTCCAAAATCACAGACCAGCACACGACGTAGGATTCTTACTTTTCCACCAAGAGACGATAATTTTAGTACCTCTAAGAGCAACCTACATTTCACGGAATAGAACGATACTTACAAGAATTTATACGAAATGGAACCGCTGAGGCACGACGAAATGCACGTGCCGAAAAACAATGGAGCTGTTTAGTCACAGTAACCGCGAAATGGGTAAAGATATCTCTTAACGAACGACACCCACTTGTACGAGACGGCACAGATTGATAAACTCCAGCAGGCATCATGGGCTCATAGAACATCTGTGCCACTTACTCGTTATATTTACATCTGTGTGTTTGTGGAGGAGATGGAAACTGTTCATTTTGGTCTACAGCGAATATAAGCGCGGAATGGCAGAAAAATGTAGCATTTATCTCAGCAGGCGCAACAATTATTGTTTCTGTGAGGTATTGCGCACATCCTCCTCCTACGGCCATGTGGCATCACTGAATATCGTCGGTCGATACCCTCTTCACATCCTCTATTGTGAGGAACACAGATGTAGATCGGACGCGACGTGCAAGATGCTTACGTCCTCAAGAGCGTGACCGCGGACAATGCGCATATTAATTGAATCATCATGATTTAGAAAGGCAGTATTTACACGTTTTCGTTACATCTCTTAACTCCTGCACTGCCGAGGAAAGCTGAACAAATTCCGACTGCAAGAGACTCAGTAAGAGACATAGATCCTCAAGAGCCCCCGCAAATGCGGGGGCTCTTGAGGAGCTATGTCTCTTGCTGTCACCACCTTTGTATTCATCTTTCTCGAGTGGCTGGTGGTCTTTCGGAATTGAATTAACAAACACAAACACAGCCTGCGTCCACCGGCTCAGAAGGGGTTAAATTTCATGAAATTTTGTAAGCGTCTTTAACCAGCAAAAGGCACAGATCCCCATGAGCCCCCGCAGGCTGCGGGAGCTCATGGGGATCTATGCCTCTTTTTTAAAGGCGGGTGTTCGTCAGCGGGTTTGTGAATGAAGCTATGGGAAAAACCAACCTTTGCTGTTGCCTCCAAAAACAGTCGGGTCATGGCACTGTTTGTTTGAGAATTTGAAACAGTGTGAAACAGTGAGAGCGTGCTTGTACAATCATCAGAATCTTGAGAACACCAGCCTTGAGATGTGAGAGAGAGAGAGAGAGAGAGAGAGAGAGAGAGAGAGAGAGAGAGAGAGAGAGAGAGAGAGAGAGAGAGAGAGAGAGAGAGAGAGAGAGAGAGAGAGAGAGAGAGAGAGTTTCCGACCATTTTTCTCGCAGACTAAAAGATAATTTATGAAAACACCTCATAAGCAGAATATTCTACAGCACTATACATATTTATTTTCAAATGCTTAGGTAATTTAAAACGTCATAGTTCTACAAACGATGACTGGACGTAAAACTCCGCACCCCTATATTTTTATCTCATCTTTCACTTAATTTTACGGTCGTCTGTCTGTTTTACATTTTTCTGTCTGTCTCTCCATTTGAGTGTCGTCTGCCGATGCTTATCTGTTTCAATTATTATCTAGGAAATTCTAGTGTCCAATTTTACATTTGTCTCCGTCGCGACGAGAGAGCAGTGAAGTTTCGTTTGCAGCGAAAGACTCCCAGCAACGAACGATAGCGAAATCACGGCGGATACTAATTATCAGCTTGCAGTATAAGCAGAAACAACTCTCCAAACGTCTCCAAGAGACATAGATCATCGTAAGCCCGGAGGGCCCACTAGCATCTATCTATGCCTCTTGGAGATGTTTGGAGTGTTATGCTTATGTGACTTCTCTCTCCTTCGTCGCTTGGATTCGTTTGGCATAACCTATCTAGTATTTCGTAAGTGTATCTGGAAAACTTCGTATCTGACACATTCATACACCGACGATTTTCTTTGTCACGTTTACGATTTTTAAGCTAGAGTTCCATTTCCATATCTTTGTGGTTTCTCAGTACTAATGTGGTTCCTTAACTTGTAAAAAAACCCACTTGCATTCTTTACACTGCCAGCCATTTCGGCACAGGGTGACCAGTGAAGAGCGTTGGACGTTTTAACAATAGATGGGGGACATTCGGACGGGATATGTTACCTGTCAAAGTTTATCCCTTGTCTACCAAAACTGATTGCCTCCCTTGATCCGCTACGCATGCCCGGAGTGGATCAAGGGAGATAATCACTGTTGTCTCCCTTGTCACAAGACGTATAATGGGAGACCACCAAAAGCTTTCAATGACCGTAAGTATGGGTGCTGAATTGTATCGCGCAAATTGTTCTTTCTTGTTTAGAAAGGAAACCATACGGAGCAGATGTAAAATGGGTGCTGGTATGTGATTTTGGACTTTGAGGCACAACAGAAGAAGAAAAAAACCAACAAAAAAAAAAAAAAAATACTCGGCAAAAGAAAGAGAGCCCATTTTTTTTGTTGTTGTAAAAAGCGAGATTTAAAGAAAATTTGAAATACAATGAAATTTCGCTTTTCACCAAAAAAACGGACTTACTGAGTATTGTAATTCCTTGGACACAATTATACGCTGGTGTGCGATGACGAAACCAAAGGCGCGTGATGGTCGTTACGTCATTGCTCCTAACACGTGTAATAGTAAATGGTACTATTTCCTACTACTCGTGTTCGGAGCAATGACGCAACGATCATCCCGCGCCTTTGGAGGAAACCTTTAGAGAAATAGCATACAAATTTGATTAGTTCGGGTTTAACGTCCACGGCACCGAAGTGATAATGGACGGCCCTGACGGGCGGGTTATGGGGGACAGGAAAATCTGTTGCCTATGGAGTACGGCCTGAACACTGATCAACTCAGGCGCACTCCAACTGTGCCACTTTGATTTACCAGGACCTTTCAACGGACATGCTATTGAACAAATCCGTCTTTTCCCCCTGGATTGTGAGTCCAGCTACCGGGGCCGGGACGGGATCCGAACCCACGACCCGGCGATTCCCTTCGCTCTCCTGCTCCGACGTTTAACCGCATGGGCTATTTCGGACTCTGAGCATACAAAATCGCATGCGCTCAAATATGACCAGTGCCCCAGTAAGCGAAAGGACCCTCGGGCCGACGTCGGTCGCAGTGGGCCCGCGCATTCGCGCGGGACCACTGCGACCGACGTCGGACCGAGGACTTTCGCTTGGCTGGAAAACATGTTTACTTTCTTACAGGTGATCCAGAAACAAGATACAGACCCCATACCTTTTGTTACAAATTTTCCCTTCACGAAAGCGAGATCATTTACGAATGGTGTACTTGTCTGTATGTCCATTTTCCCCCCCAAAAAAAAAAAGAAAAAAAAAGGGGCTAAAAATCGAAATATTAATAAACTGTTCATCACTGTTTTTTTTTTTTCCTAAGCGTGTTTCTTTCTTCGTTGGGATGAGGCATTGATTCTCGTGAGCCCACCTCCAAGTCTCAAACACACTTCTGGCTGTCTCGCGAACATAGTTTTATACTGACGAGCAAAAGAAACGCGACTTTTTGGGAACCATCGGAAACACTAAAGTGTTTCCAATGGTTTCAAAAAGGTCTCATTTCTTTTGCTCGTCAGTATGCATGTAATTTATGTGTGTCTCAGCGGGCTGAAGTTCACTGACGCAATGACTTTTCTCACAGCGTCTAAAACAGAACTTAGCGCTAGTCTGTCTGTGATTTTGGTCTTTGCCGGACCAGCACGCATCTCGTTTGCCTCCGAAACTATATAATTTTTCTTTATAACTTAATGCCTCGTCTTATTCGTGCGATTATGTAAGAGTCCATACAATGTTACTGACATTTCTCATGCTTTGTCGTGTCTGATACCATGTCGTGATATAATGTTTGTTTACTTGTATTTACGTTCGGCAGGCAAAGACAATTATCCTTTTATGGACAATACATTTCTTGGATCTTGAATCTCGATACATTCAGGTTATTCATCGTAGACATACATATGAAAAAGTAATCCCAACTTCAAAGGAATACTAGGAAAGGATTCCATAAAGTTGTGGTACTGACTAACACAAAGGAAAGGAATGCAAAGCACACAGCTCTTCACACACACCGCGCTTTCTCACAAGAATTTCACAACTTAACCCTTTGGGTGTCGGTGGCAGTTTTAGTCGCGATGATTCCTGTCGGAATCATCGCGGCTAAAACCGCTACCGACACCCGACGGGTTAACTCCAGTCTCTTTGACACAATAATAATGTGCGTTTCCACAAAACGATTGGAACACGGCGGAATGGCAAAAAAGAATGAGATGTTCCTTTGAGGGCGAAACTCCTTGTTGAGGGAATGCTATCCACCAGTGTTGACAGCTGATTTTATCTGTGGCCAAGGGTACGTCGGTTAGCAGCAGGATAGATTTCGGGGCACTTCGGGTGTGGACCTCAGCAAGCCCCATGAAGATCTGAGGCTGGCCTCTTCCATATCTGTCTGAGAAATAGATTCTCTTGAGCCCAGGCGCTCATGAGAATCTATTCCTCTTGTCAAATGGTCTTGAATGCTGCTCTTGAGTCCGCGGTTCCATCTACGCAATGACACGACGGTATAGGTCTACAATACAAACTGTTAGTTAGTTAGTTATTTGGGTTTAACGCCGAGCAGGCAACTAAGGCCATCTCACGGCGGTACAACTGTGACGGACGCTGAGGAAACACTGGAAAGTGTAGCGTCCATTGATTAACCCCTTTGCTGCCAGTGATCGGGAATTTCGCGTCTGAAAAGACAGCACGCTGACCGACACTTCGCGTGAAATACACAGATGTAAGTCTGGACCAAAATTAGGCATAAAGAACACGCGACTAACCGACAAGAGACATAAACCCTCATGAGCCCCCGCGACTGCGGGGGCTCATGAGGATTTATATCTCTTGCAGCATCTTTTGGTGTCGGGGAAACTCCGTCCTAAACTCCGAACATTCTCAGTTTCGAAGACTCTCTGCTACAGTTGCGGAGACCTTTCCCACAGTACCGCTGTCCGAATCATCGCGACTAAAACTGCCACCGACACCCAAAAGGTTAAGTTGTGAAATTTTTGTGAGAAAGCGCGGAGTGTGTGTGAAGAGCTGTGTGATTTGCATTCCTTTCCTTTGTGTTAGTCAGTACCACAGCTTTCGACCTGACCCTGCAGTTAAAGGCCCACTACCAACGTAACCGTTCAAAGATACACTTCTGTAACGGATCTGGTTACGAAACGCTACACACAGGTCTAGATATGGTTCATTTAGGCACAGGGCAATCCATTTCAGCACATGTCGTCTCAGTCTTAATATCAAATAATTTGACAATGACTCCACTCCGTTTGATAAATACAATGCTTTCAGTACGAGAAACAGCTAAAAATAGATTGACACGCTAACGGCTGAGCAGAATAAATAATAAGTTCGCTTACGCCTGTGCTTTTTCTGCTTGTCCCAACTGCTATTAAAGTTCACTAGGTGTGTCGACATGGCATAACAAACACAAATGGTGCTGAAATGTGTCTTCAGATTTATGCGTAATGGTACTTTAAAGAGTTAACGTTATATAACCAAAACGCGGCAAATCTGTTTTTCCCCTATCCTATCTCTAATAGTACTAACTTGGACAGCAGCAAATCACAAAACTACGAAGCAGCGCTGCTTTTGTATCAGTTTCGAAATCAACGTTCAGGAAAATTTTTATTAACACCTTTCTTAACACAGCACATATTCGGTGACTTGAGATGCAGCTAAATCGGACAATCTTT
>BTPG01000003.1:233257865-233322865 GCA_036245525.1 Semisulcospira habei
TCTCTTGCAATTGGCTCGTGCTAACATTTTCTTGGCAGGGATGGGGATACAAATGATGTAAACACATATCTATGTTCCTAAGCTCGGGGAAGTCATGGGAAATACAACATACAGTCAACGATCACATAGTTAGTTAATTAGTTATTTGGGTTTAACGCCGAGCAGGCAACTAAGTTCGTCTCACGGCGGACGATCACATAGGTAGAACATACGACTGAGTGTGAAAAAGTGCCCCCTAAAATTTGTATGTTTCTGGTTATAATTACTATGAATCCTATCAAATCATTATTATCATTATCATATTCTGAACCATATAAAATCATGAATCCTATCAAATCATTTTTATCATTATCATATTCTGAACCCTACAAAATCCTGAATCCTATCAAATCATTATTATCATTATCATATTCTGAACCCTATAAAATCATGAATCCTATCAAATCATTTTTATCATTATCATATTCTGAACCATATAAAATCCTGAATCCTATCAAATCATTATTATCATTATCATATTCTGAACCCTATAAAATCATGAATCCTATCAAATCATTTTTATCATTATCATATTCTGAACCCTACAAAATCCTGAATCCTATCAAATCATTATTATCATTATCATATTCTGAACCCTATAAAATCATGAATCCTATCAAATCATTTTTATCATTATCATATTCTGAACCATATAAAATCCTGAATCCTATCAAATCATTATTATCATTATCATATTCTGAACCCTATAAAATCATGAATACTATGAAATCATTTTTATCATTATCATATTCTGAACCCTAAAAAATCATGAATCCTATCAAATCATTATTATCATTATCATATTCTGAACCCTATACAATCCTGAATCCTATCAAATCATTATTATCATTATCATATTCTGAACCCTATACAATCCTGAATCCTATCAAATCATTATTATCATTATCATATTCTGAACCCTATAAAATCATGAATCCTATCAAATCATTCTTATCATTATCATATTCTGAACCCTATAAAATCATGAATCCTGATCCTATCAAATCATTATTATCCTTATCATATTCTGAACCCTATAAAATCATGAATCCTATCAAATCATTATTACCATTATCATATTCTGATCCCTATAAAATCATGAATCCTATCAAATCATTATTATCATTATCATATTCTGAACCCTATAAAATCATGAATCCTATCAAATCATTATTACCATTATCATATTCTGAACCCTATAAAATCCTGAATCCTATCAAATCATTATTATCATTATCATATTCTGAACCCTATAAAATCCTGAATCCTATCAAATCATTATTATCATTATCATATTCTGAACCCTATAAAATCATAACTGTACCTGTTTACACTGCGACTGTTTTGATGTTTGAATCGAGTTTTATGCGGTTTACAATTTGAAAGAACGAAATTGTGTTTCATTGGAGGTTGTTCGTCATACCACTGTGAATGTCAATGAGGCGACTCCTAACGAGATAGAGGCATATTCTCATGAGCCCATGCGGCTGCAGGTACTCATGAAAATATAGACCTGTTGCTTGCATTGCCCATCTCAGTACCAGAAGCTTATGGAGACAAAGGCTATCCACAGGCCCAAAGTTCCTTTCGGACATTTATTCACACCTGGATTTTCTGTTTCAAGTAGAGCGAATCATTATCACCTAAGTGAATCTGGAAAAGACGTTGATGATTACAGGATGAAAATTTCTTACGAACTTTGTCTACACTTGGGTTTTATTTTTTTCCCCCAAGAAGTGCGAACCCTGTCACCTAAGTGTATCTGAAAAATGTCTGATGATACTTTGGCCTTCAAGTGCACGGCCCAACCGGTCCATTTCGACGATGTTAACCCTTTCTTTGCCACTCGACGCTGATTGTGTCAGTGTCTGAGATCTTCGTCAATTCAAAGCCAAAGAGCCTCCTCTGTGGAAGAAACGTGGACACAAAGTGGGGTCAGCAAGAGACATAGATCCACATGAGCCCCCGCAACTGCGGGAGCACATGTGGATCTATGTCTCTTGCATTTGGATTATGTTCGTTGCGTTCCGGCACTTATGGGGTTAATGTTGCTGTTGTTGTTGGTGTTGGTGGTTGTGTTGTTGTTGCAGAACTGCTGGTATGTAACATTCCTCCAAAATGAAAGAAAAAAAACAACAGTTTAACGTTTGGGGCTTAACGTCTTTTGTCTACTACGAAGGTGATTTCAAAGACGGGGCACCGAAAAGAGGCCTGTACAAATTTTGACCCCAGCTGGATTGGAACCCACGACCTTTTGGACAAGAGTCGAATGCTCTACCATTGAACCACCCAGCTCCCCCCCCCCCCAAAAAAAAAAAAAAAAAAAAAAAAAAAAGAAAAAAAAAAAAGAAAAAAAAGAAGGTCACTACAGATGTTGACAACTACATGTAGTTAACATAATTGTGTGCTAGTCTATGGCTTTGGACCTTACGGTCATGGGCCACAAGGTCCAACATCACAGACCGGCACATTAATTATGTAACGTACATTTTCAGCGATGCGATTAGCGCCGCAGCTAATGAAGAACCAACGAGCCTCACAGCACACGAGCTGCGCAACACCAAAGAAAGAAGGAAGCAACACGCAAAACAGACACTGTATACTAGGGGTCTAGACGCTGAGCAAAAATATGGTTCCAATGACCCAGCTAGATAGCCGTGATGCGAAAAACGTCTCCGTAACTCTCTCATTCCGAGAGCCACGCGGCTCCCCGTTTTGGCCTCATCTGCGTGAGCGGTAGGGTTCAAATCCGAAGAGAAGCTGTGGTCAGAGTATCTCAAGGGTAGTGCCTGAATAGTTTGGCGCCTGGAAAGGTGCCAAACTAATCATGCACTACCCTTGAGCCGTCACCGTCGGTCCATATCCGACCACGGGCGATGGGAATGAAAGGGTTAACATATTAGGCGGGAGAGGAGTAAACACTGGGGCGTCGAAACACTGAGGTTGCGGAATACAAGTATCACTAAGCTAATCCGGCACGACCGTCCAGCCATCACGGTCGCGCCATTTCCAAGAGGTGACGTTAGAAGTGAAAGCTCCCTTTGGGAGTGAAAGGGTTAACCCGGGAGTGTCGAAACAGGTGCGAAAGACAAGTATCCCCACTTTGGAAAAGGTCACGACAGACATAGGTTACATGCATGATATTCCACGGCACGTGGGCTCTTTCACTCGCATCTGGTTGGCTCTTATCAGGTATGCACTATGCGAATATCGAATTTATCGCATATGGTTTATAGAATAAGTGTTGGGTTCATGTAAGCTACGCGAGAGTGTCTTCCAGAGAAGAAGAATGTTATAAGACGTTCGGCTTAACTCATTCTACCCCAGACACACCACAGGAAGATAAGGATCGACCATGATAGTTCAAGGGTGATGACAGCGAATAGCTTGGCGCCTATGGGCGCCAAGCTATTCTGGCATCACCCTTGAACTATCATGGTCGATTTGTGTCCTGCAATGCAATGCAGTCTTCAGAGGACAACGGCAAAATTGGGGGATTTCGGTCTTGGGGTAGAATGAGTTAAAACCTAACAGTTAGGTACTAGCTCATGATTTGGTTAGACCATGATAATTCAAGCGTGGTGCCATTTTGGACTGGCTTGGTCAGTGCCTTTCGAAAGGCCAATAAAGTTGGTCCGGCACTGCCCTTGAATTTCCAGTCTATCTTATATTTATCTGCTGGTGTCGGTAGTATTAAAGCATAAGAATAATGAAAACAATGCACGCGCATAACCTGAACACTTTGGACGGTACACAACTAAACTACCTCTTCGCACTGTCGAGACGAAGTGAACACGATTTAACCACAATAGACATAGATCCTCATAAGCGGCCCCCGCGACCGCGGGGGCTCATGAGGATCAGTCTATGACTCTTGCTGAGCATGAGACCAACTTGTATCCACGTTCCTTGGTAGGTTGTGGTTTTGGTCTTTGAAAAAAATAAGATTTTAGAATTCACAAAATATGTACATCCACTGGCAGGGAAAGGGTTAACGTTATCTATTTCCTGCGGGTCTTTCTTTGTCTCACTGATGAAGTTTCGTTCCTATTCTATTCCTTTTTCATTCTATCTTTTTTTTATTTATTTTTTTTTAAGCTTTTTGTATTTGCTCATCTGCCGCCAGACAAGTAGCTAGTTGTGTAGGAACGGGTTCAACCGCTACTCCCGCCCGCGCCAATCTAGCTTATTAAAGGCACGTCATGTTTGTGGGAATGTATGGCGTGCAGCGCTGAAATGGAACGCAGCCGCATTCAGCAGCCGAAAATTGGCTGGCGCAACTTGGGGATCTTCCCCGGCTGAGAGCTTTTCCGAAGTTCTGCTGAATGCGGTCCGTGCATTCTATCGGTTCTACGGCCAAACTTCTCCCATCCTCACTTACAGCATAGGCTACAGGCCTGCGTCCCAGTAAGCAAAAGGTCCTCGGGCCGACATTCGTCGGCCCGAAAACCTTTTGCTTACTGGAGAGTAGAGGAAACCCCACCTGTGAACTGAGAGAGAAGCCAAAATCTAATGGGGTGGGTGGGGTGGGTGGGTGGGTAGCGTCACGATGCCGTATTCAAAATGACGGGTGAGTTCTATAAATACTAAGACACCCTACCCCCGCCCTAAGAGGCTGGGCCCACGCTACCAGAATTTGCCGCTAGCAATGTGTGGTAAGCAACAATTTTCCACCTACTACATCGGTTTCGTGGCACACGTTTCAATGTGCGCGCAATGTGTTTGTACTGACTGACCTGCCATTACCATATATGGAACAGCTCTCACGCGCCCGGTTGAAATATTCGGAGCTGCGGGAGTCCCATATGCATGGGAACTCTCGGACAAGGTTGATCAATTAACTTACTGGAGACATGCCGCATACGGATACGCAGCTATTCGCAGCGTTTCCGCATGCGCCGCGTCTCCAATGAGTTACTATGAACAGTCTCAAAGCCGTCTGCGCTCAGCTTCTCCGCCATTTTTTCCGGCTCGGAAGATGAAGGAAACGGGAAGTGGCGCAAGGACACCGCTGATTGGCTGAGAGGCGGCAACATTGCTCGAGCCTTGCCGGCTACCACAAAAAAATAGACTCGGTTTGTATCGGGTCGCAATTTGTGGCGGCAATATTGTAGGCGCTCCTAATTTACGCGGCAACATTGCCGCCACAAAATTGTGCCCGGCATTAGGTGTTGTGGTAGCATGTGCCCAGCTTCTAAGCCCTCCTTACACGTAAAAGTGGACCAACGAAATGAAACCTAAAGCAATTTTAGGCAGATTACAAAGTAAAGTAGGTAAAAGCACTGTCAGGGGAGAGAATTGTGCAGTATCGACCAAGGATCTTAGATCAAGTTTGATCGAAGCACAAACAAAATTAAAAATAAAAAAATTGTAATTCTACTGGATCTATGATCATTGGTCTATACGGCATAACTCTCTCCCCTGAGAGTGCTTTTACCTACTGTACTTTGTAGTCTTCCAAAAATATTAGCACTGGCAGTCTCCCCTTTTCTTTTCATTTACTAAGGCATTTTATTTTTATTTTTAGACTAGACGAGGAGTGTCGTACTCTAAAGCCTTGTTCTTGCTGTGTGGGCGGGCCATCCGCAACTGTTGCCTTAACAGAAGAGGGGGGGGGGGGTGAGGAGGGTTAGTTAGTTAGTTATTGTGGTTTAACGCCGAGCAGGCAGAAGAGGGGGTGTGGGGGGGGGGGGGGTCGGGGGGGCGGGGGGGGGGGGGGGGTTGTGTGTGTGTAAAGGGACGTAATTATCCATTTACGTTTTTGTCCTACGTTGACTAATTAGTGGCCGTTGGTATGTACACGTGCTTTTACACGTTTGTGACAACTGAAAGTTATGTAGAAATGAAGACGAAATGTAACTTCCGCAAAGATTTTTCATGTTGTGTAAGGGGAAACAATCGGAAGTGGAGACGATATGCGACTTCTGCAAAGAAGATTTTCTTCACTCTTTCGGCGAGAATCTCGTTTGCACCGTGGGGCCGCGAGTTTCCGCCACCGTAACCTATCACTCCAGCCGATAAGTCACAAAAACGATGCGTTTTACCGCATGCTGCTAGAAAAAGGCATACATCAGCAAGAGGAATAGATCCTCATGAGCCTCTGCGACTGAAGGGGCTCATGAGGATCTATGCCTCTTGCGAGATGCAGGGACTCATACGTGGAACATCTTTACTACTTGTGGCTTGCAGAGCCCATTTAGAACTTGGCGGAAAGAGCTGGAGAGCTCTGAGTTTGACCAGCCATCCACCGCTATGCATACAACTCAGTGTGCGCCTTTGCAGTCTGGGGCTGATGAGGATCTATGCTCTCCTGAAGCGCTAGGGATCTTTGAGTGCTACAGAGGCAGCTCCCGTAGTTTGGCACGCGAGGAAGTGAGGAGTTGTTGACTGCTCGTTGTGTATACAGAAAAACACATTCCGCAAGCTCATCCAAGACCCTGCTATGCCCACTTGCAAGAGGCATAGATTATCATGAGCCCCTGCATTTGCAGGGGCTCATGAAAATCTATGCCTCTTGCTGACCCAAAACTGACTCCAGCTGTGCCTCAAAGGGAGGGTGTTTTTTTTTTGGGGGGGTTAAGTGTACAGCTGCAGCCTTTGTGTGGTGCAACAGAGACCAAAACAATTTCCTGGCACAAAAACATTTGTGGAAGCACAGAATAACTATACGCAGCCAGGACACGGGAATACTTTTTATAGCATTACGTTCGTATCTACGAAAATCATCTCATAATGCTCGTGTCCTGACTTAAAAGTCCAGTATTAACGGCTCTTCGCTGCCAAAAAAATTACGAACTATTTCGCGTCTGAAAGGAATGCGCACTTGCCGACATTCGCGTGAAGAACACATATAAACTGGGGGCCAAAGATGGGAATAAACAACACATGACTAACAAGAGACAAATCCTCATGAGCCCCCGCGACAGCGGGGGCTCATGAGGATTTATGTCTCTTGCAGATGGGTAGCGTTCGCCTTGCCCCGGCAGTTAAGGTGTTAATTATAACATATTGAAAGGAGCGCTATAAATGAACGCGCGCAGAAGTACAAACGGATGGACGCGTACGGAAGTAGAGACCAAGAGAAGAGAGACACAAAGAACACGAACAGGCAAGAGGACAGACGCAGAGATGGGCGGACTGAAGGACGGACGTATATGGTGCTGCAAACCCATTCTGCCGCCGATCTAAATTTCACGATCACCTGCAACATTGCAGGAGGCTTAAAATCCTCATGTGCCCCTGCAGCTGCAGGGTCTCATGAGGATTTATGCCTCTTGCAGACGGATGTCGTCTGCGCAAGACTGAGTGGTCAAAACACAGCCGGACACACGGGACACAGTCGGACACGCGAGACACAGTCAGACACAGTCGGACACAAGAAGTCACGCGACATGCAGTTACTCACGGATCAGCAAACCATATATTGACATACCTGAAACAGAAGAAAAACAGAAGGGAATATTAATGCATAGCAACAAAAGCATATTTGCATCCCGGAAACATATTTATAGTTGAAAAAGTAAATATGGCTAACTATGCATTTGACCTTACCTGCATGGACACAGAAACTCGGAGAGACACGCACTACAAACACACAAACTCCTAAGTCACACACACACACACACACACACACACACACACACACACACACACACACACACACACACACACACACACACACACCGAGAGACAAACAAATACAGTAGAACCAGGACGATTCACATACAATGGGGCGGGGCTTTGGGGTGTCATAAAAAGAGTTAAATTTGATTAACTGCTTTGTCCTTGCGGTTCAGCAGTACATTTCGAACTCAGTTTTGGTGGTTATCTTAACCCATTCAGCCCGACGGCCGTATTTCCCAAATTTTGGAGGCTTCATCTAATGACTATGCAGCAGCTGCAAGAGATGGATCGACCATGATAATTCAAGGACAGTGCCAGATTATATGTCGGCGCCAAGATAATCTGGCACTGCCCTTGAATTATCATGGTCGACCCATCTCCTGCTGTAGTGCGCCAGGCCTGAATGGGTTAATCTATGATTTCCAACATAATTAAGACACCCAGATCAAAAGGTTACTGGCATGTGTGTAAAAAAAAAAAAAAAAAAAAAAAAATCAAACAAAAAAAACCCCCAATCAACAAAGAAAAAAGCAACACGTCTAGAAAAGACAAGTACAACACAGTTTCCTGTGTTGTACTTGCCCTTTTTAAGCGTGTTTATCCTTGTTTGGGTGGCTCTCAACTGAATTAAGGAATCAGACAATCGTAATCGCCTCTTCAAGGAACGGACAGATTGCAGAAAACCGTCATTTCCCGGGAACAATAGCAGTTTTCTTTTTCCCCGGCCTAAGAATTCTGTGCGTCTTGTCTATTGCCTATAGCTCGTGTCTGCGTGTCGTAGATGGCTTTAACCCCGTAACTGCTAGGGCAAGGCAAATGCTACCCATCTGCAAGAGACATAAACCCTCATGAGCCCCCGCTGTCGCGGGGGCTCATGAGGATTTATGTCTCTTGTTACTGAGTCCGGTGTTCTCTATCCCTATTTTTGTCCCATTTACGCCTGCGTTTGTCACGCAAATGTCGGTAAGTGTGCAGTCGTGACGACGCGGAACTCGAGGCCACTAGCAGCGAAGGGGTTAAAGGAAGGGCGGCGGTGGACGGGAGTTAGTGAGTTAGCTCGTGTTTATTGTAGCCAAGAACAATGTTTGCTGAACATGTTTCTCTCTGAAACAAAAAAGGGTGCGAGGTTCGATACCGGGTTCCGGCGTCAGACTTTTCTCCTGTAGTAAGTGGTCACCGTTATTTCTAGGCGGACCGTCGGGGGTTCTTTCTCCGGGTACTCCGGCTGTTCCTCCCCCACGACTTTGGTATCAGTTTCAGCCCACTTATCAAATTTCAAATACAAAACGATTTGAATTTCCAAAAACTTCAGTAGCTCGCTTGAGCTTGCCCTTAGCACCTCGTGAATGTTCTGTGTTTATGTACAGTGTGTGCCGGATGAATGCGCGTGATTCACGTGAGCGTGCTTGTTGGGTTTAGTTCGCGGCGGCGCTTTGAGACGATATTCATTTGGGTAAAGCGCCTATTTAATGCGCTGATTTATTTATTTATTATTTATTATTTTTTGATTCCTTCCTACTTGCTGTTTGATATTTTGTAAATTTACGCATTAACCGTATTCGGAAAGTTAAAGTGAAAACGGCGTTGCCAAAAGTATGAATAACTTGACGTAGAAGCACAGTTCCGCGTACATCATTTGCAATCTTACATCTGACTGACACCTTAAATATGCTGCGTGTATGTGGAACAAACTGTACTACGTGCTAATAATAAAGTTTCTCATCCGAAACTGCCAACATCCGCGGTCACGTGACATTTCCAGAATGCACTGCGCAAACACAGGAAGTCTGCGATTAGAATTATCTCCCACGTGCTAACACACATCAGTTGTAGAATTTGCCCGGAAAAAATCCAAAATCTGCGATGTAAACAACGCTGATTTTTCTCCAATCAATAGGCATAGATTCTCATGAGTCCCTGCGACTGCAGGGACTCATGAGAATCTATGTCTTTTGCAGACAGAGGAGCCGGGGTGTTGAGGATAATCGCGACGAACAATGCTCGCGATCCCACACTCATCAACAAATGCAGGACAAGACCACGAGGCTTGCTGACATCTCGTCCCAAGTGGGCCTCACCATTCACAAACAGAAAACAAAGACAATGAGGCTGAACGCAACCAGGGAAGAACCAGTCTTGCTTGCTGGCACCCCGTTGGAGGAGGTGGAGTCCTTCACCTATCTCGGGAGCATCATAGACAAAAAAGGCGGCACTGATGCAGATGTCCGAGCACGAATCGGTAAAGCCAGAGCAGCCTTTCTCCAGTTGAAAAAAGTGTGGAGTTCCAGAGAGCTGTCACAACACACCAAAGTCCGAATTTTCAACTCCAATGTAAAAGCAGTTCTCCTATATGGAGCAGAGACATGGAGATTGACAAAAACCACAGTCAACAGAGTACAGACCTTCATGAACAGTTGCCTTAGAAGAATTTTGAAAATCCACTGGCCAGAGAAGATCAGCAACGTCAGACTCTGGGAGAGAACAGAGCAGATAACAGCAAAGAATGAAATTGGGCGAAGAAGATGGGGATGGATCGGTCACAGTCTGAGAAAGCCAGCTTCCAGTATCACTAGGCAGGCATTGTCATGGAACCCCCAGGGAAAGAGGAAAAGAGGTAGGCCGAGAAACTCCTGGCGTCGAGACCTCCAAGCAGACATCAAGAGACTGGGAACCACCTGGAGTAGAATCGAAGGAGAAGCACAGGACAGGAGTTGCTGGAGGTCTCTCGTCGACGGCCTATACCCGGGTAGGGGTGACAGGCGTAAGTAAGTAAGTAAGTAATGCTCGCGATGTTTTAGCCAAACCTACTGAGTGGTTTTGTTTGTCCAAGATCGCTGTCCAAATGTAAATGTTTGAGAGATGGAGTAGATTTTGTGTTTCGATTTCCCGAGAGGAAAGCTTCCCATTTTTCAAGACCTCTTTCACTTAAAGCAAAGCCTGTAAAAGAGGCTAGATCGACCTGACCACCGCAGTTCATGCGAAGCGCTTCATTGTTTCATGAAACACACAGCAATCTTCAGTGCGTCCGGCCGCCCTGCAAAATTCAAACACAGTCAGTAGCAAGTCCATTCTTGTGAAAAGCGAGATGCTCATTGTATTACAATGAAAGTCTCACTTTTCACAAAATTGGACTTGCAACCTTTATGCCTGGATAGGGCAGACTCTACTCCAGCCCATTGCGTATGCAAGAGACACTACAAAAAAAAAAAAAAAAAAAAAAAAAAATACCAACAAACGTCTTTTTGTCCATCACGAAGGTGATCATTTTTCAAAGACGGGGCACCGAAAAGAGGTCTGAACAAATTTTGACCCCAGCTGGGTACGACCTTTCGGACGAGAGTCGAATGCTCTACCAACTGAGCTCCCCAGCTCCCCTGCAAGAGACACCGATTAACATGGGTCAGCACAGCAGCAGATCTATAGACTGATGAAGATCTACGCTTCTTCTGGACAGAGATCGGCGCAGCCTAAGTTGTTGTCCGGCGTCAGTGTGTCATCTGGATGTTAGAGGACAGCTGTTCGTTAAGCCCATGACTGTTACTGACGACACCGCTCGCGGAAAAGACGCTATGCGTCTTTTCCGCGAGCGGTGTCGTCAGTAACAGTCACGGGGTTACAACAAAGCCCTGTTTTTCACTGACGACGTTTTGCTTTACTGTCGAAGCATAAATGTCAAAGAGAGATGAAATGCGGAAATCTTCGCTCGTGCCCGCGTTTTGTGTTTTTACGTAAACATGGCCACTTGAAAGGAGGGCAAAAGTCAAATGAGCACCTGAGTCGGCTTAACACAATATTACATTTCGTCTCCGTAACGCCGCTAATCCCACGGAATTTTAATGTCAATGGAATGTGTGTCTCTTTGAAAGACAAACCGTCTGTTCTCCAGCTTCATGTCCTCTCTCTCTCGGTTTCCGTTTTTCTGTGTGTCTCTGTCTGTTTCTCTGTCTGTATGTCTGTCTAGCTGTCCTTTCGTTTTCATGCATTGCTGTTTACTCCCTTCCCGCCTTCACTAGTTGTTGTTTGTTTGTTGTTATTTTCCTTAACGGCAGGTGCGTTGACACCTCTGCTGTGATAAAGTAAAGTTTTATTCATTCCTTCATTGATTCCTTCATTGATGATTCTCTCTCTCTCTCTCTCTCTCTCTCTCTCTCTCTCTCTCACACACACACACACACACACACACACACACACACACACGCACGCACGCACGCAGGCACACACGCACGCTCACACACACACACATACACACACACACGCACACACACGCATACACAGGCATACACACACAGACACATGCACGCACACACGCACGCTCTCTCTCTCTCTCTCTCACTCTCTCTCTCTCTCTCTCTCTCTCTCTCTCTCTCTCTCTCTCTCTCTAGCTCTGTCTCCCTCTCCTTGTCTTTTATAAGTCGACGGTGTTCGAACAAAACTAACAAATATTTTTTTTTGAGAGAGAGAAAAACAACAACAACAACAACCAAAAAACCCGCAAAAAAGCCCAACCCAAACCCCAACCCAAACCTGTTTACATTTCGATCAGAATAATACTATCCGAGGCTGTCCTCACAAGGCGGTCATGAGCATCTCCTCTTGAGCTTCTGCTTCCAGATTGTGTCAGATAACACCATCGAAGTAACCATCAATTGAAAAAAAAAAACCAACATCCGTACACTGTACCTCCCCGACCTGTAACTGCATTTCACTGGATATCGCTAAACTGCAAGAGATTCCAGAGACAAACTGATCGTCATACCTCAAAGGTAGTGCCTGGTTAGCTTGGCGCCTATAGGCGCCAAACTAATCAGGCGCTACACTTGAGTTCTTGGCGAGATACATCTCCTTGCTACTAGCCCTGTAAGGCGACAAAGCCAGGTGTAAAGCAATCTCGCCCGGTGGTCAAGCCATTATACTGGACACTACAGCAGGTAGACAGTGACAACATACTTAGAGGTGGGGATTTGGGGCGTGACAGGCCGTTCCAACCCACTGATCACGTTTTTAAATGAAGTTTAAATGTGGTTTGCTGGTGTGGACTGCCTGTGTTTGTTTTTGGTAGGTGGTGGGAGAAAAGAGGTGAGGTCCGAAATAGCTCAGGCGGTTAAACGTCGAAGCAGGAGAGCGAAGGGAATCGCCGGGTCGTGGGTTCGAATCCCGTCCCGGCCTCGGTAGCTGGACTCACAATCCAGGGGAAAAAACGGATTTGTTCTATAGCATGTCCGTTGAAAGGTCCTGGTAAATCAAAGTGGCACAGCTGGAGTGCGCCTGAGTTGATCAGTGTTCAGGTCGTACTCCATAGGCAATAGATTTCCCTGTCCCCCATAACCCGCCCGTCAGTGCCGTCCATGATCACCTCGGTGCTGTGGACGTTAAACCCGAACTAACCAACCAAGAGGTGAGAGGCACATTGAGTGAGTGAGAGAGAGAGAGAGAGAGAGAGAGAGAGAGAGAGAGAGAGAGAGAGAGAGAGAGAGAGAGAGAGAGAGAGAGAGAGGAGAGAGAGAGAGAGAGAGAGAGAGAGAGAGAGAGAGAGAGAGAGAGAGAGAGAGAGAGAGAGTATTTTCTAAGGATAAAGGATAACGACAATTTATAAAGAGACAGCAGGGCGTGTCTTGTAAAGGAAAGTAAAGGTTGAGGTTACGTCCCGGTAAACAAAAGTTCCTCGGGCAGATGTCAGCCATAGCTGGCCCGCGCACGGGCGCGGGCCAACTAAGGCTGACATCGACCCAAGAACCCCTTTTACTTGCTAATGTCTTCTCATTGCATTCAGTAAGTGCCAGTTAATGACTAATCGAAAATGTGATTCAGAAAAGATTAGAGTATTTCTTTGGTATAAACACGTTGTTTCTTCAGAGACCTAATAACTGCCGCCCCCCCCCCCCCAACTCCCCTCCAACCCCCCCCCCCCCCCCCACACACACACACCTTTCTCATCCCATCTTCTATGAAACATATATGAAGTCAGAAAAGCAAGACGTCTTGGTCCATTTAGTCCCAAGGCCACATTTCCTTATTTTGGGAGGTTTCTATTAACGACTATGTACCAGTTGCAGGAGATGGATGGACCATGATAATTCAAGGGTAGTGCCAGATGAGCTTGGCGCCTGAAGGCTCCAAGCTCATCTGACACTACCCTTGAATTATCATGGTTCTTCCATCTCATGTTGTAGGGCGTTAGAGCTAAATGGGTTTTAAAAAAACCCACCATAACTTACATCCAACAAATCGATGAGTCTTTCTTCACCAGCGTACAGACAACGACCGCAAGCGACCATTCTGTCTTTCAGTCTAACCTCGCTGCGACGTATACTAACAATTTGCCAGCAAACCAGGAGTATATACAGCGTGTATATCACACGATGGAACATGGAACCGTGAATAGGCGACCTGCTGCGTTGAAGCGACGCCTAGTACTTAGCAACGTGATTTACGGGAGCGGACTTCCCTTATTGTTATTGGTCATGACTGAGCGGGGCATTGCCGCGTGCGGACGTCTCACTGAACACTGGACGTCTCACTGAACACCCTTCTTTTACCTCCTATATCCGCTTTATCATACTTCGGGCGTGTTCCTTAGCATGTCCGTTGAAAGGTCCTGGTAAATCAAAGTGGCACAGTTAGAGTGCTACTGAATTGATCAGTGTTCAGGTCGTACTCCATAGGCAATAGATTTCCCTGTCCACATAACCCGCCCGTCAGGGCCGTCCATTATCACTTCGGTGCCCTGGACGTTAAACCCCGTACTAACCAACCAACCTATGTCATACTTGTAAACACACGGTAAAAGTGGTGTTCACATGGCCGATTTCTCACCGATTTTTGTCTGGCAACAATTGGCCGACGAAAGTTTCCACCTGTTCACATGGGTGTCTTTTGTCGTTTCAGTTGGAGTTGGCCGACAATTGCCAGATGTCGGTGGGGTGTTGGCAGCGAGTAGAGCAATGCTCGACTTTCCACCGATTTCCCACCAACTCCAAGCAAGCGGGTTGTTTCCTGATCGACGATTGGTTAGAACTAGCCAATCAAATATGATTTTGTTTTCAATA
Organism: Semisulcospira habei; assembly: GCA_036245525.1. Classification (NCBI taxonomy): domain Eukaryota; kingdom Metazoa; phylum Mollusca; class Gastropoda; family Semisulcospiridae; genus Semisulcospira; species Semisulcospira habei. The sequence goes on from BTPG01000003.1 coordinate 233,272,574, forward strand.
TTCAGTCAACCTGTTGTCGAGTTCATAGGGTGATGCCCCTTTGACCGAGGTGTGCCGAGTGTCGACGGAACAGCACGAAGTAGCGAAAGTTGGTGGCGTGTCGCTGGAAAGTCGTCGCAAAATTGGACGGTGAGCGTTCACATGGGCAACGTCGTGTTGGCTAATAATCGCCAGACAAAAATCGTTGAGAAATCGGCCATGTGAACACCATTTTAAGGAAAGTTCGCCTCCTGGACCGTCTGCCTGAGGCGTAATCAGTTTTCGTCAGCCTGTCCGCTGGGTTCGGTGAGTCCATAGCACCAGAGATATGGCGTGCGTGCACAAGGACGAACATTCGAGACGCGAGAATTCTAGTGATCCCCTGAAGCCGCATTCGAGACATGCTGCATTCGGATACGCGGCTTTACGCCGCGTATCCGATTGCAGCACGTCTCGTGCGGCTTCAGGGACTCGCTAATAGTCTCTTCCAGGTAGAGACTGGTCGCAACATTTCCTGACAGTCCTGGCCGCTTGAGTATGACAGGTTTGCCAGAGAGGACGCAGATGTGTAGACTGAGTCTATGATTATACTCGCATTGCGAAGTAATTGTCAACGTGGATGGAGTCAACGGTGTGCTGGTCTGTGATTCTGGACCTAACACTCCTACACTCCAGAGTCATAGACAACCACACATACACTGCCTCACGCGCCCGTTGCTTAGACGGGTTTTTAATGTCTACTGAAATAATCACTGTGTCTTTTCTTTATGTAGCACAGGTAGGCAATTTGTTTTTGTTCCCACATCTACTCTATTTCGTTTCGGGACAAACAAACAAACAAACAAACAAACAAACAAACAAACAAACAAACAAACAAACAAACAAACAAACAAACAAACAAACGAAGAACGGGCGAGCGAGCGAACGACCGACCGACCAAACAAACGAACGAAGAAACGAACGAACGAACGAACTCGTGAAAAATGCAAAACTAAGAACGAAATAGTAGGATCCAGGCGTTTGGATCGCAGGCTAAAGCCGAGGTATGCGTTTTTTTCACGATGTGTATCGATTAACATGTTTTGGAAGTATCGGAAACACTAAAGCGTTTCCGATGATTCCGAAATTGTCGCACATCTTTTGCTCGTCAGTATAGAATCAGTTCACCTGTTCCGTTCCACTATCATATCTATAACTACACTGGTTGTCTCTCTCGATTCGCTACCGCCGACCGGCGGTAGCGAATCGAGGGAGACAACCAGTGTGATCTGTGACGGTGAAACAGAATGGAGACATCTGAAAAAAAGGCGCTTCTCTACCATAGCGGGTTACTTCGGATTTAACAAAAAACGTCTGTTAACTAACGTCGCATAAATCACCACCAACCCGCAACACATCTGTGGTGTTCGGTGTGGTTGTCATAGCAACGCTGCCAGACTTACACCAATTTTCACATGACGGATCACCTAGACATGATTCAAATCGACAGGCTGGACAATGAGACGAAACGACCGTAAGGTCAGTCAGAGGAACCGAGACTACGTTACACAGACTGTACTGCCCGACTACTGCACTATACCACCCAAATATTTCAAGCTAGACAGAATGATATACTAGTCATTCCGCACTTTCACACCAAAATAGCTTGGTTCAGTCGAAAGGAAAACAGAAAATAGAGGTTGAAACCCTTTAAGTTAGAAACACGAAACCCTTCACGACGTTTCGGATCAAAGATCCGTCTTCTCGGCGATATGGAAACAACGTAGAACAGACAGTTCACCCACTACTACCAATTGGTCTGTTCTGCATTGTTTCCAAATCACAGAGAAGAAGGATCTCTGATCCGAAACGCCGTCGTGTTTCATGTTTCTAATTTAAAGTGTTTTCAACCTCTATTTTCTGTTTTCCTTTCACATGAAACCTTTGCGGAAACAGTTTTACTACATTTTCGTTATGCTGCGTTCATTCGGTGTGCCTTTTCCCCCACGCCTCCACGTGACATGTGTGAAAAGATTACAAGCTGTTGAAGATTTGAATGATATTTTGTGCAGGCTCTTCCTACAACCGTAAGGTCCAAAATCACAGTCCAGCACACATATTCGTGGCTGTTTTTCTACACATGTGGCCGGCAATCATTAAAGCCCATTAATCGACTTTTCACTACTAACCGCATGTTCTTATTTTGGCCTCCACCCCCTCCACCCCCTCCACCACCTGCATATTAACTCATTCGCGGCCAGCCGCATCCGGATGCACGGCATAAGCCGCGCATCCGGATGCGGCTGGCCGCGAATGAGTTAAGGCGTGTATGCATGTAAAGACTGATTAGAAAGACATTAACTCCTTCACTGCCGAGAAAAAAATGAACATGATCCAACTGCAAGACTGAGACATAGGTCCTCATGAGCCCCCGCGACTGCAGGGGCTCATGAGGACCTATGCCTCTTGCTGAGACCAATTTGTACGGAGTTGGCTTTTGGTCGTTGCATGAAACAAGATTTCAGAAACAAACATGTACGTGCGTCGGCAGGGAAGGGGTTAATATCGATTGCTTTTCAATCTCACCGGGTCAGTGCGACTGACAAGTGCAAATCCAAATCTAATGAGTGTAGACCCTAAATGCCCATTTCTATAGCACACATCCGGCTACACAGTCATCGGCTCTTCGTATAGGAAAAAAAAACAAACACATTACAACATTATCTCTGCAAGGAAAGCAAACAAGAAGATAGATCTGTAGATAAATAAACATTGATCAAGCGGGGGCAGCAAGACGGAAGGAGCTATAGAGTACCGTGCCCTTGGATAGTTTCCACGTTAGCGCATGTGGTGCTAATTACCCTGCTATACCGCTACCCATTTGCAATCGCATGCTCCAGTGACAATCATCTCCAACGCGCGAGAAACAAATACGTACGCAAATGATGTAAATGACTACAAGCAAGAGACACATCTTCTCGTGAGCCCCTGCATCTGCAGGAGCTCATTAGAATCTACACCTCTTGCAGATGGGAAACCCGCTGCTGTTGATTCAAAGCGCACATTTACTGATTACTAAATCCACGTACGAATCATATAATTAAGCCGAGATGACTCACTCTCTCTGGGGAAGTAAATGGTGCCGAACTTTGGCAAGCAAGAGGCATAGATTCTCATGAGCCCCTGCTACTGCAAGGGATCATGAGGATCTATGCCTCTTGGTGACGGGAGCACAGGACAATAGACATTGACCCCAAGTACTCTGATGCACTTCCCCTCGTCAATCGCATCACTTATGTTGGATTGAGTCGACCTGATGAAAGCACCGTACCAAAATACCGCCACAGGTCAACAGGTGTATGGGCCACACAACAAACCGGGACGTTATGCCAACAAGTGTATGGGCCACACAACAAACCGGGACGTTATGCCAACAAGTGTATGGGCCACACAACAAACCGGGACGTTATGCCAACAAGTGCACGACATTGTTATATCGTCAAACTGACGTTATGGCTTTAATATAATTTTCCCTTGTCAGCATAAAATCCGTATGTTGTAAAACAACAAACCAAACCAAAACAAAACGACCCCCCGAAAAAAAAACAACCAAAACAACAACAACAAAAAAACCACCAAAAAACAACAACCCCCCCAAACCCCCCCCCCCCCCAATCCCCCCAAACAAACAAACAAAAAAACAACAACAACAAAGCAACAAAACAAACCCAACCAACCCAACAACCACAACAACAAAACAAACAAACAAACACACACAAAACAACAGCGTACAAAACCACCACCACCACCAACAACAACAACACTACCACCACCACCAACAACAACAACAATTTTACAATTTACGATTTTACGGCAAAACGTCCACTGTCGTCCAACTTTGATTTATTTGTTTCAGCGTAAGACTGCCAGACTACCTCATTTTTTTTGTCAACCTTGCTTTTGTATTCATGTGTAGTACGGGCTAGCATGATGAACAAGTCCTTATAATTGGTAATGAACGAAGCCTCAGCGTCATTCTCCATGATGACTGTATGGTATGTGGGCCAAACCATCCCTGAGCTGTAATGATTCTACATCTATATCGCTTCACCCGGCTATCTTCCGTGGGCCGGTACTGAACGGACACATCCGGAAAGTCAACGACACACGGCCGCTTAACCTTTTCACTGCCGAGAACTGGTATAAACCTAGTCAACAGCAAGAGACATAGATCTTCATGAGCCCCCGCAACTGCGGGGGCTCATGAAGATCTATGTCTCTTGCTCACGCCGCGTTGTATCCATTGTACCTTAAGCATGTTCTTAATTAAACGAACTTTAGTTCGCGAACTCTGACGAACTACACTTCACGATCTCGGACAAACCAGGTTGGTTCTTAATCATTGGACGATCTAAAGATAGGGAGAACCTAGTTCGAAGTAGTTCACGAACCTCGGCAAACCATAGTTCGCTGTCGGAAAAGGTTCGCTCAACGTGTTGAGCAAACAAAGGCGAACCTTTTCTCTGATTGGTCAAAACGTTTACCCTCTTCTGCGTTGGAGATAAGAAGACAGTCACCGATACAAACAAATATGGCGGACGGTGATATTTCACTCGTGCGAAGAACAAGACCTATTTTTTTTTTTTTATTGATTTGTGGGAGGCGCAACGCTGTTTGTGGGGTCGCTACTGCAAGGAGTACAAAAACAAACATCGTTCAAATCGCGAAGCGGCATAGCGGCAGCCATTTTGAACACCTTCGCAGACAGTAAGTACGCCGAATCAAGCACTTCAGTTAAGAAAGAGAACCATGGCAAACCTGGTTTGCTGAAGTTCGCCTAGGTTCGTTCAACCTCAATTAAGAAACAAACCAAAAGATCGCTGATCTTCTCCGATCTAGGTTTGCCGATCAATAGTTCGTCTAATTAAGAACAGCTCTTAGACGGACTGGGATCTTTGGCCCTGAATTTATTTGCCATTGTTTCACAAACGCGCTCCGCGTCCACTGCCAGTGAAAGAGTTAAGGACGTGGCCGGCAAGTATTTCACATCACGTCCGCACTTTCCACAAAGCAAACAGCAGAAAAAAACAACTAGACAAGTTGACATTTTCAAAGATCACAGGTACAATTTTCCTGAGGCATGATACCGGATGATTGGCACCAAAAAGCAACACCAGGGACCAAAAACAGCCAAGACTAACCTTTGCTATATGGTGAGCTCCGCTGGAGGCAGCGGAAAAAAAGTCACAGACATATGACACTGCACAGCTCGGAAAATACGACGTACAGTACACTCCGGATATAACTAATCGAGAGTGGACCCAATTATTCTTCTTGTTATATCCGATGTTTGTTAACCCATTCAGCCCTGACGAACTACAGCAGGAGATGGGCCGACCATGATAATTCAAGGGTAGTGCAAGATTAGCTTGGCGAATCTGGCACTGCCCTTGAATTATCATGGTCGATCCATCTCCGGCAACTGGTGCATACTCATTAGATGACGCCTCCAAAATTTGGGAAATGCGGGCTTGGGGATGAATGAGTTGAAAGCGAAGTACTTTACGTCGAAAAACTGCTGTTCCGAACTTGGAAAAAGGGTTGCTATATCAGACTGAATAATAATAATAATAATAATAATAATAATAATAATAATAATAGTAATGAGTACTTGTATAGCGCCTAACCTCGGAAATTAGAGCTCTAGGCGCTTAACAAAAGATAATTGTACAAAAATAACTAATTACAAAAACGCAATTTACAAAAAATGTATAAACAGTATTAATAAATAAATAAATAAATAAATAAATAAATAAATAAATAAATAAATAGATAAAATAAATAAATAAATAAATAAATAATAATAAAATAGAAAACAAAAATACAACGCATTTTATAAACAATCTACAAAGTCACCATTCAAAAATGCATGTCATTCATTCAAGGCAGGTGCTACGTTTACGGACTCATACTCGCACTCACGCACACGCGCGCGTAGTGCGAACACACTACTACTACTACTACTACTACTACTACTACTACTAGAGACAGATACGACTTCAACATGGCAGGTCAGTGACAAAAGTCATCCGACTTGCGTTATATCCAGACTTATTACAAGCGGAGCAGACTGTATTCAGCTCCATATCACATATACACTCACTGTCCATGCTACAAACACATCGTGACACTTCCTTGAAAGTGATTTTTACGTTTGCTTTGTAAACTTCGTTCGCGCCGTGAAAGAAATCGCTTGCACATTTCAAGAGAAGCTTATTCACCCTTTCAGCCCCAAGGTCCCATTTCTCAAATTTGGAGGTGTTGACTAGTGACTATGTACCAGTTGCAGGAGATGGATTGACCATGATAATTCAAGGGTAGTGCCAGATTAGTTTGGCGCCTTTAGGCGCCAAACTAATCTGGCATTACCCTTGAATTATTATGGCCAATCCATCTCCTGCTGTAGAGCCTGGGGGCTAAATGGGTTAAACTTCAAAGAACTGCCACATCGCACATACATACAACAGGCACATCGTACGCTTCATTGAGATGATTTTTATGTTTGCTCTTTAAACTTCTCTGGCACATTTCAAGAGAAACGTATTAACTTGAAAGAACTGCGATATCGCGCATACTTATACGACAAGCACATCGTACACTTTACTGAAAGCGATTTTATGTTTACGTGTAAAACTTCGTTCGCAGTCTAAAAGAAACGCCATCGCACATTTTACGGTAATTTTTATTAACTTGAAAGAACGAAAGTTCCGTCTCGCACACGCGGCAGACACATCGTACACTTCATCAAAATTGATTTTTAAATTTTTACTTTTAAAACTGCGTTCGCAGTGTAAAAGAAATAGCTAGGACATTTTAAGGTAAATTGTATTAACTCATTCTACCCCAGACGCACCACAGGAAGATAAGGATCGACCATGATAGTTCAAGGGTGAAGCCAGAATAGCTTGGCGCCTATGGGTGCCAAGCTATTCTGGCATCACCCTTGAACTACCATGGTCGATCTGTGTCCTGCACTGCAATGCAGTCTTCAGAGGACAACGGCAAAATTTAAAAATATCGGTGATGGGGTAGAATGAGTTAAATTAACCCATTCAGCCCCGACGCCCTACAGCAGGAGATGAGTCGACCATGATAATTCAAGGGTAATGCCAGATCAGCTTGGTGTCTGTCGGCGCCAAGCTAATCTGGCACTACCCTTGAATTATCATGGTCGATCCATCTCCTGCAACTGGTGCATAGTCTTTAGATGACGCCTCCAAAATTTGGGAAATACGGCCGTCGGGCTGAATGAGTTAAAAAAACTAAAAATAATAATAAAAATAAAAATAATTACGGTATTTATAATGAAAGCTAGACATAAAAGGCCCTGTCATACGACAAGCTTCGCTGGAGGCAACGATAAAAGCTATCTAAAGCGCAGACCAGACAAAAAAAGTCTTCACGGGGCAAATGGCGAAGACAAAATACGTGTGCTGGCCTGTGATTTTGGACCTTACGGCTGACAGCCGTAAGGTCCAAAATCACAGACCAGCACACATATCAAATTAATTTGACTGGATTCAATATAGCGCTGTAAAAATCCCCCTCTCCCATCCTCCCCCTCAATCCTCACCTCCCCCCGCGGTGATTTCTTCCTAACTGACAAAGGCAAAAACCAAAGAAAGACATCCATAGGCTGTATCTTACAATAAGCGTCACCAATAACATGTCGACATATCGTTAAACACGTCACTCCTTGCCATTAGTTTGTATACTATTTCACTCGGAAACCCTCGAGACAGAAATTCGATATTTTCAGTGGTCGGCGTCTACGGTTTCGCTTCGTCGACGTAGAGTCGGCTCGCTGCTTTACCTCAGCTAACAAAGAGAGACACAGGGCATGGAAATCTACAAGAGTTAGGTCCTCTGACGACGGCTCTTAGCCTCTTATGCACAATGAACCTGTTCTGATCAAGTACTTTTGTTTTTAACCCCTTTCTCTACCACTGGGGACGTACATTTCGATGAGAGAAATCTTTGTCAGTTCAGCGACCCCAAGTCACAATCGTGCAAGGAGCATGGGTACAAATTGGTCTGAACAAGAGGCATAGATCCTCATGAGCCCCCGCAGTCGCGGGGGCTCATGGGGATCTATGTCTCTTGCTGCTGAGTCATGTTCATTAATTTTTTTTCTCGGCCGTGAAGGTGTTCTTTCAAACGAAGTCTTGAACGGGCAGACAGTGTCACCTGTCATTAAAGACCGCTGCTTAGCTATGGCTACGTTCTCTGGGGGGACACAGTAATACATATCCAAGAGGTTTAGATCCTCGTAATTACAGCCAAGTCATGAGTATCTGTCTATAAGCCTCATATGAATTTCATAGATAGTCTTAGATAATGAATCAGAAATGGATAGTATAAATCGATACAAATAGGGGAGAGGGAAGGCAACCCCGCCTTTCTCGTGTGAAGCCTGTAAAGCAGAAGATACTAATGACCTCCACAACATACTTGTTAACTCCTGCGCTCTTCGCTCAAAATAAATATTGCCTGACTTATGAGCCCCACAACGATTAGATCCAACCACAATCTAAGATCTAGCGGTCCTGGGTCTTACGATCTTACACACTACAAACAAGGTCGATATCTCTACGGCTGATGTATTCATTTCGGACGCATTTCAAGAGGCTAGTACAACGAACTGATAAGAAATGACGGTGCCAGCTATGCCTTCAACAGGCGACCCATTCTGACGCCAAGTGTGCGAGATAGATCGACATTGATATCTCAAGGGAAGTGCCCGATTAGCTTGGCGCCAGAGGTGCCAAGCTAATCAGGCACTACTCTTGAGATAAAGCGTTCGATCAGTCTTCCCCGGCGTTGCACACATATTCACGGAGGATAGCAAGAGCGTTTGAAATGAGACGCTGTTGGTCCTGGAGGTGAAAGGGGCAGCAGGCTCCCATTCTAACAACTAAGGATAAGATGTCTGCACCTGATATGAGAGACGCCGAGCCGGACCCTGGCAGTATTTCTAGCTAACGTACCTCATAATATAGTCAACACTCTTTAAAAAACAAAACAAAACAAAAACTTGTCATTTTGGACCTTACGGTTCTAGAGCAGTAACGTCCAAAATCACAGATAGGTCTTTGTCTCGCATCTTAACCCTTTTAGCCCCTATTAGTTCCCTACAGCAGGAGATGGCTTGACCAGGCGCGAAGCTAATCTGGCGCTACCCTTGAATTATCATGGTCAAGCCATCTGCTGCAACTGGTACATAGTCGTTAGGCAACACCTCCAAAATTTGAGAAATGGGACCTTGGGGCTAAAGGGGTTAACCCTAAGCTGGCTGTGTCGGGAAGAGCGTTTTGTCGTGATGATTCCTGCAGGAATCATGACCCTAAACAGCGCTACCGGCAGCCAGTGGGCAAGGGGACCTCCTCCAGGCAGTAAAAGGTGAATAGTTCGCAATATTTCCTTCTTAAGAGTGTCCTTTGCGTTACAATCATGCTGGACAAGGGAGTTAACGGAAATTACGAAGTTTGAATGTCGTGAAATGAAAGACTGTTTCTGCTCTTCTTTTCTTTTGTACGCAGGAGAGTCCCCCCCCCCCCCCCTCCCTGTTACGCTCAAAAGACAGTGGATAAACTCTGGGACGCACTGACACAGTCACATGGATTGTGAAAAGATGGGCAGAAAATTCTTAGTTGAGGCAGAACAACATTGATAACCCTTTGTACCGGCGAAGTTTAGCAATCGAAGCCTGCCATGCACCAAATCGCTTTAACCCATTTAGCCCCGAGTCCCTACAGCAGGAGATGGATCGACCATGACAATTCAAGTGTAGCGCCAGATGAGCTTGGCGCCTGAAGGCGCCAAGCTCATCAGGCACTACCCTTGAATTATCATGGTCGATCCATGTAATGCAGTCGTAACACCTCCAACATTTGGGAAATGGGACGCTGGGGTTAAATGGGTTAAACTTTCCCGCTGTACGTCAATGAAAATTGCAGGACATGCATCACAACCTGGTAGGTCGTGTGTAATTCTGTCGGGTATTTCTGTAGGAGTTGAAGACACAGAGCGAGGTATGACCGCTTGATAATGATTTACCATTGAAATGGGCGTTGTAAAGAGTCAAGGCCTTTAAAAAAAAAAAAAAACAGAAGAGAGAGAGAGAGAGAGAGAGAGAGAGAGAGAGAGAGAGAGAGAGAGAGAGAGAGAGAGAGAGAGAGAGAGAGAGAGAGAGAGAGAGAGAGAGAGAGAGAGAGAGAGAGAGAGAGAGAGAGAGAGAGAGAGAGAGAGAGAGAGAGAGAAAAAGAGAAAAGAGCTGGAGTGGATTATCCCGTATCAGCCAACACAGCACGTGTACAAGCTTTGGGACCGTCTGAAGTCTGCCCCTACAGCGACGGATCAGTGGGCCACCAGACCACACGGTGCTTAACTTCGGTCAGGACCAAACGCTGCCCGTTAAACCATACTAAACCCACACTGATGTCGACGTCCGGCAAGCAAAACGACGGGCTTTGTACAGACAGCATGTCCGTCTTAAGGTCCTGGTAAAGCAAAGTGGCACAGCTGCAGTGCGGCCGAATGGATCAGTCGTTCTCCGTAGGTAATAGCTGTCCCTGTCCACCGTCACCCGCCCGCTAGGGCCGTACATTATCACTCAGGTGACGTGGACGTTAAACTCGAACTAACTAACTAACTGATGTCGACATGTTGTCCCTTAACCCCTTTGCTTCCGGAACACATCAAGCAAGCAATGTCCAGATGCAAGAGGTACAGATCCTCATGAGCCCCCGCAGTTGCGGGGACTCATGAGGATCAATACCTTTTGCTGAACACACTTCATATCTCTCTCTCTCTCTCTCTCTCTCTCTCTCTCTCTCTCTCTCTCTCTCTCTCTCTCTCTCTCTCTCTCTCTCTCTCTCTCTCTCTCTCTATATATATATATATATATATATATATATATATATATATATATATATATATATATATGGTCTCTGGACGGCTGGACCTCTTTTATGTCGATTTAACAAGATGTCAGAAATGCAGCCTGCGTCCGCTGGCCGTGAACAGGTTAAAAGTGGTGCCAAACAGATTCTAATTTTCCGCGTTGTCCTCTGAAGATTATATTGTAGAAGAAAGATTGACCGTGATAGTTCAAGAGTTGTGCCAGAATAGATCTGTTGGGCAGAAAGTGAAAAGACAAAAAAAGCTATAGGAAGCAAATGTACACCTAGAGTAAGCTGGAGTAGTTTACATTTTGTCCTGACTGCCTTAAGCCGTGATACATCGCTGATATTACACCCCGCAGTCTCCGGGAGTTATACGGTAATACACCATAGAACACTATCTCGAGCGCTAATCAAAACCGCTGTTATTCAGCCTCCGCGGTGCGTTAACCAATCCTTTTGCGACGGGGTTGGATGTCAACTGCCAACTGTGCAAAACACGACAACTAGAAAGGGTCCTCAGTCAGTCCAGTCCTTCTGCAAGAGGCTTAGATTCTCATGAGCCCCTGCAGAGCAGGGGCTCATGAGAATCTATGTCTTTTGCTGATAAGGATTTGTGTTTTATTAATCTCTTCTCTTCAAGCTAAGGATGTCTCTGGGATTTGAAATGTTTGTAATTGACGAGCAATCTTTTGATGGTATTTGACAGTGAAGCCAAATTATCCAAAGCTGCGGCTGATCCGTCTAAGCCTAGATTACACCCTTAAACCGAGGATGCAAACGACGCCATGTTTGCTGGCAAGAGGCATCAATTCCCGTAAGGCCCTGTGGCTTCCCAGACTATTAATCAGTATCTATGGTTTTTGGAGATGAGCGGGCCTTGGATATAGTCGGCGAAAAATGTGGAGTAATATAATATAGTTTATAATCCGGTGCAAAGTTGGCACCCGTCATTAAAATCGACGGTGCAATGTAGGGTAGATTTAAGCGTTGACGGGAGAGCTACAGCCATGAGCCATAGCTCTGTCACCTCCAGGACCAACTGCGGGGAGATGGAACGACAATGACAGCTAACGGTGATAGACGAAAGCTGTGATAAAACTGAATGATAGGCGATCCTGTTTCAGGAGTAATGTATATTCATAATTTAGCGTACTGCAGTTTTCTCAGTTGTATGCGGGTTTTTTTTTTTCTTCACGGCACAGATTTGTTTTGGATTTCATAATTTATGTTTACTCTTTAAATCAAGAATCTTTTAATCAAGGGCAGTGCTTGGTTAGCTTGGCGACAGGAAAGACGCCAAGCTAATCAGGCACTACCCTTCGGATCTCGGTTGGGCGTCATCCCTGAGCTACCACGAGCAACTCATCGTTCACCTCACGTACGTATAGAGCTTAGATAATGTGTGCGGGTCTGTAATAATGCACCTTGCGGCTTCTAGTCGTAACGTCCAAAATCACAGATCAGCCGCTAATTGCCGCAAGGTCCAAAATCAGTGACCAGCACGTAGTGACGATTCAATTTTAACCCGTTCAGTGCTGAGAAACATCACCCAACTGCAAGAGGCATAGACCCTCATGAGCCCCCGCAATTGCGGGGGCTCATGAGGATCTATGCCTCTTGCCCACATCACTATGAATCCATGTTCCTGAAACGTCAACAGGTTTCGGGTCTTGAATTAACGAAAACTCTAGAAACGCATTCTTCGACTGCTGGCACTGAACGAGTGGCTGTGGTACGTAAATGAAACAATCCGTTTGACAATCTGACGTACCTTCTCATTGACACGCACTGTTTGGACTTCGTGCACGGTACAAAACCATTAACCCATAGACATGGCAAGGGTACTTCTGGGTGGCGAAAGGAATGAATACTATTTTTCGATTGGAATACAGATTTATATATCTCTGACCACAGGGACTACTTTTCGTCTTCAAAGGAATCGCTGGCGACGCAATGGATTTTTAGGACGCTATGTACGTCACTTCCGGCTTTTTGTTTGTTTTGTAATGAGTTAGATGATTCGGTTAAGACACAGTCCAAACAAAGGAGACTTGTATCACGAGCAAGGCGGGACTTCAAGATGTTAGAAATGATAAGTCAACCACACTCACTCGACTGTGATTCGCAGTTTTGGCACTGGCATATCGCAAGGAATGTGACTGCCTTCCCAGCGCGCATTGGGTTCTTAGCACTAACAAGTTCACATAAGACGTCGGACAAGTAGTCGGCCATGATAGTTAAGGGTAGTGCTAGATTAGCCAGCGCAAAGCTAATCTGGCACTACCCTTGAACTATCATGGCCAATCCACGACTCCGAGCTAGTACACGATCTTCACATTTGAATGCGGTAATTTGTTTTTGGGGGGCTTATACAAATATCAACACAGGCAACTGTATATTCAAGTACACCCCCGGGTTCAAAGCAATCGACTGTACAAGCACCATCCACGTCATACACACATTAGCCCACATCATACTGAGGCTAAAAGCTTCAAATAATATGTATACTGCCATAAGCAAGCTACATTATAGTACTTATAGATAAGGATATAGACCAATGGCTTTAGTTCACGGGTGGTGCCAGAATAGCTTGGCGCGTAGAGGCGCCAAGCTATTCTGGAGCTACCCTTGAACTATTTAAGTCAAACTTATTTCACATACTGGTGTATTCCGAATGATAAAGGTTATCTTCACAGGAAAAAACCAACAAATTTTAAGTAAGACATTTAACTTGACAAAGGCTGTTTCAAAGTGTTGTTGGACACGAGTTGGCAAGCCATTGCTACAGTTGTACCTGGACACGCGAAAATGTCGACACAAACACGGTTATAAGGGGATTAGCCTGGGCAGGGAAAAGCCCGCAGTTTGCATTTCAATCTTTTGAGTCAAAGCTCGCCCATAATTAGAGTTTGGCGCCGGGTTATAGTGTTGTAATTGAAAAGGGACAAACACATTAGAAACGTAATAACTGTAGTGACTAGCAAAACGATGAAAACCAGTCTTAGGAGATAAAGCAGTATTAAAAATAAAAAATATATAAAAAATATAAAAAAAATATATATAAAAATATAAAAAAATACCTTAACAGATGTGAGTCGCAAGTATTCGAAGTCCTTATGCTCTATATACACTGTACTGACGAGCAAAAGAAATGCGACATTTTTGGACATTTTTTTCCAAAAAGGTCGCATTTCTTTTGCTCGTCAGTGAAATTTTGTAGAGAGAGGTAAGACATCCTGCAGGAATAACAACAGCCTGACATCCTGCAGGAATAACAACAGTGAAGGCGAAGGCCAGTTTTTGTGAAAAGCGAGGTTTTCATTGATTTGCAATGAAAATCTTGCTTTTCACAAACGTGGACTCTCTGTCTTGTTTGCCCGCGTAGGACAGACTATGCAGAGATTATATATACAAAGAATATTTGCGGCTCACGTATCTTTATCAGTCTAATAAAACTGCTTTACCCTTCAAGCCTGATTAGTTTGTGTCTCGATAGCAATAATTATGGACAAATCCACATCCCATTCCTAAATCAAGACCAGAAAAAGTGACTGCCGAGCGTCATTAATGCAAAGAAAGGAACAATGAAAGAAACACGCTTAGAAAAGTCGAGTTCAACACAGATTATTAAAGTAACTAAAAAAAATTCTAAGCGTGTTTCTTTCTATGTTTTTTTATTTTTCCACATCCCATTTTAGCATGGTTGGGGATTCGGAACCCAGGAACTCTCGACATAAAACAAAGCGTCCAATCCAGCAGACCACGTCCCCTGTTTCACCTGATAGCTTCACCGTCACGCGCACGTGTCCTGCAGTTATTGAAACAGACTAAGACAGCAAGTCCATTTTTGTGAATAGCGCGATTTTCACTGCAATACAATAAAAATCTCGCTTTTCACGGAAATGGGCTTAGCGTCTTTTGCCTTCCAGAAGGGCAGAGTTGAATGAAGCAGACTAAATGACACGCGAGGCAATATAAAAAGGGAAATGAGAAATGGTATCATAGTGATAGAGTGTCTGTGAAAATCAATTCTCTTTGTCTAAGAATCGCCTGCAGACAAAAAGAAATTCACTTCCCGTCCATCAAAAGAAACCGGACTCTTGCTTCAGACGTGAACCACAGGGTCTGGACACCTACACGAGTTAACTCCGCTTGTGCATGCAGCCATGGGTACTGTATACGGTATCGATGGCTGCATGCACAAGGGGACGAAATCGGTTAACTTCGGTTCTTACGGGTGTTATGTTATTTGTAAGAGTCGCGATCGGGATATGTAACCCACTGAGTCTCGACGCCCTACAGCAGGAGATGGATCGACCATGATAATTCAAGGGTAGTGCCAGATTAGCTTGGCGCCTGTCGGCGCCAAGCTAATCTGACACTACCCTTGAATTATCATGGTCGATCCTTCTCCTGCAACTGGTGCCTAGTCGTTAGATGACGCCTCCAAAATTTGGGAAATACGGCCGTCGGGCTGAATGAGTTAACGACACCTGTTTCTGGCATTAAAGGGTTAATAGTTTACAATAGCTTCTTAACCCTTTGGGTGACGGCAGCGGTTTTTTTTGTCGCCATGATTCCTGCAGGAACAGCTACCGACAGCCAAAAAGGTTAAAAAGCGTTCTTAGCAGGCCTTACAGTAATGCCGCATTAAATAATAATAATAATAATAATAATAACTTCACTTCTTAACACATTCTACCCCCGGACCGAAACCCCCACATTTCGAAGTTGCCCTCTGAAGGACTGTATGACGATTCTAGAGACAGATCGAGCGTGATAGTTCAAGGGTGGTGCCAGAATTCTGGCACCACCCTTGAACTATCATGCTCGATCCACGTCTTGCTGTGTGGTGTGTCCGGGGCTGAAGGAGTTAAGTTTGAATGTCGTAAAAATGAATGGCAGACTTTTTGAATGTCGTAAAAATGAATGGCAGACTTTTTGAATGTCGTAAAAATGAATGGCAGACTTTTTGAATGTCGTAAAAATGAATGGCAGACTTTTTGAATGTCGTAAAAATGAATGGCAGACTTTTTGAATGTCGTAAAAATGAATGGCAGACTTTTCTGCCCTTCTCTTTCTGTCTATGCGGGAGAGTTCCCCGACGAAAACCAGGTGCAGCAGCAAACCTTTCTTACGCGTGCCTACTCACAGGGATTGTGAAAAACGGGTATACACTTTAAGTCTTAACTCATTCAACGCCACGGCCGTATTTCCCAATTTTCGGAGGCGTCATCTATTGGCTATGCACCAATTGCAGAGATGATTGATTGATTGATTGATTGATTGTACATTGCTTAACGTCCCGACAGCAACAAAGCTTTCATAGGACGGGCCTGCACTGCTAGTGAAAAAAAAATAAATAAAAAATAAACAGAATATTGAATGTATGTCGCCAGCCGGTCCAATACGTTAAATAAACCTACGCCACGGGGCCTAAATAAAGCTAAGACCATTTAGCAACACACATCCAATATCAAAAGCTACAGGCAGCGCAGACAGTTGGGAGAGTTTTAAAAAGACAAATACAGGTGAATGGACCAAGGGTAGACAGAAACACATGCCCCAGAGTAGAAGGGAAACCCACCCTGTGGGGCTGACCAGGGTGACCCTGGGAACTAAAAAGTAGTTAACCCCACCCAAGTCCCCCAGCGCAGACCCGGGTTGGGGTATTCAAGGGCAATGCCAGATTAGCTTGGCGCCGACAGGCGCCAAGCTAATCTGACACTGCCCTTGAATGATCATGGTAAATCCATCTCCTGCTGTAGTGCGTCAGGGCTGAATGCGGGGTTAACAGCGTTGACAACCCTTTGTGTCGGCGCATTTAGCAATTTCGCTTAAACTTCAATAGGTTTCCTGGTCCGGTGTTGATCATCTGACTAGCGATACAGCACTTTCTCATGGAGATCTCAGTCTTTTTACATCAAAATTTAATGATCTCTGTTATATAAACCGTAAAAGGAATGTTGGACTTGAAGCTATCCAGGGAAAAAACAGGGCTTGTTACATAGCATGTCCGTTGAAAGGTCCTGGTAAATCAAAGTGGCACAGTTGCAGTGCGCCAGAATTGATCAGTGTTCAGGTTGTACTCCATAGGCAATAGATTACCCTGTCCCCCATAACCCGCCCGCCGGTGCCGTGGACGTTAAACCCCGAACTAATTAACCACTTGGACTTGAAGGCCCCCTACCGCCGTAACTGTTCAAAGATACACTGCAACTTGCTCCTGTAACAGATGGTTACGAAACGCTACACACAGGTTCATTTAGACAGAGGACAATCCAGTTCAGCACGCGTCGTTTTGATATCAAGTAATTTGACAATGACTCTACTACTCCGTTCTATAATTACAACGCTTTCAGCACGAGAAACAGCTAAAAATAGATTGACACGCTAAAGGCTGGGCAGAATCAATAAGCGCGATTACGCGTCTGCTTTTTCTGTGTGTCCCAACTGCTGGTGTAAAAGTTCATTAGGTGTGTCGACAAGGCATAGCAAAACACAAAATAATTAATGGTGCTGAAATCTGTCTTCAAATTTACGCGTGATGGTTCTTTAACTCATTGACCCCGAAGCACGTATTTCCCAAATTTTGGAGGCGTCATCTAACGGCTATGCACCTGTTGCAGTAGATGGATCGACCATGATAATTCAAGGGTAGTGCCAGATTGGCGCCAAGCCAATCTGGTACTACCCTTGAATTATCATGGTCGACCCATCCCCTGCTGTAGTGCGTCAGGGCTGAATGGGTTAATCTCTAAATGTACACCGTCAAATAAAAACAAAAAACAACAACCAAAAAACACAAAAACACACACAAAAAAACAAAACAAAACAATACGACAGGACAAATAATGTGTACTGATCTTTGCTAATTTTAGACCTTCGTTACTTCAGAGCCTACCTTCTTTAAAAAAAAAAAGATTAAAAGTCAATATAGAAGGCTTACCAAAACTGCACGCAGTGTCTCCGTAACAAAATTATATTCTGTGGACAAAAGTTGCAGACTCGACTTTCGTTTCTTGCCGTCGATGGTAAGAACACCGATCTAAATGTGATCAACAAGAAGCACAGATCCTCATGAGCCCCCGCAGTTTGCTCCTGCAGACGGGTTGCGCCCGAATGCAGGAGTTCACGATCTGAGTAAAACATGTATTCCTTGCGGTCCCGTTTTAAGTGCCAGATGCAAGCATCACGGGATATAAGCTCTTCTCCTTGAAATATCGAAGTCATCGGGCCGATAACAATTTGCTGTTACAAGGGCAGACAGTGCAAAAATAAACCACATGTGTACAATTTTGCCTTTATTTAGTAAAAGCCAGTACGCATTTTTTTGTTGTTGAGAAAAGCGAGCTACTCACAGCAAATCAATAAAATGCTCGCATTTCTAAAAGAAATAGACAGACCGGCTTTAGTCACATAACGGCAGACATTTAGGGATTAAGAAAAGAGAAATGGGAAAGGTCGACTGTGAAGCTTACGCACCGGCGCGTAAAACGAATCTTGTTATCGAGTCCTACATTAACCTCTTAGTTGCCAGAGCAAAGCGAACACTATCCAGCTGCAAGAGACATAAACCAGACATAAACAAGAGACATAAGTCCTCATGAGCCCCCGCGATAGCGGGGGCTCATGAGGACTTATGTCTCTTGTTAGTTCTAAGTTCTTTGTGCCCATTTTTGGGTCTGACTTCATTTTGTTCTCTTCATGCAAATGTCGGCTAGTGGTGCCGTCGTTTTCGGCGACGCGAAATTAGTGATCAGCGAAGGGTGTTCACATAAACTAGCTGTCTGTGTGTGTACAGTTAGTCTTTAATGCAGTAAACTTCGAATGTAACAAATCGCACAGAGACTAAATTTTAGGTTGTAATAATTATTTGAAATTTATTACGAGCAAAGTAGTCTACACAGAAAGAGTACAACCGGGTCCTCTGTAAAAAAAAATGTTGTTATAAATATCAAAATTTTGTAAGTTATATCGGCTCTTTTAATTTTTTTTTTCAATCTGGCCTTCGAAATGGATTGATAAACCCTAAGTTTTCCCATCTATATATCTGATCAGGTTCTTGAAATGTTTTATGTTTATTGTTTTAGTATTGTGTGAATGTGCACGTGAACTTATAAATGAGTGTATTATGTGTGTATGCTGCCGGTACTTAACTTAGTTAATTTCAGTTAGTTAGATTATCTAGATGTAAAGCCCTCTGGGCCTTTCATGTGGAGCTATTGCTCTATAAAAGAGTTATATATTCTTCTTCTTATCATTATTATTATTATTGTCTTGTTATGCGCGAAGCAGACTGCATATTGTCGTATACTTTTTATATGCGTGTGTTGATGGTGGACATTGCAAGAGTCTTGGCGCAGCGTAGAAGAAACTACCAAGTGAGCAGGAAAAAGCACTCTCAGGGGAGAGAATTGTGTATTATCGACCAATGATCATAGATATACTTCCATATTCATTGCATACAGTCACTTATTTAGCGCACCCCCTCTTTCATATTCTTTTTGTTAGTTTTTTGTTTTGTGTGCTTTGATCTATGATCATTGGTCGATAACGCACAATTCTCTCCCTGACAGTGCTTTTAAGCAGAGGGCCTGAAGTTCTTCGAGAGACAAAGCTGTCGAGTTTTAAACATGTATTATAACTCCTGGAGCTCTGACACATTTGCAACATCGACAGATCGACCATGATAGTTCAAGGGTGCTGGTCTATGATTTTGGTCCCTGGGGTCATTGCATGAACGAGCTTAGTCTTACGCCAGGCACTCAGCAAGGTGCCCCGAGATTGAATGCATGCTGTCATAATCTTAATTAGGGGCATGATCCAAGCAAAACAAGGTTGCACACATTCTGTCCAGGACCGAAATCCGGCCCACATTTTGAGGTTGCCCTCTGAAGGACTGTATTACAATTCTAGAGACAGATCGAGCGTGATAGTTCAAGGGTGGTGCCAGAATAGCTTGGCGCCTATGGGCGCCAAGCTATTCTGGCACCACCCTTGAACTATCATGCTCGATCCATGACTTGCTGCCGCCGTGAGATGGCCTTAGTCGCCTGCTCGGCGTTAACCCCCCCCCACCCCAACCGATCCCCCTGCCCCCACCCCCCAAAAAAAAAAAAAAAAAAAAAAAAAAAAACCTCCCTGTGGTGTGTCGGGGCTGAATGGCTGAATGACTTAATAACGTGCAATACCTGCTTCATAAATGTTCGTAGAATGTCTAACAATAATGCTGAACAAAAGTGATTTACTTAACAGATGAACTTAACCGATGAAGTTTGAACTGTCGTAAAATGAAAGACATTTCTTCTCTTCTTCTCCTTTTCACGTAGGAGAGTTCCACCGAGAGTGGCGAAGGGCAGTCAGGTAGAGAACCTCAGACACGTGCGCCTTCCTGCAAGGCCGGGTTGGACTGAACGTCTTAGCTGAGGCAAGACAACTTTGAGAACCGTTGATATCGCCGAATTTCGGCAACCTAAGCCCGCCATACAGCAGGTCGGTTGAATACTGTCGGCAGCGCGTTTTCCAGAGGTGAGGTTCCCGCTGGAATCCCCTCGAGAAAAAGCGCGACCAACATCCAGAGGATGAAAATAAACCGCGTCAGGAAACGGTTGATTTCTTTGAGACCTTTAAAATACATAAAACGGTTCTGTTCCCAGAGGACATCTTAACAAAAAACAAAAACAAAAAACCCGCAACAGTGTGCTGATCTGTGATTTTGGACCTTACGGCTTTCAGCCGTAAGGCCCAAAATCACAGACCAGCACACGCATGCAAATGTTTCTGCCGGAGATAAAGTTTAAACTAAGAAAATGTTCCTCTAGAGCCCTGACTCCAATAAAAACGTCTGGAACTCCAGACCGCAAAACAGTTCTCTCTCTCTCTGTCTCTCTCGCTACCCCCCCCCCCCCCGCCCCTTCCACAAAAGTTTAAAACTCAAAACTAACTGTCCCTCAAGCCTCCCGCGGCTAAAAAAAACAACAACAACCAACAACCAAAAACAAAAAAACAAATAAATAAACCCAAGCCAAACAATCAACCACCCCCCCCCCCCTCCAAAAAAAAAAAAAGAAGAAAAATCCCCAAAAAAGACAAAAACAAAAAACAACAACAGCAAAAAACAAAACAAAACAACAACACAAAACAAACATACAAAACAACAACAACAACAAAAAGCAAAACAAAACAAAACAAAACAAAACAAACAAACAAACGCACGAAAAAAGACGAATTACAACAACAAAGAAACAAAAAAAGAAAGAAAGAAAAAAAAAACCAAACAAAACCAATGAAAACCCCAATTTCGACCCTCTTGAAAACGACACAAGTTTTATGCTTGAAAAGTTCAACTCTAGAGCACAAAAACGTATTTTGTTGTTGTTGCTACAGACCCCTAAAAATAAAAGTATCCCCCTGCACCCTCCCTCACCCCCCCCCCCCAATCTCTGCCCCTCCCCCCCCCCCGGCCCCACTCCCAAAAACACACACACGACACAAATATTCATGTCCACCCATTCCCCACCCCCACCCACACACGTTCTGAGGTTCATTACACTATCTCCAAAATTTACCCCCCCCCCCACCACAGCCCCCCTCTTGTTACAGACAAAAAGTTAAAACTTGAACAATTTCACCTCTGGAGCGCCGAGGCAAGTAAAGCCCTCTTCAAACCCTAAGTTCTTCTTGGCGCCAGTGTAAACGGAACATGCGCCTGCGACGTACTCTTTCCGTTCCAGAGTCAACGACGACGGGGTAGTTCCATCCTTACAGCTCACGGGTTGATGCCTGATTAGCTTGGCGCCTCAGGCGCCAAGCTAATCAGGCACTAACCCGTGAGCTATCGCAGGGGACCTGCGTCTTCCCAAAACTATTACCTAACACAATCTAGACCAAAGCGGTGACTGCTAAGCGTGTAAAAGGCAGAGAAGAACCCCAGCAGAGAAAGAAACACGCTTAGAAAAGACAGTTACAACACAACTGTGTTGTAACTGTCTTTCCTAAGCGTGTTTCTCTCTCTCTTGTATAACAAACCAAGGGGAATTACTCAGCGCTGGACAGAACAGTTAGATCCCCTGCCCCCGCCTATCAAGCACCCATTCGCCAGCCCACAGAGAAATACGCAGGTATAGAACAAGACGATCATCTACATCCCTGAAAGGATGCATCAGGTCTCTTATATAACCCATGTCTTTCTCAGGAACTTAGGAAGTAGGCAGGAGAAACATACATACACAAACACGAAGGTGCAGTACTATATGTGGTCGGGTAAACACCCTGAATTCCCACAGTAGAAGCACGTAATGTCTGTGTAAGCACTCATGAAGTCATCAGCCGGCAAGAGTCTTTGCCCAATCAGCCCTGACGCTCTGCAGCAGGAGATGGGTCGACCATGATAATTCAAGGGACAGGCGCCAAGCTAATCTGGCACTACCCTTGAATTATCATGATCGATCCATCTCCTGCAACAGGTGCATAGTCGTTAGATGACGCCTCCAAAAATTGGGAAATACGTGTGCGTCGGGCTGAATGAGTTAAAGCACGCGAAACATACTACTAATTTTTACTCGGGAAAACTGAACTCGTAGGTAAACGCAGACGACCCCTTTATTGAGGGGACACAAGTCATCAATGCGAATGTTCAAATTATTCGGAATCCTGGGAGTTTTTTTTTTTTTATGCGGCGAAGAAAGGAGAGTTGGGTTCATATAAATCTCAGTGTTACTCCCTCAATAAGAGTTGAGCAGTGTTCAGGTCGTACTCCATAGGTAATAGATGTCCCTGTCCCCCATAACCCGCGCGTCAGGGCCGTCCATTATCACTTAGGTGCCGTGGACGTTAAACCCGAACTAACCACCACCACCTCACTCGGAGTAAAATTCTTAGTTTCAGTTAGTAAAATTCACAGCATATTCGGCGCGCGATTATTGTGAGCCGTTAACCACTTTGCTGCGGAATCCAACAGACAGCAAACACTCCAAATACAAGAGACATAGATCTACTGGAAATATCAGCAAGAGGCATAGATTCTCATGAGCCCCCGGGAAAGAATCGGTGGAGAATCTTTTAACTGAATCAGATGTTACTGTGTGTGCGTGTGTGTGTGTGTGTGTGTGTGTGTGTGTGTGTGTGTGTGTGTGTGTGTGTGTGTGTGTGTGTGTGTGTGTGTGATTTTAGTCTTAGTAACTGACATCAATACAAATTCCAATTTTTTTTATTTATTGTTTTGTACATGGAAACATATGGCAATAAACAATCTTATCTTATCTTATCTTATTTTATCTATTTTACCCCCTTTGTGCATGCAGCCACCCTATTGTAAACAGTACCGGTGCCGCTGCAAGAAAGAAAGGGTTAAAGTGCATCAAATCTTCGACTCCGCCGGGGAAGGGGTTAACAGCAACACGTGGTTCTGGAGGTGAAACATCTAAGTGGCTTAAAATTCTCACGGCTGTTGCGGCGTGTTAAGTCACCGTGATTCCCCACACGAAGGACGTCGAGAAGAGATGCTTCGATGGCTTACAGAACACTTCCTGAAATGACACTTTGTTTGGCACGTCCGTTCAGTTTAACGATGCAACAAGATTATCTACGCTAATTCCAGCGCCACTTTACATAACATGGATTGACCGTGACAGTGA
Organism: Semisulcospira habei; assembly: GCA_036245525.1. Classification (NCBI taxonomy): domain Eukaryota; kingdom Metazoa; phylum Mollusca; class Gastropoda; family Semisulcospiridae; genus Semisulcospira; species Semisulcospira habei. Next base: position 233,296,134 of record BTPG01000003.1, read on the forward strand.
TAGCTGAAGAACTGGTGCCTGATTAGCTAAACCGGCGAGTCTCGGCTCAGGCCGGCTGAGCTACAAGCACCTCATTCTTATATCCCGTCCCGCGCTAAGCATCGACTGGATTAGGGGAAAACATTCTTCTGGCATTCTAAGCAGGGGGCCTGAAGTTCTTCGTGAGACCAAGTTGTCGTACTTTGAACATTTATTTGAACTTCTAGAGCTCTGACACACTACAACAGGAGATAGATCGATCAAGATAGTTCATGGGTGATGCCAGAATAGCTTGGCGCCTGCATCACCCTTGAATTATCTTCATCGAACTCGGTGCCTCCTGAACTAGGTATTAAGTCATTAAAGGACATTGCCTGTATCTTGAAATGTCGACCCTATATATTATGTCTTGTTTGAACGATACTGCAGCTGCAGAATTTAACTCATTCGAGACGTGCCGCATTTGGATACGCAGCTTTTTTTTGGCCGCGTATCCGTGAGTGGCACGTCTCGAATGTGTTAAGAGGTTAAGACACCGCCTGCAATTAAGGGCCGCACACAGGTCTAAAGTCACACACCCAGCTCACAGTTCTCCAGTGCAGAAATAGCAGTTTGCGCCTATCTGTAAATCCTTCGTAAGCAGCTTTCCATGATAGCACAGTCGCTACAGAGTCAACCAACCATTAACTTCTTCATTGCCGAGAACCACAGAACAACACAAAACTGCAGATCCTCAGTTCAGTTCAGTTTAGTTCAGTTCAGTTCAGATGGGATCTCTGCCCTCGGAAAAGCCCATACGCGCCCCCCCCCCCCCCTCCCATCAGAAGTCTTCGTATGGTTCCTTTTCGACATTGGACCAATATGGTTTGGTTGGCAGTAGCGGGGACTCATGAGGATCTATTGCCTCTGTGCTGACCCCACTTTACATCTATGTTCCATGGACGGATATTAGACAGCTTTAGTAGCACGCTTGGCGTTAGCCCCCATAGCTACCTCAAATTGGACGGGTGTGTTTTTTTGTTTTTGTTTTTTTGTAGGGCGTTGAATTGACACACATTTCTGGACATAGACTGTCAGCACTGGCAGCAAAGTGGTTAACTCATTCAGCCCGGCGCACGTATTTCCCAAATTTTGGAGGCGTCATCTAACGACTATGCACCTGTTGCAGGAGATGGACCGACCATGCTAATTCAAGGGCAGTGCCAGATTAGCATGGCGCCGACAGGCGCCAAGCTAATCTGGCACTACCCTTGAATTATCATGGTAGACCCTTCTGATGTTGGGCGTCAGGGCTGAATGGGTTAAAAAAAAGACAAACAAGACAACAACATGAGAACAAGACACGCTAATATTGACATTCCAAGCAAGTTCATCTTTTTGAACCTGGGCGGGCTGTCGACTCAAGGACCAATTACATGTCGGCGTAACGTCGAGTCAGACAATTCCCCGAAATCAGGGCTGCACGCGCAACGCACGTGCGACTGAATCGGCGCATGTCTGAGTGGTTTGTCTGAGGCTAAGTGAAGGTAAGCCACAGCAGCATTTTAGCTGGGCTACTTACTGACTGACTGGTGGAGCAAACACTAGGATATGATTTGACATCCATTGACAAACAAATCTTATACGTGAGGTGCCCATTCAGATACTATCATGTGCAATATACGTGATATACCCATTCGGATCTGTATAATATACGTGATATACCCATAAACAATTATGGAATTATGGAAACAAAAATCATAAAGCGTGCTTGCTAGTAAGTGATTTTGAACCTTTCGACTCAGGCGTAACCCACAGAGGCACTAATCCACACAGGCACTACGTCTTAACATTCACATCTGCATAATATGCATGATAACCCCCATTCAGATATGTATAATATACATGATAAACCCCTCGACAAACAGAGTGCTATCCCTTTTGGCGGTCGGTAGCACTTTTTTGTCGCGGTGATTCCTTCCGGAATCACCAAGACAAAGGAAAAAAAAAAAAAAAAAAAAAAAACCCGCTACCGACAGCCACAGGTTCCCTCGACATAAATAAACGTGTAGCATAGTTGCAAAGACAGTTGGGATTCCAAAGCACAGGCATATATGAACATAATGGGGGGAAAAAAACAACATCATAAATAATTACATAGAAAGAAAAATCATAAAGCGTGTGTGCTAGTCTGTGATTTTGGACATCACGTCTCAGCCGTAAGGTCCAAAATCACCGACCAGGATATGGATAGAGTACGGTACGCATACACCATAGCTGTTTGACCCTTGACTATGTAGCTATTTGTAGCAATCTCATTTTTTTTTCTGTAGATGCATTAACTCATTTTACCCCAGGACCAAAATCCCGTTGTCCTCTGAAGACTGCAGTGCAGTGCAGGACACAGATCGACCATGATAGTTCAAGGGTGATGCCAGAATAGCTTGGCGCCCATAGGCGCCAAGCTATTCTGGCATCACCCTTGAACTATCATGGTCGATCCATATCTTGCTGTGGTGTGTCTGGGGTAGAATGAGTTAAGCAATGCGTTAACTAGAGTTTGATCGCTAGGCTGTCATTGGTAAAGTCAACATGAGCGGTACAAAAGTGCACTAACCTGCCACTGCGGTCGAACCTGCCTGTCTCGGATTGGCCTCCGCAGCCACGAACAAGCCTGCAGACGTCGTGGGCAACTCCTATAAAATCTTCGTTCGCGAAGTCAAGCCAAGAGAGAGAGAGAGATCGCTAGGCTGTCATTGGTAAAGTCAACATGAGCGGTACAAAAGTGCACTAACCTATATCAAGTCTGATCATATAAATATATACAATTACAATGACAGGTCAGTTTTGACATTGTCGGAGTACCATCCTTTTCAAAACCCATACCGCATCCCTACAGTACAACACATTACTTTGAAGTCCAACTCCCCAAAGGTGATGAGGCGGCTCATTCTTGCGAGCAAGAGGCATAGATTCGCATGAGCCCCTGCATCCAGCAGGAGCTCATGAGAATCTATGCCTCTTGCAGCTGGAAGGCTAACGGCTAGGGGGGGGGGGGGGGGGGGAGGTAATAAGCACTAAGTGATGGCGATGGCTGTTGTGACTACGGAAAATTAAACCGTAGGTCTGAAGGGACCACTGAGTGCGTTGGGCCAATACACAGTGGGACTTTCTGAGATACGGATCTGGGTTGGCGCTCGAGCGAAGCCAGTGCGGTCGCCCCACCTACACGGTAGCCCACAAATCCGGCCTCAGCGGTGAGTCCATCACACTAAAGCGGTAGCGAATCGAGGGAGACAACCAGTGTGCGAGACCTAGAGTCTTTTAAGGCCGGGGGCCAGTTGCATGAGCGAGCTTAGTCCTTGCTTAGTGGCTGGTGCAGGACTAAGCTCGCTTATGCAACTGTTTCGATGAGATTGCTTGAAAGTTTAGTTCAGTCTGTGCTGTATTTCCTTCATGACCCTTAATTCGTTATTATGAAACACAGCAGAGGGCGGCAGTTACTCATTACAAAATGTGCAAGTGTTCGGGAAAAAAAGAGTTCTATAAAGAACCTATACAGCGCTTACTGATTTGTGATGTTGTGAGTGACGTCACGGCCAGATCACCCCCCACACTGAATAGATCACAACACGCCCCTACAGGCTGTAGGAATTTACTGCAAAGAGTACTATCATCCGGGCATTTGATTCCTGCAACCAGTAAGCAAAGGTCCTCGGGCCGACGTCGGCCGCAGAGGGTCCGCGCACGGCCGTGCGCGGGCCCACTGCGGTCGACATCGGCCCGAAGGTGTTTTGATTGCTGCGTTCGATCCGTATCGCTAAAGCCGCTGACCATATTCTAATGGCTTCCCTACACGGAGAAACGAAATGCACAAGAAACGAAACATTTTCATTGCATCGAAATGCCTTTTCCGCACACGCAGAAACACGGTGAAAATTCATTTCGCCTGGTACAGGGGAAGTAACTGTTCACTGACACATGCTCTGGTTTGTATCGGTGGATATCGGGTCATATTTCTGACTACTGACGCTTAAAAACTAAACATATAAGACATGTGTGCCTTCACTTACACAATTAAAGTGAATTGCCGACCATATCGAATAAACGTAAGCGCTTTTGAATGCGTAAACAAGGCTGGTTCATGAGTGAACCGAGGATGCCGCCGTTTCGAAGCGATAGCCGCCATCTTGTAGGCGGCTTCGAAGAGCAGCCGATGAAAGTGGGGTTCAGAAAACTGACCTAAAATCATATTTTGGTGGTACTTTAGTGATAATACTTGATAGATTCCATTTCGAAAATGATTTCTCCGCTTAAACCGTACAGAATCGTGCGTCACATCACGCAATTCTAGCCATAATAGACCTGACTCCACGGCATCGCTTTACCGTTGCAGTCCTCAGTGTTTGGGCTTGAATGACGTCAGATTGGGGTGTGACCGAGCGGACGGCGCTGATTGGGTAACGGTAGAAATGTTTCTGCGAAATGTTTCGCAAAATAGAGACAAGTTCTATTTCGTGAAATGTGTCGTTTCGCATTTCGTGAAACGGTCAAATGTTGGAGAAATGTCTGAAATGCGGACATTTCGACGAAATGTATCGTTTCGTTTCTCGCCGTCTGAGGAAGCCTTAAGGAACTTTTGGAAGACTTCGGGAGGTGCGGTAGAGCGCGTATGAGCCTGCCCGGACGCAGAGGTCCCATTCTGAACAATGTCAAACTGAACTGAGCGTCGAAAGTCAGATGTGGCTATTTCCAGCTTGGCATCGACGTCTGTGTTCCTCTGAATCAGAATGAACGTCGACTGGTGTACCAAAGGGGGAGGGACATTGTTAATATACCATTGACGCTCCGAGTCAGGGGCACTAAACTCCTGCCACAACTTCAATTCCCTCCCTCCTGCGGATGTACACGTGAAAAATTCTCAGATACAGATCTACACTGGCAGTTGTTTCAACAGACACTGAGATCGTGACTAGTCAGTACGGCACGTCCCTAATGGCATGTATAGGTCAGTTTTCAATACTCTACTAAATGTAGTTTCACCGTCGTCAGTCATGGGAAACGGATAGACCATCAAAGCCAAAAGGACTAGTGTTTATTCTTTCAGAGGCTCATCACTGAGATGCCGTATCAATCAGGCGCTATCCGTGAGCTTAAACGGTCGACCCATCTCTACAAGTTCGCGCTAGAAGCGGAAGAGACGAATAGTAGTGCGCATGTACTTCATAGTACCATACAAGATCCATCAAGTACAATCTTACTCGATACGGAAAGCATAGATGTAGAAAACGCGAGTAAGAGGTATTGATCCTCAAATGCGGGGGCGCATGAACATCTATGCCTCTTGCAGGTGCATTCTGTACCCAACCTGTCAATAGTTGTTGGAAAGCGAGCGATTTTTAGAGTTAATGCGAGTGGCCGCAGAGGCAAAAGTACCTTCAATGACCTTTCAATGCACTTACACATACAGTGCGTTGTTTGAAGGTCTGGATGAATGGTTCTGTTGAGTCTTGCTAACGTTTCCATAATAATTGAATGCTGGCTTGTGAATTTGGACCGTCGGTTGGTTGGTTAGTTCGGGTTTAACGTCCACAGCACCGAGGTGATCATGGACGGCCCTGACGGACGGGGTTATGGGGAACAAGGAAATCTATTGCCTATGGAGTACGACCTGAACACTGATCAACTCAGGCGCACTCCAACTGTGCCACTTTGATTTACCAGGACCTTTCAACGGACAAATCCGTTTTTTCCCTGGATTGTGGGTCCAGCTACCGGGGCCGGGACGGGATTCGAACCCACGACCCGGCGATTCCCTTCGCTTTCCTGCTCCGACGTTTAACCGCCTGAGCTATTTCGGACTTGGGAATTTGGACCGTCGGTGGACGGGTCGCACCTTTCAAGATAACATTCCTGGACTGACACATCCCCAGATCTGTGCGGAGGGATAAGGAGAGGTCGAACAACTCAACAATAACCACTTAACTGTCGGAGCAAGGCGAACGCTACCGGCCAGCTGCAAGAGACATAAACCTTCATGGGCCCCCGCATTCGCGGGGGCCCATGAGGGTTTATGTCTCTTGTTAGTTCTGTATGTTCTACATGCCTAATTTTGCCTCATTTACGTTCTTCAATGCGATGTTGCTAAGCGTACAGTCGCCTATCTATCTATCTATCTATCTATCTATCTATCTATCTATCTATCTATCTATCTATCTATCTATCTATCTATCTATCTATCTATCTATCTATCTATCTATCTATCTATCTATCTATCTATCTATCTATCTATCTATCTATCTATCTATCTATCTATCTATCTATCTATCTATCTATCTATCTATCTATCTATCTATCTATCTATCTATCTATCTATCTATCTATCTATCTATCTATCTATCTATCTATCTATCTATCTATCTATATCTGTATCCCGTAGTCTTGCCGACCGTTGGGGCACCACTGCTGACTTGGCAACCAGCTCCCTCCATTCCTCTCTGTTCTCTGCCATTCTTAGCGTATCCCCCAGCTTCAGTCCTGTCCACTCTGAGATATTGTCCTCCCATCTTTTCTTCTGTCTTCCTCTCCTTCGCCCTCCTTGAACCGTCCATTGCAGGATTGTTTTGGCAAGCCCTGCTGAACGCGTGACATGCCCATACCACTTCAGTTTGCGTGTTTTCACAATGGCTAATAGGTCTTATAGGGCCCGATGGCTTGCCTGATTCTGCTTCCCACTTCCTCGTTCGCCTCCGACCCGCAATTCATGACCGCTGGCAGTAAAGGGGTTAAATAAAGACACGTTCAGAAGAAAGAAAGATGGGGATGGATTGGATTGGTCACAGTCTGAGGAATCGAGCTTCCAGTATCTAGGCAGGCATTGTCATGGAACCCCCAGGGAAAGAGGAAAAGAGGCAGGCCGAGAAAGACCTGGCGTCGAGACCTCCAAGCAGACATCAAGAGACTGGGAATCACCTGGTGTAAAATCGAAGGAGAAGCACAGGATAGGAGTCGCTGGAGGTCTCTCGTCGACGGTCTATACCCGGGGAGGGGTGACAGGCGTAAGTCAGAAGAAAGAAACAGTTATGGTAGTATTATCATAGATAGTGTACAGCGACTTCAGGGGCGGATCAGGGGGGGGGGTGTTCCAGGGGTTCCATACCCCCCCGAACCCCAATTTTAAAAAAAATGCTATAACAAAGTCACCCCCCCCCCCCCCCGTTGTTTGATATTTTGGCAAATGGTGAGAGTCTTAACACGCACGAACCTCCTCTCCCTCTACCCCCACCCTCACCCTTCCGCTTTTCGATTTTTTGGCCCCTGGAAGCAAGGTCTAGCGTCGGGGAGGCCTATTGTATCAGGTTGAAGGTCCCAAACAAAAGTTAGACCCCCCCTCTTTGAGGTAACTGATCCGCCCCTGGACTTTGGAACCCGCCCTGAAAATCCCTGTCTAGATCCATAAGTTAGATGGGTGTCCGAGGCATATTTCATCACCAATGTTTCACGATTTACATCAGCAGACAACAGGGATACTTATGCTTTCAAGATTTCACCATGGAAAAATAATATTTCGTTATTTTGTGAACTCTCATGTCATTAATTTTGTTGGGACGGTGTTTATTTATGAATATCGGACGACTGTACGCGGTCGGTAATGATCGTACGCGTTTACGATGTTCTACAAATTGAAACGATTCTGTTATAAGGTGGCGCCTTCGATACTAGTAGTGACTGCTCCACGTTTGACTTAAAACCGAAAGATTCCCTCAAACTCATGGATGTAAATGGATGCTTGCCTCTGCCAGCAAGAGGCACAGATTCTCACGAGCCCCTGCGACCGCAGTGGCTCATGAGAATCTATGCCTCTTGCAGGTGACAGAAACTGGACAAGATTAACTTGACTTCGCGACAATGGCTCTGGATTCCAAGATGGCGAGACGTCTGAAACACTGGCGCCGTCGCAGCGAAAGCAAATCGGATTTCAACCGGTAAAATACAGTCTGTGTCAACGCCATTCCATCTGCAAGAGGCATAGATTCTCATGAACCCCTGCGTCAGCAGGGGCTCATGAGAATCTATGCCTCTTGTTGTACCATTTCACATAACACTTATAGATCAGACGAGTAACAATTACGCTGCTTGCCTCTGAGACTACGTGTACTGTCAATGCGGTTTCTACCGAGTAAGCCTCCGTTTAGTCTTAATAAACTGCACAGTACTTCAGCACCTTTCTGCCCACAAGAGGCACAGATTCTCATGAGCCCCTGCAGCCGCAAGGGCTCATGAGAATCTGTGCCTCTTGCTGACCGAGATTGGCTCCAGCTGTTTCCAAACATTGAGGGTGCCGTGTCACCTGAGTTAAAACAAGGCCGTACAAGTTTCGATCTATACTTGGCGGACTCTGCGTTCTAAGTCTCTCTCATTTGTTCTAATCCACAGAGGCACTACGTCTTAACTCACGCGCCTCGGGGTGAGGCAGAATGCCCAGGGAGGAAAGGATCTGTCAGACAGGATTACATCAGTTAGTCTCGTGTGGTAGTGCAGGAGTCAATGATCGTAATCTCTCCATGCATTGTTCAGGAGAACCTGTTTGGAGCGACCAACCATCGTGAGATCACCTGTCATTAAAGACCATCATTTTGGTCGCTGTGACTGTGGCTGTAGCTGTGACTGTGGCTGTAGCCACCTAAATGATGGTCTTTAATGACAGGTGACAACTTTATTTCCTTCAAGACTTCTCTTGAGAGAGAACCTGTCGCTTAAGATCTCATTTTATTTGTTATGAATGGTTACTCAAAACAGGTTCTCCTGTATTGCGGAAACTGGTTTGTCGCAGTCTTTGATTATTATTATTATTTTTGTTTTTGTTTTGAACATGCGGTTTTCATTATGATTGTTTTATCTCGTCGAAAACATGTTAAAAGGGTCACGCTCGAGCGAGCAGTATTTGAATTCAGCATAGGCGTTGTTGAAACAGCATTGCAGTATGATCAGACGTACCATTGGGTCATCCGTCGTCCAGTGTTTAACCCGTTCAGAGCTGATCAAATTTGGACACCAGCCAAATACAAGAGGTATAGAGCCTCACGAGCCCCCGCAGTTGCGGGGGCTCATGAGGATCTATTCCTCTTGCTGACAATTCTTTCAATCCGTGTTCCTGGGACAGATAGGCCATTATGGAGTTGAACTAACAAAGAATGCGGAAATACGTCAGCTGGCAACGAACGGGCTAAACTTTTCTTGTCACCCCCTTGAATTACGATAAAAATTAAACACCGCCCATTTGCAAGAGGCATAGACCCTCATGCGGATCCATGCCTCTTGCCGAGACCACTTTATATCCGTGTTCCGTAGACGGCTGGGGTTATTTAGCTTTAAATTATCAAAAAAGCACAGTCTGCATCCACTGGCTTTGAAGAGGTTTAAGTCCATTGGATTAAAAGTCACGAGTCGTGGTTTAAAGTTTTAATGCGCCTTTACAACGTTCGCTGGTCTGTGATTTTGGACCTTACGGCCTAGAGCCGCAGGGTCCAAAATATCACACCCGCACACGTAATTAAATACTGAATTCAGGAAACTTTGAGGAGAATTCGTGGCTTAGCGGAAAATCGCCGCACAGCATCATGTATATCGACTGCCCATCAGTCACATTTTTTTCCCTCATAGACATAGCAAACATATCTCTCTCTCTCTCTCTCTCTCTCTCTCTCTCTCTCTCTCTCTCTCTCTCTCTTTCTCTCTCTCGGCAGGTTTGTAAAATGGCTGTGTGAATGACGATGTCAATGCCTTAATCGTTGTAAAATAAAGTTTCATCGATTCATTGACCTCTCTCTCTCTCTCTCTCTGAAAGTGAAAGTATACTTGTGGCGTGCCCCCCGGGTGGGAGTGTCTGGGGAGGGCTCCCGCAAACGGATATTACACGTGCTAAAATCTTCGTATGGGTACCTGTGTGTTTTGCTAAATCATTGTTGCTGTTTGTAGTGTTGTTGTAATTCGCATTACTTTCGATGTTGTTTGTGAGAGTAATGTAGCTTTGCCTGTTATTATATGTCAGTTGAGTGTAGCAAGGACAGATTGGAAGAAAGGCCCGTGCGCCTAATATCTCAATCTTTGATAAATAAAGTTTCAGTCAGTCAGTCAGTCAGTCAGTCAGTCAGTCAGTCAGTCAGTCAGTCAGTCTCTCTCTCTCTCCATCCCCCTCTTTTTTTCTACATGAACATAGTTATTAATCTGACTCGTTTTATTTTACTGTATCTGTATCCTTCTTATCATTTGTGTGTGTATGTGCGTGTGTGTTTTGTGTGTGTGTGTGTGTGTGTGTGTGTGTGTGTGTGTGTGTGTGTTTGATACTTGTGTTGTTTACTTTGTTGAAGCAGTTTAAAAGAGAGGCCATATGATGCTTACAAATTTATCATAATAAACGTGTCATCATCATTATCATCATCATTATCATCATCCCTCTCTCTCTGTTTCTCCTCCCCCCCCCTCCCCCCAGCTCGTTCCCCATATCCCCCTTATCTCCCGACACTCCCACCCACCCCGACACTAGCACTTTGAGTCTAGCTCTTAGCGACAAATATGTTTAGAAAAAAAATCGTCACACGCATGCGCATAGGTCCGGAAACAGACAAGGGATCTGTTCCGCTTAACGTGCGATCTGGCATCTCGATTGCCAGCAACCTTCTAATGCCCAGGGACTTATTTATGAAATTAATAATCACAAAATTGAGTGCCAGTGCATTTACGCGAAGTTCTCGTCAAAGAACACCCAGATGACTTCCTCAGACAGAACATAGAGAGATAAATTGATCCCGGACCCTTGCTGGCAAGATACATAGATTTTCATAAGCCCCTGCGCAGGGGCCCACGAAGATCTATGTCTCTTGTAGACGAAAAAGTCTGAAGGGTGGACCAGCCAGATCATTTAAAAAGATGGCGCCGCGGTTATTTCGCCACAGGCTTAAAAACCTGACGATCTCCGCTAGAAAGCGAGCAGACGACTGATCAGCGACCGGTTAGATTCTTACGAGCTCCTGTGTCTGCCGGGATTTATTAGACTCTGTGCCGGTAGTAGACTGGAGAGGGATGGGTGAAGACCTTACTGCAAAGAGAACTCGTCCCACTGGGTAGTGGCCCTGTCTCTGTGTATACTCGGCACACCGCATTTTTGAGTGGGGTGTTCTCTTTGATAGCATTGTGTGATAAAATTCGTGTTCGTATGTGAAAAGAAAACGGGCCGAGTGACCATGATGATATCTAGCATATTCTTTTTGAGGGTCAGAGACGAGTGATGGATCGACCATGACTGTTCAAACTTGAGTGAGCAACTCGCAAGTGCGATTAGTGAGGACTGAAGCGGCAACTTCTTTTGTTCTTGCTGGTGGTGATATTTTGACTGCAAAAAAGGTTAATAAAAGTATTCTATAAAAGGAGGAACTAAATAAATTATGTATTTTTCCATAATTGCTCTAATGCTGGTGTCAACTAACCCCTTCCCTGCCACTGTACGTACATGTTTGTTTCTGAAATCTTGGTTCATTCAACGACCAAAAAACAACCACCGTCCAAGAAACATAGACACAAAATAGTCTCAGCAAGAGGCATAGATCCTCATGAGCCCCCGCAGTCGCGGGGGCTCATGAGGATCTATGCCTCTTGCAAATTAGATGGTGTTCACATTTGATAGGGTTAACTCAGTGCTGGACCACTAAAGTCGCATCGTGTTGGACTGGACATGACTTTGACCGATCGGACGTGTCACTCAGTCACTTGAAATTGACACGGGGGTTAGCACTCGCCGGCTGCGCGCGCCGCTACGTCGTCAATCAAGTGACGGCGTCCTGAATGGCGGTGTTGGGGTGTAAGTGACCGCTGTGAACCACGCCCACCTTGACTCCCGTGGGAACTCGAGGCTGGACAGTGACTATCACGAGACACAGCGTCACCGTACCGTGTCTTAAGACTGATCTGAAAACATGTACCGGCACAATAGCCTCAGATAGTAGAGCGGCGTTAGGCTCTTGTCCAAAAGATCCTGGGTTTAAACCCTGCTGAGGTCGCTTTTTGTTCAGACCCTGTCTTTGGAGCCATGTCTTTAAAATGGCTTTTGGCAGTTGTGGCAAAAGACGTAGAACCCAAAACGTTTAACAAAGCATTACTTGTACATATAAGGTTCACTCATTCAAGGAGATCCGCCTCAATAGCTGCGGGTGTCGTGTGACGGCAACGCTATACGACATTTCCGCGGCTGTTGATGCTAAGCGCCTTAAGTGAGTCAAGCAGGCACACCAAATCGTGTTGGTCTGCGATATATATTTTTTGGGGCATTAAATTATTTCAGTCAAGGGGTTCGTGAAAGAATCAGAAAAATAAAATGTGATGGTCCATGGGCGGTCAAGCAATGTCCAAAACCGCCGATCAACACGCATTGTCTTTCTTCAAGCCCCTGACCGACCAGACCACAGATGGACAAAGCAGGCCCATGGGAGCCTGCCTGGACGGCTACCCTCCCTCTCATCCCCTCATCCGTTATACATCAGACAAGAGGGATACTTTTGCTGTCAGTGGTCAGAGATTTCATATCCGGCTCACGACATTGTACCATACCGGCCGCCCGAGTATTTCTCTTGTCCAGAATAGTGTGTGCTGGTCTGTTATTTTGGCCCTTACGGCCTGTCGGCCGTAAGGTCCAAAATCACAGACCAGCACACCATGCTTTGCGGGATTTTGTTGTGTGTTACGTGGACAAATCGCGTTCACATAATTCAATGTCGGTGGTCACATTTGCCTCATGCCGTTATGCCCAATGCCCTTAGTATTTTTTTTATCCGTGTGTGTATTGGTCTGTGATTTTAGACCTCATGGCCTCCGGGCCGTGAAAGCCGGTCTAAACTCACAGACCATCACCGACACACGTGACTGTTCCAAGAATTATGCACGTCCAAATGGCTGAAAGTGTTTGACGGATCTGTCACTGTTTTTAGTGAAGTTCTATGCAGCGTGAATTCTATGTACACTGCATGCCATTACTGAGCTGATGCTGACAAAATAATGCAAACACCAACAGGCCTACCTTACAAAGCCAATTTAGCCAGTCGTTTGGCCAGCAGCTGTTAATGGCTGTTCGTGCATACGATATTGTTTTCTTAATTTGTGTACGCAGCCATCAATACCGTTGGTCGCATGCACATGAAGGTTCAGGGGAACAGGAAAGAAGAAGTGTTGGAAGGTGGTGGTGGTAGTGGTGGTGGGGGGGGGGGGGGGGGAGTAGATTCGAAAAGATTGATGATGAAAGTATAATATACACCTGACACTTAGTTTTATGAGTGAGCTAATATCCTGCGGGCACCTGCGGAGGGTCTTTTGCTTACTGGGTTGTAAACTGCGCATTTTGAGACGACACGTACGCGCGCTATTCTGGCGCTATCGTGTGGAACTATCTTATTTTTTTAATCCACGTTTTGCTGCAATCTGTCCAGGCACTTAATGGGACAATGTATCTAACGCTATCACCGCGGAGAAAAAAAGTTAAACACCACTCAACTGCAAGAGGTATAGATCCTCATGAGCCCCCGCAGTCGCGGGGGCTCATGAAGATCTATGCCTCTTTCCTGATATCACCATGTTCCTTGGACGCCTCGGCTCTTTTCCTTTGAATTAACAAAGATTTTTTAAAGATCACATGCACGGGCTAATGCATGCATTATAATAATCAAATTTCTCTTGTTCTTTCGTGATTATTTCTAACGGGCCATATCGCGGGCGCTCCGGCTGTGTTCCTGTCCCGGATATTAGCGCCGTGAAAAGCCTGGCAAAACAAAGTGATTATGGCGGTCGTCAGCTACTAACATGATAATGACCAATGCGGGATAGTGTTTCCTTGTAATGACCACTCACGCTAGGGTCAGCCAGGACAATATGACGAGGGAGTTGGACGGGGAGGGGGCCGAATGAGGTGGGGGGGGGGGGTGAGGTGGGGGTGGGGGGTGGGGGTTGAACCAGGAGCTAGGGTTTGGTTGGTCAGTCGGGCGGGGAAGGGTGTGTGTGTGTGTGTGTGTGGGGGTGGGGGGGTGGGGGGGGGGGGGGGGGTGGTGTTACATGAAGGGCGTCACGATGATGATATTTTGCGAAATACGAATCAGGGAAACATTTGATATTCGTGCCGTCGGAATTTTATATTGTATTTAATTTTAATTTCTTTATTCTTTTAAATTTGCATTCTTTCTACAAACCGCATCGTTATTTTCTCACGTATCAGAAATCACAAAAAACCGACAAACACGTGTCGTGAATAATCCCCTCCTCAATCCGTTTCTCCACCTCCTCCTTGCCATCACCCCCCCCCCCCCTCTCCTCCTGCACCCCCCCCCCCCCGCACCTCTCCCCCTTGCGATACACCCCTCCCTCCACCCCACCAGTGACAGAAAGAGGATAAGGGCAATTTTTCTTCTGAGGAAATTGTGACCATTTTGTTGCTGTGTTGCAGGATGGCCAAATCTGTTTTCATGGCGGCAGGACGATCACTGACTTCTTGTTGGCGATACAAGAGTGATACTAAATAAAGAACTACTTGTTTTTGTTCTTGGCGACGTGCCTAGTCTTCGACCATTGGCAGGTGATAGTAAAACCCCCCACTTCCAAAATAAGATGTAGGTGTTCAGTTCTGGTTTGAAATTCTACTAGACCTTATGGCCTTCTTCTGGTGAAATGAAACAACATTGTCCGCAAAGCTGAAAACCGTCTGCTGCTTTTTGACCAGAAGACTATGATCTCAGATCCGAAATGTTGTTATTTTCCTCTTCTGTAAAAGGATTCTCTACCAGTACCACTTCTAAGTTTCTTTGTTAAACCTTATCATTCGGAATACATCAAAGTCGGTCAGTCGGTTACATGAAGGGCGTCACGATGATGATATTTTGCGAAATACGAATCAGGGAAACATTTGATATTCGTGCCATCGGAATTTTATATTGTATTTAATTTTAATTCTTTATTGTTTTAAATTTGCATTCTTTCTACAAACCATACGTTTGACTAAACTGGTTCAAGGGTAGTGCCACCCTTGAACTAAAGCCATGGGTCTTTATCCCTATCTGTAGGTACTATAATGCAGCTTGCATATGGCAGTGTACAAATTTGAAGATTTTAGCCTCAGTATGAGGCGGGTTAATGCAACCCTTGCGGTAATAATTATATTTTCATTTATTTCACGCTTCCCCAGCAGCAAAACGTCTTCGGGCCCAGGACGGCCGCAGTGGGCCCGATTACCTTTGCTTACTGGCACTAGGCTGTACATGAGGCGTCGCCGGGGCGGCACCTACTCAATCACCGACCAGAGCCGCAATAAATGTAATACGATACATCTCTGTGACATCTCACGGTTAGTCTAAGATGTCTCCTACACTCTGTAGAAGAGTCCACGCGTCGCGACGTCTGTGCTCGAAGAGAATCTCTTCCAAGGCAAGTCGAGAGTAACGAGGCACCGCTGTGTAAGAGGCCTAGGGCTTTGTTCCTAGGTGAAACCGACACCCATCTGGAGTCTTCCAGACAATGAGATCGAATTTCAAGTGCATCTGATGGTCGGCCATGACGTGCTTGCTCGAGTCAATGCAGAATATTATAGCGGCAACTTTTCGCTCACAAACCCAAGCTTAGTGTAAGAGGCACAGATCCTCATGAGCCCCCGCACTGCGGGGGCTCATGAGGATCTATGCCTCTTGATGAATTGGTCTGTATCACTGTTCCTCTCTGGGTACTGAACTGATCGGCAACGCTGTTCGACACTTCAGTGGTTGTTGATGTTTTTTTTTTTTTTTTTTTTTAAATCTGCAATGGTGTTGGGCCGTTTAGAATGTCACCTCATAAAATAATAATATACTGACGAGCAACAGAAATGCGACTGTTTCTGACGATTAAAAAAATGTCTCATTTCTTTTGCTCGTCATTATGATCACAGTGGTTTAAAGAACGCAGGCCTAAAAAGCTAAAGTACCATGGCCCGACACGTTTTGCTCACTGGGCAGGCGCATCCAATCAATTCGAAGTTATCAACGGCTCACACTGATTCGCATAAGCCTGACACCGCAGAGGTTCAAGAGAATATATTTATGTTTATCCTGCCGGCAGAGAATGGCTAAATTTATGTACATTCCTATTGAGAGATGCAGACCGCATGTATACAGGTATACGGTCTGGAAATATAGCGATTCTCTCTCGATTGCTAGCCTCAAACAGGAGTACATCACGAAGCGCAGGCAGTTCGCACACTTTGCTCGATCATATGACTAGGTTGATATATAATCTCACGTCATTAAAAAAAAAAAGTCTTTACGTCAGTGCTAACTGGTTGCAAAATCAGTCCAGCGAATTCTGAGCACTGCGCTAATATGACTGCATGATCTCTTTTGATCGATAAAACAAAATTTTCAATAATTAACAACTCATTCAGCCCGACGCACGTATTTCCCAAATTTTGGAGGCGTCATCTAACGACTATGCATCTGTTGCAGGAGATGGATCGACCATGATAATTCAAGGGTTGTGGCAGATTAGCTTGGCGCGGACAGGCGCCAAGCTAATCTGGCACTACCCTTGAATTATCGTGGTCGACCCATCTCCTGCTGTAGTGCGTCAGGGCTGAATGGGTTAAAAGAACAGCGTATCTGGTCAAATGTAAAACTGACACATGGTATACATTCATATGGCATACATTCCACCCGGGGGCCTGTCATCGTATTCCGCGAAAAGGTGTATTCAGTTCAAATTGATTCATTTCTCAGACACGCACATCAAGACATAACTGTACAACTGACACGTGATATCGACAGTATAGCCACCTGGCGGTGAGAAAAGACAACACAGGGAGTTAAGCTCCTCTACGTTTTACAGAAAAAGACGTGCCGACATATTCAACAAACATAACTCTCTGTTGTTTGTTTTCACAACCAGCTGAATACATCCTACATGTCTTGCACGCACTGAGGGGTCTGCTGCTTAAGAAAACACCTGAAATGAGTCTCACCAGACAGCGTATATCCTGCGCAAGCCACTACGCAAGATGCTCCGTTATATCGGAGCACCTTGCGTTGGCTGCTTGCGCAGGTTTTAAGCACCCTCTCGTGCAACTCAGCCCAAGAGATGGCGTTGCTACAATTCTTTCAGCTCTGCAGCCAACTGTCAAGGATTTATGCCACTACTACTAATATAATGACGAGCAAAAGAAATGCGGCACTTTTGATTCCAAAAATGTCGTATTTCTTTTGCACGTCAGTATACTTCTAATACTACTACTACCGGTCATTATATAGGCTCAGAATTTCTATGAATCGGCTCAATACGCCGCGAACTGAACCCAACACGCAGGCTCACGCGAACCACATGCATTCACTTTCAAGCGGACAAAATAGCACAGAACAAGACTACAAACGCAGGACATTCGTTTGGTGCGCAGGGTCAGCTGAGCTACTGATGTTTCAAAAATTTTGATTTTTTTTTTTTTGGTAGCTTAAATAATTTATTATACAAATATTATAAATTATTTTACAAAGTGACCTGAAATGGGTACTGATGCAGAGGAGGAGGAAGAGCTCGAAAAAGCATCCATGACGGACTGTCCGAACTAACAGTGACACGGCACGAGGAAAAAAAAGTCCGACTGACGCAGGAACACGTACGGTATCGAACATCACACCTCAAGCATTGGTGACAGTGGCTTTACCGCTGCGCCCGAAAGTCCTTCGATCGCTATTCTCCGAATCAGTCAAGTTTCACAACGTGACTTTTCTGTGCACCGCGGGTTTTAAAAAAAAAAAAATGTCCCTTTTCGTCTTCTATGTTTTAGTTTATTCGCAGTAAGCGGCAAAAGACCCAAGGGCCGATGTCGGCCGCAATAGGCACGCGCACGGCCGTGCGCGAGCATACTGCGGCCGACGTCAGCCCTTTGCTTGCTGGGCCAGTGTGTGTTCAGTTTTTGTACGGTGTGTAAATACAACAACACTGAACTCACAACACTTCACATCACACCTCCAACTTCCTTTTCTCATTTCACAGTTCCTGTTACAGGTTTCAGCAGCAAATTTGTGCGCACTCTCCACAGCTTTTCATAGTCCGAACGCCGTGCCACACTCTACCTTCCGGACACCGATATAAATGGCACCAATACGAGCCTTTGTTCTTCGGGAACCCGGCCCTGTAAGTTGGGAAGGAATTAGACTAAATCTATATACCCCGCACAGCAGTCGCGTAGATCTAGGATTTCGCTGCACGTGTGTGCCTTTTTTTTTTTTTCTTCCCCGGACTATTTTATTGCCGTGTGCGTGTGCGTTCAGAGGCTGAGGCGTTTCAGAGAGGCAAAGTTTCTCGTGAGCATTTGAGGCTGCAGAGGTTCTGGACGATTCATGCTTGGTTCTTGGACAATGACAGGCCCAATTTAGAACTGCGTCCCTCGGACGGCCGGCGAACCCGTTTTTACGAGTTATCGCTCTTCGGTTTGTGTTTCGCATGACTCTTCAAAAACATTCCTTTCCATCCTAGCATACGCAGTCTCTGTGAAGAAATGTATCGTGAAAGCCGTTCCATCTGCAAGAGGCATAGATTCTCAAGAGCCCCTGCTGTCGCAGGGGCTCTTGAGAATCTATGCCTCTTGCAGAACAGTTTCGTCTACAGCTGCTCCTCGAACTGCTAGTGTTAATAGGGGTTACAGCGAAAACTAGAAGGGCATAACAGGAGTAATAACAAACGGGACAACTTTGGACGACAAATGTTGAGGTGGCGGGTCATATTTTTTGGCACTGTGTTCATTATTTTTTTTTTTTTTTCGTATGTTGTCTTGGAAAATTCAAAAGAAGAAAGGAACACGCTTAAAAAAGGACAGTTACAACACAATCAATTATTGTGTTGTGATTGGCTTTTCTAAGCGTGTTTCTTTGTTCGTTTGGTGATTTTCCTTGCATTTTACACGGTTGGCAGTCACTTTTTGTTTGTGTGTGTGTGTGATGACAACATGACTGTGTGTGCTTGTCTTTAATTTTAGACTTTACTGGGCCAAGCAATAACCCACGTCATACTGAGGCGAAAAGCTTCAGATTTGTACACTGCCATATGCAAGTTACATTATAGTACTTACAGATAAGGATACAGAACAATGGCTTTAGTTCAAGGGTGGTGTCAGAATAGCTTGGCGTTTAGAAGCGCCAAGCTATTCTGGCACTACCCTTGAACTATTTTAGTCAAACTTATTTCACGCACTGGCGTATTCCGAATGATAAGGTTAATATCCAAACTCACAAATCAAAACACATGCGGCTTTATCTTTTGTCTTTCATTTATTTTTCTGTGAGGAAAAAGTCTGGGAGGAAATGTTGCGTGCACGTATGTGTATTTTCCCCCTCCTTTTGTACACAGATGACGCTTTTGTTATGTGGACTTAGGCGTAATAATTTACAGTTGTCAGTGCACTTTCAAAAAGGCGACAGAACAAATGCAATAACAGCAGATAAACTGTAAATTTGATCTGTGAAGCAGAAATGATTTCCTTTGAAGTTAAACCTTGGCATAAAAAGAATCGGCGACACTGCCTGTATTTTGTTGACATGAATGATCTGGATACATCGGCAAATCAAGGATATCTGATCAGAGTATATTTTGTTTGATTTCTTTTGGTCTGTTGTTTAATATATATGATCAGGGTATTTTTTGTTGTTGTTGAGTGCTTAACTGTAATAAGGACAGTATGAAAGGCCTCTCTCTCTCTCTCTCTCTCTCTCTCTCTCTCTCTCTCTCTCTCTCTCTCTCTCTCTCTCTCTCTCTCTGTGGAACTCCCTTCCTCCGCATCTACAAGTTAATTCCCTAGCTGCGTTTAAAGCAAAACCGTACAAGCAATTATCTAAGGCAACGTAAATTTAATTATCTCGTGTTGTCTAAACATCTATTCCTTTTTATTGTTCTAAATTTCATTTTATGCAATTATTATTTCTTGATCATACCACTTGCGTTCAAGCGCCGTTTGTGGGGGTGCTTCCCGTATGGGCCCGGTCGGGGGATGCATCGCGGTTGCATCGTTTATTCGAGCGATGTGCTTAGCATGCCACTCAAGTGAAGGTAGCCTTGTGGCGTGGACTACCGGGTGGGATTGTCTGGGGAGGGCTCCCGCAAAACGGTGATTCTGGCGCGTGCATACATTTTCGTATTGGTACCAGTTAGTCTCCAAACTCGAGTTTGCACTGCCGTGAACCTAAAGGAGCATGAGCATCGCGCTATTCTACGGTTATTCTACGCCGCAGTGCAGGTACGGTCGTCGAATCGCACGTGTTGACAGCCATGGGTGTTTTGTTTTGGGCTCGGTGGTCGCGATTTTATCCCGGCTGCGTAAACATAGCAGCATAGAGGCAACACTAGCCACCAAGATACATACAGTACATTTAGCTTCTCACGAGCCCCCGCACTCTGCGCGGAACTCATGAAGATCTATGCCTCTTGGGGAGTTTTGTCTTTGGTTATGGGCGAACATTGCTAGGCAGTGAATGCCATCCGTCTGATGTAAAAACAAGAATATATTATCCTCGTGAAAGTATGCGGTAACGGTGGAATGAATGTTTCTTGATAGGTTCATTTGTCTCTGTGCACATCAGACGGAGCAGAGAACCTTCTGCCATACCATCTGACGGCAGTTCAGATGAAAGCGGCCTTCAAGGCAAGGCTAAAGCCTTGTACTGTCCCCACCCCTCAACCAAATAATAGCCCTATCCAAGACCATTTTTAGTATATATTTAATTTTTAATTTGTAACCTGGCTTTTAAATTTCTGCCCGTATATTATGTGCCTCAGCAGATACAAGTATATTCCGTAGTGAACCCGACTCTCTCTGTACCAGAACAAAAGAGGGGGGAAAAGTGTGTTCATTTATGATTGATGTACGGTTACTAAAAAACAAAAGAAGCGGTTGAAACTCACTGCAAAACACAATAGCCCATCTCGCTCCCTTTCCCCCACTCAGCCTGGAAATTAAAATTGTGTGTGAACAAGCAAAACTTAGGCACAGATTCTCATGGGTCACGGTCCTGTAACTTGCGTGGCGGACATTTGAGGATCTATGCCTTTTCTCATCTGTAGAAAGGACCACTATCACACTGAATTAGATACACTCAATGATAAACACCTCCTGTCTGCAATAAACATAGATCCTCATGGCGCCCGAAGATACTAAAGCTAATGAGAATCCTGACTCTTGCCTGCCTCTATCATTATGCTGGTCCTTACATACAAGAAGCTGCGCGAGCTGATTCAGTGACTGCCTTCCGCCATTGTATTAGAGGCGATGACAGCAATTATAAACAAACCGCTCTGCTGGAAAAACTGGACAGAAACCGAGAAGAGCGCGAGCTCACATTCCATCGAATCAAAATGATTAGGTTTTTCTGAGTCTGAGTTAGAACTGGGTACCTCTGTGTTTTGTCAAATCATTGTTGCTATTTGTAGTGTTGTAATTCGCATGACTTTCGATGTTTTTTGTGAGTGTAATGTAACTTTGCCTGTTATTGTATGTCAGTAGATGTAGCAAGGACAGATTGGAAGAAAGGCCCGAGGCCTGTGCGCCTCAGTAATATCTCAATCCTTGATAAATAAAGTTTCAGTCAGTCAGTCAGTCAGTCAATCTCTCTCTCTCTCTCTCTCTCTCTCTCTCTCTCTCTCTCTCTCTCCTTTCTTCCCTTTTCCCTGTCTCCGATTAGTAACTAGTGTGTGTGCCAAGCTCTATAATTTAATGCCAAATATCTGTGACACCAGCACTGTCAATGTGACAAGAATAATGGAGCCAGCCACGCCCCACACCAACACCGACTACTACAAAGTGCGCCGGTTGCTCTGTGAATCTAGACCTTACGCTTTCCGTCCGTCACTACTAAAGTGTGTTGGTCTGTGATTTTGGACCTTACGGCCGTGAGGCCGTAAGGTCCAAAATCACAGACCAGCACACATGGAGGAACGTGAGGGTCTCGAGGTGGCCAGATGGGGGTGGCGGGTGGAGGGAGGAGAGAAATTGATGGGGGAGGTGTGAAAGGGAGGGAAGAAGGTCTAGGAGCTGTGAGAACGGGCGAGAGTTTATGGGGAGCCACACGCTCAGAATACTTTATAATTGCGGGAGTTGTAAAATGTGTGACAACCTCGCTAGCAATGGACGTGTTCAGACTGGAACAGTTTTTCAGGGCGCACCGCTTTGTCGAGTATTGCCAATATTAACCCCGTCACTGTCAGTGGACGCAGACAGTGTTTTCTGACATGATTAACTGTTAACTTAGCGTCAAAAAAAGAAAGAAAGAAGAACTGAAAAAAACCCCAAAAAACCCAAACAACACCGGCCGTTTAAGGGTCATGGACACAGTGATATTATCAAGAGGCATACATCCTCATGAGCCCCGGCAACTGCGGTGACTCATGAGGATCTATGTCTCTTGCAGTTGCTTTCTGTACAGTTTTCCTCGGCAGTGAAGGGGTTAACGATACGAGGAGAGCGTTTGACAGGTACGGATAGGGGCGGGGAAGCTGTTCCAAGTGGCGGGGCCAAGATGAGAGAAGGCACGACCGCCACGTGTTTTACATGCGTCTACAGTCACGCTTTTCGCCGGCCTGAAAAAAAAGAAGTGTATTGTGCTCTTTTCTGTATGTCCATATTGTAAAAAAAAGGTTGTTAGTTAGGTAGAAGCGTTTTAACGCCGAGCAGTCAACTGTGGCCACCGTGAGGCGAATTATGAAAAAAAAAACAAAGGCCGTTTAACCCGATCAGTGCCGAGAAAATCTGAACACCGCCCTACTGCAAGAGGTATAGATCCTCATGAGCCCCCGCAGTCGCGGGGGCTCATGAGGATCTATGCCTCTTGCTGACACCACTTTGAATCCATGTCTCTGGGAAAGTGAGGACTGACATTTTGGCGTTGAACTGCGGAAAACGAATGCAGAAACACAATATACGTCAACTGGCATTGAACGGGTTAATGTGAAATATTAATAAACTGTATTGCGCTTGTCCTTTCTACGCATGTTTATTCCTCTGTTCATATTTTCCTGGCAAGTTTAATCGCTTGGAAGTCACCCTTTTTATGTCTGTATTCCCATAAGCCATGTCCATCCTGAGATAGGATATCATAGTTGCGAGATCGTCCGACTGTGTAGACACGTTTGACAGATTTTGGCCGGGAGGTGTCGAGTAAAATACTATGCGAGATGTACCAGACTGTGCGAGATGGATGAGCCACGTTGGTTTAAGGGTAGTGCCAGGTTATCTTTGCGCTTGTCTAGGCGCCAAGCTAATCTGACATTACACTGGAACTAGATCATGGCCGTTCGGACCATTATCCTGTGGTGTCTCCAGTCAGGTCTAACTGTGTCGATATAGTATTGATTTTTAAAAACATTGACACTTTTATTTAGTTTTGACAGCGAGAGAGGGTATGGAGGGTGTGGTACGTGTTAGTGGGATTTATTACTGACGGGTGAGATGGGGAGGGGGTGGGGTGTGTTGTAAGAGGAAGGGATGCCGAATTTTATGTGGCGTCTTGAGCCATCTGTGAAACAAAGAGACAGATTTTAAGAGAGGTCATTTTAATAGTCCCTTGGCTTTAAGAGTTTTTCGTCTGCAAGAGGCATAGATTCTCATGAGCCCCTGCAGGGCATGGGCTCATGAGAATCTATGCCTCTTGCGGCCGATTGATGTCAGTTCCTTGATGCTTGGACGGAGGGGTTCAGTACTCAAAGGGATGTCAGTACATGACGGTTCTGTTGGAATCATCTGGGAGATGCAAGGACAGTTTAACGAGACGTTTGATTTTAATGGACAACATGACATATGGTTGCACTCGGTGACCCCAAACTTCTAGCACGCTTGAGGTCACTACTGAGAGAGAGAGAGAGAGAGAGAGAGAGAGAGAGAGAGAGAGAGAGAGAGAGAGAGAGAGAGAGAGAGAGAGAGAGAGAGAGAGAGAGAGAGAGAGAGAGAGAGATGATCATGATGATGATGATGAAACTTCATTTATCAACGGTAAAAAGTTTTGACAGAAACAAATCGTCATTTTACAAACTTGCCGTTGCTAACATCTACAACATAAAATAGGGTTTAAAAAATAATAATAAAGACATTATATTTACACACATTATTTCATGCAACAATAATGTTTAAAAAAAATTAAAAAACAAAATATAATAAAATTTAAAAAAATATATACACAAAATAATAATAACAATCAACACTCATCTTATACCACACACACACACACACACACACACACACACACACACACACACACACACACTATACATAAATGCATGTATTACATGAAAATATTATTGAGAGAGAGAGAGAGAGAGAGAGAGAGAGAGAGAGAGAGAGAGAGAGAGAGAGAGAGAGAGAGAGAGAGAGAGAGAGAGAGAGAGAGAGAGAGAGAGAGAGAGAGAGAGAGAGAGAGACTTCGGAAGGACAAAAATGTCTGTTACACTCATATTGTGTATATAACATATTTAAACTGCAGTGAATAGTACATGCATGAATGAAGGAACGGAAGAATGAATGAATGAATGAATGAATGAATGAATGATACCGTCCGACTGTCCGACCGAACCAACGCCCGAGCAAGTGAATAAATGAATGAACTAACGAACGAACAAACAAAAGGAATGACTGAATTACGACCGAAATCGTACGGCGACTGAGTTCGTAAGGCGGGTACACATAGTCTGGTGACGTCACTAACGAAACGGGCTAACGAAACGCACTTCGTTTGTCTTGGAAGTCTCCCTAGTAAGTAGTATTGTGTGTGTTCCACTTGCTGTACCAGGCTGTGGAACGAGAGACTTCGACCGCAGAAGAAGCCACACTGCTTCACATCAGTGCAAGGTGTTAGTGGAATAGATGAAACGCTTGTCTGTTGTGACGTCCCATCTCTAAGTGATGGATGGCGGCGCTAGTTGCACGTGCGGTGCAGAGGCTGACACACTGGTTTTCTCCCTCGATCCGCTAAGCTGACGTTAGTGCGTAGCGGGTCGAGGGTAGAACCAGTTCGGCGTGCACAGCCGGTGACTGACTACACAGAGCTAGGTCGTTCCATCTGCAGTCGGAGCAGACTCTCAGTAGCAGCTGAAACCGGCTGCAGGGGTCGCGAGAGCTTCAATCATGGATACTGTATCTATTTTCTTTGCTTGAATGCATGCACTGTGCCCGTCTTGCTGTAGTGACATATCCATATAAATTATACTGACGATCAAAAGAAATGCGACCTTTTTGGAATCATCGGAAACACTAAAGTGTTTCCGATGATTCCAAAAATGTCGCATTTCTTTTGATCGTCAATGTATGATAACGACTTTCACTTACTCTGGTATAGCGAATATCAGGCCGGCGAGAGAGTCCGAAATAGCTCAGGCGGTTAAACGTCGGAGCAGGAGAGCGAAGGGAATCGCCGGGTCGTGGGTTCGAATCCCGTCCCGGCCCCGGTAGATGGACTCACAATCCAGGGGGAAAAAACGGATTTGTTCAATAGCATTTCCGTTGAAAGGTCCTGGTAAATCAAAGTGGCACAGTTGGAGTGCGCCTGAGTTGATCAGTGTTCAGGTCGTACTCCATAGGCAATAGATTTCCCTGTCCCCCATAACACGCCCGTCAGGGCCGTCCATGATCACCTCGGTGCTGTGGACGTTAAACCCGAACTAATCAACCAACCATCAGGCCGGCGGTATGAATAGTGCTGTTCTCTGAATTTGGGCATTACGGCTGAGAGTCACAGCAGGGATCGAAATCACAGACCTTAATATAGTACGCTCTGAATCAGTGACAGAATTGGCACAATAGTATACATTGTGTACTGACGGGGCGGTGTCAAAAGAATTAACTTTCTCCATCCATCAACTTCCATTTCTTGAGCAAAAGGCATAGATCCTCAAGAGCTCCATGAAGATCTACGTCTCTTGCGAAGGATCCATTTCATACACAGTCCACGCAGATAATTATTTTTTTCAGTGTCAATGGACATTTTCATCTGTATTTCTTACACAGAGGAAGTTATAGCGGTTCCACCTAAGGGTGTGTGTGTGTGTGTGTGTGTGTTTCAGTGATGGTCGTTGAGTACGGCTGCCTGCGTGTGTTTCAGTGCCTCTAACAGTGACTGATGGTGTGTCGTTAAAAGGCTGAGTGATGTAACGAACATATGTTGCTCCTTGGACCAGCAGTCAGCAAAATTAGTATTCAAGTTTGGTAACTGGCAATTCTAGCTCGTAGACCAAGCGTACACTGTGGTTAAGTGACAGGGTACACCCCAAAAGAAACTGAGGCCTCATTCGGAGCTACAACAATTTCTGCTGCTAGTAGCCTAGAAAAAACCGTTCCGCTGTATAATGTTATCTAATTGGTAGTTTGACCCTTTGGGTGTCGGTAGCGGCTTTAGTCTCAATGATTCCTGCAGGAATCATAGCTGCTAAAACCGCTACAGACACCCAAAGGGTGAATGCGGGAAGACTTGACACTGAGACACTACAACACGAGATGGATCGACTTGGTTGCACGTTCAAGAAACGCACTCCTATGATGAAAACTCAGTGATGGTTTTAACATTTAAAGTGCAGATTTGTACAAACATTGACACAGTTATGGCTCAATAAAGGTCACTATACACAGTTATATAACTATACGACGCTTCCACAGCTACTGATGAGAGGCATCTTAAATGGGTTCAAAGAACTTTAACCCTCGTGTGCATGCAGCCACTGCCGTGGAGTATTGCCTGATTAACTCTCCAGGC
>BTPG01000003.1:233327865-233335365 GCA_036245525.1 Semisulcospira habei
TGTATGTATCTATGTATGTATGTATGTGTGTGTGTGCGTAAGTATGTCAACAAGAGAATCTCCGATATTTCTGTACACACAAGCTTGAAACTTGGCGAAATACTTTCTTAATTGGGTGGCTAAGAGAGCCTCCGAGCATAATGTAATTGAACGTCTCATTGAAGACATAAACAACCGTTTATAGGAAGTCAATTGACCCAGATTAGAGTCCGCACTTTTTTGTCATATTTACTTGAACTTTTGCATATAGCTAGTTTGGAGAAAGACATTGGATGAGTTTGCTAGCCAGCTTTGTATCTTTTTAACTTTTTTTTTTTTTAGTAAAAATTAATTCTTTTCAGATAAGAATTAAAACACTAAAAAAAAAAAAAAAAAAAAAACCACTTTACTTCTAGGGAAAGTCAGACAATGGCGGTGATGTAAAAGAGGCAACTCCGTCACCACGCAGACACTGACGTGACATGAGTAATACTCTAAATATATATGTCGTCATTCTATCTCGCGCGCGCGGCTCTCTCTCTCTCTCTCCCTCTCTCTCGATCACACAAACATGCTCGCAACTCCAGGAGGAATAGATCCTCATACGTCCTCCAGGCGCATGAGGATCTGTCTCTTGGAGATGTTTGGAGCGCGCGCGCACACGCACTAATACGTACACACACACCGACGAGCTTTCAGAAGAGCATGCAGGTGACCCGTGTAGGCCTACTTAGTATATCATGTAGCTAGGTAAAGTCAACCTGCTTTCACACAAATTATAGCAACACTGAAATTGTACCACGAAGTTCTAGTTTTGTCACCATTTTCTCAAGTCTATGAAGCGCAAGTGAAACTCATATCACGTAAAATATAAAATGACTTAAAAACTAAAAATCTCCAATGTAAAAGCAGTTCTCCTATATGGAGCAGAGACATGGAGATTGACAAAAACCACAGTCAACAGAGCACAGACCTTCATGAACAGTTGCCTTAGAAGAATTTTGAAAATCCACTGGCCAGAGAAGATCAGCAACGTCAGACTCTGGGAGAGAACAGAGCAGATAACAGCAGAGAATGAAATTGGGCGAAGAAGATGGGGATGGATCGGTCACAGTCTGAGAAAGCCAGCTTCCAGTATCACTAGGCAGGCATTGTCATGGAACCCTCAGGGAAAGAGGAAAAGAGGTAGGCCGAGAAACTCCTGGCGTCGAGACCTCCAAGCAGACATCAAGAGACTGGGAACCACCTGGAGTAGAATCGAAGGAGAAGCACAGGACAGGAGTTGCTGGAGGTCTCTCGTCGACGGCCTATACCCGGGTAGGGGTGACAGGCGTAAGTAAAGTTAAAAACTAAAACATACGTCATGACAAATGACGTTTGACAAATCAATGACACGTATGTCCGGCGCCCCTTATAGAACTCAATGACTCATTGGCAGATCTGCGAGACTTTTTCAATAGGAGATAATTCAACATCAGAATCAGGTCAAAGACAAAAGGCAGAGACCATTGAAAGCGAGGACAGCTCTATATAGAAGGGACTTTTTGGGTTATGGTTCATCCCATCTTGTTTATATTTAAACATTTCTGTTTATTTTTGTTTTAATAACTTTAACATTTGTTCCATCTGTTTTGAGGAGCATAAAAACACAAAACAAAACAACTATGAGTACAATCTTAATAATCCAACACAAAAACTTCGTTGAGTCAACAGCAACAACAACAACAACAACAACAACGACGACGACGACGACTACAATAACCAAATGCACGTATTCTTTCGTTCTGGCCGATGTTTCAGTGTCACTGAGGATGTCTGGTCATATGTCGCGCCGTTTAAACGTAAGAGTGAAACCAAACTCGTAACACAACCCGACAAGCACGCGCCACAGACTATCATTAAATCAGTCACCACAGCCAGGCAATAAGATTAAGAGATACTGACCCATCTGCGAGAGGCACAGAACCTCATGAGCCCCCGCAGTCCGCGGTGGCTCAAGACGATCTACGCCTCTTGCACATTCGTTCGCATTAGCTGTTTAAAAAAAAAAAAAAAAAAAATCATTTCCAGTCACTGCCCAACAATAAGATTAAGAGATACTGATCCACTACAGAGCTTGACACGATCCAACTGCAAGAGGCCCAGATCCTCATGAGCCCCCGCATCCGCGGGGGCTCATGAGGATCTAGGCCTCTTGCTGACGCGTTTTTATATCGCAAATTGAGACTGGGACACAGTTAATATAAAGATGACCAGCTATGCGGTTTTCAAAAATAGATACTGGCGCATAGAGACTTAACCCTATCGTGTGATGGGCACATATTATCATGCACCCCACACATTAACCGGGTTAGGTGTGGGGGGCGGGGGGGGGTGAGGGGGAAGGAGGGACAGGGGGTGGGGGGACGGGGGGGGTGGGTGGGAGGGGGGGGGGGGGCAATGAAAATCTACGCGGGATTTGTACTCGTCATGCTAGACGAAATTTCACTCTGCCCATGACAATGTCCCGTGCAGTTTTCAGTCTCCGCGAATCTGTTCCCTAAATAAATTAATCTAATTTTAAGCTTCCAAACTCAAGGACTTACGTCAGTAAAGTTTCATAACAAATAATCATGTACCGTTAAGTAACACAATCAACATAGCCACATTTACATCTGTTCATCAGAAGGAGATTAGGGGATTTTCAAACTGCGATAGTGCTACTGAAACTAAACAGCACTGACTGACTGAAGAGAAAATGGGTTTGAACTCCGAGAGGTCACCCACAATCACAATCGCAGATTTAATACCCATATTTTGAGCATGTGCCACGCGGCAATTATCTGAGAAGAAGAGGCATAGATTCTCATGGGCCCCTGCAACTGCAGGGGCTCATGAGAATCTATGCCTCTTGCAGACAGAAGGGATTTGGCGGAGAGACCGGTTAGATCTGACAGCATGTAATCTCCCCAACAGTTTTGATTCCTTAAATTTGATGCAATAGTCATGTTCACCACAGAGGGGAGACAACAATCTAAAGGGAGACGAAATCGGATTGACCTCCTATTATGCCCTCGTGAGAGTCTTTCAGCTTTTTAAAAAAAATATTTTTATTATTATTATTATTATATTTTTTTTTTATAAAGAAGTCGTCATTTTCTGCACCCATACTTTCCGATCAGCGTGGTTATTGTTATATTGCTTGCGTCTAATCTCATTTCAGTATGTATATGACTTCTGTCCAATACTCAGTCGTGCTCAAGATGCGTTTATTTTGAAGCTATGTTTTGTCTGTTTGACTCATTGTGTCCCAGGTAAGAAATGCCCACATCTTGGAGTTGTCCTCTGAGGACTGCATTACAATTTAAGAGACAGATCGACCATGATATTCAAGGGTGTGCCAGAATTGCTAATGCCTATAGACGCCAAGCTATTCTGGCACCACCCTTAAACTATCATGGTTGAGCCATATCTGAAGGGGGCGTGTCGGAGCTGAATGAGTTAACATAAACAGGCAGGCCTCAGCTAGAACGAAGTTAATCAGGCACTACCCTTTAATTATCTCAGTCGATCTAACTACCGCGGGTTGCCGCTGGAGGTGAAAGAGGTATCGGCCCGTTAACCCAGCGTGACCAGTGGTCAACACGCCCCAAGCGGCCGGCAAGAACCGTCTATTAACGTCATCAGTTTTGGCATGTGACGTGACCTTATCGTGTGCACTTCGTCATCTGACCCTGCACGTGCAGCACGCTCAATGTGACTTGAAATGTCACTCGGTGAGGCCCGCATGCGACGATTAACAATAGACGCTGTCTGGAAATAAGAATCACGTCAAAACTGCACGTGTTTCGACAGACAACAGTGGATTAAAAGCCAGGACAAACATGCGATTTCGCATGTTTGTCCAGGCTTTTAAACTACTGTTTTCGTCGAAACACATAAGTTTTCACCTTCAATTTTTTTGTCCGGTTTTTTATCCGCTGTTGTCTTGGAAACACACATGACCTACTTATGATTTCCGGACAATGTCCACTTTTCGCGGCTGAAAGCAACATGGCTCAACGAATAAATGATAACACAAATATTGCTACAAAATCCAGACCCAAAAGGTCACGCAAGTAAAATACAAGAAAAAACAAACAAGCAAGTAACAGGCTTACATTTTTTTTTTTTTTTTTTTTGTGCTCGTGTGTTTCTTTTTTAGAATACGTTTCTACTGAAAGAAAAGCGCATCGGGAAAGAAAGACAAAACAGCTGACTGTTTTGTCTTTCTTTTCCGAAGCGTGTTCCTTTTCTCGTCGACCATTGCTGAGCGTTGGTACAGCGCAAGGTCAAGGGCGCATAAAATTCGATCACAGCACTATCTCTACGTAGGGGTATGGAGTGTCATGTTACTGCACGTCATGACTTGTTCTTACTGGGGGCAAGGGTATATAGCAGAGCACATTACTTAGTCTCTTCCCAGGGCTATGCAGACCCATGCAACTTAGGCCTGTGGCCAGTTGCAGGAGTGAGATTAGTTCTGCGCCAGCCACTAAGCAAGGTGCTCCGCCGTGGCGGAGCACCTTGCTTAGTGGCTGGCGCAGGACTAATCTCAGTCACGCAACATAGACGTAGTGAGTTTTTAGTGTCTTATGAAAGAGTTCAAATGATTTAACTCTAACTCTCTAGAATGGAAGCCAATAAAGTTCCACTACGCATAAATCTGAAGACACATTTGTGTTTGTTACGCCGTGTCGACACACCTGTAATGAACTTTAACAGCAGTTTGGACACGCAGCAAAGGCACACGCGTAATCGCACTTCAGTATTTATTTTGTGCAGCCGTTAGCGGCTCAATCTATTCTTAGCTGTTTCTCGTACTGATAGTGTTGTATTTCTAGAACGGCGTAGAGTCATTGTCATATTACTTGGTATAAAGACGACGTGTGCTGAACTGGATTCTCCTGTGTCAAAATGAATCATATCAGGACCTGTGTGTAGCGTTTTGTAAGCATCTGTTACAGAAGTGTATCTTTGAACAGTTACGGCGGGGGTGGGCCTTTTAAGTTCTGGGAGTTTAAGAGTTAACTCATTCGGCCCCAGGACCGAGATCCCCAAATGTTGAAGTTGCCCTCGGAAGGACTGTATTACATTCTAGCGACAGACCAAGCATGATTGTTCAAGGGTGGTGCGGCCAGAATAGCTTGGCGCCTATGGGCGCCAAGCTATTCTGGAACCACCATTGAACTGTCATGCTCGATCCACTTCTTGGTGTGGTGTGTCATGGCTGAATGTTAATGGTTTCAATGGTTTCATTGCCTGTTTGTCCTGCGCAGCATCTCTCTCTCTCTCTCTCTCTCTCTCTCTCTCTCTCTCTCTCTCTCTCTCTCTCTCTCTCTCTCTCTCTCTCTCTCTCTCTCTCTCTCACATAACCCGCAGGCGACAAGACTGACCTAGAAACTGGTGATGTAGAATGTATTTGGGTAGAAATCAAAAACTCTAAATCCCCGCCCTTACTTGTTGGGTTTCTGTATCGAAACCCCGCAGCCACCTTTGAGTGGTGCGATAGCTTTTTACACATGATAGATAAAACAGACATTCACAACAAACAGGTTCTCCTTTTTGGAGATTTTAATATTGACTTTCTTAAACCCCATCCATCATGGGAATGTACTACTACCCTTGTCGGTCTTCACCAATTGGTAACATCGCCCACCAGAATTACGCCATCATCAGCCACTACTATAGACCATATTTATACCAACAAACCTCAAGCAGTTAGCAACACTCCTTAGTGTAAGTGACCACTATCCGGTTAGCTGCACATGGCTGTCAAAACTTCCAAAGCTAAAAAAGCAAGTCCACACTTGCATAACTTACAGATCGTTTAAAAACTTTAATGAAAGTGTTTTCTTGGCTGATTTAGCCACAGCACGATTCATCAACGTGTATAACGATAGTGACCCAAATAAAGCATTAGATACCTGGTACCGGATTTTTCTTGGTGTGCTGAACAAACACGCGCCTCTGAGACACAAAAGAGTGAAATACGCTACCGTTCCACCATGGCTGACTGCGGATCTGATTGAGGCAATGGAACATAGAGACCAGCTGAGAAGCGAGAAGCGGTTTACTGAATACAAAACACAGCGTAATCGTGTTAAATATATGGTTTTAAATGCAAAGAGATCTCTTTTCGATAAAGTAGTTAAACAAAGCAAAGACTCATCTACTGTATGGCGTGCCATTAATTTAGTAACTAGAGGTACAAATAAAAATAGTGCCTCTGTATCACCCTACCTCACTGCAAATAGGTTTAATGACCACTTTACCTCTATAGCCGAATCGTTAATCCCACCAGGAAATAACTCATGTGAGTATGTTTGTCCAAACGCGCTAGTACACCACTGTAACCGGAAAAATACGGACAAAGAACCATTCACGATACCGCCTATAGCAGTCCACGAAGTGGGTAAATTAATTTCCTCGATGGAAAATAAAAAGTCATCCGGGCCTGATGAGATCAGCTAAAAAATACTCAAGATATCTCTTACATATATTGTCGAAAGTATTACGTATATTTACAATCTCTGTATAAACCAAAACTCTTTTCCGGACGCATTTAAAGACGCAAAAGTGACCCCCCTACCAAAATCAAAAGATCTGAGTGAAATCAACAACTTTCGCCCCATATCACTATTACCTGTTTTGTCGAAGCCTTTAGAGCGGCACATCCATAAGCATCTATCTGAATACTTAGAAAACCAAAATCTCATCCATTCACTGCAGTCAGGCTTCAGACCAAACCATTCCTGTCACACTGCCTTGATAAGGATGGCAGATACATGGTTATCATCTATTAATGATTCCAAACTAACAGGTGTAGTGTTCTTAGACTTCCGGAAAGCCTTTGACATGGTGAACCATGACATACTTATAAAGAAAATATCCTTATATACTAAAAGCGCAGCCGTGTTTTTCAAATCCTACCTAGAAAGCAGAAGACAAAAAGTTCTCCTTAATGGTACATATTCTAATCACTGCAAAGTAAAGCATGGCGTGCCCCAGGGCTCTATTTTAGGCCCTCTTTTATTCTGTTTGTTCATTAACGACCTTCCACTCACAATTAGTGATGATATTGTTGCATGCGATATGTTCGCTGATGATGCTGCGATACACACTCCCGATAAGGATTTGTCAGTAATTGACACGCGCCTACAAAACACATTACAGGACATTAACAGCTGGTGCAGTAACAATTCCATGATCTTAAACCCTGCAAAGACTGAATGTATTGTTGTAAGTACCCGCCAAAAGCACCAGCTCGGCACTCTCTCACTCAGCTTGTCCCTTCAAGGCAAATCTATCAGCCAGGTAACGGAACATCGTAGATAACCAGTTTAAATGGCAACGCCATCTTAGTAATATATGTAAGACAATATCAAAGAAACTGTTTATTTTATCCAAGTTAAAACATATAGCTAATGTAGAAACACGAAAACTGTTCTTCAACGCCCACATCAGGTCACATATAGATTATGCTTCTACGGTGTGGGATGG
>BTPG01000003.1:233337865-233385365 GCA_036245525.1 Semisulcospira habei
ACACCAACGCACACACGTACACACACACAAACCAACGCACACACATACACGCTACACAACACGCATACACACTCTCACACAACCCCCACCCTCCTCCAGGGCAACAGTGATGTGCAAGAAAACCCAATGGAGAAAGAAACACGCTTAGAAAACACAGTTACAACACAACTTTTTAACATAACACAATTTATCCATATTACATATATTAATAAATAGTGTTGTCATTGTCTTTTCAAAGCGTGTTTCTTTCTCTGCCTCTATATTATTATTAGTTAGACCTCTCATGGCGGAGAGACTGATCTAGAAGCGTCAAACTATTCTCAGGCAAGCTGAGCACCATTGTGAAATTTCACGATGGCCCGTCTATCGCGGCCGTTGTGTGGCTAGGCCCGGGATGCATGATGGGGTAGCCTAGACCAGCCTAGCACATTCTTCGCACCTCATTGTCTGATACAGATGCGTCTCGCACCGAGCGCTGACACCAGCTATCAGCGGAATGGCGCTAGCAGCTTCATCACCGAGCGGACACAGAGTGTGGGCGGTCATCTTCGCTATTCGTCCGTTATCCAGAATAACGTCCATCTGCAAGAGGCACAGTTCCTAATGAGCCCCTGCATTCGCAGGGCCTCATGAGGATCTATGCCTCTTGCTAGCGCTAGTTACAGCACCATACAATACTCGTGTAATTTCAGTTCTTCAAGTTACATGAGAGGGGTCTTCTCTAGCGCTAGTTACAGCACCATACAATACTCGTGTAATTTCAGTTCTTCAAGTTACATGAGAGGGGGTCTTCTCTAGCGCTAGTTACAGCACCATACAATACTCGTGTAATTTCAGTTCTTCAAGTTACATGAGAGGGGTCTTCTCTAGCGCTAGTTACAGCACCATACAATACTCGTGTAATTTCAGTTCTTCAAGTTACATGAGAGGGGTCTTCTCTAGCGCTAGTTACAGCACCATACAATACTCGTGTAATTTCAGTTCTTCAAGTTACATGAGAGGGGTCTTCTCTAGCGCTAGTTACAGCACCATACAATACTCGTGTAATTTCAGTTCTTCAAGTTACATGAGAGGGGTCTTCTCTAGCGCTAGTTACAGCACCATACAATACTCGTGTAATTTCAGTTCTTCAAGTTACATGAGAGGGGGTCTTCTCTAGCGCTAGTTACAGCACCATACAATACTCGTGTAATTTCAGTTCTTCAAGTTACATGAGAGGGGGTCTTCTCTAGCGCTAGTTACAGCACCATACAATACTCGTGTAATTTCAGTTCTTCAAGTTACATGAGAGGGGTCTTCTCTAGCACTAGTTACAGCACCATACAATACTCGTGTAATTTCAGTTCTTCAAGTTACATGAGAGGGGGTCTTCTCTAGCGCTAGTTACAGCACCATACAATACTCGTGTAATTTCAGTTCTTCAAGTTACATGAGAGGGGTCTTCTCTAGCGCTAGTTACAGCACCATACAATACTCGTGTAATTTCAGTTCTTCAAGTTACATGAGAGGGGGTCTTCTCTAGCGCTAGTTACAGCACCATACAATACTCGTGTAATTTCAGTTCTTCAAGTTACATGAGAGGGGGTCTTCTCTAGCGCTAGTTACAGCACCATACAATACTCGTGTAATTTCAGTTCTTCAAGTTACATGAGAGGGGGTCTTCTCTAGCGCTAGTTACAGCACCATACAATACTCGTGTAATTTCAGTTCTTCAAGTTACATGAGAGGGGGTCTTCTCTAGCGCTAGTTACAGCACCATACAATACTCGTGTAATTTCAGTTCTTCAAGTTACATGAGAGGGGGTCTTCTCTAGCGCTAGTTACAGCACCATACAATACTCGTGTAATTTCAGTTCTTCAAGTTACATGAGAGGGGGTCTTCTCTAGCGCTAGTTACAGCACCATACAATACTCGTGTAATTTCAGTTCTTCAAGTTACATGAGAGGGGTCTTCTCTAGCGCTAGTTACAGCACCATTCAATACTCGTGTAATTTCAGTTCTTCAAGTTACATGAGAGGGGGTCTTCTCTAGCGCTAGTTACAGCACCATTCAATACTCGTGTAATTTCAGTTCTTCAAGTTACATGAGAGGGGGTCTTCTCCTCAAATCTGCTGTCCGCCAGAGCCTCAAATTACTCGGACTGTTCCGTGTGTGCAAGAGGTGTAGATTTTCACTGATGAGCCCCTGAAAGCTACACTGAGGAGCTTATGAAGGTCTGTGTCTCTTGTAACAGACCACAATAAACCATTTACATAAGTTCCTCGTCTCCACGCATGTCTAGTTTTCAGAAGTGTATTACCTCATAGATGATCTCCCCCCCCCCTCCCGCTGTACAATGGAGGGATTCATGACTGCTCATGCTTGATCTACATCTATGTTCTCATAGTAATGGGTGAGTTTCTACTTTGAAAGCATTGACAGCTGGGTGGCTCAGTTGACAGAGAGTTCGAACTCTAGTCCGAAAGGTCGCAGGTTCGAATCTAGATGAGGTAAAATATTGGTGCCTCGACTTTGAAAGCACCTTCGTGCTGGACAAAAGACGTTGAAGTCAAGATTTTTTTCTTCTTCTATAACGTAACCGGGCCATGGCAGTCCCGACACCCTACAGCAGGAGATAGAGCGACCATGATAATTCAAGGGTCGATCCATCTCCTGCAACTGGTGCGTAGTTGTTAGATGACTCCTCCAAAATTTGGGAAATACTGCCGTGGGGCTGAATGAGTTAAGGACTGCTGTTATCTTTTCTCTCCGGCTGCATCTATAATGTATGGGCTAGCGGTTAATCTCTCTGTTTGTTTGTCTATTTTGACAAAGGGTATTTACCCGAAATATTAATAAATTGTGTTGTACCCGTCTTTTCTAAGCGTGTTTCTTTCTCCGTTGGGTACTTCAGTCTTTGCATTTTACACGCTTGGCAGTCACCATTTTGGTCTGGATTGGACTTTTACCGTATTACTGAATTTTCAGTTTTGGACCTTACAGGGGATCTAGAGTGCGTCATTGTGTAATTGACACTGACGATAATGATCCATGCCAGCACGAGACATAGATGCTCATGACCCACTTGCAGGAGCCTATGATGATCTATGCCGCTGGCACACGCCGGAAAGCGCGTACATTCCTTAGGGAGGTTTCCCTTACTCTTAGTGCGTCAGTTCTTGTCCTAAACGCCAATTGATCGACTGAGCCAGCGATGTACCCCAGTAGCAGAACGTCTTCGGGCCCACGACGGCCGCAGTGGGCCCGCGCACAGATGTGCGCGGGCCCACTGCGGCCGCCGTAGGCCCGAGGACCTTTGCTTACTGGGTAAAGACCTTGGGTTACGAGAGACCACCTTGCAGCACTCCTGATCAAAGTGTTCTGTAATGAGGGACTACACTCAGTGTTCTATTCTAGTGCTCCGTCCCATCTTACGTAGATGATTTTACCTCAGCCTGAGACTGCGAATGAGGTAGATCTTCGCGAGCAAGAGGCATAGATTCTCATGAGCCCCTGCACCCTGCAGGGGCTCATGAGAATCTATGCCTCTTGCAGATTGGCGCATCTGGGTGAACGACAGCGTTGACAGCTCTCTGCATCAGTCAGTAAATCTATTTGGCTTAGATGCAAAAGGCACAAATTCGCTGCGCGGAGCAGGGGTCACGGTGCATGAGGCTCTGTGCCTCTCTTGGTGCACATTAAGATCAGTACCTGTAACATCTGTGTCGGGATGTTGATGAATTGGCGGTCAGTACACAACCTGACGCTTCAAGTGAACTGGGTACATAGTCGTGTTGGTGGTCAGGCCAGATTGATTGTACACATGGATATGAACAATTGTTGTTTTATATCATGGATGGACGCACATGGCTTAGAGCTTTCAGCACTACATAGGGTCAGTAAAAATACTTTGCATACACAAGCACGCACAGATGCCGTGTGAGCGTGCACACATACACACAAACACACTCACACACACACATGCACGCACGTATGCACGCACACGCACACGCATACACATATACATGCGTACACGCACACACACACACACACACACACGCACACTGACACACACACACACACACACTGACACACAAACATGCACGCACACACACTGAAACATCTACACACGCACATCCCAATCCCTCCTCATCCCCCCTCCTACCCCCCACCCCCCCCCCCCACCCCCCCACACCCCCCCGCCCGGGCTTATTCCCGCCTATCCTCCCCCATAGTGCACAAAAGCCATCGGGCCGACGTCGGTCCGATGGCCTTTTGGCGCACTGGGCTCCTACCTGTCCATCCACATCCACACAGTGACACTGACATCAGTATATAGTGCATCCCCAACTTCAAACGGTTGAAGCACACTTTGTGACATCTACGTGCAGTCAGCCAGGCTGGGCCGCACAGCATCCGCTCGCGTCCAAAACCAACATTCTTTTCATCCTGACACCAAAGAAAGCGCAGCGGCGAGGGCATTCAAAGAATTCAGTGCGTTGGACAGCGATGCTATGTCAAGATCCAAATAT
The DNA here is from genome assembly GCA_036245525.1 of Semisulcospira habei. NCBI lineage: Eukaryota > Metazoa > Mollusca > Gastropoda > Semisulcospiridae > Semisulcospira > Semisulcospira habei. Next base: position 233,342,378 of record BTPG01000003.1, read on the forward strand.
GCGTGCATGTACATACGCCGCCTTAATCCCTGAACTGGCCGAGGAAAAAAACCCCTGAACCAATCCAAGTGCAAGAGACATAGATCCTCATGAGCCCCCGCAGTTGCGGGGGCTCATGAGGATCTATGACTCTTGCTGATAACACTTTGTATCTATGTTCCTTGGTCGGCTGGGGCTTTTCAGTGTTCACTAAAGTCAGACAGATTTCTGAAGCACATGTTGCGTCCACTGAAAGGTTGAAAACTTTCAGCAATACAAACCGTCAAAGGATTTTGCATGATATGATATTTATAAGGCCGGGGTTGGCCTATTGCATGACTTGACTATGACATACAATATAAGGGGCTGATGATGCACTAACGTACTAACAGAGAAACTAAACACTAGTCGACATCTTCTTTTCTCTCTTTCTCGTGAACTTTGCTTTTTTTAAATTAATTTTTTTTTACGTCATTCTGAAATTTTCTCTATACAGGATGACGTCTTTTCTTTCTATCGTGTGTTCTTTCTTGTTCTACGTTGTTTCCATATCACCGAGAAGAAGGATCTTTGATCCGAAACGCCGTGTTTCATGTTTTCTAATGTAAATTGTTTTCAACCTCTATTTTCTGTTTTCCTTTCACATGAAACCTTCGCGGCAACAGTTTTACTACAGTAGTCCACATCGTGCTGTATATCTTTAAATCTTTGACAGCATATAAAAGACACAAGCGCGACATCAGCATCGTTTGATTTGGTTAGGTAATATCTATAACATAGCACTAATGAGACACAGTTTCTGGACAGTGGCAGGCATGCGTGAATCCTCCGTATAATATCTTCAACTTCTTCACTGCAATCTGTGGCAGAGTGAGCGTCTGAGGTATCTGTTAACCCTTTACATCCTAAAACACTATTGCTTGAAAAGTATTGACTATGATAGTTCAAGGGTTGTGCCAGAATAGCTTGGCGCCTGAGGCGCCAAGCTATTCTGGCACAACCTTGAACTAAAATGGTTGATCTATCTTGCAGTCTGTAACGTAGCCTTGATAGGTCAATAAGCACATTTAAAAAAGAAAATGAGCATCAGGATGTGGAGGGTTAACGGAACGCCAAAGGACAGCATCCGCGGCGTCCAATGGAACGCTGATGTAACGTGGGATCAGCAAGAGACATAGATCTTCAACATGAACCCGCCTGCCTCTGCGGTGGCACATGAAGATGTATGTCTCTCACAGTGGGACTGGGGTGGTTCACCTCTTCTCGACAGGGAAGGGGTTAAAGCATGGGCCAGCTACGTTGTCCAGCTCGCCCTTGGGCATGAACGTGTCACGAGGACGTTTGACAGCTACAATCTGCGGACACTTTCACCCAGTGAAACCTGTGGACATTTTCACCAAGTGACCCCCACGGCGCAGAAGCAGAGGCGCAGAAGTGTACGGAAATCAAGCAAGAGGCATAGATTCTCATGAGCCCCTGCTTTTGCATGGGGCCCTTGAGAATCCATGCCTCTTGCAAATGGAGTGGCCAAGCGCGGAGAGTTGAATCTGTCAAGGTACACTTTCACTCAGTGACTCCCAATTAGTCACAAGAACAGGGCAACGGAGGCAAAAGAGTTTTGGCAAGAGGTATAAATTCTCATGGGCCCCTGCAGTCGCAGGGGCCCATGAGAATCTATGCCTCTTGCAGACGGAGGGGTCTAGAGCAGTGAGTTTGATATGTCAACGAATTTTCTCTGAGGCAGTTGGAGGATAATTATGGTCTCAAACGTGCACCAAGGGCATCACATGTTGCGGTTGAGAAATGTATTTTAAATTATGTGCATCGATTTACAGTAACTCCATCTTCTGTTCTTCTATCGGAACACAGACTTCGGTTGAGAAGTATCCTTTATATTATGTGTACGCGTTTCATCTCGGTAATGATCCACGATCATATTTATGATAGACACCCGAAATAAAGTTGATAATTGTAAATTGATACACGGCACATCGTGAAAATGCGTATCTCGAGCATAACCTGTGCATGTAGGATAGATATAAACGTGTGTATGCTGAAGAATGATTACGCGTACATATTAAGGTCCGAAATCACAGACCAGGATAATGGGGCCTTTTATCAGTGAAACGTCACTACAGTGGTATCGCTGCCGCAACATCGCTCAAACTAAAATCCCTCTATAACGTAACGGTAAGCCAACACCTGTCTCCGTTACCCAATGTTAGCGATTTTTGCAGCAACCACTAGGTATAACCAATAAGCATAGGGTCCTCGGGCTCACTGCGCCGACGTAACCCCGATGACCCTTTGCTTACTGGTCAAAACCTTTATCACGCTCTCCCATCAACGACGGAGTCCACACTCAGTGTGAAACACTCAACAGCACGCCGGGGAACTGATCATAAAGTTTCAAATCAAATCCTCGAGACGCGGTCGGCCGCAGTCCGCCCGCGCACTGTCGTGCACGGGTCCACTGCGGCCGACGAAGCCCCGATGACCCTTTGCTTACTGGTGAAAACCTTTATCAAGCTCTCTTGTTGTTGCAGGTCTACGCAGCAGAGGCAACACGCTGACCGCCGAAAGTATCTATCTATCTATATCCCGTAGTCTTGCCGACCGTTGGGGCACCACTGATGACTTGGCAACCAGTTCCCTCCATTCCTCTCTGTTCTCTGCCATTTTTAGCGTACCGCCCAGCCTCAGTCCTGTCCACTCTGAGATATTGTCCTCCCATCTTTTCCTCTGTCTTTCTCTCCTTTCGTCCTCATTGAACAGTGCCTTGCAGGACTGTTTTGGCAAGCCCTGCTGAACGTGTGACATGCCCATACCACTTCACTAGTTTGCGTTTTTTCATAATGGCTAATATGTCTTCATAGGGCCCGATGGCTTGCCTGATTGTGCTTCCCACTTCCTCGTTCGTGATGTGATCTCTGTGTGAAATGCCAAGCAGCCTTCGAAAACATCTCATTCCAGTGGCTTGTATCCTCCTTTCAAGGTCTGCTGTGAGGGTCCATGACTCACAGGCATACAAGTACACTGAGATGACTAAGGAGCGCATCAGTCTGATCTTGGAGCAGAGCGTGATGTTTCTGTCCTTCCATATGATCTTCAATCTTGTCAGTGCTGTTGTTGTCTGCGCAATCCTGGACAGTATTTCTGGTTTTGATCCCTCATCTGTCACAATGGCTCCTAAGTATTTGAATTTATTAACTGTTTCCAGTTTTTGGCTTCTAATCATGATGTCAGTGCCAATGCCACTGGTGTTATTTGTCATCAGTTTGGTCTTCTCTGCACTGATTTCCATCCCATACGCAATGGCTGTACTCTCCAGCTTTTCCACCAGCTGAGCTAGCTCCTTCTCTGTTCCTGCAAGGCCATCAATGTCGTCCGCAAAGCGCAAGTTCGTGATTGTTCTGCCTCCAATACTGACAGTTCCTTAATGATCTTTCAGAGCGTCCGTCATGATTCTTTCCAGGAAGATGTTGAAAAGAGTAGGTGAGAGCAAGCAGCCTCGTCTGACTCCGACTGTAGTCCTAAACCAGTTTCCTATTTTGCCGTTGAAGCTGACTGCGCTAGTGGCCTTGTTATAAAGGTTTGCTATGACTTTGATCAGGTTGGCATTGATGTTGTATAGCTTCAAGGTGGACCAAAGGGCTGCTTGCCACACCCTGTCAAATGCTTTCTTAAAATCCACAAAGATTACCGAAAGTATGGTGACTGAAATTATTTCGTTCTCTCCAATCGCTCCAAACTGTTATGGCCTGAAGTTTTTAGGGAGGGAGCTTTGCGCCAGTTGCATGAGTGCGTGCGCGTAGTCCTGCGCCAGCCAGTCCTGGGCCAGGCGCACCTTACTTAGTGGCTTTCGCAGGACTAAGCTCTCTCGTGAAACTGACCCTTGAGCGATCTCCAGAGAGAACTTGCAAGCGCGTTACATCAACAGGACGGTGCGAAAAGCCAGGACCCGGTATCAAAGTAAAAACTACCTCTTGTCACGCCTTGGGCAGAAAGCATGTGTGCTGGTCTGCGCTTCTGGACCTTACGACCAAAAGCCGTGAGGTACAAAATCACAGACCAGCGCACTATAACGTTAGGTCCATCCGTAAAGAGGTACAGCCGAACGTTGCAAAATCACAGACCAGCGCACGATAACGTTAGGTCCATCCGTAAAGAGGTACAGCCAAACGTTGCAAAATCACAGACCAGCGCACGATAACGTTAGGTCCATCCGTAAAGAGGTACAGCCGAACGTTTCAAAATCACAGACCAGCGCACGATAACGTTAGGTCCATCCGTAAAGAGGTACAGCCGAACGTTGCAAAATCACAGACCAGCGCACGATAACGTTAGGTCCACCCGTAAAGAGGTACAGCCGAACGTTTCAAAATCACAGACCAGCGCACGATAACGTTAGGTCCATCCGTAAAGAGGTACAGCCGAACGTTCCAAAATCACAGACCAGCGCACGATAACGTTAGGTCCATCCGTAAAGAGGTACAGCCGAACGTTTCAAAATCACAGACCAGCGCACGATAACGTTAGGTCCATCCGTAAAGAGGTACAGCCGAACGTTCCAAAATCACAGACCAGCGCACGATAACGTTAGGTCCATCCGTAAAGAGGTACAGCCGAACGTTCCAAAATCACAGACCAGCGGAATGCGGGAATCATGACGACAGAAAGCGCTACAAACAGCCACAGAGTTACATTAAAAAATCCCAGTCTAATGCGTTTTCATGAATATAATTATGAAAACCACCACCCAAAAAAGAAAAGAAAAGAAAACAAACAAACAAACAAACAAAAAAACCCCAAAACCCCTGCAAAATATAGGCTTCATGTGGACTGTTTCGTATTGACACGTCGTAGAATGAGCTTACACTGACTTATCTCATTAAAAAAAACAAAAAAAAACAGAAAAAACAACAACATTAGCCCCAACACCTTACAGCACGAGATGGATTGACAATGATAATTCAAGGGTTGTGCCAGATTAGCTTGGCGCCTTCAGGCGCCAAGCTAATCTGGCACTACCCTTGAATTATCATGATCAATCCATCTCCCCCAACTAGGTCGTTAAGAGACGCCTCCAAAGTGCAGCCGCTAATGGGTTACGCAAATTTATTTCTTCGAAATGTGGGACACGGTCTGAGCATCTCATACATCTGGATGTCACGAGTGACGCAAGCACAAAATATACGGTGAGAGGTAGAGACCGCAGCATTAAAGTTTGACAAATCCTCCAGCTTGCTTAACAAGGCCCTTTCCTTTAATTAATGGCTGAACCAGAGCTGACTTTCGCAGGTAAAAGTCGCTAAGTCCACTTTGGTGAAGAGCGAGATTTGCATTTTAATACAACGATAATCTCGCTTTTCAAAATATTGACTTACCGCCTTTTGCCTTTCACAGGGCAGAGTAGCGGCTTTAAAAGCTTAAAATCTCTCCTATCCTTCTGAAGAGGATATAACTGGTTCCTATTAGCAAGAGGCATAGATTCTCATGACACCCTTCGGATGAGACCCTATGCCTTGCGCAAACGGAAGTACTGATGGACAACTTATTTGTCACTTAATAAAAACACGCAAAAAACAACAACACAAATCTCTTAAAGCCGCGTGAAACCCAATGTGACCAAAAAAAAAAAAAAAAAAAAAAAGGTGTGTAACTTGCTCGAAACAGACTTTGTGATTGGTTGACTGGGCACAATTTAACCCTTTTAACCCTACCGACAGCCAAAGGGTTAACCTTCTCCTAATGGTTGAAAGTAGTTTTGAAGGTACTGGAAAAAAAAAATGTTGAGTTGCCTGTATATATTTAGGCAGCAAATAAATAATAAATAAATAAATAAATAAATAAATAAATAAATAACAACAACAACAACAAAATCAGCACATCTCAGATCAAAAAGGCAGTCCTGGTTTAGTGGCACTCGAAGGCAAAAACACTGTTTATTTTTGTGAATTATTTTGTTGTTTGTCTGTATTACAATGCAAATTTCGCTTTTCACAATAAAGAACCTCCCGCTTTTTTTCTTCACATGGTAGTACTTCAATGCAATGTCTCGCGCGCTTTCCTGGGGTGGAGGGATGGGGGTGGGGGAGGGGAGGGAGTCGGGGGTGGGTAGCAGAACGATAGCGAACAAAACTGATGGTCACTGAAATGAAGTCCAGTGCATAAAAAACATTCACCCATTACACCCTGAGGCTGATTTTGTAAAATTTGCCTATCGTCCTATGGAGGCTGCATTACAGATTAGGAGACAGATCAACTGTCTGAGTTCAAGGGTGGTGCCAGAATAGCACCACCCTTGAACTATCGGTCAAACGTATTTCAAGCAATGGGTGTATCAGGATGAAATGAGTTAAACTCTTCACTGCCGAGAAAACTGCAAGAGGCATAGATCCTCATGAGCCCCCGCAGTTGCGGGGGCTCATGAGGATCTATGCCTCTTGCTGAACATATTTTGTATCTTTGTTCCTTGAGGACGAACAGAGTTCTTGGGCTTTGAATTGACATTAACCCTTTTCATCTCAATACACAAAGTGCTTGAAATAAGCTTGACTGATAAGTTCAAGGGTGGTGCCAGAATACCTTGGCGCCTGAGGCACCAAGCTATTCTGGCACCACCCTTGAACTAAAACAGTTGATACACATCCTAATATTTAGCGTAGCCTTCATACGACAATAAGCAAATGTTACGAAATCAGCCTCAGGATGTAATGAGTTAAAAAACAAAACTTACTTTGCGATCACTGGCAGAGATGGGGTTAATGTACAATAGCCCCCCCCCCTTCTCCCCCCCCCTTCCCCCTTCTCATCCTTTGACAAAGCTCTGAGCTCTAAGCGCGCACTGATCATTGACTCTGGACCTTTCGGGGGTGGGTTGCATATGCTTGCTTAGCGCGCAAATTTCTTGCTTAGCGCTAAGTTCACAACTTACTTACTTACTTACGCCTGTCATCCCTACCCGGGTATAGGCCGTCGACGAGAGACCTCCAGCAACTCCTGTCCTGTGCTTCTCCTTCGATTTTACTCCAGGTGGTTCCCAGTCTCTTGATGTCTGCTTGGAGGTCTCGACGCCAGGAGTTTCTCGGCCTACCTCTTTTCTTCTTTCCCTGGGGGTTCCATGACAATGCCTGCCTAGTGATACTGGAAGCTGGCTTTCTCAGACTGTGACCGATCCATCCCCATCTTCTTCGCCCAATTTCATTCTCTGCTGTTATCTGCTCTGTTCTCTTCCAGAGTCTGACGTTGCTGATCTTCTCTGGCCAGTGGATTTTCAAAATTCTTCTAAGGCAACTGTTCATGAAGGTCTGTACTCTGTTGACTGTGGTTTTTGTCAATCTCCATGTCTCTGCTCCATATAGGAGAACTGCTTTTACATTGGAGTTGAAAATCCGGACTTTGGTGTGTTGTGACAGCTCTCTGGAACTCCACACTTTTTTCAACTGGAGAAAGGCTGCTCTGGCTTTACCGATTCGTGCTCTGACATCTGCATCAGTGCCGCCTTTTTTTGTCTATGATGCTCCCGAGATAGGTGAAGGACTCCACCTCCTCCAACGGGGTGCCAGCAAGCAAGACTGGTTCTTCCCTGGTTGCGTTCAGCCTCATTGTCTTTGTTTTCTGTTTGTGAATGGTGAGGCCCACTTGGGACGAGATGTCAGCAAGCCTCGTGGTCTTGTCCTGCATTTGTTGATGAGTGTGGGACAGTAATGCCAAGTCGTCTGCAAAATCGAGGTCGTCAAGCTGTGTCCACAGTGTCCACTGTATTCCACTTCGTCTGTGCTCTGTGGTCATCTTCATGACCCAGTCTATGGCCAGTAGGAAGAGGAACGGAGACAGCAGACATCCCTGCCTGACACCAGTTCTGACCTGGAGCTCTCTGGTGAACTGCCCTTCGTGGATCACGCGACATGTCATGCCATCATAGCTGCTCTTGATCAGGCGGACGAGCTTTGTGGGTACACCGTAGTGTCGTAGGAGTTTCCACAGAGTCTCTCGGTCCACGCTGTCAAATGCTTTCTCATAATCCACAAAGTTGACGTACAGCGGGGAGCTCCACTCCAGAGACTGTTCCACGATGATGCGGAGAGTGGCGATCTGGTCTGTACATGATCGGTTCTTCCTGAATCCTGCTTGCTGGTCTCTCAGCTGGGGGTCAACGGAGCTCTTCATTCTCTCTAGGATGATCCTGTTGAAGACCTTTCCTGGTACTGACAGCAAGGTGATTCCTCTGTAGTTGGAACACTTGCTGAGGTCGCCTTTCTTGGGAAGCTTGATTAGGTACCCCTCCTTCCAGTCAACTGGCATCACCTCCTCTTCCCAGATCTTTCCAAACAGTGGGTACAGCATCTCAACTGTTGTCTCTAGGTCTGCTTTCAGAGACTCCGCTGGGATGCCATCTGGCCCTGATGCTTTGCCACTGCTTTTCTGATCTCTTCCCGGCTGGGTCTGTCACAGCTGATGGGTAGGTCGGTCTCTGCCAGCTGGATGTCGGGGGGGGGGGGGGGGGGGGGTCGGGTGGGCTAGGTCTGTTCAGTAACTCTTCAAAATACTCGGCCCATCTGTCGAGTTGGTCTGCTCTGTCTGCAATAGGCTTGCCTTCTTTGTCTTTTACTGGTCTTTCTGTATGGCCATACTTACCCGACAATCTTCTGGTAATGTCGTAGAGCTGTTTCATGTTGCCGCTGCCTGCTGCCTTTTCTGCCTCTACTGCCAGGCTGTCTGTGTAGGCCCTCTTGTCTGCCCTGGCCCCACCCGGGTCTGCCCTGGGGGACTTGGGTGGGGTTAGGTATTTTTTAGTTCCCAGGGTCACCCTGGTCAGCCCCACAGGGTGGGTTTTTCTCTCTATTCTGGGGCATGTGTTTCTGTCTACCCTTTGTCCATTCACCTGTATTTGCCTTTTTAAAACTCTCTCTACTGTCTGCACTGCCTGTAGCTCTTGATATTGGATGTGTGTTGCTAAATGGTCTTAGCTTTATTTAGGCCCCATGTGTTAGGTTTATTTAATGTATTTGACCGGCTGGCGACATACATTCAATGTTCTGTTTAGTTTTTTTTTTTCACAAGCAGTGCAGGCACGTCCTGAGAAAGCCTTGTTGCTGTCGGGACGTTAAGCAATGTACAATCATGTACAATCTTGTCTGCCCTGATACTCCTCTTCACCTCGCGGTTGGCTTCCGAGTATTCCCCCTGTGCCCTTACTTTGGCTGCTCTCGTGCGACTGTTGTTGACCGCTGCTTTCTTCTGCTTCCTCGCTTCTATCTTCTTCAAGGTCTGTGCCGACAGCCAGTCCTTGTGGTGGTGTTTCCTGAACCCTACAGTGTCTTTGCAGGTTGAGTTCAGCGCCTCTCTAACTGCCTTCCACTGCTGCTCTGTGGTGACCGCCTCCTCTTCATTTACTAGCTCCTGTAGCGCTTGAAACCGGTTGGACAGCACCAGTTTGAACTCTTCTCTAACTCCAGTTTCTCTCAGGAGGCCTACATTATAGCGCTGTCTTCTTGTTGTCTCTGTGCGGCTTTTCTTTAGCTTGAGCTTCATTCTTAAGGTAAGCAGATGGTGGTCTGAGGCGACATCTGCTCCCCTCCTCACTCGAACATCTTGAAGGGATCTTCTAAATTTCTTGCTAATGCAGATATGGTCTATTTGGTTCTCTGTTGTATGGTCAGGTGAGACCCAAGTTGCTTTGTGTATTCTTCTGTGTGGGAAGATGCTGCCTCCAATGACAAGTCGGTTTAGAGCACAAAAGTCTACAAACCTCTCCCCGTTCTCACTCATCTCCGAGCCTAGTCCCTGTCTCCCCATCACCTCATGTAAATACAGTCTGGTAAGAGAAGTGTCTTAAAACATGATGTAAATACAGTCTGGTAAGAGAAGTGTCTTAAAACATGATGTAAATACAGTCTGGTAAGAGAAGTGTCTTAAAACATGATGTAAATACAGTCTGGTAAGAGAAGTGTCTTAAACATGATGTAAATACAGTCTGGTAAGAGAAGTGTCTTAAAACATGATGTAAATACAGTCTGGTAAGAGAAGTGTCTTAAAACATGATGTAAATACAGTTAAACCCTTTGGCTCTTGGTAGCGTGTTTGTCGAGGTGATTCCTGCGGGAATCGAGGTGATACCGAGAGCTACAGGGTTAAAAGTATTCTTGGCTTAAAAAGTTGCACAGGTCAATCATACATGTGTACAGACTTTTGAAGTTCATAAGAACAGTCAGATTTATATATAGACTATGGCGAATCACGTTTTGTAAAACAAACTGACTTTCTTTAGAAAGCTGGAGAGTACTTCAAAGACTGAGTCTGCTGTATAGTGTTTCTGCCTTATATCCATTAGGTCAGCACAGGATGTCAAGAAGTGCTTCACCGAAAACGGCTCATTGCATGAAAAGCACCAGGGGCGCTCCTCCCATTTCAATAAGAAGGAGCCGAGTGCGTCACGTAAGAAAGAAACACGCTTAGAGAAGACAATTACAAAGCAATTTCTTAATATACATGTAATTTCAAACTAACCTTTTTTCAAATAGACATACAAACGAGTACACAATTTGAAACTTATTGTTTCGTGACGACAAGGCGCAACTCTTCATTATTAGTAACAAATGGTGTTGTAACTGTCTTTTCGAAGCGTGTTTCTTTCTTTGTTGCTCAGCGACTTGCGCAGGAGTTAAAACAAGCGTAGTGGCTTGCCGCATGAACTGCGCTCATCTCATGAAGCTGAGCCCTGGTCCAGATTCTAATACAGACAGCGATGTTCCCCCAGGCTAATACTCATAAAACCTGGATACAGGCCCTGGTGTAAACTATGTCCTAGGGCCGATGTCAGCCGCTGCTGGCCGCTGTGCAGTGGGCCAGAGGCGGCGGACGTCGGCCCGAGGACCTTTTGCGTGCTGCTGGAAGTATGGTCGTAGATCTGTCTAACCTGGGTGCTATGGATGCTTTTAGCTTCTGCAACAGTTCTGCCGTCATCTGTATATGACAAAAGCAAGCGTGTCCATTTTTGAGAAAGGCTAAATGTTCGTTGTATCAAAGTAAAAATTTCGCTTTTCTTAAACCTATTGACCCCAAGGCCCCATTTCCAAAATTTTTGAGTTAGTGTCACCTGACAACTAGGTACAAGTTGCTGGAGATGGATGGACCGTGATAATTCAAGGGCAGTGCCAGATTAGCTTGGCGCCCTCAGGCGCCAAGCTAATCTGGCACTACCCTTGAATTATCACGGTCCATCCATCTCCTGCGATAGGGTCTTGGGGCTAAATGAGTTGAACAAAGAAAGAAAGAAAGAAAGAAAGAAAGAAAGAAAGAAAGAAAGAAAGAAAGAAAGAAAGAAAGAAAGAAAGAAAGAAAGAAACAAACAACCAAACAAACATAAAGAAAAAGAAAAAGAAGGAAAAAAATGAAAAAGGAAGTACAGAGTACTCCGCTTATAACAAGGTCGGACATAACAGAAGTCGGATATAGCAACACTTTCTCAAAGGTCCCGACTGCAGTTTTTCAAAGTAAATTACTTTGCTTATGACAAACATCGGACATTACAACAAGAAAAACTGGGTCCCCTGGCGATTTGTTATACTCGGAGTTTAGTGTGCTTGCTTCTGCTGTATATAACGACAAGAGTTGATCCGATCACGATTAGTTCAAGGGTAGTGCCCGATAGCGCGTAATCCCTGTGTTCGATAGGCTTTTCAGGCACTGCCTGTGAGCTTTGCTGGTCGAAGCTACTTGTGCAACTCGAGTGCAGTGAGTAACTTTGGCCTCTAGTGGCTAAATGCAGTAAGTCAATTTTTGTGAAAATAATTTTTTTTTTATCGTATTACAACGACAACCTGGCTTTTCATTAATATCTCATGCGCAAAAGGACATCGGGCTGACGTCGGCATTGTACCCGAGGTACGAAATACCCACATTTTGGAGTTATCCTCTGAGGACTGCATTACAGTTCAGGAGACAGATCGGCCATGATAGTTCACAGGTGGTGGCAGAATAGCTTGGCGCCTATAGGCGCCAAGCTATTCTGCCGCCACCCTTGAACTATCATGGTCGAGACATATCTGGTTGTGGTGCGTCGCGGGCATAATGAGTTAAGTCTCTTTTTGCCTTTCACAGTGCAGACATAGGAGGGCTCCGGCAGAGCCTGTTGGCCCTGGAAGCGTAAAGAACGCGAAAATGGGCAGTAGATCAGGCTAATCTAGATGTGCAAGCCTTCAGACTTTGACGTCCAGGGGACGGAGGCACGTGGCTAGCTGTAGTGGACAGATTCCGCGCACGTGCGTTCGTTAGCACAAGAATACATGTACTGTGTCACTATGAAACATATACTCGATCAATTAACGCTTTGGCTATCCCGGTACCGGTTTTAGTCGCGATGATTCCTTCAGGAATCAACGCGACAAAAACCGCTATCGACAACGAAAGAGTTAATATAGGTATCATAGCCACGGACATAATACTCGATCAGTTAAACCTCTGGCTTTCCGGTAGCGACAAAAACCGCTAACGACAGCCAAAGCGTTAATTGATCGAGTGTATATTTCACAGCCACTGCGTACGGGATGGAAATCAGTACAGAGAAGACCAAACAGATGACCAATAACACCAGTGGCATTGGCACTGACATCATGATTGGAAGCCAAAAACTGTAAACCGTTAATAAGTTAGGAGCCATTGTGACAGATGAGGGATCAAAACCAGAAATAATGTCCAGGATTGCACAGACAACAACAGCACTGACAAGATTGAAGACCATATGGAAGGACAGAAACATCACACTCTGCTCCAAGATCAGACTTATGCGCTCCTTAGTCATCTCAGTGTTTTTGTATGCCTGGGAGTCATGAACCCTTACAGCAGACCTTGAAAGGAGGATACATGCCACTGAAATGAGATGTTTTCGAAGGCTGCTTGGCATTTCATACAGTGATCACGTCACAAACGTGGAAGTGGCAAGAAGAATCAGGCAAGCCATCGGGTCATATGAAGACCTATTAGCCATTGAGCAAAAACGCAAACTGAAGTGGTATGGGCATGTCATTTCGTTCAGCAGGGTTTGCCAAAACATTCCTGCAAGGCACTGTGCAAGGAGGTCGAAGGAGAGAAAGACAGAGGAAAAGATGGGAGGACAATATCTCAGAGTGGACAGGACTGAAGCTGCGCGATACGCTAAGAATGGCATAGAACAGAGAGGAATGGAGAGAGCTGGTTGCCAAGTCATCAGTGGTGCCCCGACGCGGGTCGGCAAGACTACGGGATATAGATAGATAGATAGATATGTCATAGTGACACAGTACATGTATTCCTGTGCTAAAAGAAAGCATGTGAGCGGAATTTGTCTGCTACAGCTAGCCACGTGCCCTCCGCTGGACATCAAAGTCTGAAGGGTGGCACATCTAGATTAGCTTGCCCGTAGGAATCAGTGCGACAAAAACCGCTACCGAAAGCTAAAGAGTTAATGTAGGTTTCTTAACGACGGACGGAAAAGTTCTGTGCATCACTATGATATGATACCTGCAGTTGGTGAATTCATGTGAGGTCACAGGCCATAATATACATTTGACATAATCCAGACTATAATGGTCCCGGCCAAGCGCGCAAAATACAAATGAAAATCCAAAGAAGACAGAAACACGCTTAGAAAAGACAATTACAACAAATAATGCGTCCTGCAAGAAGCATAGATCCTCATGAGCCCCCGTGCATGTCTACTAGTCACTACCCGTTGTGCTATCTTAGTGGTTGTGACTGTCGTGAGTTTGCAGAGCGTCGGCAGAAATCTGACAATAATAATAATAATAATAATAATAATAACAATAATGGCTACTTACACATCGCTTATCCTAAAATAAGCCCTAAGCGCTTTACAGATAAAGAGTGGGAGTGCAGGGGGTCATAAAGCCAGAGGAACAAAGGATTCTGCAAAACACACCCAGACACTGACGCAGAGACAAACACACAGGTACATAATCACGAGAAACTGAGCTACATTGGGGGTATTGAACAGGTGGGTCTTAAGGGCAGATTTAAAGGCAATAAATGAAGGAGAATGTCTAATGTCTGTTTGTAGAGATGGTAAAGGGTTAATGTATTCATTCTACAACAGTAAAGTTATCAAAAGCACATGGCCACTAAGTTAGTGTCAAGGATCGCTAGTATGTCCACCGCAGTACAAGTCCGCCATTATATCAGCTTCAAGTACGTCACAGAATCAGTACATGCGCCATTAAATCAGTAAGTACGTCACTATATCAGTACATACGTCACCATATCGTCAGTACCTCTCACACAAATAGTGCCCCGTGCCTCATCATTTACAACAATTATCATAGACATGTGCTATAGAGACAGAGACCATGGAAAGGCCGCCGGACTAGTTGTCCGCGAAACTTGGATGACTCCCTCAATACGGGGATATAAATGGGGCTGATTTCTGCCAGCAAGAGGCATAGATTCTCATGAGCCCCTGCAGTCGCAAGGGCTCATGAGAATCTATGTCTCTTGCAGACAGAAGGGATTTTTGTGCGAGATTAACAACAAGCGTGTTATAGCGACAAAACAATACGTTGAGACTTTTAAAACAACATTTTGGAAATCCCCATCTATCCGGAAGTAATTAAATGCGGCTGATGTCTGCCCCCAAAAGAGGCACAGATTCTCATGAGCCACTGCAGTGGCAGTGTCTCACAAAAATCTATACCTTTTGTCGATGGAAAAGTCCCAGCTGTACTAGACTGGATCACACGAGGCCATGGGAATACCTATTTTACCAGATAGGGTTGGCGTCTCTGATTTTACTTCAAGCAATGCACTTGGGCGGAATTACAAAGAATTAATTAAGAAATGTTAGATGCACACGCAAAACGTAAAATATCAATCGCAGGAGATGGATCGACCGTGGCACCTCATCTGTAACCACGCAAGACCTTTTCTGCTACTGGTAACAAAACTCTGCACGCAGGCCGCGTAGCCCTGCTGACCTCGCCTACATACATAGTTCCCCGGCTCGTCTTAGGGAGGTCTCTTCGCAGGTAAACTTCTTCAGCCTTCTTAACAGCGGTGGCGGCTTTGTTTGGGAACTTGAAGAGGGATCGGAGGCACTTTGTTTCTGCAAGGCTTGATCGGCTCCTGCGGTTTAACTCAGTCCAACCCGCACGCAAGAGGCATAGATCCTCATGAGCCCCCGCGTTCGCGGGGGCTTATGAGGATCTATGCCTCCTGCGGGACAGGTTTGTTTCAGTGCTGCGCAAACGGAGTGGGTCGTCTAGGGTAAAATGTAATGACATAGGCAAAATTTGTGTGCACTTAGACAAGAGGAGGGTATACAGGGCGTATGTGTGCGCTTGCTTTTGCACACACCGATGGGCCACCGGGCAGTCAATATTAAACAAGAGTCTCCAATATTTTGGGCGTACGAACCGTCTATCCAAAATCACCCTAAATCACTATTGTGGCTTCCCTAGCTAGAGTTCTCATGGTGTCGCGTGTCTGGTATCTTAAGGTTTCTTCTTTGAAGAGAACCGCCCTCAGACAATTCCTGGTGATATGCTTTGTGCTCAGATCATCTCCGCCACAGAGGCGTGCAGCAAGGCAGCGGTCACTGCTGGGCAGACTTGAAGGACACGAGAAATCCATAGAAAAGCTGACCAATGATCATCGAAAGGAACTCTGTAAAGACTTATGGTGGGTGGGGTGGAGCGCGTATGGGGCTTTCTAAGCGCAGAGATCCCATATTGAACGAACGTCACCGAAAATAAACTAAGCACTTATAAATATTTTTCAAGAAAACTCGATTCTGCCTTGACTCTGACTTTCAAGTGATGGCGTGCGTTGACTATCTCTTACAATTAATCGCAAAATACCGCAAAACACCTTTCACTTTTTATTATTTATTATTTTTTTTTATTTTATTATTATTATTTTCATTTTTGTCAACAGCCAGTAGCTGCCTGTTATAGTCATTGTGGCTCAGTTCTTGCTGCTTTTAACCACAAACACAAATCTCGACCTAAGTTTACAAAGCAGAGGGGAAATCATCCGGGAAGTTTCTAGCTTGGAAACTGAC
Organism: Semisulcospira habei; assembly: GCA_036245525.1. Taxonomy (NCBI): domain Eukaryota; kingdom Metazoa; phylum Mollusca; class Gastropoda; family Semisulcospiridae; genus Semisulcospira; species Semisulcospira habei. Next base: position 233,358,411 of record BTPG01000003.1, read on the forward strand.
TACACGCAAATCAGCCCTACTTCCTAGAATAAACAATCGAAATATGCAATGTACTGTTTGTCCATGATTTAACAGTCTGGCAACTCTTTCACTGCCGATAAAAAACCGACCACGGGGGCTCATGAGGGTCTATGCCTCTTGTTGACACGACTTTTGTGCTCGTGTTTCTCGGACGGAGGGGGACCTTTGGGTTAACAACGATTTCAGGAACACTGGATGGGCTAGCTTTATCGGCACCAACGGTGGACTTCACAGCGCCGGAATGACGCTCGCTGAGCTCGTGCGACTTCAGTCAGGGAAAAAAAGGATGAAATAGTAGAAGAAGAAGTAGAACGAGGAGGAGAAAGAGAACTTCACCAGTACGAGTGGAAAGTAGAAGTACCCGCGGCTAAAATGTGCATAATCATGAAAGCCAACAAAGCTGCCACTCGTCGGGTCCACAGAAAGATCGTAAGCCCTGTCATCAAAAAGCGGCGATTTCGCCGAACCTCAAACTCACCCATCTGCAAGTGGCATAGATCCTCACGCGCCCCCCGCGGCAGCGGGGGCTCGTGAGGATCTACGCCTCTCGCAGAACCTCATTTATACCGTCGTCTCTCAGTAGAAACAGAGATGATATCGTCGGGCGTATCATATCAAAAGCGGTGTGTGCTCTTGGGCTAAACCTGCTTTCAGATTACAAGAGACAAGCAAGCTTATAGTGTTTACGGTTTCCTCTTAGATTACGCGTCGACTTCATAAGGTGAGCCGCTTGGAGTTATCACGCGCATGCATCAACTGCCTTTCAGCTACGGCAGCGTCCTTTTTGATACTGACTATAAAAAAATGCACGTTAACTCATTCGCGGCCAGCCGCATCCGGATGCGGCTGACCGCGAATGAATTAACGCTTTACTACGATTAGATCAGCAACGTCAGACTCTGGGAGAGAACATAGCAGATAACAGCAGAGAATGAAATTGGGCGAAGAAGATGGGGATGGATCGGTCACAGTCTGAGAAAGCCAGCTTCCAGTATCACTAGGCAGGCATTGTCATGGAACCCCCAGGGAAAGAGGAAAAGAGGTAGGCCGAGAAACTCCTGGCGTCGAGACCTCCAAGCAGACATCAAGAGACTGGGAACCAACTAGAGTAGAATCGAAGGAGAAGCACAGGACAGGAGTTGCTGGAGGTCTCTCGTCGACGGCCTATACCCGGGTAGGGGTGACAGGCGTAAGTAAGTAAGTACGATTAGACGCAGATTGTGCCTTTGAAATCAGCCAATAGTTTTCGGCAGTCTTTTACGAAGAATTTATTCCTTTACACATGCATTCGCCGTTGTAATTCTTCTTTATGTCAACATTTCGCTATCAGCGAGAGTTGCCTAGTGTGTCCTTTATTATTTTTATGGTACACATTTATCTTTTTTTTTTTTCGTGTGTGAGCATTTTTTGTTGGTGTGTCCATTTTGTTATTTTTATATTTCTTGTACATCTTGTGGCGTGAGTGTGTATGTTAGGGAATATATATATATATATATATATATATATATATATATATATATATATATATATATATATATATATATATATATATATATTATATATATATATATATATATATATATATATATATAGTAGTATTATTATTGCGGGGAGGGGAGGGGGCTTCACGAGGATTTATTCCTCTTGCAGATGGATGGTGTTCAAGTTTGCTCGGTAGTGAAGGGTTTAACTCTTTCGAGACGGATCTTTTGCATCCGGATGAGGCACGTCTCGAAAGAGTTAACTGCTTAAGCACGAAATATTTATGACACTGTGTTTATTAATCCTGAAAAAAGACGTCGTTGTCTGTCAGTGAACATCTTAAATTTGCACATTGTATTAAATGGACTAAAAAAAAAAAATTTAAAAAATGAGGAAGAACCGTGACATGCCTGCGATCCCTGGTCATGTTCCCTGTGGACAATATTGAACCGAGCCGTTCAACAAATTTATACTCTGGAACATAGCACATTCACAAAAAGGCAAAGAGAAAACGCAAAGAAAAACGTGGAGGAAAGGAATTCAAATTAATCCGGCACGAGCTAGGGCCCTAAACATCAGGACATTTTCACTTCAAAAGACACATCACTACAACATTGCAAAAAACTTTGTTTTATACCACGTCAACCCAGGGTAGAAGGATCCCCATGACTGCTCTGCTCAAGAGTAGTGCCTGATTAGCTTGGCGCCTGGATAGGCGCCAAGCTAATCAGGCACTACCATTGAAGTGTCTTAGTCAATCCATCTCCCTTTCATCGGTTGACTCCCGACGTGCAGCTGACAAGAGACAGACAAAACGCGAGTTCAGCCGATCATATCTAAACACTGAAATCTGCAGGGATCACAAGATCTCGTGTGCACCTACAGCAGCGGAGGGACACGAGAACTGACGCCTCATGCTGGTAAAAATGGAACATATTTATATCTCTAATACTCTGATAGAGGAAGGTATATGGACACCAGTCTGTGACTTTGCGGGGGAACAGGCGGCGTGCGCCCAGTGTCCAAACAGATGTAGAGTTACAAAAGGTGCACCGTGTTTGGATCGTGTAAACAAGGAGAGAACACGATCCTTTTTTCTTTTTTGCTTTTCATATTTGTATTTTCAGGCGAGGGACGCTTAAATTAGCAGGTATTTAAGCGAAAAACACTGTTCCAAATTAAACATCATTAAAAAGAAAAAGAAAAAAAAAAAGAAAAAAAAAAAAAGAGACAGACGGTTAATTTGGAAGTCACAAAACAATTTAGGCGTTTTATAATTATTCCCTCCATTGCCTAGAAAAACGTGAGCGAAATCCAACTGCAAGAGACATAGATCCTCATGAGCTCCCGCAGATGCGGGGGCTCATGAGGATCTATGCTCTTGCTTGCACCACTTTTATGTTTCTTTGACGGCTGGAAATCTTTGGCGTTGAATTAGCAAAGATCTCAGACAGGCAATCTGCGCTCACTTGCAGTGAAAGGGTTACGCAAGCAATTTGGTTTTAACCTTTTTAGTGCCGAGAAAATTTTAACACCACCGTTGCGGGGGGGGGGGGGGGGGGGGGTGGTCATGAGGATCTATGCCTCTTGTTGTCATCACTTTGAATCCATATTCCTGGATCGCCTAAGTTGTGTGTGTGTGTGTGTGTGTGTGTGTGTGTGTGTGTGTGTGTGTGTGTGTGTGTGTGTGTGTATGTGTGTGTGTGTGTGTGTGAATTAATGATGACGGTAGAAACACTGTCTGCCTCAACTAGCATGGAACGGGTTAACCGTTTAGAAACAGCGCACCCTGGTTGAATCTGGTGAGCCTGAGACAAAGGGTTTCCTACCCAAAGTGCCTAGCCCGGCGCAGAGATGCATACATTTAGAAAATGGTTCAGAGACAAACACTGGAACGACTGATGTGGCTTAAAACCTTTTGTTCACTGGGATTCCCCGCCCCCACCCCCACCCCCTCTCACCTGCCCCACAACACCGGACCCCCCTCCCCCCCCTCCCTACTTTCCACCCCCTTAGTGCGCATTGGGGAAGGGTCTACGTGTTTTGATGGGTTCATTCATTTCAGTCGTCGTGATAAAGTCTAAAAGGCGAGATAAGTAAGTTAACCCTTAGCGTGTCGGTAGCAGTTTTAGTCCGCAGTCGCGATGATTCCTGTCGGTAGCGGTTTTAGTCGCGATGATTCCTGTCGGTAGCGGTTTTAGTGGCGATGATTCCTGTCGGTAGCGGTTTTAGTCGCGATGATTCCTGCCGGTAGCGGTTTTAGTGACGATGATTCCTGCCGGTAGCGATTTTAGTCGCGATGATTCCTGCCGGAATCATCGCCACTAAAAACCGCTACCGACACGCAAAGGGTTAATTTAGGATCTCTGCGACTGCGCAAACATAACCCTGCGCTACTTTGCAGCGGCCAAACCATTCAGTCCTCTGACAGCCCAGCTCCATTTGCAAAGATGCGTAGATTCTCACGAGCCCTTGCAGCCGCAGCGGTTCTTGGAAATCTACATCTCTTGCTGAATAAGATAACATCCACCTGTTTATCAAACAGTTTTATTTTATGGGATTTGAGGGACTTTTAAATTTTTGGATGACTAAGGGTGTGACATAACACGTGGGACCGTGATTCTTTTAATTTCTTTTGCCGCGCGGAATTAACGAGAAGTCAAAAGAGGAAATCCTAGTCCGCATCTACACGCGGCGATTAATCAGAGCAACATTTAAACAGACCACCCACTCTGTCAAACACTTGTTCGACTCCGTCAGTTTGAGCGCATAACAATTACAGATATCTGCTTTAAATATCGTCAGCTTTAGGATACAAGAGTCGCAGATAACTTTTAAATATCAACATCATCTGTCAAGATCCGGTCGCTACTATCTGAAGCGTGACATTAATGTCCTTGGCGGTCGTTAACATTTTTCAAAGCCACCAACACTGCCGGAGAAAAAAAGAAGAAAAAACAAAAAAAAAAAAAAAAAAAAAGAAGAAGAAAAAACCCAACTTGAACACAACCCAACTGCAAGAGACATAGATCCTCATGAGCCCCCGCAATTGCGGGGGCTCATGAGGATCTATGCCTCTTGCAAACACCTATTCAGTCGTCACGGTCTGAGGCCACGTTCCTTGGACGGTTGTGGGTTTGAACTGTTGAATGACAAGGATTTCAGAAAGCAACGATGGGTCCATTTTGCATCGGTAATTGTCTGCATACACGAACTGTCGTCAAGCCCACCCAGATGTCAGCTGATGAATGTAAAACACGTGGCCGTCGGCGACTAGAAATTAGCGAGGTAGCGTTTGGGCCGAGCGACTCCCAACAACGAAGGAGAGCGAAACCATGGCGGATAACCAGCTTGTATCGTAAGCACAGACAACACTCTATACATCTCTAAGAGGCACAGATTCTCATGAGCCTCTCCCCCACCCCTCCCCGGGGGGGGGGGGCATGAAAATCTTTTCTTCTTAGAAACATCACGGTTCAGAGTGTTAAATGTCTATGCTTTTGGTAGAAGATGGTTATCCTCTGACATCGGCCCGATGACCGATTGCCTACCGGTGGCCTGGGTGGCAAGCCCCGTATCTGACATATATACACTGACGAGCAAAAGAAATGCGACAGTTCAATGAGCTGAGTTACCTTCACCTGGGGGTGTAGTGATGCCGCCTACAGGAATCATCGCGACTAAAACCGCTACCGACACGCAAAGGTTTAATTGCAATCAAAGGGTATACATTCTAATAAGTCCTTGCGGTTGCAAAGACTCATGAAAATGTATACCTCTTGCAGATGGAATTAAACAGCTGACAGACTCTACATAAAACAACAACAAACAGTTCTTTTCTTTTTCAGTACCTAATTAATAGACCTTAATGACTCGTTGATTTAGTTTTTGGCAATAAGTGGCGATTGAATAAGACTGCAATGATATCCTATGAACAAAAGAGTTGGCCGTTCTTTTATGTGATTCTCTCTCCCTCCCTCTCTCTTGCTCCTCTGCCCCTCCTCACCCACCCCCCCCCCCCCCTACATAGAAAGACAAAAAAAAATCCCAGGCAACCGCGCGTGCGTATTAGCAAGTGCACACGAATGACAAAGTGACAAAGCATTACATCAAGGGAAAGAAAAAAGTTAAAGGACAGACTTAAACAGATCACTTTCCCCTAAAAAACAAAGGACGGCTCCTCGAAATTTCCCGTCTTTAGCTTGACAAAGATTAGCACACTATTTTCAAACATCCGCGAACCAACTCGGCTCTTTGTTTCAGAGTCGGTGTGGGTAAACTTGGTTCGGCTTCCGCAAATAGTGTCACGGATTCGAAGTTTGTTGACAAGCTTTCTGGAAAAAAAAAAAAAAAAAAAAAAAGAATGGGCGAAACGGTAAGGGAAGGTCGATAGCGCAGGTGGGGGACGGCGTCTATTTGCCCAGCAGCTATACGCACGGTCATCACCTGTTTGCAGTTAAACTGTTACCGCGTGTCTGTCTTTGCTTTCGCATCGATCTGTCCTTAGACAATTCAGTCTTAACCCATTAAGAACTGAGACACTACAAAAAGAGATGGGTCGGCCATGATAGTTCATGGGTGGTGCCAGAGTAGTTTGGCGCCTCTAGGCGCCAAGCTACTCTGGCACCACCCTTGAACTATCATGGTCGATCTATTTCCTGTGCTGTAAATAATGTAGTTTTCTCCAGGCGCCAAGCTACTCTGGCACCACCTTGAACTATCATGGTCGATCTATTTCCTGTGCTGTAAATATTGTAATTTTATCCAGGCGCCAAACTACTCTGGCGCTACATTTGAACTATCATGATCGATCTATTTCCTCTGCTGTAAATAATATGTACCTTTTGGAAACGACTCCCAAAACTGAGATTTTTCTTTATATCAGAGTAGCTAAATTTTTTGTGAAAATGGTTTGATAATAACGCAACAAGAAATGCAAACCTGTTTCGTTTTTTCTCTCTATATATTTCCCTATAAATCCTTTTAAATATCAATTAAATATAAAGAACATAATAATTCTTCCAAAATCAGTAAATGTTCAAGAAAATGAAAAGTTATAGACAATGTTATTGCTAAATCTCTTAATGTTTTATGGCCCTTTGCAGGAAAAGGCCGGATTCACTGTTCAAGTGTCGCGCCAAAAATTGTAATGCTGGCAATAAAAACGTTTTGTAGGATTCCAAATGGTCTAAATTTTGTGTGCATTTGCTGCTTTACTGGTCTGTTATTTTGGATCTTAACGGATTTAAGCCGTAAGGTCCAAAATGACAGACCTGTGCGTTAAGGGTAGCATGCTTATTTCTGTTAAAAGATCACCTTGTACTTCGAAAATGAAAGCTACTTGAATATAACGAGGGTCCTGTGACCAAAATTAACTCCTTCACTGCCACCCACCTAAATGCAAGAGACATATATCCTCATGAGCTCCCGCAATTGCGGGGGCTCATGAGGATGTATGCCTTTGGCTGATGCCACTTTGCATCTGTGTTCCTTTGTCGCGTTGGGGATGATTCATGTTGAAGTTTACAATGATTTCACAAACATTATCTAGCGGTGAAAGGGCTATGCTTATGAACAATGTTTAGAGAGCGTCTCCATACAGAGTGAACCTATGTTTAGAGAGCGTCTCCATACAGAGTGAACCGCCTATGTTTAGAGAGCGTCTCCATACAGAGTGAACCTATGCAGATCAACTCTTTCGAGACGTGCCGCATCCGGATTCGCGGCTTCACGCCGCGAATCCGGATGCGGCACGTCTCGAAAGAGTTAATTTGTATTGAACCCAATACATTTTCGTCTGATATCATTTGGAAGGTTCGTCTTATGCTAAACTACGCAGCTTGCGAACGTTAAACATAATCAATCAGTTCATGATTGACTTGAATTCAGCAGTGTTAAAATGTATCAATCAAAATGTATTAATTAATCAATTAATAATTGTCTTGATTCAGTAGTGTTTATGCTTATAAATTTACAGTAGGTCAATGCGTTCAGCGGATGCATCCATTAAAACACATTTTCAATCTATTTTGCAAAAACCCAACACCCTGTCAGATATAAACGGCAGGCATTTGGAAAACCGCTTTCACACTCAGCTTCTTTGTTTGTTTGTTTGTTTTTCATTTTCCGAATCAAGATGTTTCAATTATTCGATTTTGTGTGATTTTTCTACTTTATCTTTTCGAGTGATTCGTAAACTTAAATGCAACTCCATCTCTACAGAAAAAAAGGGACAGCTAATTCATTTTGTGGTGATATGGGTGCCATGCAGCTAAATTTTCTGACATCTTTTTTTTTTTTTTTGTTGTCTTGCTTGCGTCCCATTTTAAATTAAACGCCTGATCATCTCTTCACAAAACGTAAAAAGGACTCAGCAAGATGCACAGATCCTCATGAGCCCCCGCAGGATGCGGGAGCTCATGAGGATCTATGCCTCTTGGACAATAGCAAAGTTCACTGCGGGAGTGCTTTGACAGGTCAAAAAAAAAAAAAAAAAAAAGACAGCGCGAAGCAGATACACATAAACACAAGAGGGTTGAGGGCAGCGTAATTTGAGGATGGAATTGGAAATTGGCTGTAAATGTTTTGACCTGCTTAATGGAGTCGGATTTTTTGTGATTTAAAAAAAAAAATCTTATTTTGAGCTGTTCGAGTATTTGCATTCTTGTTGCTGTTGAAAGGTTTGTTTGGTGCCGCTGTTTCAACCCTTTAAAGCGACTTTCTCCACGCACGAAAGGTTAATAATGAACAATAACTAGTGCCTGAATGTTTTCGGTGCGTCCATAACACTGAACCCTTTGGGTGTAGGTAGCGGTTTTTGTCGCGATGATTCCTACAGGAATCATCGCGACAAAAATCGCTGCCGACAGCCAAAGAGTTGACACTGCAGCAGATCTAAATAAAAAAAAAAACAACAAAAAAAACAAACAACAAACCAAACTCTTTTTAATTAAATAGCTTGAATCTCGAAAAGTCAAAGACTTTTCTGTTCTTCAATGTTCTCATTTGTACGTAGGAGAGTTTACACACTGCCGCCTTAAGGGGTACTAGCGTGTTTTGTTTACTGAGTGTACCGGGTGCTTACATATCCTGATTTTCCAAAATTCGCCAGTACAAAGAGTTGCCAATGCTGGATAACTACGTCATTATCCATTGAATTTAAATGTCCTACGTCAAGTCTGTTTGTTGTTACGTCAGGTCTTTTCATGCACTGCGTCATGTCTGTTATTGTGTGGATCTGGGGAGTTTAGGCGGTAGAGCATTCGATTCTTGTCCGAAAAGTCGTGAGTTCGAATCCAGCAGGAAGTCAGAATTAATTCAGGTCCTTTTCGATGCCTCGTCCTTGAGATCAACTTCGTGGTGGACAAAAGACGTTAACCCCTTTAACCCCACGGCCTAATTTCCTAAATTTTGGCAATGTCACCCTAAGACTATGTACGAGTTGCAGGAGATGGATCAGTCGAACATGACTAACTTCAGGATAGTGCCAGATTAGCCTGGCGCCTGATGGCGCCAAGCTAATATGGCACTACCCTCAAATTATCTTGCTCGATCCATCTCCTGCTGCAGTGCGTCATGGCTAAACGAGTTAAGCCCCAAACGTTCAACTTGTCTGTTAGTGTGCTCGCACACACTGAAAAACATATGAAGATTCCCTCACGCAAATTCTGCGCAATTGAACGACAAAAGCAAGACACTTGTAATCTGGCTTGGCCATGAAGCCTCTACAAAACACTCTGATAACTTGGCCCGCGAGATGCAACAACTCTGGAGTGCAAAAAAACACAGCTGCCATCAAATTTTAGAAACACTAGAACTCTCCCCCCGAAAATGCGATCAACAAAAGTTCAGTCTCACCTACGCTTCAATCGTAAAGAGGCATAGATCCTCATGAGCCACCGCAAATTTGCGGCGGCTCATGAGGATCTGCGCCTCTTATTGACACCATTTATATCTTATTTTCCTTAAGTTGAGGTTGTGATGGGTTTTCAGTCGACACGATTTGCGGGAAATGTGCGCATTTGCTGGAGAGAGAGAGAGAGGGAGATTTGTTCCAGTAAACGAAAAAGTTTAATGCCGATTGCACCGAACGTGCGCAGGTCTGTGATTTTGGACCCTACGGCTCGAGAGTCGCAAGGCCCATGTTTACAGACCAGCGCAAAAAAGTTGAAGCTGATTTGAGAGAGAGAACTGTTTTGAGAGATCCCACGAGACGGAACATAAGAAAGGTCACAACAGGTCGCTTACAGACACAATACGGACGGACCCATTGCGCAAAAGGCCATCGGGCCGCCATCGGGCCGATGGCCTTTGCAGACTGAGGAAATTCCTAACAAAGAAAGTAATATGCTTAGTACAATACAGTTTATTACATTTTAAGGTAAGTTAACTCAACCTACCCCAGACACAGCCACAGCAAGATAAGGATAGACCATGATAGTTCAAGGGTGATGCCAGAATAGCTTGGCGCCTATGGGCGCCAAGCTATTCTGGCATCACCCTTGAACTATCATGGTCGATCTGTGTCCAGCACTGCTAATGCAGTCTTCAGAGGACAACGGCAACATTTGGGGATTTCGGTGATGGGGTACAATGAGTTAAAACACTTTTTAACAAAAATAGACACACAGACAACAATGAACTGCATGCAGGTATCTTTTTGAGGCAGAAGATGTAACATTTTGTAATATTTTATTTGGTAGCATCAAAACAATAAGTGCGCGTAGTCCATTATTTTCTAATCGGTATGCCTAGTTTGAAAATTTAATAAATTATGTTATACTTATCCTAGTTCCTAAACGTGATTCTTTCTTTGTTGGGAAATACTTTTCATTTAACATACTTAGCAGTAACATGTTTGGTCTTGATATAATGATCACAGGAAGACAAAGACAAACAACAACTAGTATACGAGTTTGCAATTCATTATCACATGCAGAACAAAAATCCCGTGACGTCTATGGAGTGTGTATTTATATATGTGTGCCTGTCTGCTATTTTGGACTTCCCGCTTTATAGCGTAAGGTCTAAAACGACTTACCAGCATACACACATATGCCATATGACGTAGCGGCATGCACACATCTTTTCCAATCTTGACTATCAGTGTTCATGTATTTAGTCATTTTCTGTTCTTCTGTAATGTGTACGTGTGGCGTTTGCTTTGTCACTTTTTCTGTAATATTTTTAGTGTTCATTTGTAAGGCGCCTAGAGCATCTTACCATTTATAGGCGCCTTATAAAACCTCTTTTATTATTATTATTATTATTATTATTATTATTATTATTATTATTATTATTATTATTATTATTATTATTATTATTATTATACACACAAAATCTCAATCAAATTTGTTGCATCAGTTAAAATGTATTTCAACGATAGAAGAAAAAAAAAAAAGGTTTCCTGCTGTGGAAATAATGTTCTGTGTGACAAAGAGTTTCGGTTTGAGGCGCATTGCATTCTGCTAAAATGAAAAATGATCATTGCGCATGACGGCGCCATTATGAATAACCTTAATAATTAATGTGGCGGTCTTTCTGTTGTCCTACTTTGTTTGCGGGATCGCAACAGTCGCTGTCATCAGATGAAAATTAAAACCAGACCAAAAGCCGTGACTGCCAAGCGTGTGTAAAAATGCAAAGAAATCCCAAAGATAGAAACACGCTTATAAAGAACAAGCACGACACAGTTTTTTTTTTAACCCTTTGGTTCTAGCTGTTTTCCATTAACACTCTGGCTGTCGGTTGCGGTCGACAGCCAACGGATGAACTCCAAGCAACCAGTTCCAGCGGATAGCGTTAGACTCTGATTTCCCAGTGCGCAAAGGCCGTCGTCGGCCAACGGAAGCCGACAACGGCCCGATGACCTTTTGCGCATTGGGCTTATGCTTTCTCCTTTGTACTCCTTGGTGTTACTGTTTCAGTACGCATCGTTGTTACTTTGGCTTGAAATTCACCCTAACTGCAGGATACATAGATCCTCATGAGGCTCCACAGCATGCGAGGACTCTCAAAGATCTATGTTGTTTGCCTTCACTACATTTGCATAGTGTTTCTTAGAGATAGAGGAACAAAAATGTATGTTAAATGTATGATACTGTTTCCTGTGCAGACCGAAAACCTTAGACCTACAAGAAGGCAAACGAATTTCATGAGCTTCTGCAACGGCAAGGGCTGTTGAGAGTCTACGCCTCTTAGTAGACGGGATCTCGACCACATTTACCTATGTTCCCTTTCCTCAGACGTAGCACGTCGACAGGGTTTTTACGCCAGTAACTGCAAAGACCAGGTCGACATTTATGATGAGACACAAAGGACCCCGCTATGATTATGAGAGACCGTACGTCATGTTTGATAAATTTCTCAATGCCCCTAACACAAAAGGGAGCCTGTGAAACCGAACAAGTGAAAACATGAAAAGCAAGGATGAAGTAATTATCTGAATGTAAATGTCATTTGTGAGCACAGTGCCTTCCACAAACTGTGACGACGTGGGTTTGACGGTAACAAGTTTGGGTATTAGTCGTAGCTGAACAGACAAACGGTTCGTTGGATGGTGACAAACTGTGCTTGGTGTAACCCCGTAGTCACTGCCGGCAAAATACGAACACCACCCCGGCAACAGGATGCAAGAGGCAAAGAACCTCATAAGCCCCCGCATATGCGGGGGCTTATGAGGTTCTTTGCCTCTTGCATGCTGTTGCCGGGGTGGTGTTCGCATTCATATCGTGTTCATATCGCCCCCGTTTCGTGGATTGATGGGATTATATTACTGGATGTTACTATATTAAATTTTTTATATTATTATTATTATTATTATTATTACTATTATTATTATTATTATTATTATTATTATTATTATTATTATTATTATTATTATTATTATTGTTATCATTACTATTATCATTGACCTTCTTTCAAAGACAACTTTGCTTCCACTGGCAGTGCAGGGGTGATAAACGACCCAACAAGGTATAAACGTATGAAACGTAGGGATGTAGATGATCGTCTGGTTCTATACCTGCGTATTTTTCTGTGGGCTGGCGATTGGGTGCCTGATAGGCGCGGGCAGGATCTGACTGTTTGTATGGCCAGCGCTGAGTAATTCCCCTTGGTATGTGTACAGTTCTACCAGCGCTAGCCTCACGTATCTGGTTTGTGAGTATGAAACACGCATATATATTTTCCGCTAAGGAACAGTCTCCTAAAACACAGTCTACTCCGGTTATAACAAAAATCGTATATAACACGCACGAAATTCAGAGGACCCGACAGCACTCTTTCTGTGTAAACCACTTCGCTTATAACAAACTTCGGATTATAAAAACAAACAACGTTGAGTCCATTGTTTTGGGTTTGAGTCCCCGACCCGGCCCCGGTAGCTGGACTCGCAATCCAGGGAAAACAGACGGGCTTGTTCCGTAGCATGTCCGTTGAAACGTCCTGGTAAATCAAAGTGGCACAGTTGCAGTGCGCCTGAATTGATCAGTGCTCAGGTCGTACTCCATAGGGCAATAAATGTCCTTGTCTCTCATAACCCGCCCGTCAGGGCCGTCCATTATCACTTCGGTGCCGTGGACGTTAAACCCCGAACTAACCAAAGTCCACTAGCAAAGTTTACTGTATATAGATTCTTCTGTATTTGCCGATAACATAGTTTTCCTTTCTTTTTTTCATATAGAACTGTGAGAATGGGTCAGACTGCACGGCCGTACAAGTACAAGCAGCGATCCTTACTAAGATTATCATTATAAATGACAAACGGTAACACATCACTCGAAGCACAGTTCTTCTTCAAAACGGACCAAGCGGGAAATGTCTCGGCTTCAGACCCAGGGATTTTTTTTTTTTTGCTCCTTTCTGAATTTTAACCCCATAACTGCCTGGGCAAATTGAACGCTAACCATCTGCAAGAGACATAAACCCTCATGAGCCCCCGCAGTCGCGGGGGCTCATGAGGGTTTATGTCTCTTGTTAGTCCTGTGTTCTGTATGTCTATTTTTGTGGGGCCCACTTGGTCTGAGTTCTTCACGTGAATGTCTGCCAGTGTATAATGGTTTCAGACGCGCCGAAATACCTGACCTCTGGCAGCAAAGGGGTTAAATATACAGCGCCACAGCGTCAAACTGAGTAAGAGCTATCTTCCGCACCCTCCCCCTCCCCCCCCACCCCCACCCCCAACCCTTTCCCCGGCCACACTCTGCAGCCAGCCACTACACCCACCACCGGCCGTTGGAACAAAGAGATGTTCAGCTGATGCATTCAATGACTAGTTTTCATTACCACATGAAAAGATACCCACAGACAGATGTCGCCTGTGGTATGGATTGGCTCCGTTTTGCTCTTTGACAGATTTTATGTCCGGTCTCAATCGTCCCGTCTAAATTCAGATAACTACCTCATTCTGAGGAGAAGACGAAGCCAATCTCGGTCTGCAAGAGGCATGGATTCGCATGAGCCCCTGCGGATGCAGGGGCTCATGAGAATCTATGCCTCTTGCATTTGGAAGAGGCAGCGCAATGAGTGTTGATAGCATTGTCAAGGGAAGACATATGGAACTACCAAATGTTCACTGGCTGTTTTTCGTGTAACACTAATTCTGTGTGGACCGTGATAGCTGTTGGGTAATAGGGCTTGATTAACCTGGCGTTTCTCCTGCATTTAATAAAGCCTAAACTGGATCAGGAAATAAATAAAATAAAAGAGCTGTAATTCTTGTTCTCAGGTTGTCGTTGCAGTTAACAATAATAACATGACTTTCGATACTTAGATATCATACACTTACCAAAGTGACTTGTCATGACTGATGGTTTTCCCCAACGTATTAATTTTTTTTTTAATTGAAAAAAGTCATTTCGACTGACATCCTGAACGTGCTATAGTCACTCATCATTCCCCCCCCCCCCACCCCCCCCACCCCCTCCGCGGAGTATAATATTTTTCAATTCAATAATCTTTATTGTCCATTAAATTTATTAGTATAAAATGAAAAATTGTCTTCGGCTCAGAAACATGAACCAGCAATTAAACACATATTTAAATAAAAATCCCTCGCCACGCCTGTTAGAATCTATAATCCTTGCGAAATCACATCCTACTGATCACTTTGAATGACATTATCACCATTCCTTTTTATCACAGTACCGTCCCTTGTCATCACAGCTTATCACATTAATTGATTCTATCATGTAAAACGTAAACTCGACGCATATCCCGTAAAAGCTTGTATGCTGAAATAATGGCAACGCTTGATGTTGATTGTGTTGGTATGTCATGCATTTAAAAATATCTATTTCAGTTTTGTGAAGATCGAGAATTTTAACTCATTCGAGACGTGCCGCAACCGGATACGCGGCATTGCTGAAGCGGCGTATTCGTATGCCACTCTGACGTCTCCAAAGAGTTAATGCTATTATTTAATCACTAACAAATTAGTGAAACCGTCGCAAGTCCACAAGTTCAGTAATGTATATTCAGCCCTGCCGCGTGCAACCAGATATCACTGAGTAGATCGTACCTGATAATTCAAGGGTGGTGCCAGAATAGCTTGGTGCCTGCAGGTGCCAAGCTATTTTGGCACCACCCATGAACCATCACGGTCGATCTGTCTCCTGTACTGTCATTTACTTTTCACTGGACTCGTAACTCACAAAGTTGTGAATTTCGAACTGGAGTCTAAATGTTAGTGTCAAGAATACGGCGTCGGATCTGGTCAGTTCAGGACAACCGTCTCCACGCCTGTGGGACCGGTACGGATGAAGCAGAGGGGTCAGCGGCAACAGTTCTAGAGTGTATTTGCATGAGCTGCAGTACCCTGCAGGGGTCATGTAGATATATGCCACCTGCAAATGGATCATATTCTTGTGTCATTCCAAAACGCTTTCGTTTCAAAAAGCATTCTCAGCCCAGTAATGATACCCGAATCATGTTGATCTCAGTTTCATCCACCCTTATCCCCCTACCCCACTCCTGGGCCACCTTATCCTCCATTTCCAGCCAATCTTTCCCGCTTCCTGGTGCGAGCAGAAGTGAGCGAGGAATGAATCGACGGGAGCGTCAGTATGGACCCAAGTGGCAATCCTCACCCAACTCAGAAAGCGCACTAGTTGCTTCATTCGATTCGCTGCCTGTAGGCAGCGAATTGAGTGACACAACTAGTGTGCTGTACAGTGTACATGCAACTGGCAAGAACTCTTCGTGTCCGCTTGAGTTGCTTGAGTGAGTGTCTCGATAATATTATGAAAACGAAAAATGGAAAGTTATGGTATTTTGCTACGTCATATTGAAGCTTTCCCAAAAATTTGAAAAAAATGCAATGTCTGGAAAGAGAGGGACTGACAACAGCTCATTTAAAAAAAAATCATATCAATAGTTGGTTCTTTCACACACAGATCTTCAGCTTTGTTTATAAACTCTAAATTTATATACTATTGTTAACTATAATCACAATTCACAATTTCAAAAGATCGTTATGGATCGCCCATTATGTACAATTCATAGATTGTCCTTTTCAGCCAGAAATTAATTTCTATCGGAAAAAGAATGCTTAAAAACAACAGTAACAACAGCAATACGACTATTCAGTATCATTAAACAAAATATATAATATTTAATGATCAATGAATAAATCAAAGATGAAAAGCAGCAAACAAACAGAGTCCATTCTATCTTAATACTACAGTTTTCCTCATGTTCAAAAGCATCAAATCTATAAAAAGATTCGTTGTAATCAACTGGCTGAAATTGAATGAGAAAAACGATCGCCGGTAGGTGCCTAAATTTCCATCTCCCCATGACTCCGGCGCAACAGACGGGAAGCCGGCGACAGGTGGAATGGGTGTAATAAATGAGATACTTCACTGCGGGGGGATAAGTAGAAAACATCAGCACTGACATAAACCACAGTCGAGTAAAGTACGCTTGTTTATGGCAGTAGTGAACTCAATTACACTAGAAAGGGTGGTGTATGGGAAGGGAGAGGGAGAGAGTGGGGATAGTGGGGAGGGCTGGCGGTGGTGGGGGGACGAGGCAGTGGGGGAGAGAACACCTTTGTATCCACAAAAGCTTTGTGTTATCACGAGTCTTCAATCGAAAATATGCAGACATATGACCATGTCCTTCCGTCTCAGTGTAATTTTCCTTTGAAGGAAATATTTATATTTACATTGAATGTAAATTTTACCTATTCAAAATCGTCTTACAAAGAGAAGGTAATACGAAATTCACCTACATGCATGAGGCTTTTAACTCATTGTGTCCCAGGTACCAAATCTCCACATAATAAATTGGAGTTGTCTTCTGAGGACTGCATTGCAATTCAGGAGACAGATCGACCATGATAGTTCAAGGGTGGTGCCAGAATAGCTTGGCGCCTATAGGCGCCAAGCTATTATGGCACCACCCTTGAACTATCATGGTCGAGCCATATCTTGCTGTGGTGTGTCGGGGCTGAATGAGTTAAGGGAAAGAATAACTTACCGTAAAATAAGCGTAAAGAATGCCGAGAGCCGCCATTCATTACATTGGCAGTTTCGTCCAGCGTGGTGAACAAACGCATAAACGTAGCACACAATGTGAAGGGAAAGAAAATAATATCAAACAAACTACGCGTATATACTGACGAGCAAAAGAAAGGGGACAGTTTTGGAATCATCGGAAACACCCAAATGTCGCATTTCTTTTGCTCGTCAGTATAAGCCATTTGTCCCGAGCCATTGTCCATTTGCTGTTTGTAAACTGTTGTGTGAGTGAGTGGGTGATTGCGAGTTGCACCTGAGGTGGCGAGACAAATTTTCCTGTACGTGGACACATGTATTTGGAACAATAAAGTTGATTGATTGATTGATTGATTGATTGATTGATTGATTGATTGATTGATTGATTGATTGATTGATTGATTGATTGATTGATATATGCTGGACTGTGACACAAAAATGTGCTGGTGGACTGTTATACACAGCGGCACTAAGAGTCACACGTTGTGTGAGGACACACGTAATACTACATATTATTAGAAATACAGCCCTTGACTACGGAGAATATTTAACAACATCCATCTGCAAGAGGTATAGATCCGCATGAGCCCCGCGAATGCGGGGGCCCATGAGGATCTATGCCTCTTGCTGAAACTTTGTATCCATGTGCCTTTGGCGGCTGGAACTCTCTGGCGCTGTATTTTAAACGACTAAAAAAAAAGCATAACCGTCTGTGTTCACTGGCAGTGAAGGGGTTAAAAACAGAATAGCAGTGTGCGTGCTGGTATCTGAGATAGCAATGTGCGTGCTGGTTTCTGAGATAGCAGTGTGCGTGCTGGTTTCTGAGATAGCAGTGTGCGTGCTGGTTTCTGAGATAGCAGTGTGCGTGCTGGTTTCTGAGTTAGCAATGTGCGCGCTGGTTTCTGAGATAGCAATGTGCGTGCTGGTTTCTGAGTTAGCAATATGCGTGCTGGTTTCTGAGATAGCAATGTGCGTGCTGGTTTCTGAGATAGCAATGTGCGTGCTGGTTTCTGAGATAGCAATGTGCGTGCAGGTTTCTGAGATAGCAATGTGCGTGCAGGTTTCTGAGATAGCAATGTGCGTACTGGTTTCTGAGATAGCAACGTGCGTGCTGGTCTCTGAGATAGCAATGTGCGTGCTGGTCTCTGAGATAGCAATGTGCGTGCTGGTCTCTAAAATTGAAGACTAGAGATCCGAAAAATCACACATCAACAGCACTTTGCTTCTAAAAGCATAATTTTGTTGTTGTTGTTTTGTTGTTGTTGTTGAGATTAATATATTAAATATGTATTAAGAAAATTAATCAGTGAAATGTCCGAACAGACATGATCTTACCGGTCAACGAAACTCTCTCTCTCTCTCTCTCTCTCTCTCTCACACACACACACACACACACACACACACACACACACACACACACACACACACACACACACACACACACACACACACACACACGGCACACACACAAACACACACACACATACACACACACACACACACACACACACACAGAGAGAGAGAGAGAGAGAGAGAGAGAGAGAGAGAGAGAGAGAGAGAGAGAGAGAGAGAGAGAGAGAGAGAGAGAGAGAGAGAGAGAGAGAGAGAGAGAGAGATGATGATGATGATGATGATGATGATGACGATGATGATGGTGATGATGATGATGATGATGATGATGATGATGGTGATGATGATGATGATGATGGTGATGATGAAACGTTATTTTTCAACAGTAAAACGTTTTGACAGAAAACAAATTGTCATTTTACAAACTTGCCGTTGCTAACATCACAGCATTAAAAAGAGGAAACTAAAAAAATATTTACATACAAAACCCAACAGCATCATGATATAATAGGAAAAATAATAACACTCATCACATACATGCACACTCGCACGCGCGCGTACCGCACACACATACACACAAACACACACGCGCACTCACACACACGCGCACACACACACAAACACACGCGCGCACACACACACGCACACACATATCGACCATCTGCATAAAATACATGAGGTACTTTGGGGGAGGGTGGGGGGGGGGGAGGGAGAGACTGACTGACTGACCGACCCGGCGACCGACTGAAACTGTATTTATCAAGGATTTCGTATTTAGGCGCACAGGCCTTTCTTTCAATCTGTCCTTGCTACATCTACTAACATACAATAACAGGCAAAGTTACATTACACTCACAAACAACATCGGAAGTCATGCGAATTACAACAACACCACAAGCAGCAACTATTTAACGAAACACACAGGTACCCATACGAAAATGTATGCACGTGTCATGCTCACCGTTTGCTGGAGCCCTCCCCAGACAATCCCACATGACCGGTGGGTGTGTGTGTGTGTGTGGGGAGGGGGGGGGGGCGCCCACTCCACAAAGATACCTTCACTCGAACGACATGCTAAGCACATCGCTCGAATAAACCGTGCACCCGCGCTGCCTCCCCCGACCGGGCCCATACGGGAAGCACTCCCCAAAACGGCACGTGCCGTGAGCGCAAGTGGTATGATCAAAAAATAATAATTGCATAAAAGAAATGTAAAATAATAATAAAAAATATATGTTTAGGCAACACTAGATAATTAAATTTACGTTGCCTTAGATAAATGCTTGTACAGTTTTGCTTTAAACGCAACTAGGGAATTAACTTTGTAGCTGATGCGGGGAGAGAACAATGAACCTTTATTTTCCAACGAGAGAGAGAGAGAGAGAGAGAGAGAGAGAGAGAGAGAGAGCATAAGCATAAGCATCACTATGTACCATGCGTCTCAGCCAATCAGCTTAAACGGGCACACGATGTACCACCGCGTTATACCACGCAGGAAGACGATGTGTGTATGAAGGCTAATAGGCCTAATGGGAACTCCCGTGTTTTACAAGTGCTTACAACCATTAACATCAAGAAATGGGATTGATGGAGTAACGTGATTCATAGTAACGGAAAAGATTATTTCTTCGGTGAAATTAGTCCTTTGATGATGATGAAAAGACTCCCCAAAAGACGGAGGAGTGTGAAATATAAGAACACATTTGACTGCTGAGAAACTGAATAATATTCATGGCCTGAAAGCATATTAGATTGATGTTGAGATTTTTTTTCCCCAGCAGAAGATGGATCGGTCACAGTCTGAGAAAGCCAGCTTCCAGTATCACTAGGCAGGCATTGTCATGGAACCCGCAGGGAAAGAGGAAAAGAGGTAGGCCGAGAAACTCCTGGCGTCGAGACCTCCAAGCAGACATCAAGAGACTGGGAACCACCTGGAGTAGAATCGAAGGAGAAGCACAGGACAGGAGTTGCTGGAGGTCTCTCGTCGACGGCCTATACCCGGGTAGGGGTGACAGGCGTAAGTAAGTAAGTAAGACGATGGATCGACCATTATAGTGAATGGCGTGGTCAAGATGATAATCCTATATTGGACGGAAGTCGTCTGCTTATAACCATTTGGCTGTCGGCAGCGTTTTTTTTCGAAAAACCGCCACCGACAGCGAAACGGTTAACCCCTTGATTGCTACACACGATACCGTTCGGCAGAAAAGTACGCATCTTTTATCGCCGATCCGTATCGTCATTAGTAGTAATATTCAGCCCGACGGCCGTATTTCCCAAATTTTGGAGGCGTCATCTAATGACTATGCACCAGTTGCACGGGCGCTAATCTGGCACTACCCTTGAATTATCATGGTCGACCCATCTCCTGCTGTAATGCGTCAGGGCTGCATGGGGTAATGTATATTAATTATATCATGACGTGCTGACTAATTATTTGCTTTCAGATTCCAAACAAAGCAAAGCAGAAGTACGTCGAATATATTTTGTCGATTAACCCATTTAGCTCCAACGCCCTGCAGCAGGAGATGGATGGACCATGATGATTCAAGCTAATCTGGCACTACCTTTGAATTATCATGGTCAATCCGTCTCCTGGAGCTGGTGCATAATCGTTAAGTGACACCTCCCAAAAAAAGCAGGCGTCACCACTCTGAAAGAAAATGAAAGAAGAAAGAAAGAAAGAATCCACATGTCTGACAGGCGAACGCTCCGAAATCACAACCTTAATTTGAGGCACAGCTGGAACCGATCTCGGACAGCAAGAGGCTGTAGGTTCTCATGAGTCCCTAGCGACTGCATGGGGCTCACGAGAATCTGTGCCGTTTTTCAGATGCCGCGCTTCACGACGTGACAGGAGGAATCAACTAATCACTATATGCAACTGCCAAAGTCAGCCACCATTATCACTGGCGCCATCGGAGGTCATCGCGACCTGGATCCGTACAGGTAATAATACCCACAGGGCGACAGGCCTCGTCACCCGACACATCGCGCATATCAAACAGGCGCCAGTCAGACGCGCGTTAACTCATTTAACTCATTCTACCCCCAACACCGAAATCCCCAAATTTTGCCGTCGTCCTCTGAAGACTGCGTTGCAGTGCAGGACACAGGATCGACCGTGATAGTTCAAGGGTGATGCCAGAATAGCTTGGCGCCCATAGGCGCCAAGCTATTCTGGCATCACCCTTGAACTATCATGGTCGATCTTTATCTTGCTGTGGTGTGTCTGGGGTAGAATGAGTTAATTTTGGGAGGCGTCACCGAACGGCTATGCGTCATTTGCAAAAGACGGATCGACTGTGATAATTTCAGGGTAGTGCCAGGTTAGCTTGGCGCCTGGCGGCGCCAAGCTAATCTGGCACTACCCTTGAATTATCACAGTCGATCCATCTTGTGCTGTAGTACGTCCGGTTGGGTTTCATGGGTTTAAATTAATTTTTTTTTTCCTACCAAACAAATGCTAGTCTGGTACTGGCTCTGACACAGGAAGCTTGCAGCGGGCGCGCGAGGGTTCACTAAGAAAAACGTAATAATGAATATAACATTAACATCCGGTTGTTGGGCGTGTATATTACATGATTTTACAGGGACCTGTTCCAGGAAATAAAAAGTTGATAGTGTGAAATATTTTCTCGATAAACGTTCTCAGTGTGTCTTACAATAAATAATATTGTACAAAAAGGCTAGCTTAGCTTATACAGTTTGAATGCCGTGAAAGGATTTTCTTTTATTCTACTGTTTTGTACATACTCTTTACATTCCACGCAAAGAACAGTAGACAACCTCTATTACGTGCAGGTACTCACGGCACGGATTGTGAATAATTATAAGAGTGGCAAAGCCTTAAAGTACCATTACATGTAAATTTGAAGACATTTCAGCACCATTTGTGTATATTATGCCTTGCCGACACACCTAATAAACTTTAACAGCAGTTAGGACACGCAGCAAAAGCACACGCGTAATCGCACTAATTTATTCTGAGCAGCTTTTAGCGTGTCAATCTATTTTAAGCTGTTTCTGATACTGATAGCTATCTATGTATTTATAGAACGGAGTGGAGACATTGTCAGGTTACTTGATATAAAGACGACGTGTGCTGAACTGGATTGGCCTGTGTCTAAATGAACCATATTTAGACCTGTGTGTAGCGTTTCTCATGACCATCTGTTACAGAAGCCTATCTTTGAACGATTACGGCGGTAGTGGGCCTTTAATTTAGGCAAGGGGCAAGACTTAGGCTAGACAACCTTGATAACCCGAGATATCGGTCAGTGTCATCAAAATCAAGCCCGCCATGGAGCAGACCGCTTTAAGGAGCGGTAATTATCATCAAACAGCCAGAGAGTGACGTGTTATTGTTATCTGATGTTATCAAATGAATGGTTCTCTTTAGCTTTGCCTTCTGAGTCAGGTTGTTTTGTTGTTTTTACGGTGTTGCCTTGCAAGTTCACTATCATCAACCCATTGAAAGCCAGAGTGAAAGGTAACACGATCCAAATACAAGAGGCATAGATCCTCATGAGCCCCCGCGACAGCGGGGGCTCATGAGGATCTATGCCTCTTGCTGACAACACTTTGAACCCATGTTTTTCGGACGGCTGGGGTTCTTTGGCGTTGAATTAATGACAACTTGACACAGCCTGCGTCAGCTAGAAACGAAGGGGTTAAAGCACGCATGGACCGACAGAAACCGCAGATAAGATCGGACAGCACGATCAGTCGCACAAAGCTGTCTAGGAAATCGTGAGCATCGCATTTTGAAACAAACCGTGCATCAGCCCAGCGAGAAAATGGCCGTCGGTCGATGTTACCTCGTGCACAGCCATTTCCAAAGGTTTCAAACTATTATGTACGGAGTTTAACATGACAGAAGTATGACACTTCGAAAAGGGGGAAGATTATCACCTTAGCGAGATGTATTCTGACGAGCAAAAAGAAATGCAACATTTTTGGAACAACCGGAAACACGATGGTTCCAATATTGTCGCATTTCGAAATGCGACATTTTTGCAACCATCGGATGGTTCCAAAAGTGTTGCATTTGTTTTGCTCGTGAGTGCGCCATGTAGTTCTGTCCGTCGTAGACCACTATAAACAAAGTACGCAGAATGAATGCATCGATCTTTCGCCATGGTGGTTATGTTCTTGCGACGAAGCTTTTCCGAAATTGTCTGCATCGTTCAGGTGCAAAAATCAGTGGGTATCGTTAATGCGCTGTCACTAATCCTCCACGCGACCCGTCGCCATGTCTACCGGGTGCTCATGGGAAAGGGCAGGTAATTCTATCCTCCCCGTGTTATTGCCATCCCATAATAGTCCTTCTGTGGATGGATGCGCCGCTCTTGGCGAAAATTGATGGGCTGCAGTCTCCAAGGCAGATCGTCTCTCCTACAAAGAGACACAGAGTCCCATGAGCCTGCAGGGGTATATGAGATTTTTGCCTCCTGCTGGCAGGGTCTGGCGTCATTTGTTTACATCCGTCCTGGTAGGCTGATATTGTGCGTTTAACTGACTCATTGGAGACGTGCCGTATACGGATACGCGGCGAATTGCCGCGTATCCGTAAACGGCACGTCTTCAATGAGTTAAAGGTAAGATTTGTTAGATATTGTGCCGACCTCGGCTGCCATTTCTGATTCATGACAAGTACTTTGGGTTGTACTGCTGCTGTGCCGTGAGGCCAATCAAGATGACGTATCGCTATAGTGGGAATGCTTGATAACAGAACTGTCGTCGGAGAACATGAATAAGTAGCCCGCATATAGGTCGTTTGACATCGGAGCGCACAACGTTATTCGGAAATATTATCTCCGCAGAGAACCACTTTTATATACCAATCTTAGCAAAAAAAATATCATTCAGTGACAGCTGACCTAAAAATGTTTACTTTTAAGAAGCTGGAACAATGTGTCAGTTTTGTTGTACTGTCGTAAAAATAAGGAATTTGTTCATAAAATGACTGATTTTTACATCGCTAAATGTGTCCCAGACATAAACAGCCAAGTATGAAAAAGACCCATTTTCGCGTGAATTGGCCAAGTTTAACCTGAAACAGCGCAGGCATACATAAAGTTTGCATGCGTGGCATCGATATTGAAATCTTCCGGGGCATTATTCAGCGTATTGAACATGGATTGTTCTTGTCTTTTCACCAAATTTGTACAACAGTAAAGCAAAATCAACAAATCATAGGAGTTAAGTAAATTATCATGGTCGATCCATCGCCTGCAACTGGTGCGTAGTCGTTAGATGACGCCTCCAAAATTTGGGAAATACGGCCGTCGGGCTCAAAGAGTTAATGGGGTATAGAAAAGTGCTTCTTTGCGGAGATATTTGGTAAAAACGTTGTGCGCACCGATGTTAAACGGCTTGCGCCTACTAGCTCTCTGCTATGGACAAATGATCTGAAAGGAAGTATCAGTTTCTTGACCTGCACTGGCAAACTACAGTTCAAGCCAACCAACCAACCAACCAACCAAACAAACAAACAAATAAACAATTCTACTTAACACCTTCACTGACGAGAAAAAAGAAACCTGAAAACGGCCCAAATGCAAGAGACATAAATGCTCATGAGAATCCTATGCCTCTTGCTGTCACCATTTTGTATCCAACCTCCTTGGACGCCCGGCGCTCTCTAGCGATGCATTTAACAACAATTCTTCACTGAGGAACGCAATCCGCGATCACTGGCCCTGATGGCGTTAACCCTTTGCGTGTCGGTAGCGGTCATAGTCGCGATGACTCCTGCAGGAAGGTATGGATTGTGTTCCTGTATGAATCATCGCGATTAAAACCGCTACCGACGCGCAAAGGGTTCAGATCAGAGAAGTTTGTACGCACGCCGCCTCGTAGATTTTACGGTTCTAAGATGGCACAGGTCAGAGTCTTTCGACCGTATGTTCTACAGGGTCCGGGGGGGGGGGGGGGGGGGGGGAAGGAGAGGCTAGGGGGGGGGGGGGGGTATGCGTGCGCATCAGTGAGCTAATTTAAGCTATGGCCGGGCTGGTTATTAAGTTGGTGACGATGCTAATCATTGTGGATATCAGTGTACACGCGTGCCTGTAATCAGTCTTCCTGTTACCCGTCTTTTACACCGGTCAACTGATCAATTATAACAAAGTCTGTCCGTCTGCTGCACGTTGTTCCGGTGTTCCGTTCTGTCTTCTATTTGCCAACTCAGTCAGGAGATGGATCGACAAACTACTTTGGATGGATCGACCAGGTCAGTTCCACGGTGGTGCCAGAATAGCCATTTAGCCATGTCAGACTCCAGTAGGAACAGACCGACCATGTTAGTTGAACGGTGGTGCCAGAATAGCTATTTACCTATGACACACTAATGTAGGAACAGACAGTTCATGTTGGTTCAACGGTTGTGCCAGAATAGCCATTTAGCAATGACACACTATAGTAGGAACTTATCGACCATGATAGTTCAAGGGTGGCGCCAGAATAGCTTGGCGCCTGGAGGCGCCAAGCTATTCCGGCACCACCCTTGAACTTTCATGGTCGAAATGTCTCCTGAACGGTAATGTAGTCATCAGACGACAAACTTCTTCGGGGATTTGGGGGCACAAGGGGTTAATACACTTGAGACGTGCCGCCGGATACTCGGCAAAAGCCGCGTATCCGAATGCGGCACGTCTCGAATGTGTTAATTACTAAATCATTGAGAACAATGCTAATGATGATCGATGTCTGTCGGCCTATGTCCGTTCGTCTGCACGTTTACGTGCCTGTTTGTCTACCTGTCTGTCCGCGTCTCTCTGTCTAGCATACGAAATAAAAACAGATGAATGAACGAACGAACGAACGAACGAATGAACGAATGAATGAGCTGGTGAATGAACAGATGAATGCATGTATTTATGAATAAAGAAACAAACAGACAAACAAACAATCAAACAAACAAACAAACAAACAAGCGAACGAACAAACAAACAAAAATCAACAACCAAAAACCAACTAATCGAACGAACAAACAAACGAACGAACAAACGAACCAACCAACCAACCAACCAACCAACCAACCAACCAACCAACCAACCAACCAACAAACAAACAAACAAACAAACAAACAAACGAAGGAACGAACGAACTTTTTTCCTATCATTTGCTTCTGTTTTTGACAGAAAGATACAAAGAACCAACCAACCAACAAACCAAACAAACAAACAAACAAAAAACGAATACATGAATGAACGAGCGAATTGACATATTAAAAATAGATGAATTATTTTCCATTTCAAGCTGCAGACTAACAGCATGGACACTCGTACAACATAAAGTACAGACATAACAAATATTCAACGAACTAATAAAGATAATTGCGTGCAATGAAGCGATAAACATAAAACATTTGTGCGGCAAAATTTCCCAGCAGTCATTCAATCTTTCATGCCAAACAACAATCCATTAGAAATTATGCGGAAAAAAATGTCGTCTGCGCATTTAATCATCTTTTTCGTTGCGGCATATGTCCCTTTTCACCGCCAGAAACGCATGCCTGTCACATTTTGTAATCTTCTCCCTGACGATAAGTACAGGTTACGCGAGTTGGATCCAGCGTGGCAGCTTCAGGGTAGTGCCTGAT
>BTPG01000003.1:233390365-233480365 GCA_036245525.1 Semisulcospira habei
CCATCGGAGACTGGTTGGTCCTAACTCTTGAGGTGTGCGGATATAAATGATGTCAGCAAGAGGCGTAGATCCTCATGAGACCCCGCGGATGCGGGGTCTCATGAGAATCTATGCCTCTTGCATTTTTGGGCGTGGTTCGCTTTCTTCAATCAGTGAAAGAGTCAATATGAAAAATTCTGAAAGCAAACACCTACTGCGTAACATAATGAACATAATGAACATAATAATAATAATAATAATAATAATAATAATAATAATAATAATAATAATAATAATAATAATAATAATAATAATAAAATCACAATGGAATAAAGCCATCTGCTGCAGGGCGGGCTTTAATTGCTAAAATTTGCCGATACCACCGATTCTCAATGTTGTCTTGCCTCAACTAAGACTTCTCTACCCTTCCTTTTGTAAGGCATTACTGAAAGTAGTCACACGTAACACCGACAGAGGTTTTCTACTGCCGGCACCTTGTGCTAGTCGGTCACGGTGGCGCTCTCCTGCGTACAAAAAACAGACAAGTCTTTGATTTTACGAAATTCAAACTTTGTGAGTTTAGTTAGCCATTTTGGTCCAAAAGTATGGTAAGAAATACTGCTAATCTAGCACTACCCTAAAATCACAACGGTTGATCAATCTCCTGCAGCTGGT
This sequence comes from Semisulcospira habei, assembly GCA_036245525.1. NCBI lineage: Eukaryota > Metazoa > Mollusca > Gastropoda > Semisulcospiridae > Semisulcospira > Semisulcospira habei. The sequence goes on from BTPG01000003.1 coordinate 233,391,020, forward strand.
ACGATCATAGTCTTTAGGTGACACCTCCAAAAATGCGGCCTTGGATTAAATGGGTTACGCATATAAAATCACTGTTGGTTAACTCGTTGTGCCCGAGGTACGAAATACTCACATTTTGGAGTTATCCTCTGAGGACTGCATTACAATTCAGGAGACAGATTGACCAAGATAGTTCAAGGATGGCGGCAGAATAGCTTGGCGCCTATAGGCGCCAAGCTATTCTGCCACCACCCTTGAACTATCATGGTCGAGCCATATCTTGCTGTGGCGTGTCGTGGGCAGAATGAGTTAATCAGCAATAGATTGGGATTAACACTGTGCGACATTCGAGAGCATCGATACTACGAGAAGGTGCCAAGCTTGATTATGCCGCTATCACGGGGGATTTACTTTTCACAGTTAGCGCTGGTAGTGGAAGAGCGGAGCTATCTGCAGAAATGGCAGAAGCCAAAAACTGTACGGTTTCGACTTACAGGCAAAGTGTCGTCTAAATGCGGCTCCACATTTTGATGCCTCGAGTGCTTTTGATTGCTTTTGACACTGCGATGCAGACAGAATACTATCAGCAAGAAAAATCGGAATGTGTCCGGGTCCATTTGAGTCGAAGACTCAAACCAAGGCGAGTTCCTCTGTCTGAGGATGCCTATGAATAGGTTTGGTCCATGCCGGATAGCAAGAGGCATAGATTCTAATGAGCCCCTGCAGCTTCTGCAGGGGCTCATGAGGATCTGTGTCTCTTGCAGACAGGAAATGCTAAATTGGGATGCCGACTTGGGAAAATAGAAGTGCAGTGCTGTACGTGTCAGGTCAAAATGACAGGAACAGTACAAACATGGCACAACAGCCGAGTGTCAGTTCAAAATGACAGGAACAGCATGGGAAAAAAACTGTTCGCTTGATTTGTTGGGAAAATTAAAGATGCTGCTAGCATCGAACAATCTAAGAAAAATAGGATGAAGGAAAGGCGGAATGGACTCAAAGGAAAGGATTAAAGTAAGTAAGTAAGTAAGTAAGTAAGTATAAGTAAGTAAGTAGTACGTACTGAAGTGAGTAACGAACGAACGAACGCCACAAACAAACGACTGAACTGAGAAGGAACGAACGAACGACCGAGCTAACAAACTCAGTAACAAACTAATCGTTCTACCGAAGGAACGAACGAACGAACGAACTAATTACTAACACTAAAACAAACACTGACTCAGAAAGGAACACAAAGAAAACTTGATACACACTTGTCAAAACCCGACAAATACATCAACCAACCACTGAACCAACCAACCAACCAACCAACCAACCAACCAACCAACCAACCAACCAACCAACCAACACACCAACACACCAACCAACCAACAGACCAACCCACCAACACAAACAAAACAGAAGAATACACATGTATAGTGTAAATAATATATATGCTTCTTTTAAATGATTCTAATACTGCATCGCTCACAGTTCAGTCAGTCCGTCACCGTAAGGCCGCATAGTCTGACTCTGAACGCGAAAGAGTAAGATCATTTTTCTTTCAGCTTGTTATGGTACCATGATACCATATGTGTGCTGGTCTGTGATTTTGGACCTTAGGCCTGAAGCCGTAAGGTAAAACAGAGACCGGCCAGAGACCGGCCCCTAGTTTCTCGGTGCTTCAGTGTGTATACCAAAGGTCTTTATCAGCGGCGATCTGAGTGAGGTAGGCCTACCACACACTGCTAGAAACTAAGCAACCGTGAGAAAACTGACTAGTGAAGAATTGTGAAAATAGATCTATTATTTCCCGTGCAAGGGGTGCCCTTCTGCAAGAGGCATAGATTCTCATGAGCCCTTGCTGTCGCACCACCCTTGAACTATTACAGTCAAATTTATTTCAAGCAGTGGGTGTATCAGGATGTAATAACACTGTACAAATGAATCAGCAATGCCTCATGAAAGAAATAATACACCGCTTGCGGGTAAGGCTGAAAGGCTGAATCGACTGAATGTGTAAACTTCGTGAATTTTCTGACCTACTGCTGATTTAGGGGCAGCCCGGCTCCAAGTGTAGCTGTTTTCTGGAGAGATATGCAGAAACATCCAATTTTCCGTCTCTGTGTACGCCGATTTTCCCCGGCCCTAAGTTCAGTTGAAGCATGGGCTTGTTACGATACAACTGTAGGCTATACAGACTTTTTATTACCACATATAATATACACTTCCTTTACTATAAATGGGGGGATACCTCTACTGATGCTGAGCAAGAGGTATAGATTCTCACGAGTCCCTGCAGGTTGCAGGGACTCATGCAAATCTATGCTTCTTGCAGGCTGGAAAGAACTTAATGACCGACTGCAGCAGACAATTTAATACCCGGATATTAGGATGGCGGCGGTGCATTGAAGATGAGCTGAATATTACATCTGAAACGCATGCGCACAAGGAAACAACCCTTGCGCGTGTTGGTCTGTGTCATGAACCTTGCGGTATTCGACCATAGGGTCCAAAGTCAGGTGAAAGAACAGCACACATAAGGTCAGCAATTCTAAGGTCGAAAATCACGGATTGACCAGCACACCCATCAAATAGGTCAGTCTCAGTCTAAAGAGAATGATAAGAAAGAAGGGCCCAGTTGCGTGAATGCGCTTTAAGTCCTGCGCAAGCCACAAAGCAAGGTGCTCCGCTATAGCGGAGCACCTTGCTTTGTGGCTTTTGTGGCTTGCGCAGGATTTAGGCTCGCTCGTGCAGCTGGCTCCAGGATCTTCAGAAGGAAATGCGACCCCATGGTGCTTCCAACACAAAGCATCTCTATTCATTTCGCCTCTTGATGTTCATCCCTGTACAGTCGCAGTGATAGGGAGATTATGGAAATACCCAGCGTCTATATAGGAAATTTATACGGAACTAATGCAGTGAGGAGATTCGGAGAGTTCTCGACTGGTGTGCAGACGACAATAATTTTGTGTGTGCTGGTCTGTGATTTTGGACCTTACGGTTCCAGTGCCGTAAAGTCCAAACCGCCAGACCAGCACATGTGGACAATAAACTTGCTTAGAAACACAGACGCATAATAGAAAGAGGAAAATGAAAAAAAAAATATGATAAGGTAGTATAAGAAATATAGCTGTGGAAGTTAGCATATGACTTAATTGAAAACTTTTAATTATGATGATGGTGATATTAACATTAATATCAATATCAATATTAATATTAAAAATAACAACAATAATAATAATAATGATGATGATGATGATGATGATGATAATAATAATAATAATAATAATAATAATGATTTAAAAAATCTTAAAAAAATTATAGTTGTTATTATTATGGTGATAAAAATGTAACAATAATAAAAACAAAAACAATAATAACAAACGGGATTTTTCTGCACTTAATATGGCATGGTTTCACGGAAATATTATCTACCCTCTGGCTGTGAATGAGTTAAATACAAGACCTGGATCATGATGATAACGACTTGCCTTAACACCTTCGGTGTCGGCAACCAAAAACGACCGTCTCAGAAACCATTATAGACACACATTTTTGCTCACAAACCGCCGGGTCTGCCTGAAGTAAGACATAGTTATGACTGACAGACGATATCAAGAGACATAGATCCTCATGAGCCCCCGCATCCGCGGGGGCTCATGAGGATCTATGTCTCTTGCAGTTGGGCGCACTTCGCTGTGACAATACAGAGATTAACTTGTGATTCCGTTCTGTCGTTTCAATAGTAACTTTATCACGGTAGAGCATGTCATGTACAGTTGCGTGACGGCCATTTTTTTATATTAAAAAAATATTTTGTAGAGTCACGTAGCTTTTCTGTACTTCAAATAAAGTCGGTCGTAGGTTTGTGATGCGTCTTAATTTATTCCACGATGAATTATGTAAAGTAAAAAGTTAGTTTTGTATTATTCATTACTTCTACATTATTATTATATTATTATTATTAATATTATTATTATTATTATTATTATTATTATTATTATTATTATTATTATTATTATTATTATTATTTTATTATTGGCTAAGAAGATTACAGCTTGTAAAGGTTGATAGCATTTATCACATACAACAACAAAATTTCACAAATATTAATGGCACATTTACGAATTCGACCCTTCGTGTGTGCTGATCAGCAATCTTTCGCCAACAGCAACAGGAACAAGAGCAACAACAACAACAACAACTAACCACCCAACCAATTAACCAACCAAACGAACAAACAAATTCAGAATATTTCATCTTTGACATACGGAAGCAAAAGGCATGCTAATTTCAAAATAAATCAGTCTTGACGAAAGACTGCTAAACGTTGTGGTAAGCCTATACCAACACAAAGTAGAAAATGCAAAGAATGCAGAGTCTTACACATCAGCATACAAAGTAAAATCGACTAAACCAATCGATACAATCTTATAAGCATTGTGTCCAGTTCGTCTCTTTACCACAAAACGTTTACAATATCCACCCTGTATATACTGGAATTTTTGCAACGCGGGCGAAATGAGTCGCAGCAAGGCCTACACGCCAAACCCGCAGTAAAGCTTTCAGTTTGAGAACTGCAGAAGCCAGTCTTGGTCAGCAAGAGGCATGGATCCTCATGAGCCCCCGCATCCTGCGGGGGCTCATGAGGATCTATGCCTCTTGCACACGGAGGAGGATGGTTAAAGGGGCAGGTATATAAAAGAATCATTTATCAGACTCTTTGCGTTAGTTGCAAATTTACGCGATTTTGAGCGGTGTAGATTCTCAGGCAAGCGATAACTTTTTGACTGGCTTAGCAGTTTTCGTCAACGTGGTCTTTTTAACTCATTCAACCCCGACACACCACAGCAAGACATGGATCCAGCATGATAGTTCAAGGGTGGTGCCAGAATAGCTTGGCGCCCATAGGCGCCAAGTTATTCTGGCACCACCCTTGAACTATCATGCTCGATCTGTCACTAGAATTGTAATACAGTCTTTCAGAGTGCAACCTGAAATTTTGTGGATTTCGGTCCTGGGGTAGAATGTGTTAAAACGTTTTTCAGCGAGTGTTATCCGTGAGCAAGAGGCATAGATTCTCATGAGCCCGGCAGCCGGCAGGGACTCATGAGAATCTACATCTCCTGCTGGTAACATCCAACCCTGTGTTTTATAAGACTGGAAAAATAGGAATTTTTTTTTAATATTTTTTTTTTTTTTTTGGGGGGGGGCGTGGGGGGAGGGGGGGGGGGTAGTGGGTGTGTGTGTGTGTGTGTGGTGGGGGGGGGGGTGGGGGGTGGGTGGGGGGTGGTAGTGTACACATCTCACGTTTTGTCAACGTTGAAGATAGTTGTTAGTAAGAAATACTAACATAGCTATGTACAGCAAACCCTTTCCTTTCCAGGATCAGTTGACTCGAAATTTCAAATCGCCTATGTACATGGCGTGCGAGATGGACTGACCACTGTGCCTGATCGTGGGTCCGTGGTATCAGGCGATTTTGCTCACAATTACATACTAACGCTTTTCAGACTTCAGAAAATTTTTTTATCTGTGAAAATTGGTCCGTTTACGACGAAATTCGGATAAAACAGATTATGTCCCCAAAGGACGTTATATCCGGAGGTCCCTGTCAGGATCGATCATAATAGCTCAGTGATAGTGTATGATTTAACTCCGCCTGTATATCCTGGTCCGGGCGCCACTTTTATAGTGGCATCCGTCTATTCAGGCACTGCACGTCCAGACATCATTGGCGATGTTCTACTGACGTCAGCACTTGGCTTTGGTAGTGCATGAGTTATGAAATAAGTTTATAACACAAGCTCGGAAAACACATTTATCAATTTCACAGCAGCGAAATTTTCGTCTCATATCGCAGAGATGAACAGAGATGGAATTTGTATTCTGAACCAGAGAAAGAAACAGTCGATTTAGAACGCCAGGACATTCTGTTCTCAAGAGGCATAGATTCTCAGCCCCTGCGACTGCAGGGGCTCATGAGAATCTATGCCTCTTGCTGAGAATTACCAGGCCCTATTTACTACTACTATTGCCCGTGTTTAACCACTTTATAGTCACAGTATTGCCCAAAACACCCAAAGGCAAGAGTCGTGGACTCTCATGTCTCCCTACTGACACACGGGGTCATGAGAAATTGCGCCTCATGCTGGGAACATTTATATCTCTGTTCCTCAGGCAAGCACGGTTAACTCTTTGGTTGACGGTAGCGGTTTTTGGGTGATTCTTCCTTAACCCTTTGGCTGTCCGTAGCGGGTTTAGTCGGGGTGATTCCTGCAGGAATCACCTCGACAAAGACCGCTACGGAGAGCCAAAGGGTTAACAGTAGTGATTGTTTAAGTGACATCGTATCTAACGGTTGGCAGGGATGGGGTTAAAGTTTAGGGGAGGAAGCAGGGGGCGGAAGGGTGTCAGTGCGTGGAGGGGGACAAGGGGAGGGGATGCGAGGGGTAGGGGTGAGGCAAGGAATAGGTTTGGTGGGGTGGGTGGGTAGCAGAAGTACTATTATGGGGACAGTACAACGGTAGTTAATGACAGAACTTTTTACGTGTTTGTTCAGACAGTCGTTAATAATAATAGATTAGCTATCAGACAGAGAGAGAGAGAGAGAGAGAGAGAGAGAGAGAGAGAGAGAGAGAGAGAGAGAGAGAGAGAGAGAGCTGAGAGACTCGAGCGAAGGCAAAACACATCAAATCCGTTTTTGTGAACAGCGAGATTTTCATTATAATACAACGAAAATCTTACTTTTCACGAAAACGGGACCTGCTACCTTTTGCTCTCACAAGGGCCGAAGTCAGCAGGCAGGCAGACTGACATACAAATATTAAGTGTTTACCAACGTTCGCTCAAAACAGACGTGCATATAGATCTCGCTGTCCGCACACTAGTGAAAACAGAGTAGGCCTACCGCTTTTACTGAGTGTTCATACGGTAAGACTAGAATGGGTAGGATATTATCTCTCTTGGCTGGACTTCGCGAACGAAGATTTTATAGGAGTTGCCCACGATGTCTGCAGGTTTGTTCGTGGCTGCGGAGGCCAATCCGGGACAGGCAGGTTCGACCGCAGTGGCTGCAGGGGAAGGTATGGCCAGAGTTCTGAGTTGCGGCATCTCTGTTCTTTCTCCTGAGCCGCTTGTCCTTAAGGCTAGCTCTGCGAGAGTCCTCAAAGGAGACAGCTGCCTTGTAAATAGTGGAGCGCCAGGTGTCACGGTCCACAGCAAGCGAAGACCACTGGTGGTGGTCGATTTGGCAGGCACTAAGTGACTTCTTGAGACAGTCTTTGTATCTCTTCTTTGGTGCCCCTCTGTCACGGTGTCCAGTAGCAAGCTCGCCGAACAGGGTGATCTTTGGTAGGCGATGATCCTCCATCCTGGAGACATGCCCCGCCCAGCGGAGCTGTGTCCGCAGCAGCAAAGCCTCGATGCTCACGGTTTCAGCCTGTTCAAGGACCTCGACATTGGTGACATAGTCACTCCAGTGAATGCCCAGGATGGTACGCAGGCAGCGCTGGTGGAAGCGTTCGAGGAGTCGTAGTTGGCTGCGGTAGAGGGCCCAGGACTCGGAACCATACAGCAGGGTGGTGAGGACCACAGCTCTGTACACGCTGATCTTGGTGCCTGTTTTCAGCTGTTGATTGTGCCACACCCGCTTGAAAAGTCGCCCGAAAGCGCTGTTCGCTTTTGCCAGCCTACTGTCAAGCTCCTTGTCCAGCTTGGCGTCCGACGTGATAATGCAGCCAAGGTAAGTAAACTGGTGCACTGACTTTAGTTCAGACTCGCCGATGGTGATGTGAGGAGGGCGATACACTGTCTTGGGTGCCGGCTGATGGAGGACCTCTGTCTTTTTCAGACTGACCTCGAGTCCAAAGAGCTGGGCAGCGTCTGCGAAGCAGGACGTGATGCGCTGCAGGGCTCTCTCTGTGTGTGCAACGAGGGCAGCATCATCAGCAAAAAGCAGCTCACGGATCAGTTGGTCTAGGGTTTTCGTGTGGGCCTGCAGTCGTCTGAGGTTGAACAGGCTGCCATCGAGACGATACCTGATGTACACTGCATCGTCATCATCGAGGTCCACTGTGGCCTGCTTCAACATCATGCTAAAAAAGATGGTGAAGAGGGTCGGTGCCAGCACGCAGCCCTGCTTTACGCCGTTGAGAATGGGGAATGGTTCTGAGAGGTCATTGTTGAGTCTGACCTGACCTTGCTGGTCCTCGTGTAGCTGGACAATCATGTTGAGGAACTTTGGGGGACAGCCAAGTCGCTCCAGGATCTGCCACATGCCTTGCCTGCTCACAGTGTCGAACGCTTTTGTTAGGTCGACAAACGTTACGTACAGCCCTTTGTTCTGCTCGCGGCACTTCTCCTGTAGCTGTCTCAGCACAAAGACCATATCGGTGGTGCTCCTGTTTGCTCTGAAGCCACACTGGCCCTCTGGGAGTTGGTCTTCAGCGATGGCAGGTACCAGCCGATTCAGGAGCAGCCTTGCAAGGATTTTTCCAGCAATGGACAGCAGTGTAATTCCCCGATAGTTGGAACAGTCAGACTTCTCACCTTTGTTCTTGTACAGGGTGATAACGACTGCATCACGGAGATCCTTTGGTAGTGTTCCTTCCTCCCAGCAGCAGAGAAAGAGGTCATGGAGCTTGTTGTGCAGTGCTGTGCCTCCATGTTTCCAGATCTCTGGCGGTATTCCATCAATGCCTGCTGCTTTGCCACTCTTGAGCTGGTGGATGGCTGTGAGGGTCTCTTCAGCGGTGGGCGGTTCGTCCAATTCAACTTTTACTGGGAGCTGTGGGATTTGTAGGACGACTGCTTCTTGAACAGTGCGCTCAGCGCTGAAGAGGCTCTGAAAGTATTCCGACCAGCGGTTCAAGATGGAGGTATTATCTGTGAGGAGTGCCTGGCCATTCGCGCTTCGCAGGGGACTTTGTACCAGGTGCCTGGGGCCATACACTGCTTTCAATGCTTCGTAGAAGCCCCTGTAGTCACCATTGTCTGCGCAAAGCTGGGTCCTCTGTGCAAGTCTGGTCCACCACTCATTCTGGAGATCTCTGAGCTTGCGCTGGAGACTGCTGCAGACGAGGCGGAAGGCAGACTTCTTCACAGGGCAGGAAGGCTGGGCTAGGTGGGCCTGATGGGCGGCTCTTTTTTTTGCTAGGTGTTCCTGGATCTCTACATCGTTTTCGTCAAACCAGTCTTTGTTCCTCTTTCTAGCGAAACCCAAGACTTCTGCAGAGGATTTTGCAATAGCAGTTTTCAGTTCTTCCCAAAGTGTTTCAGGGGAGGAGTCTGCTGGGTCCGCTGTGTCTTTGAGCCTGCGCTGTAAATCTGTCTGAAAGGCAGCTTTCACGTCGTCACGCTGAAGGCTCGCAACATCAAGCTTTTTCTTGGGGGGCCCCCATTTCTTGGGTTTTGGCTTGAAGTGGAGCCTGAGTTTGCAGCGGACAAGGCGGTGGTCAGTGTGGCACTCTGCGCTGGGCATCACTCTGGTGAGGAGGACGTCACTGCGGTCCCTCTGACGCACTAGGACATAGTCGATAAGGTGCCAGTGCTTGGAGCGAGGATGCATCCAGGTGGTCTTTCGACTGTCCTTTTGCTGAAAAGTAGTGTTGGTGATGACCAGTTGCTGCTCTGCACAGAACTCCAACAGTAGGCGGCCATTGTCATTGCAGTTCCCCACGCCATGCTTGCCGAGGACTCCTTTCCAGGCTTCAGAGTCCTGGCCCACTCTGGCGTTGAAGTCGCCAAGGATGATGACTTTGTCGTCTGCAGGGGTGCTCTGTATGAGGCTGCGCAGGTCAGTGTAAAACTTGTCCTTTTCAGCAGGCTCTGCCAAGAGGGTTGGGGAGTACACACTGAGAAGGGTGACGTGTTGCTGGTGTCTCAGTGGGAGGCGCATGGACATGATGCGGTCTGAATGACCCGTTGGTAGGTTTTCCAGCTTAGTCGCAATGGAGGTCTTGACCATGAAACCCACGCCTGAGAGCCGTCTTTCTGATGCAGGCCTGCCTGACCAGTAGAGGGTGTACCCAGCGCCAAGTTCTTGGAGGCTGCCTTCGTCCGGAAGGCGTACTTCGCTGAGCGCGGCGATGTCAATGTTTAACCTCCGCAATTCATGGGCAATGAGGGCGGAGCGACGTTCGGGGCGTCCGCTGTCTGCTTTGTCGAGCATGGTTCGGATGTTCCAGCATGCTACGTTGAGTCCGGTCGTGGTCGTCATCAGAGTGGATCCGTTATTCTTTCTTGTTTTTTGACCGCATGAGAAGATGCCCGTTGACCGCGGCTAGCCAACTGGGGTTGCGAGGGGACGAGCTTTGGTTAGGCCACCTTTTCTAGGCCCCTCTCCGTGTGGAGCAAGCAGTGCTGTCCCTAGAGAAGGCTGCTTGGTCGTTCAGGGTGTGCCGAGTGATGTTGTCATCCCCAGGTCAACATCAGGCGACCAATATCCTGAACCGCCTGCATGCAGGTTTGAGACTGCGGCTTCCAGTGACATCTTTCACCTGCCGTTTCGCCCCTCGCCCATCGCTACAGGACTTGGAATGGTCAGTGTCATGGTCCGTGGACGTTTCCTAAAGCCTGCGCGGTGGAGCTTTTTGGTGGAGTGCAGTGTGCGCAGTACTGGCCCCACCCTTTAAACCCTTGGTTCATCTGCCATGGCCTAGCAAGCTGGGACGATGGCATCGAGGTCCTCGGGTCGTAGGTTTTATATCAGACTGTCCTTGTCCTAGTCTCTGGCTCAAAAGCCTTCCCCGGAGACACGGGGGCTTTGATGTCAGGGGTTTCCTCCCTTAGCCTTTCCGCAGCCAAGCGGCCAGGCCTGCAAGGCAGCAGGCGACTCGTGGAGGGCGGGGTCGTCTATGTCCCGTGCAGATGTGAACATCTGCCCACTGCCCAGGGTAGGATATTATAGTTAAAGGGTAAGAGTAGCTTGACGGCTGCCAAGGAGTGTCCCGAATAAGTTAACATGTATCAGCTTGCATAGCGAAAAGCAAAAGAAATGCAACATTTTCGGTTCCCAAAATGTCGCATTTCTCTTGCTCGCTAGTATATACACGTTTAACGCATTCAAGGCACCCCGCATCAATAGCTGAGAAAGCGTTGCCGGCTGAACGCTCTACGACACTGACGCAACTATTGTTGCGCGGCCCCCACATCTCTGAATGAGTCAACACTAATCACCGCTTATCTCTCTTAGCTGTAATTGATAGGCAAAACTCTACAAGATCAGTGTGTAGACTATGCTATACAGACTATGATATGCTATACAGACTATGCTATACAGACTATGCTATACAGATTATGCTATACAGACTATGCAATTTGTATACATCTAACAATCTTAACCCATTCACCCTCGACGCCCTACAGCAGGAGACGGATCGACCATGATAATTCAAGGGCAGTGCCAGATTAGCTTGGCGCCGATAGGCGCCAAGCTAATCTGGCACTACCCTTGAATTATCATGGTCGACCCATCTCCTGCTGTAGTGTGTCAGGGCTGATTGGGTTAAAGCGATATGCTCCAAGTGTGTGTGTGTGGGGGGGGGGGTGGGGGGTGGGGGGGGGGTGGGGGTGGGTGAGGGCAGGAGGGTGATGAGAAGAGGGCGGGAGTGAGGGGTGGATGAGTGGTAGGGAGGGCGGTGGAGGGAGCGGGTGGAGCGGGGGCGCGGTCATCTTGTATTTGCTGGTTTTCGCAAATCAACGGGACTGGTCCAAGCAAGAAAGGGTTGCGGTTGGAAACATCACATGCATTTAGAAATCTTTCTTAGTACGTTTTACAATAACACTGGACTGAAGGCCGGTCACCTTATGAGTTTGAATGTCGTCAAATGAAAAGACCTTTTTGCGAACCCTTTGTAACGACAAATTTATTTTTGGCGATCAAATCTCGTACCGGGGCATCGCTTTAACTCATTGTGCCCCGAGGGCCTAAAACCCCAGATTTCGGTGTTGTCCTCTGAAGACAATCCAGGAGACAAACTGACCATGATAGTTCAAGCTATTCTGGCTCCACCCTTGAACTATCATGACCGATCCACATCCTGCTCTGGTGTGTCCGGGCTGAATGAGTTAAATATCTGAGAAGTGAGTCCGATCGAAACTTGCGAACAAAATGCACGCGTTCTGGTCTGTGATTTTGGACCTTAAGGCTTCAAAGCTCACAGTGCAGCACGCACACATCTAAGCGCAGGGCTTATAATGCACTGACGAGCAAAAGAGATGCAACATCGTTGGAGTCATCGGAAACACTTTAAAGGCCCACTACCGCCGTAACTGTTCAAATACTAATATACACTTTTGTAACAGATGGTTATGAAACGATACACACATGTCTAGTTATGGTTCATTTAGACATAGGAGAAATCCAGTTCGGCACAGATCGTCTTAATATCAAGTAACCTGACAACGATTCCACTCCGTTCTATAAATAAAAGCAATCAGTACGAGAAACAGCTAAAAATAGATTGATACACTGACGGATGCGCAGAATAAATAAGTGCGATTACGCATACATGTTTGGTGCGTGTTCAAACTGCTGTGAAAGTTCATTAGCTGTGTCGACAAAGCATAACGAACACAAACGCTGCAGAAATAATGTGTCTTCAGATTTATGCGTAATGGTACTTTTAAGTGTTTCCGATGACTCGAAGAAGGTTGCATTTCTTTTGTTCATCAACATACATCTTTATATACTTTTGGAACGCGATCATAAAAAAGTAATGAATGTGTCAAACCGAAGCCAACCCTCGCCTCCAAACCAATTCCAGTCAATCGCCATTTCCTGGGAGATTTCCTCAATTCTATGGGCTGTTTTTGTCTAAAAATGCCACAGACACGACAATCATTACAAACCTCAATACGCCCGTAGGTCTAAACCTAAAATGATTTCCCGAGTCTGAGGATGTAGATCTAGATCGATCAAGCAAGAGGCGTAGAATCTCATGAGCCCCTGCTACTGCAGGGGCTCATGAGAATCTATGCCTCTTGCAGAAGGAATAAGATGGTTGATGGATAAACTCAAGTGACTGACATGCGGCTGGGAAACTGGGTGAATATAAAACAGAAAAAAAGAAAAACGCATGTAGATTAAAAACAGTGATGCAATCTTTAAAAATGGGGTTTACTTTTAAACGCAAGAGAGAGAGAGAGAGAGAGAGAGAGAGAGAGAGAGAGAGAGAGAGAGAGAGAGAGAGAGAGAGAGAGAGAGAGAGAGAGAGAGAGAGAGAGAGAGAGAGAGAGAGAGAGAGTGATGATGATGATGATGATGATGATGATGATGATGGTGATGATATAAACTTTATTTTTCAACAGTAAAAAGTTTTGACACAAAACAAATCGTCATTTTACAAACTTGCCGTTGCTAACATCTACAGCATTAAAAAGAGAAAACTAAAAAATATATTTACATACAAAACCCAACATCATTATATACAGGAAAAATAATAACACTCATCACACACACATGCACACACGCACGCGCGCGCGCCGCACACACATACACACAAACACACACGCGCACGCACACATACGCGCACGCACACGCACCCCCCCCCACACACACACACAAATATACGAGCGCGCGCACACACGCACACACATACCGACCATCTGCATTAAATACATGAGGTACATGGGAGAGAGAGAGAGAGAGAGAGAGAGGAGAGAGAGAGAGAGAGAGAGAGAGAGAGAGAGAGAGAGAGAGAGAGAGAGAGAGAGAGATGATGATGATGATGATGAAACTTTGTTGTTCAATGGTGAAATGTTTTGACAGAAAACAAATCGTCATTCTACAAACTTGCCTTTGCTAACAACTACAGCATAAAAAAGAGGAAACTATATAAAATATATACATACAAACCCAATAGCATCATTATATACAGGACAAATAATAACACTCATCACACACACATGCACACAGGCACACAGTCGCGCGCGCGCCGCACACACATACGCCCACACGCACTAACAAACACGAGCAAACACACGCGCGCGCGCGCGCACACACACACACACACACACACATACCAACCATCTGCATGAAATACATGAGAGAGAGAGAGAGAGAGAGAGAGAGAGAGAGAGAGAGAGATGATGAATCTTTATTTATTCAGGATAAAGCTATTAGGCAACTCAATGCCTGTCTTACAAGCTGTCCTGTAAACAAACAACATAACAGGAAAATAAACATAGCATGCAAATAATAACAATAATAATAATAAGAAGAAGAAAAACTACGGAAAAAAACAAACACAATAGGTGAATCAATGAAAGGGGGAGAAAAAAAAAATTCGTATTGGAGAAGTAGTAACTGCCACCAACACAAAAGTAAGAGAAATAAATGAGTGCATAGCATTAATATTATACTCAGCTAAGATAGTGTCAAAGAATCAGCAGCATCAAGAGCATATAGCGACACCGACAAGACCAAGGATTATCAGTTTACAAATGTAAGGAGAAAGAGAAAATACTTGACTTTCACGTGTTATCAACAACAATACTCTGATATGGCAAACTGTGAAGTCAGGCTGAATGGAAGTGCGTTCGCAAAGCTCGTTTAAAATGGGTTTTACCTGAACATGATTTAATGTTCAATGGCAATGAGTTCCAGACAAAACTGCCCGAAAATAGAAGGCTTGACTTGTAGAGATCTATCCTGGGTCGGGGTAAATGAAGCAAGCCATGTCTCGTGTGTAGCTGATGCCTAGGGCTGAAGTTAAATAGCGCGCACAGATACTCGGGGACTTGATAATGAAATATTTTGTGCATGAGGACGCATTTGTTAAATTTGAGTTGTTCCTTCAGTGGAAGCAGGCCAAGAGATTTTATCTTTTGGTCTGTGGAAGTAGGGTGTGGAATAATTATTTTAACTGAACGACGATATAGCGAGTTGACTTTTTTAATATGACGTTCGCTGCATTCGTCCCACAAAGAGGACGCATAATCACAGTGGCTCTTAATGTGCGCGTGAAAAAACAATGTACAGCACTTTGTACTAAGAATATGTCTAAGTTTAGAGAGCAGAAATACATTTCTGGACAAGGTTTTGCACAAACTGTCAATATGCGACGACCAATTGAGCTGGTCGTCAAGTACAACTCCCAGTAGGCGGTGCTTGGATACCTGTTGGATAGGTTTATCACCAAGTGAAAGTATCAAAGGGGCAGGACGTAGCTGATGCTTTTGGCGGGTTGTTATCAACATGCTTTTGGTTTTAGAAGTACTGAGGAGCATGCGATTATGCGTACACCAATCTAACACTTCATCAAGACTTTGCTGGAGGATACAATTTAGCGTTATGAGACGATCGTCTGATGTATGCAGCGTGGAATCGTCAGCAAAGAGTTCGCATTTTACCGTAGGATTTGAGATGGAAAGAGGCAGGTCATTGATGAATAAAGAAAATAAAAGAGGCCCTAGGATAGATCCTTGGGGAACACCGTGCCTCACTATACCTTCTTTCGAATACCTTCCGTTCGAGTACACCTTCTGTCGGCGGCAACTTAGGTAGGATGAGAAAAACGCAATAGAGTTCAAATCAAACTTATACACTGAAAGTTTCTTTAAAAGAATGTTGTGATCGACTAAATCAAATGCTTTGGTTAGGTCCAGAAAAACTGCACCATTTAATTTGGAATTATTGATTGATGAGAGCCAAGAGTCAACGATGTGAACGAGTGCAGTATGGCACGAGTGTTTAGGTCGAAAACCGGACTGAAGAGATAGGAGTAGGCGTTGATTCTCCAAGAATTGGAGTAGGTGCTTGTGAATGTGTCTTTCAATTGGCTTCGATAATATTGATAACACTGAAATAGGACGGAAATCGTTTGGACTTTTGGGATCTTTACATTTGGGAATGGGGACAACTTTAGCATCTTTCATGGCATCTGGAAAAATACCTTGGGTGATAGAAAGGTTGAATATAAATGTCAAGGAGTCAGCTGTGTATGGAAGTGACAATTTCAGTACCATGTTATTTATTCCATCCAGGCCACACGATTTACTGGTTAGAGTAGAAATATACTTACCAACTTCAAACACTGTCATAAGAGGTATGGAGAAGGACGCACCTGCTGCAGACTCACAGTGTGTGCGCAGTTTAGCAGAACAACTGTAACTATCACTGCAAGTGGGAAAAGACTGTACAAGGGACTCAGCGATATTTAAAAAATGGGAATTGAAGTCGTCTGGATCCATGCCTAGAGATGTAGCAGCAGGGATGGAACTTTTCCGCTTAGTAAACAAATTGATAGCATTCCAGACACTTCGGGTATCTTTACCCTCTGCGATAGCTTTTTCCGCAAGCGTTTTCTGGGCTTTTCTAACTAAGGATTTTACAAAATTACGTTGTTTTTTAAAATCTGCAAATTTTTTCTGCCGTTTTAAGTCATCTCTTATTTTCATCGCATGAATAATGTCCTTTGACAACCAAGGCGGAAGGGTAGGGTTTTTAATTCGTTTAGTTCTGAGTGGGGCATGTTTATCTAGGACCCAAAGAAACAGCTTGTACCAAAGCGTTAGAGCTTCATTGGGATCATTAGTGTTATAAATAAGGTGAAAGGGCATGTTCGATAGGTCTCGAAGAAAGTCATCAGTGTTGAATTTTTTGTAAGACCTGTAGGTGATAGTAGTGTGTTGTTTGTGCTGGGGTTTATCACGTTTAACTAAAAGATGAAAACAAGTAGGAAAATGATCACTAATGGCTAAATTTGGCACATGGACGTTCTTGACAGCAGATACATTTGTAGTGTAGATGTGGTCAATCAATGTGGCGGATGACAAAGAAACTCGAGTGGGAGACCGAACCATCTGTTGCAGGCCAAATAATGAGGTGGTGTAATTCCACGCCGCATGACCAGTCGTGAGAAGGTCAATATTAAAATCGCCTAGAAGGTGTATGTCTTTGTTGTTACGTAATTGCACCTTATCCATCATGGTAACAAAATCATCATACCATGAAAATGTTGCTGAAGGGGTGCGATAAATAAAACCGATAAGTGTGGGGGAAGATTTATCGCATTTCAATTCAAGGAATAAACTTTCCACGTGACTAGACTCTAAATCCATACGGCGGGTAACGTATTGGCGAGAGAGAGAGAGAGAGAGAGAGAGAGAGAGAGAGAGAGAGAGAGAGAGAGAGAGAGAGAGAGAGAGAGAGGAGAGAGAGAGAGAGAGAGAGAGAGAGAGAGAGAGAGAGAGAGAGAGAGAGAGAGAGAGAGAGAGAGAGATTTTTTGTTTTGTTTTGTTTGTTTATTTTTGTTTTTTTTTGTTGTTTTTGTTGTTGTTGTTGTTTTTTTGGGGGTGGAGGTGGGGGGAGGGGGTTGGGGGGGGTTTGGGGGAGGGGTGGGGGGGATGGGGGGAGGAAGGGTACGAACAGCCTTTATTTGTTTCCCCCCGAAACCTGTTTCAGTCTATGTTGGTCGTTTCATTGCATATTAAAAACTCGCCAGTCACCGTTTGTGTCTGAGTTTTGAACATAAATGGAGCAAACAAGAGGCAAAGAACCTCATGAGCCCCCGCACCTGTGGGGGCTCATGAGGTTCTGTGCCTCTTGCAGTTGGATAGTCCTCGCTTTGTCCCGGCAGCAAAGATGCTGCTGTGTTTAGAGAGATTTATATACCACTTGACATCTACAATACTTTCTTGTCAGCCTCTCACTGAAAATTCTTTCTTTCTCTCTTTAAAAAGAAGCAAGTATGTGACATTTCTCATTTGCCGAATATGTCGGGAAAAAAAGCGTGTAACATTAACCCCTTTCCTCCCACAATACGTACATTTTTGTTTTTGAAATCTGTGTTCATTCAAAGGCCAAAAGACAACGCAGTCCAAGAAACATGGACACAAATTGGGGGCTCATGAGGATCTATTGTCTCTTGCAGTTGGATCGTTTTACTTTTCCTCGGCAGGGTAAGGGTTAAATAATATGTAAAGGCTTTTTAATTTACTGCAGCATTTTAAAGGTTAAAAATATATATATTATAACATGGGCTCTGATTTTTCGGACCGTAAGCACATGCAGTGGCATTTTACATTTACATAATAAATTAAAACTTTAAAAATCTCGAAAAGAAAAAGAAAAAGAAGAATAATATTAAAGCCCAACTCTTCATTAACGTAGCTCTTTTCCAGCTTCATGTCTAGATAATAACATTGTATTTTCATCAGCATGTTATTTTTTAAGAACTTAAGATATAATGCACTTGAAATTTTTCAAATTGCTTTTTAATGGAAATAATGGAAACATTCCATCCAACACACTTAGGACTTCAGAAGCCAAAAGTTTAAATTTTAGAACTTTCTGCAAGCAGTATTTAAAAAAAAAAAGGCGCAGGAGCTGGATTGGCCATGCTAGGTGAATATCTAACCTATTTAGCTTAGCTCCTGCAATGGATGGGTAAACATCAGTGACAGCTTAAGGGTAGTAAATGCCACAGAACGGCACCTTTGCAACTATAACTCCTAATGAATAACGAGTGTTTGGATCGTCCGCGGCATTTCAAATAATAGTGCCTGATTTAGATTACTGCGGCGTAACACAGGACAAGGGTAGTGCCTGATTTAGCTTGGCGCCAAGGCGCCAAGCTAAATCAGGCACTACCCTTGAACTATCAAGGTGAGGCCATTTTTCCCAGACGGTGCCGCTAGACCGACTGAATTTCATTGGTTATTTTCGAGACCGCGGCGCACGCGAAAAGTTTAACTCATTGGAGACGTGCCGTATACGGATAAGCGGCTACTCGCCGCGTGTCCGTCTGACGACGCGTCTCCAGTGAGTTTAACGTCCACGCGAGGGCATGCAGGCGGAATGTAAAACATATTATGAACGTCACCGAATGAACGGAAAAGGCAATAATTCATTTTGGAAACGCCGCGCAAAAGTTTCACGTTCAGTCCCATTGTGCAAGCAAGCCGAGTACCGGAGGCTGCACGCGCTAACCCTTATCATTCGGAATACACTGGTGTGTGAAATAAGTTTGACTAAAATAGTTCAAGGGTAGTGCCAGAATAGCTTGGCGCCCCTAGGCGCCAAGCTGTTCTGGCACCACCCTTGAACTAAAGCTATGGGTCTATATCCTTATCTGTGAGTACTATAATGTAGCTTGCATATATATATATGGCAGTGTACAGATTTGAAGCTTTTAGCCTCAGGATGATAGGGGTTAACGGGGCTACAAATACAATTCATACAACTGGAAGGTCAGTGAATGAACCACGACAGCTCGCGGTGGAACGCAATTTCGGCACTAATTCTTAAATTCTAATTTTTGTTTGTGAAATCTTTGTTTATTCAAGCCGCCACACACCAGTGGACACTAGATATAAAGTGGTTTCAACAAAGAGGTACGTATCCTCATGACTCTCAGCAAAAAGCGCGGACTCGTGTGAGGATCTATGCGGCTCTTGCAGTTGTATGCTATTCAATTTTACTCGGCGGTGAACGGGTTAAGCGTGCGAAAGTGTGTGTGTGTGTGTGTGTGTGTGTGTGTGTGTGTGTGTGTGTGTGTGTGTGTGTGTGTGTGTGTGTGTGTGTGTGTGTGTGTGTATTTGTGTGTGTGCGGTGAGACACAATACGTATGCGCTGTCATCAACAACTCCACTTTGGTACCGGTTTCAGGCCATTTTATAAATATACATTACAAGCGATCAAAATTTCCGAAACCTCTGTAGCTGAGCTGTCCCTTCGCACCACTGATGTGAATGTCCTGTGTTTGTCATGTACTGTCTTTGTCTTCAGAGTGAATGCGCGTGTGTCACGTGAGCGTGCGTGTTGGGTTCAGTTCGCGTCGCTTTGAGCCGATTCACAGAATTGGGTAAAGCGCCTATATAATAACCGGTATTATTATTATTATTATTATTATTATTAAATGAGTTTACACACGTGTGCGCCAGTTTGTCCAGTATGCAACTGTCTGTCAGTCTCTCTAGATTTTTACTGGCTGTGTTTAATCCATTCACCGCCCGTGGTCGCAGATTACTATTACTGACACTTTGCTAATTCAGTCACTGCTAAAAGATTCACAACCGCAGTAACTTAAGCAAGAGGCGTAGATCCTCATGAGCCCCCGCGAATGCGGGGGCTCATGAGGATCTATGCCTCTTGCACATGAATCGTGTAAGTGTGTTCTCGGCAGTGACTGGGTTAAAAAATAAAGTGTTTCAATGCGGGGGTGTGATAGCGACAGATCTGAGTTATCTACAGCTGACTGCTATTACACGTGGGCTCAGGTGCATGGCGCTCCCAGCATGAGAGATCAGCTGCTGATTGAAACGGATAAACAGAGAACGTGTACGTGTATACCTCAGTGTCCGTCGCAGGAAGTGGATCGACCGTGACAGTTCAAGCGTGTTTCATGAATGATTTGTATGTGCGTTTTTCTCTCATGGGGCGATGGGCGGACTGTGCTAGCTGGAGAGAGGTGATTGGTTTGCTTGGCGTCACCCTGACAATTTGAGTATAATGACAGTAGCGAATTAGCGCCTAATCTGCCACTACCTTTGAACTATCATGGGCAATCGGTCAAGTTTTTTTTTTTTGCTGTGGTTTGTAGGAGCTTAATGGATGAAGCTTTCCAGGTGCTATACTAGAATCTGGAACTACCACTGAGAATCTTATCACAAAACACTAAATTAATTTTTAAAAGGAATATACGTAAGAAAGGTCTACGCATCAACTGACATTTTTGTTGTTCTTGTGGTCTTTGATAAATGAAATTTTATTCATAACTTGAAAAACGTGCACCAGGCTAATCCGGCACTACCGTTGAACCACCACAGCTGATCTCTCATCTCCCGCGGTTGTGTTTTCTAAGACGGATGAAAGTGTTTTAAGCATGAAGGCGCCTTTAAACTGATTGAAACTGATAAGCAGGAACCTTGCATGTGTACTTGTCAAAGGTGTGTGCTCGGGTGCACCTTAACCTCTTCGTGCCTGCAGCCGTCGGTACTGTATTCAGCACCGGAGGATGTATTGGCAGGGGAGGTTAAACCATAAAAACACCAGCTGTCTCTCGCGAGCTATTAAAACAGATGCTACAAACATTTTTAATTCAAGAGGAGCGAGTTCAGGTACTAGTAAACGGACCCTTGCTCTCGAAATAGATTTTGACTCAGTAAATGTCGGAAAAGAGAGCTTTAACCCGATCAGTGCCGTGAAAATGTGAACACCACCCAACAGCAAGAGGTATAGATCCTCATGAGCCCCCGCAGTCGCGGGGGCTCATGAGGATCTATGCATCTTGCTGACATCCATGACATCTTTTGAATCCATTTTCCTGCGACAGCTTTTTAAAATATTATTATTATTATTATTATTTTAAATTATTATTAATTTTTGTTTTGTTTTGTGGTGCTCAATTAAAGAAGATTGCAGAAACACATACTGCGTCAGCTAACACTGAAAGGGTTAACAGTGTTTGAGACGTCCTCTTCCGCTGTCGAATTTTAAGAAACATTTCTGCCGGTAAACTACTCCGTTTCTTCAATTGAAATTATTACAACGTAATTACAGAATCTGTAGACAAGTGTAAAAAGCGTTTTCTGATCTTCTGCCATTGTCAGGCAGTCAGAGAGAGAGAGAGAGAGAGAGAGAGAGAGAGAGAGAGAGAGAGAGAGAGAGAGAGAGAGAGAGAGAGAGAGAGAGAGAGAGAGAGAGAGAGAGAGAGAGAGAGAGAGAGAGAGAGAGAGAAAGAGAGAGAGAGAGAGAGAGAGAGAGAGAGAGAGAGAGAGAGAGAGAGAGAGAGAGAGAGAGAGAGAGAGAAATGAAATGAAATGAAATGAAACTTTATTTCTCAAGGATAAATGATTAGGTACACAGACCTTTTTTTCAATCATGTTCTTGCACACGCACTCACACGACAATCTCACGCGCGTGACTAAAACTAATAAAATTTGAAAGGCAAAACGTGAGCATAAAAAAACCCATAAAAAACAAAAAAACAAAACAAAAACAAAAAAAGAGAGAGAGAGAGAGCGGGGGGGGGGGGGTGGGGGGGGGGGGGGGGGGAAGCGGAAAATGAATGGCATATCCCACAAGACGTGGCACTTAGCGCTAACCCCTTCACTACCAGAAAAGTGAGGGAATATTCTACAGGACCTTGCAGGTCGCCTTAACCCTTCACCGCCAGTGAACGCACATGTTTGTTTCTGAAATCGGTGCTGATTCAGTGTCAACAAGAGCAATGATCAGCCGTTCAAGGACCGTGGGTACAATCAAAAGAGGTGTCAGCAAGAGGCATAGATCCTCATGAGCCCCCGCAGTTGCGGGGGCTCATGAGGATCTATGTCTCTTGCCACTGCGTGGTTCGTGTCTTATTCTTCATGTTGTTGTAATGCAGTAGATGATGTGGCAAGCCGGGCCTGACTGAAAAAAAGAGGACTCTGTACCTAAATCAGTTATCCTTGGAAAATAACGTGTCGTTACCGTGGTCAGGTGTTCTCGGAAGCGAAGGGGGTTAACCTGAAACCATGTCAACTATAAATCAGCCTGTTTGCCTGGGAATCGGACGTCTTTAACTCATTGTACCCCAAGACCGAAATCCCCAAATTTTGCCGTTGTCCTCTGAAGACTGCATTGCCGTGCAGGACACAGATCGACCATGATAGTTCAAGGGTGATGCCAGAATAGCTTGGCGCCCATAGGCGCCAAGCTATTCTGGCATCGCCCTTGAACTGTCATGCTCGATCCTTATCTTGTTGTGGTGTGTCTGGGGTAGAATGAGTTAAGTAACATGTTAGCAGTGACCAAGTTTAAAGAGTACCATGCAGGAAAAGTCGGTACAGTGACCGGCCGCACTGAAAACCCTGAAACCGTACGTTCGGTGACAACTAACTTGCTCGCAAAAAGAAACAAAACAAGCAATACGTATTATTAATTCCTTCAGGTGTGCGCGTAACCCTTTGACTATCGGTAGCCCTTTTATGCCGCGCGACAAAAACAAAAACAAAAAAAGCTCCACCGATAGCCCCCAAAAGGGGTGAAATGCAAAACTAATTGACCGCTCAGTTCTGACTCATTCGAGGCGTGCAAACGCGCAAATAATGGACCGTTTCTCGATGCAGAGACAATACTACACACAGAAACCAACGATGGAGAGATGCGGTTTTCACCATCTGAATAATTTTACGATACTATTCGCATCTGTTCTAAAGACTGTTATTATAGATAACTGCCCCCCCCCCCCCCCCCCCCCCCTGTTCCACCCTGGAGCCGTATCTTATTAAGATAGTTATTTTGATGATACTGTGATTTAACCCTTACACTCCCCGAAGAAAAATGACTTCCATTCTATAGAATGGCCGAGTCATAGTTTCAGTAGTTCGGGGAGTGTAAGGGTTAACTCAATCTGCCCGCGACACACCACAGCAAGATATGGCTCGACCCGGCATGATAGTTCAAGGGCGGTGGCAGAATAGCTTGGCGCCTTTAGGCGCCAAGCTATTCTGCCACCACCCGTGAACTATCATGGTCAATATCTCTCCTGAAATGTAATGAAATGTAATGCCGGCAGTCCTCAGAGGACAACTCCAAAATGTATTTCGTACCTCGGGCACAATGAGCTAAGAGACATAGCAAAGAACGCGTTTCGCGAACCGTAGCCTGTGGATA
The DNA here is from genome assembly GCA_036245525.1 of Semisulcospira habei. Lineage (NCBI taxonomy): Eukaryota > Metazoa > Mollusca > Gastropoda > Semisulcospiridae > Semisulcospira > Semisulcospira habei. The sequence continues at coordinate 233,414,586 of BTPG01000003.1, forward strand.
GAAACTGACCATGTGATCGATAAGTCCGTATGCGAATTTTTAGAGAATGTGTATAATTATCTAGAGAGAGTAACTGGTGTAAGGTAGAATAACAGCCGCGACATCTGTGACACATAAGTAATGGGTGTCAGCCTCGGGTCACGAAATAGATTAGTAATAATAATAATAATGAAAAAATGTGACGCTTGTGGCTACACCGGCTTTGAGTCATTCACCGGCACCATTAAAATTATGATGCAACGGAGATTTTCATTTGTTTTCATTTCCATTACTTTAGTGTCCTTTGCGGGAAATTCGTGCTGCTCTCCCAGAAGAGGTGTTTAAACACCTGTCAACGCACAGTTCATAGTACTTTGATTATGTGCGTGATGGGCTGTGCTTTGGAACATTGCGGCCAACAACCGCAAAGTGCAGACCGGTAGACATTTATTTATTTATTTACATATTATTTATTTATTTTTGATGATTTATTCAAATTGTGTGCAGGCCTTTGGCCGTAATGTTCAAAATGACAGACCAGCACACATTCATTCATTCATTCATTCATTCATTCATTCGTTTATTCAGTCAGTCAGTCATTCAGTCAGTCAGTCACATGATTTGGCTGATGAGTATGACTTTGCATGCAAGAATATATTTCCTTCTTGTCAGTTCATTTTAATTATTGATCGACTGCTAATGAAAGTATTACCGTTTGTGAAATTGTTCGGGGTCGGCCCGCCGGACATTTGGACCATAACATATTTTGAAAAAAATGTGGACCGGACATGCGCTTACTCGAAAAAGGACTTTAGCTCTTCGTGTCCTACAAAGAAGTTTAGTCTAGTGCTCACTTTAGTCCAAACACGCACTTGCTCGAGTTTGACTTGCAGTTTCTCGTCAGTCATGCACGCTCAGTGACTCAGTTCTTCTCAATTCTCGACTGAAAACGCTCGTATTTGAAATTCAGTTTGAACACATGCCGCGTACTCGACTAAGTTTTTTTTTTTTATAAAAAAAGTTCAGTTTATTGTTTTTTCAGTGATGGATCCGGCAACTCATGTTACATTGACTTATGAAGTTGTAAACGTCTTTTGTGACGTCAGTAAAAACTGCGGCCGACATCTGTACACCTTACCTTGCATGGCCACAACGAAGAGAGAGCCGTACAACCCCAGGGGCAGTAGCTGGGCTGGCTGCCCGGGGGTGCGTCGTCGAGGGGGTGTCACCTCCTGCATGACTCGGCTTTCAACATTATCCCATCCACGGGTGAAACAGTTGCGCTATCGCGGCTCCCGCCACACACACAGAAACACTATAGCACACGCTAACACTGACGAGTTTTAAAGGTAAATCCACACACACGCTGGTCAATAAGGCAGTTAATCCGAGGCACGATCCCTGCTGGATTAAGTTCTCCTCGCCACAAGATGCCGACTGACGGAAGGCTGCTTCGCTCACTCGGCTGGAAAAAATAAATCTCTCTGCAGTTGACTCTTCGCAGCTACTTACTAGCCAACTTTTTAGTATTGCCAGTATTTGAGAGAGCGAGAGAGAGCGAGGAGAAACACAGTAGCGTAGCCCGCCACGCGACAGTGTAACAGCGCAGCGCTAACACACACACACACACACACACACACTCGCAGTCCATCGGCCAAATCTTCTCTCGCCAAGAGGCATAGATTCTCGTGGGCCCCCGCGAATGCGAAGGCCCATGAGAATCTACGCCTCTTGCAGAAAGTCACACTACTTTCATAAACTTACTTCTATGTCCTCAAGCTGAATAAAACAACGGAGTTTCAACCGGCACACACAGCGTCAAAACGCAAGGAAGGTTTACAAGCTTCGGCGGAGCGCTACCGCGCAGTCAGACGGCTGCTAACCCACGGAGCAGAAACAAGTATCTGGTGTTTGTTGATGTTTGTTCGACCCCCGAGCTTCTTTCACTGATTCTCTATTTGCTCGTTTGGCTGTGTTTAAAGCGCCTCTACCCTCCCCTTCCCTCCCCTTCCATCTTCTCCCTCATTTTCAGGCCTCTTCCGACTATTTTTTTCAGTCTCCGCCCCTGATCCGCTATCCGGCACTCGTGTGTCGTCTGCACAGTTTCTCAGTAGCGCCAGCGGTGCACTGAAATCTCTCTCTCTCTCTCTCTCTCTCTCTCTCTCTCTCTCTCTCTCTCTCTCTCTCTCTCTCTCTCTCTCTCTCTCTCTCTCTCTCTCTCTCTCTCTCTCTCTCAAAATGACGCATTATAGTTAAGTTCTCTCTACTTTTCAGTCAGCCTCCCCCTCCCCCCCCCCCCTCTCCAATTTCTTCTCTATTCCCTTCTCTTAGTTTTCAGTATTTTCGGCTACAAATGATGATCAAAGTTACTGCATATAACAGTTTTTGCGGTTTTGGCAATTGTTGTTGTTGTTTTCAGTTTAAACAAATCAGCTTACAAAATTGTTGTGACAAATTAGTAAAAGCCAAAAAGGTGAATATATAATATAAAACGAAGAAGCCCTTGTTCAGGCTAATTTTGCCATTATGCTTAAAAAAAATTGTTTGTGTAGTATCTTATTGTGATAACTGGAATCTATTTTGTTGAAGTAGCCTTTATTTAGGGAAAGCCAATTAAAAAACCGTCTATGACTATTGATGAACCATTCGCCCTGACGCACTACAGCAGGAGATGGGTCGACCATGACAATTCAATTTTAGTGCCAGATGAGCTTGGCGCATACAGGCGCCAAGCTAATCTGGCACTGCCTTTGAATTATAATGATCGATCCATCTCCTGCAACTGGTACATAGTCATGAGATGACACATCCAAAATTTGAGAAATACGGCCGTCGGGCTGAATGAGTTAAATATTCCACTGTTCATTTCTGTTACCTGTTTACCTACTCATTAATATATTTGCTCAGTTAAGAAGTATTTTTGGCGATTTTTTTTTTTTTGGAGAGGGGGTGGGGAGGGAGGGGAGGGGGGAAGGGGGGGGGGTCCGACTTGTCGTAGTGTCAGTGTAGGGTGTGGCCGGGGGTGGGGATGTAACTGACGGTTCTACCATTTCGTCCCCCCTCCTTCCCCCGCAGTCTCTCTCTCTCTCTCTCTCTCTCTCTCTCTCTCTCTCTCTCTCTCTCTCTCTGTGTGTGTGTAAGTATTAACCCTTTTCATACTGATACACAAATGCCTGAAATTAATTTGACTATGCTAGTTCAACGGTGGTGACAGAACGGCTTCACCCTTGAACTAAAATGGTTGATCTGCCTCCTAATCTGTAATGTAGTCTTCATAGGACAAGACTAAAGATTTTTTTAAAAATCAGCCATAGGATGTAATGGGTTAAGGTGTCTTTCTCGGTCCGCTTTGGGTATTCATTCGTCAAGCTCCGTCCAAAACCGCTGCTTGCAGTATAGCCGGTTCATCAGTGTCCCAATGCCAGCAAAAGGCATAGATCCTCATGGACCCCCGCAAATGCGGGGGCTCATGAGGATCTATGCCTTTTGCCATTGCGTACACAAACAACTAAGTTGAGCGCGCACGAAGCAAAACTGAAGGTTATTGATGTGACGTTGTCGGCATGCGTACTGAGAAAATGGGTAAAAGCTAACCCGGCGTTCCGGCGGCGTCAGCCAATGGGAGTCAGTCACAACTCAGTCATATGATGCACTGAAGGTGTTTTGCGATAGCTTTGGGATACTGTATGACTCGACTGGGGGCTGTTCGCATCTGCTGCGATAGCACTTGAACACTGAACAGCATCAACAATAATCATTAGGGGTTCTACTTTCATCATCGTATCTGCATCATACATGTGCGATCATATCATGTAGAGAGAGAGAGACAGAAAGCCGGAGACGAGAGAGAGAGAGAGAGAGAGAGAGAGAGAGAGAGAGAGAGAGAGAGAGAGAGAGAGAGAGAGAGAGAGAGAGAGAGAGAGAGAGAGCCGCCGTCGGGGGGGGGGGGGGGGGGGGGGGGGGCGGGGGGGGGCGGGGGGGGGGGGAGAGAGAGGGTACGAAATCAGTACAAAGTAGCGTCCCCACCCCCACCCCCTACAATGACATTACGACAACGGGACGGGGAGAACTTGAATGTCCGACAAAATCACAAAACATCTGACAGAATTAATGATCTTCCTAAATCCTTGAGACACAGTGAGTCCAGTGCCAGTTTTAAACGCAGTCTTAAACGCCATCTTTTCCAGTCTTTATCATCAGTGTTCATGTATTCGGCGGCCATCTTCTATTCTTTTGCGTAATTGTTCATATATGGTTCTTGTGTCGCTTTTTGTGATCTGCTGCTGGGAAAAAGGAACACTACCAAAGGATCTCCGTGATGCAGTCATCATCACCCTGTACAAGAACAAAGGAGAGAAGTCTGCCTGCTCTAATTATCGTGGAATTACCCTGCTGTCCATTGCCGGGAAAATTCTCGCAAGGTTGCTCCTGAATCGGCTGGTACCTGCCATCGCGGAAGACCACCTCCCAGAGGGCCAGTGTGGCTTCAGAGCCAACAGGAGTACCACCGACATGGTCTTTGTGCTGAGACAGCTTCAGGAGAAGTGCCGCGAGCAGAACAAAGGGCTGTACGTAACGTTTGTCGACCTAACAAAAGCGTTTAACACTGTGAGCAGGCAAGGTATGTGGCAGATCCTGGAGCGACTAGGTTGTCCCCCAAAGTTCCTCAACATGATCGTCCAGCTCCACGAGGACCAGCAAGGCCAGGTCAGACTAAGCAGTGACCTCTCAGAACCATTCCCCATTCGCAACGGCGTGAAGCAAGGCTGCGTGCTGGCACCGATCCTCTTCACCATCTTCTTCAGCATGATGTTGAAGCAGGCCACAGTGGACCTCGACGATGACGACGAAGTGTACATCAGGTATCGTCTCGATGGCAGCCTGTTCAACCTCAGACGACTGCAGGCCCACACGAAAACCCTAGACCAACTGATTCGTGAGCTGCTCTTCGCTGATGACGCTGCCCTCGTTGCACACACAGAGAGAGCCTTGCAGCGCATTACGTCCTGCTTCGCAGATGCTGCCCAGCTCTTTGGACTTGAGGTCAGTCTGAAAAAGACAGAGGTCCTTCATCAGCCGGCACCCAAGGAAGAGCATCGCCCTCCCCACATCACCATCGGCGAGTCCGAACTGAAGTCTGTACACCAGTTTACCTACCTTGGCTGCATCATCACGTCAGACGCCAAGCTGGACAAGGAGCTGGACAACAGGCTGGCAAAAGCGAACAGTGCTTTCGGGCGACTATTCAAGCGGGTGTGGCACAATCAACAGCTGAAAAAAGGCACCAAGATCAGCGTGTACAGAGCTGTCGTCCTCACCACCCTGATGTACGGTTCCGAGTCCTGGGCCCTCTACCGCAGCAAACTACGACTCCTCGAATGCTTTCACCAGCGCTGCCTGCGTAACATCCTCAGCATTCACTGGAGTGACTATGTCACCAACGTCGAGGTCCTTGAACAGGCGGAAACTGTGAGCATCGAGGCTTTGCTGCTGCGGACACAGCTTCGCTGGGCGGGGCACGTCTCCAGGATGGAGGATCATCGCCTGCCCAAGATCACTCTGTTCGGCGAGCTCGCCACTGGACACCGAGACAGAGGGGCACCAAAGAAGAGATACAAAGACGGTCTCAAGAAGTCACTTAGTACCTGCCAAATCGACCACCGCCAGTGGTCTTCGCTTGCTGCGGACCGTGACACCTGGCGCTCCACCATTCACAAGGCAGCCGTCTCCTTTGAGGACTCTCGCAGAGCTAACCTTAAGGACAAGCGGCTTAGAAGAAAAAACAGAGTTGTCGTAACTCAGAACCCTGACCAGACCTTCCCCTGCAGCCACTGCGGTCGAACCTGCCTGTCCCGGATTGGCCTCCGCAGCCACGAAAATGCCTGCAGACGACGTGGGCAAGCCCTATAGAATCTTCGTTCGCGAAGTCAAGCCAAGAGAGAGAGAGAGAGAGAGAGAGAGAGAGAGAGAGAGAGAGAGAGAGAGAGAGAGAGAGAGAGAGAGAGAGAGAGAGAGAGAGAGAGAGAGAGAGAGAGAGAGAGAGAGAGAGAGAGAGAGAGAGAGAGAGAGAGCATTTGATAATGTATAGGCGCCTATAAATCATCTTTATTTTTTTATTATCATTATATAATTAATATTATTAAAATAACCTAATGTCTCGCAAGAATAATAATTAAGTCTGTTTGGATAATTACCGATGATTGAGTACAGAGACTCACTGAGTGTCGGACCAGACTCAAAGAGACAGTGAACTGATAGTGGGCTCAAGCTCTTCACTGCTAAAAAAGTGAACACCATCCAACTGCAAGAGACATAGATCCTCACGAGCCCCCGCAGTCGCGGGGCTCATGGAAGTCTCCCTGACATCACTTTGTATCCACGTTTCTTGGAAGGGGAAGACTTGTGGTGAACGGGGTGGAGCGCGTGTGGACTTTTCCCAGCGCAGAGATCCACCTTGCGGACTGAAACGAACGGAAACTGAAGTGAACTGAAGTACTATCTGCACACAGGACTGGCTGAGTGTATCGAGGGTCTGTCTCAGGCTAAGAGCCTCCAGATTAGGCCCCGATTAGGACAAGATAGAAGACCTTTTAGCTTTTAAAGAGGAGCCTGTGTTCGCGGGCGGTGCTCTACTCTTCAAGCCGCTGCCCAGTCTGCAAAAGATCCTCGGGGCCAGCTGCGGCCTACGTCGGACCGAGGACCTTTTGCTCAGAGTGTTTGTAGTCGCTTCGGTTCAAAAGCCGATTAGATTCGAGTGGTTGCAGCTTTATATCAGTCTTGGAATTACTCCTCTGTGTTCGTGAGGATGTAAATGAGATTGATTGATCTCTCCCCATCAAAAGGCATAGATCTTCATGAGTCCCCGCGACTGCAGGGACTCATCAAAATGTATGCCTCTTGCAGACGAAGGGCTGACTTGAGGGACTAGGTATACGCGTGATGTATGTGTCCAGTTGTCCAGTGATGGAGTTGGGCAGTCGGGGTGCATTGGTGTGCGATTGGGGTGGGCAGGTGGTTCGAGGAGAAGGGACCGGTGTGTTGGGGGATATGGGGGTGGGGTGTGTGTGTGTGTGTGTGGAGGGGGGTGGTGGTGGTGGTGGGGGGGGGGGGGTAAGGGTGGGGGCCGTGGGAGAGATGAGTGGTGGTGCAGGTGAAGGGGCTTTATATAGGGATCGTCGGGGTTGTTTTATCAGTGTGATTTCGACGTGCATTCCAAGCTGGCTTACCTGAAAACGTGCACTTTTCCTAGAAGTACTAGTCCTAGAAGTAACAAGGCTTAGATTACTAACTACCTCTTCAGATGTAGGTCGTTTTAACCCCTTCACTCCCAGCGTACGCAGATTGTGTGTCAGCCGTCTGCTGTCTATGTTAGTTCAACGCGAAAGAGTCCCAAAGGTGGATGCAAAGAGGTGTCAGCCGGAGGCATCGATCCTCAAGAGCCCCCGCAACTGCTTGGGCTCTTGAAGATCTATGCCTCTTGCAGCTGGATCTAGTGAAGGGGTTAAGCGTGATACTGCCTCTTGCGGCCACTTCAGTGTCTGTGAGTAAGGCGGTGCTTAAGACACCTGTCCGATACTGACGCCTAGCTGAGGGCGGACCAGTTCAATGGCGCAGCATCGTAGTTCCTCAGGTGAGTGCAGAACTCGCGTTTTTAGTCTTGACAATAGGTGTATTGTTCAGCTGCTGTCTGTTAACATCGATGTAGGCGAAGACTGGCAAGACTATGCAGATTTGCCGACACTACGGGACCACTTGTCTGTGAGTGAGGCGGTGCTTAAGACACCTGTCCGATACTGATGCCTCGAAGAGGCTGGACCAGTTCAATGGCGCAGCATCGTAGTTCCTGCAGAACTCGCGTATTTTGTCCTGACAATAGGTGTACTGTTCAGCTGCTGTCTGTTAACATCGATGTAGGCGAAGACTGGCAAGACTGTGCATATTTGCCGATGACGGGAGTTAATTTGACTCATTCGCGGCCAGCCGCATCCGGATGCGGCTGGCCGCGAATGAGTTAACCCGCGTTTTAACTCTTTGGCTTTCGGTAGCAGGATGGACAGAACCTATCTAAGATTTAACTCCCTTGAAATGAATTACAATTTGGTGGCGTAGTACAGTGACGTAACAAACGTGGGAAGTGCGTATTAGGCGTGCAGAGAAATGCGACGACTTGCCCACATTCTCTAGTTTTAATTAGATTTTAAAAGATTTAAAAACTAATTTCACTTCCACTGACAAATTTCGATACTTTGAAATAAAATTTTAAAAAAATTCCTCATCTGTTCTGATTTCAGAGTTCTACTGACTTCTGGATTTTTTTCCCTGGTGGATACTTTTTGTTTGTTTACCTTTTATGACTCTATGACTCATGCATTTTAAAATGTCAGTCTGGGTGCAGAAAATTAGGTTAATTTAACTGTGATCAACACACTCCCCCATCCCCGCCCCCACCCCCGCCTTTGTTGTTGTTGTTAGTTCGGGGTTTATCGGTGATAATGGACGACCCTGGCGGGTGGGTTATGGGGGTGAGGGTCAGCAGCTATTGATTATGGAGTACGACCTGAACACTAATCAGTTCGGTCGCGCTACAACTGTGCCACTTTGGTTTACCAGGATCTTATAACGGACATGTTATCTGCATGAAGAAGCCCGTCGTTTAGCCTTAGGTACCCCCCACCCACCCACCCCCCTTCCGCCGTCATCCCCCCCCCCACCCTCCAGCCTTGACCTCTTCGCCGTAAGTTTATTTTTTTTATTTTAATGAATGAATGATTTTTTTTTACTTGCTTATTGTGGATTTATGTATTTATTCATTATTTATTATTCATTATTCAGTATTTATTTATTTATTTATTTATTTATTCAATTATATATTTATTTATTTTGTTCTCCTGATCTGAATTATTCTCACTACGAAATGTGCGCTGGCCTGTGATTTTGGACCTTACGGCCTAGGGCCGTAAGGTCCAAAATCACAGGCCGACGCACACGTACGCTTTAAAATGCATAGCCTGCAGCAGCTGCAGGCCTTTGTAGTGTCGTTGACATATGTCTTTGGCGAAAAATAAACGAGCGCAGATTTTTCAATGCTAAAAAAGGCGCGCATATATGCAACGTTGTCTGTCATCGCTTTGCCTCGACTGAACCTAGCTCTCGATGGCCGTTACGCTCCCAGTGCCAGTTTCTGGAGGTGGATCGACCCAGCTTTTAAGCTATAAGGTCCAAAATAACAGACCAGCACAGATGTGCGTGGGTGTTATTATTTACATTAACCCAATCACTGCCAGTGATCGCATATTGTGTTAGAGAAAACTGCGTGTTTAAAAGAAAACAAAAAACTCTATTGCCCCTTCCGTGCTAAGAACATGGATATACGGTTGTGTCAGCAAGAGGCATAGATCCTCATGATCCCCCGCATCTGCGGGGGCTCATGAGGATCTATGTCTCTTGCAGTTTCTGTCGTGCTCACGTTTTCTCGGCAGTGAAGGGTTAAAAATAGATTAGCGTCGATTAGGCCTGAATGCTGTAAAGTCTAACATCCCAGACAGACTGTTCTGTATTTTTGTGATAGAATGCATGGAATGTCTATATTACATGGCGCTGAGACCTCTGCGTTCGTTTTTTTATTTTTTTATGTGGACATTTTAGAGAACTGCTCAACAAAGAAAGAAACACGATGAGAAAGGGAAAAGTGATACATAACGATTGCGGTGTACTTTACTTTCTAAGCGTGTTTCTTTATATCCTGGGTGTATGTTTTGCATTTTACACACTTGGCATTCATGGACTTTGTTGTCTGGATCGGACCATTGCTAGACGAACCAAGAAGCTGCACTACAACGCAGACGTTGCGTGGTGTTTCATAGGCATGTTACTGTGGTGACTTCGGTCTGTGAACACGTTATGTATCCAAGGTAGAAGACAACTCCTCCTCCCCCTACCCCCCCCCCCGCCTACCCCAGCTCTCCTTCCCAAGCCCCTCCCCTTCCCCAACTAACCCCCCCCTTCCCCCCTCATCCCCACTGGCATCCTTCGCCGGAGCCGCTTTTGCACGCTGTTTGCAATTTCATGTGCGTTCATAAATCATACACGGCGCAGAATGGAAGTGAACGGCAGGGGAAATAACTCCAACAGCAGGGGGAATAACTCCAAATAACTCCGACGGCAGGGGGAATAACTTCAACGGTCAGGGAGAATAACTCCAGCGGCGAGGGGGAGCGACTCGTTTTTGTTTCGCCACGCGGGGTGAGGGTGAGTGATGGTTTTAGATCTAACATAGACAAAAGACCCCTGCTGTTGCCGGCGAGGTGGATCGGTTACACAGTCAGCTAACGGTCCTCGGGCCGACGTCGGCCGCAGTTGGCCATGCGGAGCCAACTGCGGTCCGACGTCGGCCCGAGGACCTGCTGCGTATCAGTTACGCATTGAAATTCAAACATATTCTTTTTAACGTGAATTGGAGCTTACACCGTGTCTGCGTAGTGTCAGATAAATAAAGGCTCTGCCGACGGAGGGTTGACGTGCAGCGAAGAAAAATGCGAAATGTTACTTTGTTACTGTGTTACGGCTGTCATAAGATCTACTGTCAGGGTGTAGTTAAAGTAGATGAAATGTGGTGCGGTAAGGGCGACAAGTAATTATATGTATTCGCACGCTTCATTCTTCCGTGATCTATGGCATGGTATAGTGTCTGCCAGGCACACATACTCACCTATTTCAAGATGCTCAAGGCGCCGCAGGGATGGAAGTTGGAGCTTTGATCTACCATTTTGCAACCAAGATGAGTAAATCCCCTTGAGTCTCCGCAGATGCGGATACAATCGGGTACACATTTTCGCATGACTTACCACTGAACTGCTAATCTGCAAGGGATTTTGTTAACTCATTCGAGACGTGCCGCCTCCGGATACGTGGCATAAGCCGCGTATCCGGAGGCGGCAGGTTTCGAATGAGTTAAGCTTGTTCCTTTAATTTTCAGCGAATCGTCCGTCAGCAAAGGCCTAGCTCGTCATGAGTCCTACACATGCGGCTACTGACATTCGAATACACTACCAGTGTGGTACGGCTTACCACAGAATCGCCCCTCTGCGATGGGCACAGAGGCAAATGTGTCTAAGCAGATACAGGTACAGAAAAGGTTCACTGTATACAGCAGTACGTTCGCCGGGGGTCATAAAAACAAACTCATCCGCGATGTATACTGACGAGCTAAAGAAATGCGACACTATTTTGAATCAGTGTTTCCCGGCCGACGATTCCAAAAATATCGCATTTGTTTTGTTCGTCAGTATACCATTGCATTACGATAGACATGGGGTATTCGTTGCGAAAGCGACCCGTATCATTTGGAATACACCAGTGTGTGAAATAACGGTTTGACTAAAATAGTTCAAGGGTAGTGCCAGAATAGCTTGGCGCCTCCTCATCTGCAAGTACTATAATGTATCTTGCATATGGCAGTGTACAAATTCGAAGCTTTTAGCCTCAGTATGAAATGGGTTAACGCGGGTAGTAGGAAGTGGCACATAATAATTATGCACTATTTCCTACTGCCCGTGTTACAGAAGCGGTCGCTTTCGCTAAACCGTGTTCCTGAGCCTCTGCCGACATTGTTTTCAAGGCATAATTTGGCCACCGTAGGCTTCAAACCGACCCCCCCCCCCCCCCCCCCCCCCCCCCCCCCCCCGCATCATCCCTTATGCCTTTACATCAGCCTTAAAAGACGCACCTGTTCGATACCCCAATGTAGCTCAGTTCTTCGTGATTATGTACATCTGTGTTTGTCTGTGTGTGTGCGTGTGTATTTCAGAATCCTTTGTTTCTCTGGCTTTATGACCCCCTCAACTCCCACTCTTTATATGTACAGCGCTTAAGGCCCCGCCACACATGCCTGATTTTGAGGCCGATTCTCGAGCAGTTTCGAATCGGAGTGTGATCGGACCGGACTGCAAAAACGTGTGCACTGCCACACATTCCCCGACTTTTTTTTTAGCCGACCGGTTTGAATCGAAGATCAAGGTCGTACCTGTTCAGCGAAATGGCTGCTAGTTTTGACAGTGATCAATGATGTGCTTGCATTATCAGCAGTTTTGCATCATATTCGGGAAGAGGCGGGCGAAACATCGGCAAATAAGGTGGTACTGATCTTCCGCCATTTTCAAACTGAAACGCAGACATGCTTTGCGAGACGCGCTCTGATTGGTTGAAGCTTACAATCGGGGCCGATTCGGATCGGAAAAATAGAGCAGGTTCTAGACACCCGATTCCCAGCCGATTGGGATCGGATCGGATATATGACGTCATCCGATCGCAATCGGATCGGAATCGGCTTCAAAATCGGGGCACAACCGGCACGTGTGGCGGGGCCTTAAAAGCTGTATAAATAGCCGTTATTATTATTATTATTATTTTCCTTGTGACTGACCTGAGTTAAAACTGTACTCTTCTTTTCTCGTCTTCTTTTTGTCTCACTGCCCTCTCTCGAGAAACCAGTCAGCCACTTAACCCTTTCGTGCGTGAAACCATTGGTACTGTTTACATTACCTGTGGCTGCATGTATAATAGGTTTAACCCCTTCGCTGTCAGTGATCAAGAATTTCGCGTCTGAAACGACTGCACACTGACCGACATTCGCGTGAAGAACACAGATGTAAATGGACCAAATAATAGGCATGAAGATCACAGGACTGAAAAGAGGCATAAATCCCCACGAGCCCCGCGACAGTAAGGGCTCCTGATGGTTCATGTCTCGTGCAGCTTGGAGGCGTTCGCCTTGCGCCGGAAGTTAAGGGGTTAAACAGCCGAACAAGAGAATGGACTTAACTCCTTCACACCTAAAAATGACTTTTGTAACTTTAGCTCTCTATAATGACCTAACGAACTGTGCGAGATGGATCAGCAAATGATAGTTCAAGGGTAGTGCCAGATTAGCATGGCACCTTGGTGCCATGCTAATCTGGCACTACCCTTGAACGGAAAGTGACTGACGTATTTATGGGTGCAGCAAAAAGCAAGAAGTATAATCCTCTGGTTAGTTCGGGGTTTAACGTCCACGGCACCGAAGTGATAATGGACGGCCCTGACGGGCGGGTTATCCCAGGTGGACAGGGAAATCTATTGCCTATGGAGTACGACCTGAACACTGATCAATTTAGCCGCTTTTTGCATGCTTTCATTCATTTTAATGTCCCACTGTTTGAATTACCAGGACCTTTCAACGGACATGTTGTGGAATAAGCCCGTTTTTTCCCCTGGATTGTATAATCCTCATGAGCCCAACAGCACATGCAGATCTATACCATTGTGCAGATGGTTGGTCTTCGCTGCCAAAGCAGGCGTCCACAACTTGTTTTTATTATTTTTATTATTATTATTATCATTCTTCTTTTTTTAACGGATGAAGTCGGAGTGTCTCGTTGACGGATTATTTAATAGCCGGTGACGCGACAGCCAGGGGAATTAAATTATGCAAACGATGTCACGGGCTGCGTCCCCTGCTGAGGCTCCGTGCTGCGATATCGTATGGTTATGTATATAAATTTAGAAGGGTGTGGATCTCGCCCTGGTGCTGGCTCGACTCGTTTTGACTTTCAAAGCGAGTGTAATGCGTTCAGCGACGCTGTGAACATAAAGTGGTTCAACATGCTTGGTTGCCGATCTGTAGTTTTCGACCTTACGGCTCTAGAGCCGTAAGGTCCAGAATCACGGATCAGCGCCGTAAGATTCACATGAAATTAAATCACTTAAAATACTTTGGATTGCACTATTTGGGCATTTTTAAAAAAAATAGTTTACAAAGGAACTGTGTAGGGTGATGGAGCAGTCAACTATATGGACAACTAGTCCGACAAAAATAACGATTGTTTATATGTTACAAGCGTCTACAGCTGATTGTTTGTTTAACCCAATCAGCCCTGACACACTACAGCAGGAGATGGTTCGACCATGATAATTCAAGGGCAGTGCCAGATTAGCTTGTCGCCTGTCGGCGCCAAGCTAATCTGGCACTGCCCTTGAATTATCATGGTCGATCCATCTCCTGCAACTGGTGCATAGTCATTAGATGACGCCTCCGAAATTTGGGAAATACGTGCGTCGGGCTGAATGAGTTAAACGTGTTTGTCCGGCGTTTGAATAATTCACAATGGCATGTACTGTTTAACCGGTTTTCATGTACTGTTTAACCGGTTTTCATGTACTGTTTAACCGGTTTTCATGTACTGTTTAACCGGTTTTCATGTACTGTTTAACCGGTTTTCATGTACTGTTTAACCGGTTTTCATGTACTGTTTAACCGGTTTTCATGTACTGTTTAACCGGTTTTCATGTACTGCAACTGGTTTTCATGTACTGTTCAACCGGTTTTCATGTACTGTTTAACCGGTTTTCATGTACTGTTTAACCGGTTTTCATGTACTGTTTAACCGGTTTTCATGTACTGTTTAACCGGGTTTCATGTACTGTTTAACCGGTTTCATGTACTGTTCAACCGGTTTTCATGTACTGTTTAACCGGTTTTCATGTACTGTTTAACCGGTTTTAAACTACAACTTTTTTTCTGCAAGAAAGAAATAGTGTTCTTAACCCCCTATATTGCCGAGAAAAAAAAAGTGAACACGATCCAACTGCAAGAGACATAGATCCTCATGAGCCCTTTCCACTGCGGGGGCTCATGAGGTTCTATACCTCTTGCTGAGACCGATTTGTATCCATGTCCTTTCTTGGACAGTGTCGGCTTTTGGTCCTTGAATGAACCAAGATTTCATAGAAACATAAATGTACGTAAGTGAACGTACAGTGGCAGGGAAGGGGTTAATAGAGATGCTCCCTGGAGGGAAGTCTTGAGTGGCCAAACGTTTCACCTGTGGTTAACCCCTTCCCTGCCACTGATCGTACACTGCACGTCTGAAACCTGTGCCAAATCAACGCGAAAGAGCTCCAGCCGTCCCATGAATAATGGATACAATGTGTTTTCAGGAAGAGGTATAGATCCTCATGAGCCCCCGCAATGGCGGGGGCTCATGAGGATCTATACCTCTTGCTGCAATGTGGTGTTCATTTTTTTCTAGGCAGTCGTCTAAATGATTGTTTCTAATAACGGGTGGTCTCGCTGAATCTCATTTTCTCTTTCTCCATACATTTGCTAACTGAACGTCTATAGTATTGTCGGTGTCGCTGTAAGCTATTGATGCTGCTGATTCTATTCTATGACACTGTCTTAGATGTGTATAAGTTTAATGCTATGCACTAATTTATTTCCCTTGCTTTTGCATCGGTGGCAGTTGCAGATTTTCCAAAGCCAGGTTGTTTTGTTTTTAAAATTAAATAATTCACCTATTGTGTTCGTTTTTTTTTCCATGATTTTTTTCTTTGTATGCTGAGTTTGTTTTCCTGTTGTGTTCTGTTTTGTTTACGGGACAGGCATTGAATTGCCTGATAGCTTTATCCTGCAATAAAGGATGCATCATCATGATAAGGGTGACAGGTGACTTCAAATAAGGGTGGTCCCTCAAAACTCGTTCTGTGTATGACGTATTTATAAAGGCTTTTAATACATGCATGCTCTGCAGTCTTCACAAGGACCGTCTTGCAACTAGTGAACAGGGTCGCGTTGCACGTAATTTTCAATAGCCAGTACCTGCACCTGTCATAATTATATCCTAATACATAGTTTCAACGGCTTTGCTTTGGGCAACTTTTAACCCACGCAAAAATCTCGTTGCAGCGCAGAGGGCCAGTTGCTTGACAGTGCCTGGACAAGTTTTCTGCAACTGAAAAAAATATCCCGGCAATTAACCCATTCAGCCCCGACGACCTACAGCAGGAGATGGGTCGACCATGATAATTCAAGGGTAGTGCCAGATTAGCTTGGCGCCTGTCGGCGCCAAGCAAATCTGGCACTACCCTTGAATTATCATGATCGGTCCATCTCCTGCAACTGGTGCATAGTCGTTAGAAGACGCCTCAGAAGTTTGTGGGGTTGAATGAGTTAACCAATTATAGTCTACTCCGCTTACTACTTACTATTTCAATCTTACTACTCTGTCTTACCAAATTCTAGTCTCTTTTCTGTTTCACAGTAACAGCATGATGACCCTGTGCCAGTTCATGTTGCAATGGTTTTTCTTGGGCGTTGGGTGTGTTTATATGCTGTTAAGTTTTGAATTTGTATTGTTATATTTGTATTTTGTGTTGCCGCTGTCTGTTGGTTTGTATTTAGTTTGTTATTTTGATTTGCATCGTGCAACGCTTAGAGCCTGCACTGCAGAGAGTTTGCGCTTTATAAATATAATAATAATAATAATAATAATAATAATAATAATAATATTATTATTATTATTATTATTATTATTATTATTATTATTATTATTATTATAACAAGGTCGGATAAAACAAAAGTCGGGTATAACAACACTTTTTCAGATGTCCAGACAGTACAACTTCAATGTAGATTCATTCTGTTCATTACAAAATTTGGCATAGCAACAAATACAATTGGCACCCCTGGGGAATTGTTATAACTAAAGGTTTCTGTATTATGTCACCAAACCAGCTTAACTCTTTCTACCCCAGACACACCACAGGAAGATACGGATCGACCATGATAGTTCAAGGTGATGCCAGAATAGCTTGGCGCCTATGGGCGCCAAGCTATTCTGGCATCACCCTTGAACTATCATGGTCGATCGGTGTCCTGCATTGCAATGCTGTCTTCAGAGGACAACGGCAAAATTTAAGGGTTTCGGTGCTGGGGTGCTTTTTTTTTTTCTCGGCAGTGAACGGGTTAATGTTTGATTGTCAAGAGAGGGACAAATGTTTAACCCGTCGGCTGTCGGTAGCGTGTTCGGTCGAAGTGATTCCTGCAGGCACGCTACCGACACCCAAAGTGTTAAACGCTGACCAATAAAACCGCAACAATTATTGAAATGAAGAGAAAGGCCAGTCACAATTCAACTAAAACCTCTCTAACCGATTCGTCGCCTCCTACACAACGATGTCACGCACGACACTCTGCGCACAGTCTGATGGACCTACCATAGTTCGTGTGGCCGGAAGGGGCCATTCGTGAGAGCACATCGTACAAAGAAGGCCAAAGACATTCATCTCTGCATCTTGCCCTTGCAATGGCGGAGGGCAGGCAGCAATCACTACAATCAAGCCGGTAAATCAGTAGAAAGACGTCTACCAGACACTGGCGCAGTGACCATCCCATTGCAAGATGCATAGATCTTCATGAGCCCCCGCGTAACGCGGGGGCTCATGAAGATCTATGCGTCTTGCTGGCCCATTGACGACTGTGATCCTTAGTTGAAAAGCATCGGCGGGCATTCAAACTAGATGACCAGAAGTGCAGCAAGGCTGACCCTATGGATTGGACAGGATGACCAAGAAGTTTGACAAAAGGCATATACCTTCCTGCCTGCCGCAGTATGAAGGGGCTTGTGAAGATCTATGCCTCTTGTTGGTCTATTTACATCTATGATCTTCCGCCAAAGGGAACAGCCGGCGCTTAAACCATAATAGTGGTCAGAGTAGGAAAAGATGACTCCACTGTCGGGACAGAAATAATTTCAGTATAAGCAACTATTCTGCGAGGGGCATGCAGATCTACAAGAGTCCCCCCCCCCCGGCCCCCGCCCCCCACCCCCCCCCCCCAATCTCCCCCGTAACCAATCCTGCGGGTGCTCATGAGGATGTACATATCCCATTCCCGCGTTCCCAGACAAATACATTTTTTTTTTTTTGCGTTGAATTTTCAATAATTGCAGGACGACACCTTTTGGCCTTTAGCACTGCAGGGATTAAAGCTTCGACGAACACGCACATCTTGCATAAACATTGACTTCAGAACGACAACGAGGTGCCACCGGAAATGCAAGGGTTAGTCGCCCTTTGCCCGGACAACGTTCGGACAAGCGCATGCATCTTGCAATGTTGGGAGTGCCGTACACAGGCGAGGCTGTCTCGGTGCTGTAATGAGAAAACCAATTCAGTAAATCAGCGGAGAGTCACAGCAAGACGTCTGCCGGACAGAAACAAGATGGAATGTACTCATCCCACGGAAAGACTGACCAGTAGTTATATCCTTGCCGCTCTGTGATTTTTCACAGAGATCAAGGGTCAGTTGCATGAAGGAGCATAGTCCTGCGTCAGCCACTAAGTAAGGTGCACCGCTGTAGCTACTAAGCACCTTTCTTAGTGGCTGCCGCAGGACTAAGCTCGCTCGTGCAGTTGGACCCAAGGTCGCAGACCAGCACACAGTCGCGAGTGTCGAGCGGTCCAACTTAGATTGCACACCGCCTCACATGTCTTTCCGACAGAAACAAGATGAAATGACCTTATATCCGTCAAATAGTTGGTGTGATCAATAGTTTATGTATTCCGGTGAGTGATTTTAGTCGTTACTGCTGTATAGGATCGCACTCTCTCACTCAGTCACTTGCTCACTCATTCATTCACTTGCGCTCTCGTTTGTTCGTTCGTTCGTTCGTTCGGTGGTTCGTTGGTTCATTCATTCATTCGTTTGTCATTCATTCATTCATTCATTCATTCATTCATTCATTCATTCATTCGTTCTTTCGTTCGTTCGTTCGTTCGTTTATTTGACGATACAATTTACTTGATTATCCTTCATGCGATTTGCAGGTGTTTTTGATGCTGTCACTTTCGTTTGTGTTTTCTGTTCCTTTCTAAGAGGAAGGCGGTTTCAAAGAAAAGCTTCATTAGGTCAGTGGTTGAGAGATATACTGACGAGCAAAAGAAATTCGACTGACATCATCGCAGTTATTTGAAACGCTGTTGGTCGTCAGTATGTTGTACATGTAAGTGACAGGCGATGTCAGTTGTAACATTTTCAACTCGAGCACAAACTACTGAACATGGATTAAGCAGGTTAGGTGATGGGTAGTATCTGATTAGCCTGACGCCAAGACTGAGAAGCGACGAAATTGCATGAATCTGAACCAAGATATTGCCTGAAAGTAGTGCCTGATTAGCTCGGCTCCTGGAAAGGCGTCGAGCTAATCAGGCACGATCTTTGAGCAACCATAGCTTGGTCAATCCATCTCCTGCAATCGCAAATCAGTACCAGTAAGTAATAGACAAGAACTTCTGTCCTGAGAGTGCAGCGGCCAGCCGCATGCAAGACATCGACCCCGGCAAAGAGGGACAACTCGTGTATGCTACAAAAGAACAACGGAGTGATCTCCCCTGGTCAAAAATGCTTTCAGGAATTCTTTCAGCAAAATAAAATAATTTTTGGTTCCTTTCATTTCTTTTAATTTTGCTAGAAAGAATTCTTGTGTTCGTACGGCAGTCTTTGTCATTGAAGTTTTGCCGAATCGATGATGGCGGACAAGTATTGTTGTGTGCTAGATGCATGTCCTGCTGCCGGGATATTATCGATCGGAGATGGCGTGTATAAGGGTGGGGGGGGGGGGGAGGTGGGGGGGGGATGTGGGGGGGGGGGGGGGGGATGTGTGGAGGTGGGGACGAAAGGGAAGAGGAGGAGGGGGGGGGGGGGCGGTCACGACTTCACGAAGACTTCTTATCTGTCAGTAAAAAATAACCTATTTAACCTTAAGGCCTCTTTCCAAAATTTTGGAAGTGTCACATAACGAGTATGTGTATCAGCTGCAGGAGATGGATCAACCATGATAATAATTATCATCATCATCCATCATCCACCATCAATCATCGTCGTCATCATCATCATCGTCATCGTCATCATCATCATCATCAACATCATCATCATCGCCATCATCATCAGAGTCATCGTCATCAGAGTCATCATCATCATCGTCATCATCATCATCACACAATTTTATGATCCATCATCCAATCATCGTCATCGTCATCATCATCATAATCATCATGACAATAATAACATAAATTCATGAATCGGATCACAGCAACGCGAACTGAAGCCAGCACGCACGCATACGTGAAACGCACGTGCATTCACTCTGAACTTGAGACAAACACATTGCAAGACAACCACAGAACATTCACGTTGTGCGAAAGGTCAGATCAGCTATTTAAGTGTCTGAATTATTTTTATATTTTTTATTGCTTGTACTTGAAGTTATTAAAGTGGCCTGAAATCGGTGATACCACAACATGACTTAGAGAGTACACTGAATGGATACTATGCACGTAAGGGATGTCCGTTGCAGAGTCAATCCGGAGGGTTAACCCTTTTAGCCCCGAGTCCCTACAGCAGGAGATGTATTGACCATGATAATTCAAGGTTAGTGCCAGATTAGCTTGGCGCCTGAAGGCGCCAAGCTAATCTGGCACTAACCTTGAATTATCATGGTCAGTCCGTCTCCTGCAAGTGGTACGTAGTCGATAGATAACACCTCCAAAATTTGAGAAATGCGGCCGTGGGGTTAAATGGGTTAAACAACTGTACTGCAAAACGACTTAGTTCATTTGAGGCGCCCAGCATCAATAGCTGCGAAAGTGTCGTATAGCTTTGCCCGGGCTATAGACACTTCCGCCGCTATTGATGCTACCCTGCTTGGACGCTTTGTGCGTACAGCGAATCTACAGTGTTATACTACAAAACGACTTAGCTCATTCAAGGCGCAATTTCCGCAGCTATTGATGCTAGTCGCCTTGGACACTGAGCACGTAGAGGGTTGTTCGGTGTACAGTGAATCTACATGGTTATACTGCAAACGACTTAGCTCATTCCAGGCGCCCAGCATCAATAGCTGCGAAAGCGTCGTATAGCATTGCCAGCGTCAACGCCATACACTTCCGCAGCTATTGATGCTGGGCGGCTTGGACGCTATGCACGCAAGGGGCTGTTCGCTGTTCAGGGAATCCTCACAGGGCAAACTGAGCTGCCTAGTGTCCACATAGGGAGGGAACAGCTAATCTCCTGCTCAAACATCTTCGCAGGATTAAAAGTGATCGACCCTCACAGACGCTTAACCCCCTCGTGCGTGCAGCCACCGGTCCTGTTGACAGTACCAGTTTCTGCTCGCGCAAAGGGGTTAAAAATAGCAGTCGCCGATGGTCAGTAGGTGAACAGCAGAGCGCGCGGACGGAAGCTGTAAATGATTATCTTCCTTTGTTTGGACTTCGCGATAGCGCCTTGGATATTAACGTTTTGGGACGATGTATGGGAAGCTGGGTATGATGAAGATCACACTCATTTCTATGGAAGTTCCCAGCGATAAACACAAAGAGGTAGAAAGAAACGACAAGAAACACACATAATTAAAAGCCCCTCCCATTGCTGGGGCTTATGAGAATCTATGCCAGTTGAAGATAGGAGGTGATTCGTCCGAGCAATAAACATAGAAGAGTAGACAGCAAGAGGCATAGATTCTCATGAGCCCCTGCGAATGCAGGGGCTCATGAGAATATATGCCTCTTGCAGATGGAAAGTTGTGAGCTAGAGACGGGTGTTTGATAATCGCTTATGATTCTCGTGATCCGAGAGGGGGACTGATGGATGGGTCCTCTCTTAGCTGACTATCATTGTTTGCTTATCATGCGTATGGGCTTGACCTTGCGCATAATGAGATTAACACAGTCAAAGCCCAAGTGCTTGTTGTGTAATTTGTGTTTTTTCGTTCGTTCCATTTTTATGTCCCACTGGCACATAAGTGATCGGGGACTAGCTAATAAAGCTTTATCTTTGGTCAGATATGTTTAAGTAGGGTTAAAAAGGAGCACAAGTTAATTTAATTTGATTTAATTTAATTCAACTTAACCTAGCCTCTCACCCACGACATTGGTCCACTATGTACAAAACAGAGTATTACTTTACTTCCAATTAAAATCAATGTTAAAATTTCATGACCACCATTAAAAATATATTTCATTAGAAGTTTAAAATCAAGAAAAGTTAACATTTTTGTAAATAAGTCTAAAAATAGAGACAAAAACCAATTTTCTTATGGCCGGTGTAATTGTGTTTGCCGAAGACTTTGCTATTGAGAGGATCATTTAGCGATAATTTGACTAGTAGCACCGCCAGTACAGCGTGGATCGCAACCCGAAAACTTTATGAGGTGTTGCAGTGGAAGAAGACAGACTAATTTTGAAAAGGCAACACCTAGGCAATTTTGTGGTGCAATTATTCTTTACTTTTAACAAAGGCGTCGCCCAAAGCCAAAGATGAAATGCACTCAATCAGAATAGCTCAAGGGACGTAATTTTTCATTAAATTCTGAGAATGCTCTTGCTACGCTAATGCCATGGAATTCCAGGCTGGTAAGCTTGCATTGTGTCATCAGGACATCAGCTGTCCTTTTTGTGATAGGTCTGTCATTCCTTCTCTCCCACTAACCCTCTCCTTTCTAGAACTAGTAGGCGATGCAGTCACAAAAAGGACAGCTGATGTCCTGATGACACAATGCAAGCTTACCAGCCTGGAATTCCATGGCATTAGCGTAGCAAGAGCATTCTCAGAATTTAATGATTTAATGAAAAATTACGTCCCTTGAGCTATTCTGATTGATTGCACTTTTTGGCTTTGGGCGACGCCTTTGTTAAAATACACATATTTATTTATTAATATTGATATTGATATAAACATCATCCATTCTGACGGGCCTAAGCCATAACCAATAACATTCTGGAACCTACGAACGTTTGGCCTACCAAATGATGTATAATCGCAACGACTGAATGGACGTTTATTTTATTTTATTTTATTTTATATTATTTTATTTTATTTTATTTTATTTTATTTTAAAAATACATCTTGTACTGATTTTGCTTTCAAGAATGTTTCATTTGGAGCACAGATTTAGCACTAAAGCACTGAAAATTCTTTTGTAACTCGTGACAAGTGTTGAATGGAGTTTGATGCACTCTCAGCCATTCCCTCTCATCAGCAAGAGGTACATAGGATATTCACGGGCCCCTGCAGACTCACCTTTAGACTTTAACCCTTTGGCTGTAGGCAGCGCGTCTTGTCCCGATGACAGGAGTCATCGCGACAAGACGCGCTCCCGACAGCCAAAAGGTTTTAATAAAAACCCACACAAAAAAAATAACAACAGCCCACCCACACCAAAAACTCGAAGGCTTTTGGCAAGAATACTTCCACACCCAACATCCTCCAGTCTCGTAAATGAGGCATAGGTTCTCTCGCAGCTGCAGGGGCTCGTGAGAATCTATGCCTCTTGCTGTTAACTCATTCTATCCCAGACACACCACAGGAAGATAAAGATCGACCATGATAGTTCAAGGGTGATGTGGCGCCCATGGGCGCCAAGCTATTCTGACATCACCCTTGAACTATCATGGCCGATCGGTGTCCTGCACTGCAATGCAGTCTTCAGAGGACAACGGCAAAATTTGGGGATTTTGGTCTTGGGGTACAATGAGTTAAAGTTGCGGACCAGCCCCATCTACATCCTCCAACTGAAGATGTCTTTTGCGTTTATGTGTGAAACTGCAATTTCAAGCAAAAGGCATAGAGTCTCAGGCGCCACTTCAGCTGCAGGGGCCATTGAGGCTCTCAGCCTCGTGTTGCCATGGATATGCACCATTTATATCCTCAAATTGAGGGTGTCATATGTGTTAAGCACTGCGACTGTAATGCTCCCTGCATGTCTGACGCAATGCAGCGTAACGTGACGAGAGACTAAATGAGCGTAATTGCTCGTACGGCGGCACTAACTGCTCTTTTGGATGTCTCAAGTACAATGCGGGGCTGTCCAGTGTGTCTCTTGAGCGCTTGCAGGATAAAAACACTTACTGAAAGAGGCATCGATCTTCATGCGCCCCCGCAGCAAGCTGCGGGGGCGCATGAAGATCTATACCTCTTTTTGGGTTACATTTGACTGTCTGTTCATGAATATCTAAAATATTCGTATTTTTTATGCGTTGCGGTGGTCCCTTTTGCGTTCATGATTGTAATATAGGCCTTTCGAATAAATCTGTTCCCTCCTCTTATTTGTCGCGGGTTATGCTGACTCTTAATTGAACCAATTTGCCTCTGTGTTCCTCGGCCACATAATAAGCCACTGGGGCTGTTCAGCCTACGAGGCTGTACGAGTTGGTACAGATCTCAGATGACATAAGGATGAGTAGAAACGTACGAGCTTTTTTGTGAGGTGTGGGGAGGGGGAGGGTTAGTGGAAGGGAACGCAAGTTTGTATAGGCCATTAGGCGGGAAGCATTCGAGTGCAGAATTCTGTTTTTGAAAAGATGTTGCTCTTTACTGTCAGCGACTTGCGTTCAAGACTGGCCAGTTGACTTTTGGGAACACTTTTAGTCCAGTGGATTGGGAGAGGGGGGGGGGGGTGGAGGCGAGGGGGGATGGGAGGGGCGGGGGAGGGGGGGGGAGGGGGGGGAGGGGGGGGTGAATTCATTGCTTTTCTGGACGATTTAGGTAGTTTTGTTTTTTTCTATACGGTGCACATAATTATACTGGGCTTATTAATAATAACAAATAATAATATATAACTCTTCAATAGCGCAATATCCCCTCAAAGAAAGGCGCAGAGCGCTTTTACGTCTAGATAATCTAACTAACTGAAATTAACTAACTAAGGTACCGACAACATACACATACACTCATTCATAAGTACAAAATGCACATTCACACAATACTAAAATAATAAACATAAAACATTTCAAGAACCTGATCAGATATACACATGTAGATGGGAAAACGTAGGGCTTATCATTAGCAACACTTTTAACTCATTCGAGACGTGCCGCCTCCGGATACGCGGCAGAAGCCGCGTATCCGAAGGCGGCACGTCTCGAATGAGTTAATGTGTGACCAATTGTTAGCCCTTTGATTGTCACTGGTCGCATATATATTGTTTCTGAAATCTTTGTTCGTTCCAACGACCACAAGCCACAAGATAAAATAAACTGGTCTTCATGTTGACGAAGTAAAAAAGGTCTGCTGAAAATCGACACGTTCGCCGCATTGTACACGCCGATAGCCCGCAACCACTTGCTGTTTGTGGCTTCCAGATAGCATGAATCGTACAACAAAAAAAACGGCGAACCTCCCAAATCCGTCTCAGTCTGAGTAAAGCTGGAAAGACTGATTTTTGTCAGCAAGAGGCATAGATCCTCCACAGATCCCCGCCTTATGCGTGGGCTGATTATGATCTATCCCTCTTGCAGATACAAGATGTTCTGTCCTGTGACGGCAAAGACGTCCATTTTCTGAAACGTGAGAGTTTCACTGCTTTACAATGAAATCTCGCTTTTCTCAAAATCGGACTTACCGCGTTTTGCCACGGTTTTTTCCCACGTGCGCCGCTCCAAGATAACACTTTAAGAAATCACATATGCAGTAGAGATGCATTGTTCTAAACGGGCAGTTATAATATCTGCAAGAGGCATAAATCCTCATGAGCCCTGCTTGCAGGGGCTCATGAGGATTTATGTCCCTTGCAGATGGTAGAATCTCGTTTAGGAAAAAAAAGCACCAGCCCCCCCCCCCCCCTCCTCCACACCTCCCCCCCTTCCAAACCACCCCACCCCACCCCAACACAAAAGAGTCGCATGACTGGCAGTGGAGTTTTCCTGGGGTGTGTGAGATTTTATCTGTGTTGCGTTCCTTAGTTCTTGCTTGCATCTTGCAAAGGCTTCTGGGGTATAGAAGAAAGGGTAAAAATCTAACAAAAACGAAATAAAAAAGACAGAAAAACAAAGAGAGAGAGAGAGAGAGAGAGAGAGAGAGAGAGAGAGAGAGAGAGAGAGAGAGAGAGAGAGAGAGAGAGAGAGAGAGAGAGAGAGAGAGAGATGATGATGATAATGATGCTGATGAGAAACGTTTTTATTCAGGACTAATATAGTTTTAGGCATGCGAATGTCTCTCTTACAAACTGTGATATGTGTTTAGGTTTCAACTTTGATTTGCATTGTACAGCGCTTAGAGCCTGCACTGCAGGGAGTTTACGCTTTATTATTATTATTATTATTATTATTATTATTATTATTATTATTATTAACTGTCCTGCTACTCTATACACATAAATATACATCAGTAACACAGAAAAATATTTAGAGAGAGAGAGAGAGAGAGAGGGAGGGAGGGAGGGAGAGAGAGAGAGAGAGAGAGAGAGAGAGAGAGAGAGAGAGAGAGAGAGAGAGAGAGAGAGAGAGAGAGAGAGAGAGAGAGAGAGAGAGAGAGAGAGAAAGAGAGAGCGCCCGCCAGAGATTGATTGATTGATTGTGCATTGCTTAACGTCCCGACAGCAACAAGGCTTTCTCTGGGCGTGCCTGCACTGCTTGTGAAAAAAAAAAAACCAAACAAACAGAATATTGAATGTATGTCGCTAGCCGGTCAAATACGTTAAATAAACCTACGCCATGGGGCCTAAATAAAGCTAAGACCATTTAGCAACACACATCCAATATCAAGAGCTACAGACAGTGCAGACAGTTGGGAGAATTTAAAAAGGCAAATACAGGTGAATGATCCAAGGGTAGACAGAAACACGTGCCCCAGAATAGAGGGGAAAACCCACCCTGTGTGGCTGACCAGGGTGACCCAGGGAACTAAAAAGTAGTTAACCCCACCCAAGTCCCTCAGGGCAGACGCGGGTGGGGTAAGAGAGAGAGAGAGAGAGAGAGAGAGAGAGAGAGAGAGAGAGAGAGAGAGAGAGAGAGAGAGAGAGAGTGAGAGAGAGAGAGAGAGAGAGAGAGAGAGAGAGAGAGAGAGAGAGAGAGAGAGAGAGAGAGAGAGAGAGAGAGAGAGAGAGAGAGAGAGAGGGGACGAGCAAATGAACACAAACGAAAAAATGGAAGAATAAAAGAAGAAGGAATGCAGAAGCCTGAAGGATGAACGAAATGTGATTTCTCGCACAACAGCAAAGAAAAAACAAACAAACATGGAGATATATGCAGGTTTTAGGAAAATCAGAGAATGTTACGGCAGAAAACAGTGTTATTGGTTTAATCTAAGAACTTCAGATGCCGTGGATAAACACAATATTCATGATTTACTGTCATGCCACGGACATGTCTACATTGCATGCTGATTGGATGGGATGGACGAAATCCCAATAATCTGATTGGACATAACTTCAATTTTGAAGCATATGATTGGATGGGACAGCGAAACTCCCATCATTCATTTGCCTCGTTATAAACTTCAAACTTTCGTCTCAACTTCCGCTGCAAAGTTTTGTACGTATTTTATTTGCGTGGTTCTTTAACCCATACACAACCTTCCATCTGCATCAGGCATAGAGTTTTATAAAGCCCCGCTTGTTGCAGAGGCTCATCAGAATCAGACGGTGGGAAGGCATCAAAGTTAAACCCTTCCATGTCAATGCGTGTAGAATTGTGTATTTGAAGCCATCACAAACTGAAAACTTAATAACCGTTCTGCATAGTAAACTCAGAAGTGAGTGGCGCCAACAAGTATAGATATTGATGAGCCCCCGCATATGCGGGGGCTCATGAGGATCTATGTCTCTTGCAGTATTCATGCAGTGAGGGGATTAAGTCTTGCCACAGTCTATTTTTTATTGTAAAATATTTTATTTTTCAGCATATGCTAATTTTTACAGCGCGACATTCGTAGCTGTTTGCTGAATCATATTCTGTTGCTGGGCAGCCATAACCATACCAACAAGCCAGAGGTCATCAGCGCGACATCGGCAGCAGTAGGGCTAATCATACAGTCGCTCTTACAGTTCCCGTCCGTGTGAAAGAGACGTGGATTCTCATGAGCCCTTCGCAGATTTGTCATGTGAAGGCAACAGATAGTGATTCCATTTTGTGAAGAGCGAGATTTTCACTATAATACAATGAATATCTCGCTACGCAGCTAAGGAATTTGAATAGAGCAGAAGAGTTCGTAATTTTATGACATTCAAACTCAACCAATGTGTCCCCACGGCTGCATTTCCTAAGTTTTGGGAGATCTTATCTGACGACTATGTACCAGTTGCAGGAGATGGATTGACCATGATAACTCAAGGGTAGTGCCAGATGAGCTTGGCGCCTGAATGCGCCAAGCTTATCTGGCGCTACCCTTGAATTATCGAGAAGAACCCAACAGAGAAAGAAATACGCTTAGAAAAGACAGTTACAACATTTGTTTTCCTTGAATTATCGTTTTCGATCACGAGCACCTGTTGAAGGGTGTTGGAGCTAAATGGACTAAGCAAAAATTTAGTTAGTTCTTTTTGTGTACCGTTATCGTAAAGATATACCAAAAAACGTGTATATAAAAGAAGACATTGTGAAATATTAACATTTATTGCCTTACAATGTCGCTTTAAACAATTCAGTCCAGACACACGTGCAGGACAACAAGACGGTGATATGGATATAAAACAATATTTCAAGGGTGGTACTAGAATGGTTTGGCGCCAAATAATAGATCCTAGCTATATTTTGGTCTCACCCTTGACCTATCATGGTCGATTTGCCTCCTGAACCGTTGTGTAGTCTGCAATAGTTAATGCTTGTCTTCACAGAGCAAAGTTACTAAAGTTACTATTGAGAAGGAAATGCTTTGAGTTGGCGCTTTTCTGTGGCGGAAGATGCGATGCGTAGTGACCAGTAGATAATGTTTGCGATCTCCGCCACATAATTTATCCTGTGTCACCAAAGAGAATAAGCTGGTTTGAACTGGGAATAAGCTGGTTTGAGTTGACGCTTTTCTGTGGCGAGAGATATGCTGAGGAGTAATGAATAGTGATTTTCGTACAAATTGCTGCTTTCAGACAGCGCAATGACTGAAAAGGAGCAACAAAGGGCTATTTTTTAGAGAGAGACGTATACCCGCTCTTAAACGATCGGCTTTCGAAAGCGTGTGTCTCGAAGGTCAGACGGCCCCGCGACCGTAAATGCAATGAGAAAGTAAGCGAATTAAACCAAATGGCTCTCGGTTGTCAAAGCGATCTCTCGTCCAGTCTCACAACCAGTCAGTACCTACCACAAGAGGCATAGATTCTCATGAGCCCCTGCGGCCGCAGGGGCTCATGCGAATCTAGGCCTCTTGCTGACATTGATAGACCTCACATCATCCTCAAACTGAGACAATCATCTCGGGGTAAACGTTAGACTGGGTTCCTTAGAATGTATGCCGTCGTAGATCAGCAAGGAAAGTGAGGGAATTTGGAAACTGTATCAACTTAAGTGGAACCTTAAACATGTTTTTCAGTGTCGCTACCCACTGGAATGATGATGGGGAGGGGTATGGGGGGGGGGGGGGGGTGTTGAGGGGGAGTACGTGGAGTGAGAACTCTGCGTGGATTGTCCAGAAAAAAATACATATTTTAGATGCGAGAAACGGCGTGGAAGCGGGGGTGATTTTGGGACACGTAACATAAAGACAATCGGCCGAGATTTCCAAAATGTTGGAGCTGTCCTCTGATCACTACACCCTTTTTCAGAAGACAGGAGGACGTTGAAAACGCTATCACGGTCCTACCAGCACTTGGTGTTTTTGGTGTATTAGGGCTTAAACTGCTTAAACCCTTCCGTGCCACTGCACGTACATTTTGCACGTACATTTTGTTTGTCAAATCCTTTGGTTCATTCAACGACCAAAAACCTACACCTTCCAAGAAACATGAATACAAATTGGTCTCAGCAAGAGGCATAGATCCTCATGAGCCCCCGCAGTCGCGGGGGGCTCATGAGGATCTACGTCTCTTGCAGTTGGCTCGTGTTCACTTTTTCTCGGCTTCGTCAGTAGCGGTCAAAGGTTTAACCCTTTAACTGCTGAGAAAAAAATGAACACGATCCATCTGTAAGAGACATAGATCCTCATGACCGGACTGCGGGGGCTCATGAGGATCTATGCCTCTTGCTGAGACCAATTTGTATTCATGTTTCTTGGACGGTGTAGGGTTTTGGCACGGAAGGGGTTAAGCAGTTTAAGCCCTAATTTGAGACCAATTTGTATTCATGTTTCTTCGGCGGTTTTTTTGGCTTTGGGTCGTTGATTGAACCTAGATTTTCGAAACAAAAATGTACATACAGTGGCAGGGAAGGGGTTGAAACATCTTGTCTGGTTTGCGACCTCATACTCACTGCTGAAGATCTGTACCAACAAGGCGCATAGATTGCCACGGGCAGCTGTAAGGGCTCACGAGAATATATCGATGCCTTTTGCAAATGGAAGAGTTGAGTGAGTCAGAGCTTTGGATGATGAGAACCGAAATGCAAAAGCAAGTGAACTAAATAGCATGTCCGTTGAAAGGTTCTGCTAAATCAAAGTGGCACAGTTGGAGTGCGCCTGAGGTGATCAGTGTTCAGGTCGTACTCCATAGGCAATAGATTCCCCCGTCCCCCATAACCCGCCCGTCAGGGCCGACCATGATCACCTCGGTGCTGGGGAGGTTAAACCCGAACTAACCAACCAACCAAGTGAACTAATTATTAATGTCTTTATCAGATTAAGACATATAACAACACAAGAAGTAAGCTCATATTGTATCATGTGTTTAAATTGATTCAAACACGTTTTGAAAGAGCAACACTGATTTAAAACAACAATCATAGGCTAATATCTTTTTAACCATCGGTAGCGGCTATTGTTGCGATGATTCCTAAAGGAATCATTGCGACTAAAACCGTTACCGACACGCAAATGGTTAATGTTAAATGTATTAATTTCTGACGAGAAGGAGTAGTAGATAGGAGGGGAGAGAGAGAGAGAGAGAGAGAGAGAGAGAGAGAGAGAGAGAGAGAGAGAGAGAGAGAGAGAGAGAGAGAGGAGAGAGAGAGAGAGAGAGAGAGAGAGAGAGAGAGAGAGAGAGAGAGAGAGAGAGAGAGGAGAGAGAGAGAGAGAGAGAGAGAGAGAGAGAGAGAGATGATGATGATGATGATGAAACTTTATTTATCAACGGTAAAAAGTTTTGACAGAAACAAATCGTCATTTTACAAACTTGCCGTTGCTAACATCTACAACATAAAATATATTAAAAGATAATAATAATAATAATAAAGAATTCTATTTACACATATTATTTCATGCAACAATAAAATTTTAAAAAAATTACACAAAATAATAATAACACTCAACATTCATCTTATACCACACACACACACACACACACACACACACACACACACACACACACACACACAAACAATATAGACAAATGCATAGAGAGAGACAGAGAGAGAGAGAGAGAGACAGAGACGAGAGAGAGAGAGAGAGAGAGAGAGAGAGAGAGAGGAGAGAGAGAGAGAGAGAGAGAGAGAGAGAGAGAGAGAGAGAGAGAGAGAGAGAGAGAGAGAGAGAGAGAGAGAGAGAGAGAGAGAGAGAGAGAGAGAGAGAGAGAGAGAGAGAGAACTTATACCTATTCAAGATGATACTGCTGATCGTGAGGATTTGAATAAGGCGCAAGAATACCCCAGACCTCTGTAGCGTTTCAATCCGGGACCCTAAACTCTTGCTGACCACTATGACTGATGTTCCTCATGTGCGGCCGACCTCAGCAAGAGGCGTAGATTCTCCTGAGCCCCTGCGACTGCAGGGGCTCATGAGAATCTATGTCTCTTGCAGATGTAACAGTACAGAGCATTAAAAGCCTATCTTGACCTCTATTGCTTGGGACACAATCACACGGCACGTGATACCGGCTATTTCCTTCAGCACACAGCGGATACCCTCACGTCGGCTTTACCTATTCTAGACACCATACCACGGGGAACAATAGGTCTTCGAGCTGACGAAGGCAGAACTTACACAAAATAAAACAAGAAGAAGAAGAAACGAACGCGCTTTATTAAGAACATGCGCAAAATCAGTTTACTTTCCGGTTTAGAGTCATTTCTCCTTACAAGCAAGCAATGAAGGTAAACGGGAAGTCACATTTGACGTAGAATCAAAACAGCTAAGGTCGACGTTGGCCTAAGGACGTATTGTTTACTAGGCGGCTGACGAGATTCCGCAAAGTTAGAAGGTGGGTACGTCCTATAATCGTAATTCGTGAATCGCGCTTTATCGGTTGTCGTGATTGTACTTTTGTCATCTTCCTGATAAGTGAAAGAAGGGGTCGCCGAGAAACAAAGTTTTCGTGATCCGTGAAAACGTACTCACAAACCATATAGGTGAGGTGAAAACGTGAATGTTATTTTTTTTTAAATTCGTGATTCGTGAATCGCAAAATAAATTGTCGTGAATCCGTTATGGTATCACCGTCCCCCTGCTTCCCCCTTCATGTTAGAACCTACTGATGGTTTATAGGGTATTACCTAGGTATACTGTTCCTATTCAAGTGTCACTCCTGCGCCCCCCCCCCCCCTCTTCCCGGCCCAAGAACCCTTCCAGTAAACGAAGGCCCTCGGGCCCACGACGGCCGCAGTGGGCCCGCGCACGGCTGTGCGCGGGTCCACAGCGGCCGTCGTGGACCCGAAGACCTTTTGCTACTGGGGCTGTCTTACTGGGTTGGTTGCCGAGGATGCAGAACGTTACAATGAAAGAACCTACCGATGGTCGCAGACAACAGAAGAGTATGACCAGAATAACTCAGTACACGAATACAGTTTCAATTCAGCTATCACCGACTCAGACCAATTAGTTGATAGGTTACTGCTCTTCGATCGTTTTCCTGTGATGGTCACGGTATGGCGTCCCTCAATGGTGGCGCTGTATGGTACGCTTATTAACCCATTCACTGCCGAAACCGAACACCACCCAGCTGCAAGAGGTATAGATCTTCAGTTGCGGGGGCTCATGAGGATCTGTGTCTCTTACTGAGACCATTGTGTATCCGTGTCCTTTGGCCAGGCGTGACTTTTGGTCGTAGAATGAACACAGGTTTCAGAAACAAAAGCTGCGTCCAGTGTTGGGGAAGGAGCCAATCATTCGCGTTTTGGAAGTTCCAGTCATCAGGCCAGGGACACTACGACTAGAAGACCAAGTGTAACAAAAGATTAGACTGGCACCTCCGTGGATGGGACATAATAGTTCAAGGGTAGCACCAGATGAGCTTGGCGCCCTTAGGGCGCCAAGCTAATCTGGTGCTACCCTTGAACTATCATAGTTCACCATTTTACCTGACCGGGGTGTACAGTCTCTCATCAGAGGAAATGCCCCATCGGAGTACGGTCCAAGGCTTAAAAGAAGAAGAACCCAACGGAGAAAGAAACACGCTTAGAAAAGACAACAGCTACAACACAATTTTATTAATATTTCAAAACAGACAAACAAACAAGAATAAAGTTCAGTCCCTACATATTTTGTCAGCAAAGGCACCTTTTTGTTCTGGGTTTTGTTTTCAAGGCTTAAAAGACACGTGTGGTTAGTATAAGGAACCAGAGTAGTTGCAAAACGCAAAACGCAAGCACTGAGGTATCCCAGTGCAGTTTGTTCTGCGGCGAATCTGGGATAAATTAAATTCAAGGGCACTTAGCGTTTAGTTGTTATGTCATTAGGTTGTTGCATTAGAACTTTCTGAGCAACCATCTTCTACACAAGAAATAAATATCGTTATTAAAAGGTGCTCTTGAAGGGAAGCATTGAAGGGTAAAAAGTGTCATGTGTCATTAAACACAATCATTATAAGTGGTAGACAACTAAATGATGGTCTTTAATGACAGTTGACCTTTCATAAGGGTGGTTGCTCAAAGCAGATACTGCCTATAAAGAGGCTTATTCACTAGAAGAAGCATGGTCGGAACAGACTGACAGGAATGCAATCTTGATTTTTATCATGAGTAAACTAAAACCATTTACAAGTATCCATGACACACTATGAGGTACAGATCAGACATAATAGCTAGTTCAAGGGTGGTGCCAGAGTAGCTTGGCGCCTTAAGGCGCCAAGCTATTCTGACACCACCCTTGAACTAAATGATCGATCTATTTCTTGAACTGTAATTTAATCTCTAGAGGACAACTCATAACTTTAGGAATTGTGTTCCGACTATGGGCTCGGTTTGTTAATCGCTTTACTAAACACCACTGACCCGCGGAATACCTCGCTAGCTAATCTTCTGCATCACATTGGCACTGACACTGGTAATTAGTCTTGATCACGCAAAGTCTACATACTGAGCTACAAGGAGGGTGGTCTTTTCCTGTCCACAGCCAAAAGTGATAGTTGTACACAGTCATTAACTTTTTATTTACAATCACCAGTCTAGAAAATGCAACATTCTTTTTTTGTTTATTTGTTTGTTTGTTCGTTCGTTCGTCCTTTGTTTTGTTTGTTTGTTTGTCACAGGTTACAGTCGAGAAATGCGTTTTTGAAATATTGTGTCATCAAAAACTTCTGTCCTAATCCATGATAGTGGTAGTGGAGCAGAGAAGCATATTATGTGGATTGATTATCAACATGAATTTTTTCGCAGCGACCGAATATTAAATTTATTAAAAGGCTAGAGAGATGGATCACATTACTCTGTATACTTTCAGCTACAGCCTGAAGAAGCACTAAGCTAATAAGCATTACTATGAGCTATCCAGATCGCTCAGCGTCCCGCTGTTGGCGCTGCGAAGAGAAAGAGGTAATGCCGGCGCAGTGATAGAAATGGATAACGACTCCTTGTGTACATGTAAGTTGTACGTGGGTAGAATTGCTGGACTGTGCAACAGGATGTCCCTTGAAAAAGGCTGTGACAATGGGTGCTTTATTTGTGACTACCGGTATATGTGACAGTGCAGGGACGGATCAGGGTTTGGGGTTACAGAGGTTAACCACACCCACTCTGTTTCCTACCACTCCTCCCCCCCCCTCCCCAAACCCCTCCCCAACCCTCCCCCCCCCTCACCTCCCTCCTCAAAAAAAAAAAAAAATCAACCCAAAAAACAAAACAAAAAAAAAAACAACAAACAAAAACCACAACAAAGGCACAACAAAACAAAAAAAAAAAACGAACAAAGAACAACGAGAAACAGAAAAACTGGTAAATAATCAAGGGGAATGCCGAGGGCAGAAACAAAATATATACATTTGGACGCCGGACACATTGGGTGATTGTGAAAGCTCTATTGTATATTGACTAGCAAAAGAAATGCCGCATTTTTGGATTCCAAAAATGTCGCATTTCTTTTGCTCGTTAGTATAATAATCTGTATTCGATTTCCCACCTCCTCCCACTCTGAAATCCCCCAACCCCCCTCATCCCCACCTCCACCCACAATCCTCTCCCCCTTCCCTGCAAAAGAATCATCCAACATATACTTGGTAAAGAAGCCGAGACGGAAACTTCCCATACCCTCCCCCCACCTTTTTTTTTTTTTCTCTTCAGTTTTCATCAACCCGCAAAAAAGAAAAAAAGAAAAGCAAAGAGAAGTGCAAACTGTTCTAAAATGAGCACTGGTATGTATTTTGGACCTAAGGGCATAGATCCGTAAGGTCCAAAATTACAAAAAGCGCGCATACGATCACAATGCCATGACATCAACTCCCCAATGCCTCCCCTCCACGTTCATAACCCCCCCCCCCCCCTCCAATAGAAACAACAGGCACATAGCATAACACGAGGCACAATCGGCGCGAACTACTATGAAAAGGTCACACCAGCCATCAAAATTCCCTGGACGCGCTCCTTAGACGGACAACGTGTGTTTATGGGACGGAGCGGCATTCAGCTGTTTAACTCGTTCAAGGCGCCTCGCATCAATAGCTGCGGAAGCGTCGTATAGCGTTGCCGGAGGCAACTCTATACGACACTTCCGCAGCTATTGCTTCGGGGCTGCTTGAAAGAGTTAAACGCATTTTTTATCGCGGGGGGTCTTTTGAAGATCTGTGTCTGTGGATGAACCACCCACCCTACCCTCACGCATTATTTAATGTGACAGTAGTGCCTACCTTCTCGTGGTCCATTTTCGTCTGCTTTGCTCGGGGCTGGATTGGTGTGGCGAGATTTAGTAAGGATAAGGACACGGACATTCTGCTATGAATATAAGTCTCTTCACGATATTCGCACACGAAATCCACTAATGCTCTGTTCAAATGACAGATGATAGACACTCAAAACACATAGATCCTCTGGAGCTCTCACACTGCTTTTGCTCTGAGTTGATCTGCTACTCATCGTATGTGTTTCTTATATGAACTATCTTCACCCCTTGACACGCTACTGACGATACCGTTCCGGCGGCGTCGATGACGTGTCTTTTCCTCCGAGCGGTATCGTCAGCAACAGTCGCTCTAACATGAGATGAATATTTGACCATCATAGTCCAAGGGTGGTGCCGGGACAGCTTGGCGCCCGTAGGCGCCAAGCTGTCCTGGCACCACCCTTGGACTATCATGGTGAAATCTATCTCCGGAACTGTCTTGGACTCTTGGCTTTTTGACTTCGCGAACGAAGATTTTATAGGAGTTGCCCACGACGTCTGCAGGAACTGTAATGTAACCTTCATAGGACAGCCCACACATCTGAGAGAAAAATAAATTCAGCCTTAGGAGTCAATGGGTTAGCAGACATGCATTATTCCGAAGAGTGTGAGAATGACGAGATAAAAAAAAAAAACCCACAATAAAAACAAACAAACCAAAAACAAACAGGTCAGCTTATTAATACATCGTGATACCAGAGAGCCATAAGGTTAGACTGCGTACATCTTATTCGCTTTCTCGCTCATTTGGTGCTGACTGAACTTACATACGTTGGCATGAGGACATCTAAGGCTAACCTCGGCCCGATGACCTTTTACTCAACGAGCGTCCACTTGGGAGCCACAGATCTGTCCCCGCCATATATCCGATTTCGCGATATATTTTTGCTGGTGCCCGTCACATTGATTGAGACCTCCTCCAATGAGATCAAATGTTTAACCTCTCCACTTCTTGGGCGGCGGAAGTCTGGGGGATAAATCATCTGACTGCACAATGAAAACGCCACAGTGCTATGAGTTTGTTTACTTTGCATAGGTCACCGGCGCGGGTCACTGACTTGCTTTCATTGTCTTTATAGTCGTATGTTCACTCGTACTCTTTAATCCTAAGCAACACTCTCAATATTAGGCGCGTCTGGAGCTCATCGCCGTCAGCAAGAGGCATAGATTCTCATGAGCCCCTGCGGATGCAGAGGTTCATGTGGACCTAAGTCTCTTGTCGATGGAAGAGGTTTCACGAGAGGCTGGGGCGTCTGAGTTCGGTAGTTATTGTTTCTTTCTGTGTGACCTTTTCATCAGTATGGCCATATGCATGAAGTTGAACCTAATCCGTCAGTTATAGCCATTTGTTTGATTGGGTTGGCGTGCTGGCTAGCTAGGTGGCTGGTTGGCTGGTGGACGGAGGGACGGATTTATGGATGGATGGGCTAGAATGGATGGATGGTGGGATGGGACTGGGCAGGACTGGACTGGACTGGGCTAGATAGGATTGGATTGGATTGGATTGGATTGGATTAGCCTGAATGGGATCGAATCGGATTGGATTCGACTGGACTGGATTGGACTGAACAGGACCGTACTGGACTGGAATGGGCTAGAGAAGAATAGACTGGATTGGATTGGATTAGCTTCGAATGGGATCTGATTGGATTGGACTGGACTGGACTGGACTGGATTGGACTGGATTAGATACGATTGGATTGGACTGGATTAGCCTGAATGGAATCGGACTGGACTGGACTAAACTGGACTGGACCTGGTCTGGGTTGAATTGGACTGGATTGGATTAGCCTGAATGGAA
Organism: Semisulcospira habei; assembly: GCA_036245525.1. Classification (NCBI taxonomy): domain Eukaryota; kingdom Metazoa; phylum Mollusca; class Gastropoda; family Semisulcospiridae; genus Semisulcospira; species Semisulcospira habei. Next base: position 233,452,121 of record BTPG01000003.1, read on the forward strand.
TCGGACTGGACTGGATTGGACTGGACTGAACTGGACTGAATTGAATTGGCTTGAATTGGATGAATTAGACATTTCCTCATGTTTTTCCTTAATGTGTGAAAACGTGTACATGACACTACTCTTGCGCTCTCACAGCCGATCTATTCCGCAGAATTTTACAGTGAATCGGGCACTACCACAAATAGATCCAACTCCCACAGATGCTCCTGGTAATGAAAGGGCTGTGAGACTCCCATTATTATAACTGGTATTTTGTAATGAACTAACGGCGCCTTCTAGTGACATTTTACACAGCTGCCTTTCAATCTTACCTTCAGTCGAACTGGAAGTAATACCATAATGCGAGGAAGACTATAGTCAAACTTGGTAAGCAAGAGGCATAGATTCACATGAGCCCCTGCGACCGCAAGGGCTCATGTAAATCTGTGTCTCTTGCACATAGACATTGCTAATGAGGACTGGCAGAGTTACGAAAACTAACGCAATAGCTGTATATCGAGGAAGGCTAGAACCGAACTTCGGTAAGCAAGAGACATAGATTTTCATGTGAACCTTGCAACTGCCGAGGCTTATGTGAATCTGTGTCACTTGTAGATAGAGGGTTCTGGATGAGGGCATGGGATTTGTGTCTCCGAGGGGACTCTGCATAATGCGTGGAACCTGTCACTGAAACCGATTAAATGGATTTTTGTGTAATTAGTCACAGTTGTGTTTTATGTCAGAAAACGGGCGAGAGGGAATACTATAGCGTTTCAAGAGAGACTGTTTATTTATTTATTTTATTTATTTTTGCTATTTTTTGGCGGGTGGGGGAGGGGTGAGGGTGGGGGTGGTTGGGGGGGGGGGGGGGCGGAGGCTTATAATCGCACGACTGGTTAAAAATGTACAGACGGTACAGATGCAATTTGGGCCTAACCCTTCACTGCCGGGTAGATAATAATAATAATAATAATAATAATAATAATAATAATAATAATAATAATAATAATAATAATAATAATAATAATAATAATAATAATAATAATAATACCGGTTATTATAGAGGCGCTTTACCCAGTTCTGCGAATCGGCTCAAAGCGCCGCGAACTGAACCCAACACGCACGCTCACGTGACACACATTCACTCTGAAAACAAACACAGGACATTCACGTGGAGCGAAGGGTCAGCTCAGCTACTGAGGTTTCGGAAATTTTGATCGCTTGTATTTCAAATTTATAAAGTGGCCTGAAACCGGTACCAAAGTGGAGGGGGAGGAAGAGCCGGAGTACCCGGAGAAAGAACCCCCGACGGTCCGCCCGAATTAACGGTGACACTTACTAAAGGAGAAAAGTCCGACGCCGGAACCCGGTATCGAACCTCGCACCTTTAGCATTGGTGATCGTCGCCTTAACCGCCCTCAAACGTTAATTAACCCGCTGCAATAGACATAAACCCTCATGAGCCCCCGCAGTCGCGGGGGCTCATGAGGGTCTATGTCTCTTGTCGGGCCTATGTCCTTTATGCACATGTTTCGCCGTCCCATTTCATGCGTGTACTGACTTCGCAGTGAGAATTTCGGTAAGTGTACAGTGGTTTCAGACGCGAAATCCGTGACCACTGGCAGCTAAGGGGTTAATATGGGCAAAGATAGACGAGAGACCCGTGCCAGTTTAACACTTTCTCTCAAATTAGTTGCAGACGTTAAACTTTTTATAATACGTGAACATGTAACGAACAAAGTATAGCGTTAAAACTCTGCTAACGCTAACTCAGGAAAGCAGGCAATACAGATGTCAACTACAGTGGCAAGAGTATGTGACGTAGCCTGTCTCTCATGGGCCCCCCGCACGTGCTTGGGCTCATGAGAATCTATGTATCTTGCAGACGTATGGTTTAGTACGGTGCTGAGTGCGCGATCCTTCGACCAGTTTGCGTGAGTGAGCTTAGTACTGCGCCATCCACTAAGCGAGGTGCTCCCGCACCTTGCTTAGTGGCTGGGGCAGGTTTAAGCGCACTCATGCGAGACAAAAACAAAGAGAAACAAAAGAAAACAATTAATAAACAACACACAACCCCCCTCCCCCCAAATATAATAATAATAATAATAATAATAATAATGATTTTTAAAAATAAAAAAACTACAAATAAATAAATAAATATAAATTAAACTAAATAAAACCCAACAATAACAAACAAACAAAAAACAAAAAAAAACAAAATGAAACAAAAAACAAAACAAAAAACAACAACAAACACACACTCACACACTCACACACAAACACACACACACACACACACACACACACACACACACACACACACACACACACACACACACACACACACACACACAAAGGAAAGAAAGAAAGAAGAAAAGGAGAAAAAACAAACAAAACAAAAAAAACCAAAACAAAACAAAAATACCCCACAAAAAACAGCACTGTAAAATTAGCACCAGCGATACTGATATACCCAAAGGTGACTACAATCCAGTTTGCCTAATCCACTTTTTCTCATGAGGGTCCGGCCGTTCACACCCAATGATGGCTATTCATGATTTTTTTTAATCTTTTTGCAAAGTGGAGAGACGTCTTAACGCATTTAACCCCATGGCCCCATTTCCCAAATTTGGGAGGTAATAAATAACAACAATTTACCAGTTGCAGGAGACTGATCGACCATGATCATTCAAGGGTAGCGCCAGATGAGCTTGGCGCCTTCAGGCGCCAAGCTCATCTGGCGCTACCCTTGAATGATCATGGTCGACCCATCTCCTACTGTAGGGCAATGGGTTAAAGGCTGTTTAGGGTAATGGTACGGGAATGGTGGTTCAAGGATATTACTTGGTACTTGGGGTCAAGCATACTCTAGTTCAGTATGAAGCCTAATTCGGACGGACTACTTGCAGGTGAAATCCGTCGGGCATACATAATACACTGTGTACTGCACTCGTCATAGAATAATAAAATAATAATAACCGAACAGAATAAGAGTACTTTATTATCTCAAAAAGAGAAATTCGTCTCGCCACCTCAGGAGCAACTCGCAATCACACACATCTCACACAACAGTTTACAAACAAGTGGACAATAACAGAGCTACACAATGGACAATGACTCGTGACGGGTGAAGCCCGTCGCCAAGGCATCTAAAGGCCGGCGCCAGTGACCTCATCCCGACCCGAACCTCCCTGACAAAAACAGAATACTAAGACAACCCTATGTCTCCTGAACACACTATTATATGTTCTTTCGCAAAGTTCCTACTTAACTAGAGCTAGTACATGAAATACAAGTTAACAACAGAAACAAAATACCGTCGACAGAGAAATGATCTCAGATGCTACACTGATAAAAACAGCAGTCAAAGCTGCACCTGGGGGCCCGTCGCCATAGTACAGCGCCGGTATTTAGACAATATATAGTCAATCGGTCTTCCACAGTTGGTGTTGGACGAGAAATAGTGAGTAGGGTTGATATTTTTTTTTATGACACAACGGCAATTTTTGTTTTTTTGACACAAAAGCAATTTTTCACTGTCATTTGTTGTCATGTCCCCTGTTGCTGGAGCCCTTTGTGGTGTTTCGTGCATGCTGCTATAATGAAGCAATTCGTACACGACGCATACAAACTGTTAGTGCACTTGTTTTTTTATTACACTCTTCATTGAATAGAACTTCAAAGCATGTAGTACCGCGTGAATGTCGTTGTTTTTGTCGTTCTTCTTCTTATTATTGCATTATTATTATTATTATTATTATTATTATTATATTATTATTATTATTATTATTATTATTATTATTATTATTATTATTATTGTTGTTGTTATTGTTATTATTATTATTATTATTATTTTTATTATTATTATTATTATTATTATTATTATTATTATTATTATTATTATTATTATTATTATTATTATTATTATTATTATTATTATTATTATTATTATTATTATTATTATTATTATTATTATTATGCCAAGCTAATCTGGCACTGCCCTTGAATTATCATGGTCGATCCATCTCCTGCAACTGGTGCATAGTCATTAGATGACGCCTCCAAAATTTGGGAAATACGGCCGTCGGGCTGAATGAGTTAATCATTTTTGCGTCTAATTTAAAAAAATAAAGTTTTAACCTCCCATAAAAATTGTTTTCGCTCGAAATTTCAATAAACTGTACTTTTATTTTGCAAGACACAAAGACACCCACCACTGAATAAACTATGTACAAGGCAAGAAGGCGACAACATGCAGAATGCAACATAACCTGCACACAACTTATTTCTGTACAAAGCACACCCTGAAAGGAAACATAGTATACCGTCCCTATCACTTAGTCACAGCCGCCGTAAGATGGCCTTAGTTGCCTACTCGGCGTTAAACCCAAATAACTAACTAATTAACTAATTTAATCCCAGACAACTCCTTCCATTTGCGGACCGGAAGTGTATCGATGCAAATAGGACAGGCCCCTTAAAAAATCCAGATGATTTCGCCCACTTTTACCTCACTAAAAGATCCAAGTTTTTGTTTATTATGTTGTGACTCGTGCTGCTTACATACGTCTGCGCATTGCGGGGAGTCGTGTTTACTTGAAAATCTTGTAAACCTTTTGGTGCAATTAAGTCCACAGTTTCATTCTTTGTGGATTAACCCCTGGAGTGCCGAGAAAAAAAAACGTGAACACAACCTAGCCGCAAGTGGTATAGATCATCATGCACCCCCCGCGACTGCGCGGGCTCATGAGGATCTATACCTCTTGCTGAGACCAATATGTATCCATGTTTCTTGGAAGGTGTTGGCTTTGGTTCGTTGAATGAACCACGATCAAAAAAAAAAAAAAAATTATGTATGGTGTATGTACTGTGGCAGGGACGGGATTAATGTATAAGATCAAATTCAGCAAGAGGCATAGATTCTCATGAGCCCATGCGGATGCAGGGGCTCATGGGAATATATGCCTCTTGCAGACGGTGCAGAGTGATTGTCGACGGGACAACCAACCTTACGTAAGCAAAAACCTGTCCTTCCCCCACCTACGGCCCATAAAGGATGCACTATGTACTGAGGCAGTAAAACTGACATAATGGCAGGCAACTCCTGACATAAAGGGTCGTAACTCCTGGCGCAAACGGGCGCACCTCCTGGCGTAAAGGGACGCAACTTCCATCATAATGGGACGTAACTCCTGTCAGAAAAGGCCGGCAACTCTGTCACGGTGTGGTGACGTCTCCTAGGTATGTCGCCAGTGTCTCCGACTTGCTCGTAAACATTCGCCTATAAACGTAACAAGCTGAAGGCGTGGTGGATAGGGCGCTAGAGAGAGAGAGAGAGAGAGAGAGAGAGAGAGAGAGGGTGGGGGGGGGGGGCGGGTGAGGAAAGCGGGGACAGCAGGGGTTGGGAGGTGAGTTGGGTGTGGGGAGTGAGGAGGGGGGGGGGCGGTAGTTGAGAGGTTATGGTCACAGCATCTAGACAATTTCCTGTTACAAATTTCCTTCACAATTTCCTGTTATACATCACGACTCACAAGTCATCACAATTTTAATTTTTTGGAATCTTGACGAAGTTCTGTCTTGAATTTCACTGGCCCCCAAAAAAGAAGAGTGTCATGAGTTTGCTTCATTTGCGCACCGGTCCGTGATTTTTAACCTTATGGCCGACGGGCGTATAATATGAAAAATCACAGACCAGAACACTTTCATATGATCCTCAACCGGTCCCCAATCCCCTTTCACGAAACAACCCCGTCCTTAGACTATGGCTGACCCTCCCTCTTCCCCCCCTCCCTACACACACACACACACACACACACACACACACACACACACACACACACACACACACACACACACACACACACTATGCCCCTCCCTTACCCCTTTCGGTTCATATTAGTATTTTCCCTTCATTTATCTCATTCTGCCCGCGACAAACCACAGCAAGATATGGCTCGACCATGATAGTTCAAGGGTGGCGGCAGAATAGCTTGGCGCCTATAGACGCCATGCTATTATGCTACCACCCTTGAACTATCATGGCCGATCTGGCTCCTGAATCGTAATGCAGTCCTCAGAGGATAACTCCAAAATAGGGGTCCCGGGTGTTTCGTACCTCGGGCACAATGAGTTAAAAAAAAAAGAAAAAAGTTCAGGCAAAAGAAGACAATGCTCAATACATGTGAGACGTGCCGCATTCCGGATACGCGGCAGTATGCCGCGTATCCGGATGCGGCACGTATCGAATTCGTTAACCTCACACATGCTGCGAAAGCTCGTCATCCTTTCGCTGAGGAAAAAACAAGTCACAAAACCACGCTAAAGGCGCCTAGCAGAATTCTGAGCGTCACCATTTGTTATTTGAAATTTCATCAAACTACTAACAATAGAAATTCAGTTTTGGGGTCAGTGGTGTGGGTGGCGACACTTGTACGAAAATGACTGATTTACATTTCCCCTGGGACTCCACCACGTGACCCTCCCCAACAAAAGTAATCCGCTTCAAAAAGGGAAACCTTTGCTGCGCATTCATTTGCCAGCTATGAATTTTATCTCAGGAAGGACGGGGGAACACAAATACTTAGTCCAGAAGAGGCCGAACACGCGTGTTTGTTTCGCGATACTATCATCCCTAACTTTACCAGGCATCCTCTTGTTAAAGCCTTCCAATCTGCAAGAGGCGTAGATTCTCACGCGCCCCTGCTTTGCAGGGGCGCATGAAAATCTACGCCTCTTGCTGCCAGATAAATCTCAATTTCTATTGTTCTAGGTAAGGAACTTGAACACAGTCAAAGAGGCATTTGTAAGTCATGTGCTTAGCTCAGCATGGCACGGTCAATTTTGGCCGAGGCTTGTCTTGGTAGGCACGAGACATAGATTCTCATGAGCCCCTGCTGAAGCAGGGGCTCATGAGACTCTATGTCCCTTGCACGTGGAAGGAGTTGGAGGAGGGGCTGTTGTAGATAATGAGAAAGGGGGTCCTAGTCAGTGCTTTTCCTCCCCAAATCTTGATCTCGAGGGTCCCAGCCCTGCAAGGGTATGTTATGAATTCTCTGATATTGTCATTCAGTGTCTACGGAATCAACGTAAATAACTTTCCTTTCGGTGCGAATGTATCCCCCGACCTCTCTCTCTCTCTCTCTCTCTCTCCTCCCCAGCCCCCTTGCCAGTCTCTCTCTCCCCCCTCCCCCCCCTCCCCCACCCCATCCCCCACCCACAAACCCCCACCCTTCACAACCGAACACTACAAAAGACAAAAAAAAAAAAAAAAAAAAAAAAAAAAAAAAAAAAAAAAAAACACCCTCTTGATCCCTAGCAAAAACAAGGGCTTCGCTGCCGAGTCAGTAAAAAGTAAACACGATCCTAATGCAAGAGATATAGATCCTCATAAGCCCCCGCGACTGCGGGGGCTCATGAGGATCTATGCCTCTTGCTGAGACCAATTTGTATCCATGTTTCTGTGACGGTGTTGGGTTTTGGTCGTTGAATGAACCAAGATTTCAGAAACAAAAATGTGCGTACGGTGTACGTACAGTGGCAGGGAAGGGGTTAACATGTGTCTCATAGTGTTTGACTCATTTATATCCTTGTTCCTTGAACGGACGAGAGATGCGAACACTATCCGGGTGTCATAGGCACAACTCCGCATGTGCACCCGCGGACGCGCTAGGCTCTTGTCCTCTTTGCCGGCTAAAAACGCCCAGGTGGGGTTACCAATTTCTGGTACTGAATTTGCCATGCTGCCTATATATACATGACAAAAGCCAGTAGTTATGTCCATTTAGGTGTAACAATGAAAATTTCACTTTTCTGATAAAAAAAACCAAAACTGGACGTACTGTAATTTTGCTGCATAAAGGCAGCATGGTTTCACGTCCTGTACACTATCCGAGTCTGCTCGAAGCAAAGGGATTAACTGCTTTTGATTTGTTTAAAAACAAACATACAAACAAACAAACAAACAAACAAACAAACAAACAAACAAACAAACAAACAACAAACACATTATTGCCGGTTTTGTATTTTGCTTGTAAACACACATATAACTAGTAGTGAACTGTTTTAAATCAATTGAAGGAGCTCCGCATCAATAGCTGCGGAAGTGTCGTATAGCGTTGCCGCAGGCAACGCTATACGACACTTCCGCAGCTATTGATGCGGGGCTACTGGAATGAGTTAAACAAGTGAGAAGTAAATCACATCTATCCCGCATCCGTCTAGCGGTCTGAAGGTTTTCGCTCTAGGAGTTTGGCACTTTTCCGCTCTAAAAAAACATAGACGTAAATGTCACTGCTCATTGTGTAGATTTTCATTAATTCCAGCAGCGTGCTAAAAGCGTGTGATAATCTGTGTCTGGTGCAGGTGAATGCACACCATAGCTTTTGGTATCCCTCTATACCTTTTGCCTGTTTTCCGTCTGAGGAGCATACAAATAATCGGGGTCTTTGAGACACTGACAAAAAAGAACGTGCTTATCAGCAAGTGGTATAGATCCTCCTGTGGGTCTGCTGTGATACAGGGGCTCATGAGGATCCGTGCCGTTTGCAGATGGGATGGCTTTGACGTTTGAGTGTAGCATCCATGACAAGACGCATAATCTATTGGGTGTAGTGTTGTGGGGACGCAAACAAGCGAACATCCGTTCTAGTCTGTGCCTTAAATCCTAGTCTCTTCCTCCAGGATAGGAATCGGGAAAGTGTATTGTAAACGCGTAGTCAAGATTGTTTTTCGGCAAGAGGCCATAGATTCACATCATCCCCTGCAGCACGCTGCAGGGTATGATGTGAATCTGTGCCTCTTGCAGACGGACTGATTGATGCGGGCTAATACTTTTTGTATCGCAGAGCGCTGGGTGTATTGTGTATGACGAACGATCACGATCCTTCCGCGATAGTTGCGTTAAATGATGGCGCCATGATCGTATCCCCGATAGCTCGCAGGGAAACTGTCTTATCACCGATCAGCCCTTTTCAATCGCGGTTCATTGGCTGCAGTTTTTAAGTTAATCGCGTTTTCCTGTTTTCCAAGAAGTCTCAGGTTTAAAATAACGCTGTCATTCAAACTAGAAATCTTTTAAAATCATGGCGGCTGTTTAGGCACTTCTTTGAATCTATAAACGGACACACGTTAAATTAGCTTCTGGCAATGACTTCCAAACGGATACACCCCACGCCCCCCCCCCCCACCCCCCACCCCTCCCGCCCCCCCCCCCCCGACACCCACCCCTTCCCATCCTTATAAACAAAGACAAACTGAGACTGTTAGACTGTTAGGGTAAGTTGTTTTTGCAGTAAGAACTGTGAATTATGTAAAGTAGAATACAACCAAAAGCTATTATACTGACAAAATAAATGCGACATTTTCGGTACCACCGGAAACACTAAAGTTCCGAAAATGCCGCATTTCTTTTGCTCGTCAGTATACATGTAACTCATTCCTTCTCTCTGATCTCCCCTCGTCATCCCTACCTCCATACCCCTCCCTGCGATGGCAAAACAATTTTTGCTGTGTATGATTATTTTCTATCACAGCAACAATAAAGTCAGTCATAAAGTCATAAAGTCATAAAGTTTTGCTCTAGTGTAAGATAAACATGTATAGTGCTCAGATCTCAACCACTCGGTTGCGGTTTTTGTGGCGATGATTCCGGCAGGAATCATCGCGACAAATTAAAAAAAAAAAAAATTGATAGCATTACAGTGCTGTCTCTTTTGCCTTCGTCATGACTTCCGCTTGCTACGTCACCCGGCAGATCAATTTCAACCAATCCATATCTTCCTCTCTAAATCCAGACGGCGCTCCGCCCAATCTTTGTCCTTCTTTCAAGAGCTCCATGGCGCCTTCTGTAGCAGCCACGGTGATAACCCGACGTCTGCAGGACCGTTAACTCTTTGTTTTCAGTTCTTGTCGGGACGCCAGTGTTTCCGCCCTTTCCGACAGAAAAAAAATTGATGGCAGCTCTCGAGGACTGGTCTTCACTGCGCATGATCGGATGTCGCTGGTGCTGCAGGCTAAACTTTAGTAATGGAGAAGCTGTTGCGACAGAAAAACGTCAATCCCTTCCCTGCCACTGTATGTACACTGTACGCACATTTGATTTGTGTTTTGTTTGAAATCTTGGTTCCTTCAACGACCAAAAGCCTACACCGTTCAAGAAACACGGATACAAATTGGTCTCAGCAAGAGGCATAGATCCTCATGCGCCCCGCAGTCGCGGGGGCACATGAGGATCTATGTCTCTTGCATTTGGATAGTGTTCACTTTTTTCTCCTACAGTCAAGGGGTTAAGGTCGAAGAATGCGGGAGTTTTGTAAACAGATCGATCGTGACAGTTCAAGGGTGGTGCCAGAATAGCTTGATAGAGCCGCCAGGCCCAAAATCGCAGACAATTCAAGCGCACTCCTTTTATCCCTTTCAGCGCCAACGCCCTACAGCAGGAGATTGCTTGACCATGATAATTCAAAGGTAGTGCCAGATTAGCTTGACTCCTTCAGGTGCCAAGATAATCTATTGAATTATCATGGTCAGTCCACTTCCTGCAAGTGGTACATAGTCGTTAAGTAACACTTCCAAAATTCGGGAAACGCGCACATGGCGCTAAAAGGGTTAAACTAATTATTGACAACAAAAAGGAAAAAGCGTGTTTGTTTGTTGTTGTTGTTGTGGTGGGGTTTTTTCTTCTTCTTCTTCTTCGTTGGGCTGTTCTCTGCATTTTACCTGCTGGGCAGTCAGCGCTTTGGTCTGGATTTGTTATTCTTCTGTTGAATCGACTGTGCCCTGCTTATGTTTTTGCAATATCCCTAAAGAGGTGACCGCCAAGCATGTCATTTTAGAAAGCGAACACATTTCCAAGTAATGAAGATGATGATAACGATGCATCGTTTGTTGCAGGATAAAGCTGTTAGGCAACTCAATGCCTGTCTTACAAGCTGTCCTGTAAGCAAAAGAGAACTCAACAGAAAAACAAAGCATACAAAAACAAGAAAAGAAAACTTAAAAAAAAAAGAAAAAAAAAGAAAAGAAAGAAACCAAAAGAAAGAAAACTCGCTTAGAAAGGAAAGGTGCGTCACAATAATAATTATAATAAAATTTTGAGTTAAATCCTCTTTCAAAATGTATTTATGTTTAATTTAATGCATAGCGTTGTACTGTCTAAGCATGCTTCTTTCTTTGTCGGGATGTTCCTTTTTTTTTTTAGTCGTTGTTTATTACTATTATCATTATTATTATTATTATTATTATTATTATTATTATTATTATTATTATTATTATTATTATTGGTTCTTTGGTCATTTTTAAAAATTTCAGCTAAGAAGGAAGTGGCCCACTGTGGGGACGACCTTATGAAGAGCTGCTAGAGACGGAGTAAAAGAAACTCAAAGAGGCAAAATACTGCTTCGAATTTCCAAAGTATCCCGCACTCACTTTTTTTGCTCGCAGCATACTCGATTTTCTTAGCGCAAATGTTCTGCTCTCGTATTTATGTTCTCTCACTTCTTTGAATTCACCGCGGAAACCTAACGCTGAAATAAATGTCTGGGACAGAAAAAGCACTGAAATTAGCTGCAGCCTGTGTTTAAAGTGTTATTTTGTGGGGGTTGGAGTCGCCTTAAATTGTGATTAGCGATGGAAAACGTACGGAGAAAAAAAAAATGTGTGGGTCTGTGATTTTGGATCTTACGGCATTCAGCCGTACGGCCCAAAATCACAGACCAGCACACAAATAGGTCAGTGACTTCTCGATTCCTACGTCAACAGTGGGAGATGGATCGACAGTGCTCGTAGTTTAACCCCTCTGATTTCCAGAACTGAATGACTCCCTTTCTATTGAAATGGAAGTCATTTAGTTCTGGGAGTCGAAGGGTTATGGTTAGTGCCTGCTAAGCCTCTTGCACCTGGGCGATGCTCGCTGCGTCGGTCCCGGCAGTCAAAGGGTTAATACAAGATGGAGGGCGGGTCAGGTCGATGCGCAGCATAGATCTGTCACGTTCACATTTTCCTGCCCCAATAATAAGAGGTCGCGTTTACAAACCATATCTTGATAGGTTTTGGCAAACAGACATTCCTGGGTTCCTGTAAATAGACGTCCATCATGGACGATTTTTAATGATGGTCCGTGGAATTTGTTTATGTTATGTGGATGGTTTCTTGTCCTGAGCAAGGCCTCGTGAGACATTTTGGGGGTCGTTGTTAGAGGGTTGGTTCGTTTGCTTATGTTTCTAATTCGATATTAATCTAAAGAGCGCTACATCAATGACAGCATCTATCGGGTAAATCGTTCGTCTTTGTTATTTATGTTCCAACTTTTGCTGTGAAATTTAAGTCATATGTGTCCATGGAAATAGAATTGTGTTCAATCTGCTGGAGAGGGCTTCTTGCCATGTTAACATTTTTAGCCCCACGGCTGTTTTTCAAAAATTGTGGAGGTGTCACCTGACAAACTATGTGCCATTTGCAGGAGATGGATGAGCCAGGATAATTCAAAGGCAGTGCCAGATTAGCTTGGCGCCATCAGGCGCCAAGCTAATCTGGCACAACATTTGAACTATCATGGTCGATCCTTCTCCTGCTGTAGGGCGGTGGGTATGAATGGGTTAATATGTACGCAAGCGCAAGAAAAACCCAACAACAAACACAACAACATCAAATCAACAAATCTGTCCCAACACGAACACCACTTTTATTACATTATTTCCTCACAATGTTGACTTCGCTTATTACAAGGTCAGATATAACACAAGCCGGATATTGCACAGCTTTTTTTCAAAAGTATCGGCCGCACGTTTTCTACGTAAAGTACTAAATGCCTTAACCCAATCAGCGAGCACTACAGCAGGAGATGGGTTGACCATGATAATTCAAGGGTAGTGCCAGATTAGCTTGGCGCCTGTCGGCGCCAAGCTAATCTGGCACTGCCCTTGAATTATCATGGTCGAGTCATCTCCTGCAACTAATTAATATAGTCATTAGATGACACCTCCAAAATTGGGGAAATACGGCCGTCGGGCTGAATGACTTATTAACACAATTCGGATATAAAAATTAAAACATGACAATCTGCCAGGATTTGCGTAACACCCGACGTTTTGTTCGATATGATGTGAATAAAATAAGTTCACTATTCATTTTTTAATAATTTTACTAAAGTACTTTCGTCGACAAAACTTAACCTATCCAGCCCAGACGCGCCGCACTATAGCAGGAGATGGGTCGACCATGATAATTCAATTGTAGTGCCAGATTAGCTTGGCGCCGAGAGGCGCCAAGCTAATCTGGCACTACCCTTAAATTATCATGGTCGATCCATCTCCTGCAACAGGTGCATAGTCGTTAGATGATGCCTCCAAAATTTGGGAAATATGTGCATCGGGTTGAATGAGTTAATCTAGTTCACTGCCGAGAAAAGATAGAACAACACCCAACTGCAAGAGGTTTAGATCCTCATAAGCCCTGCATTTGCGGGGGGCTTATGAGGATCTATACCTTTTGCTGACATCATTTTATCAGTATCCTGGGATCTTCGAATTTACAATGATTTAATTTAACCAGTTCACTGCGGAGAAATGTTTGAACAACGCCCAACTGCAAGAGGTATAGATCCTCATGAGCACCCGCAATTGCAGGGACTCATGAGGATCTATTACTCTTGCTGAAACCACTTTATTTCCATGTTCCTTTTGTGGCTGGCGATCTTTGGCGTTCAGTTTACAATGCCTATTTCCAAAATACAATCTGTGTATGCTGACAGCGAAGTGGTGAGGTATTTCAAATAAAATGTCAGATATGATGGCCGACTGCAGAGGCAGAGATAATAAGATGGGGGATACAAATATGAATGTCGACGTGTGATGCGGCACATGACGTTTATTTCTCAGTTAAATAATAAAACTGCCGACACGTACGCATATCATGCTAATATACACGTTCGGTTTATCTAATAAGAAATCGTTTCACGGATTCGGGACAAAAAGTGTCAAATAAGTGACGAGTCAGTACTATCAGGTGCGTGAGGGAACTTGAACACACACACACGGTGCACACAAGAACACACATTAACCCATTCAGCCCTGACGCACTACAGCAGGTGAGATGGGTTGACCATGATAATTCAAGGGTAGGGCCAGATTAGCTTTGCGATTCATCTACTGCAACTGGTTTTAGTCATTAGATGACACCTCCAAAATTTGGCAAATACGGCCGTCGGGCTGAATGAGTTAAGTGACCGCAAACGCATGCACGCACGCAAGCACGCACGCACGCAAACACGCACGCACGCACGCACACACACACACAGACACACATACACACAGAGACACACACACACACACACGTGCGCACATACAGAAACACACACACCCCTAGCTCGCAGACCAAGCGTATACCGTGTGACAACGCTTGGAGTCCCCCCAAAAAGACAGAAATATTAAAAAAGAAAGGAAGGAACCAAAACAAAAAAAGAACCTACCTGGAGTTTCCATTCCACCATAAACCCATGTGGAAGGTTCTAGTCAATGCACAAGCCACTGTCAGGTCACGTTATACATTTAAATTGGGAAGTTGAGGCAGTGCAAGGCCCCGTGTTTTTAAAAATAATTTTTGCCTTGTTTGAAAATTTGCAGTTGGGCTGAATGTTGGAATTTGCTGTAAATTTGTGGTTAGCTGAGAGGAGACATGTTTGGTGCTTTGATTCATACCATCCTGAGCTTATCCAGTGGACAATTGTGGGCCTATGTTGAGTTGCCTTTGACGTAGTGATTTGAGGGGCACGCTGATTTCAGCTGTGCTTGGGTGTGGGGTTGGTAAGGAACCAGTTTCATAGCCAAGAAATGAGAAGGGTGATGTGCTGTTTTTTTAGTACTTTGTGCATGGCAAATGTGCAGCTGGTGGGCGGTAGTGTTTTTTAGGGAATTGAAAAATTAGGGCATGACTGGGACTGACTAAGGCTAAGAGACTGGACAGTACGAAAACAGCACTGTGGTCCGTGGCCTGTCAGGTGCACTACATGCCATATGTGACATAGACCGGAAACTGGTTTAGTGTAACCAGATCATTGAATTTGGATGTTTGCAGTTGTAAAAGTGAGAAAATCATGAAAAATTTGAAATTTTGCCAAAAAATCGCTGTGCATGCAGTTTTATAGGCGTTTTGGCATGTTTTGCGTGGCAACACCCTGTTTACCTGCACTGTGAGCTAGGTTTAGTGTGTTTGCTCATTTATTTTTTGTCTTACAGGTAGTCATGAGTCTTTCCTTCGACCATGAGCTGTGACCTTTGACCTTAACCTTGAAAGGGGTGGGGTTTGGGGTGTTCAGTTTGATAAATGCGTGAAAAAAAATTCACTCTTTCAGTTATTGAAGTTGTGTGGGGTGGGTGTAGGGTGGGGTGGGTAGGGGTTTGGGTTGGAGGTGAAGGAGGGGAAGGGGGGGGGGGGTTGGGGGCTTAAGGTCAAAGGTTAAGATAAAAACTACAATGAAACAGTGTCAGCATGTGCATTTCATCAGACAGCTGACCTCAGAGTGAAATAAGCGGCCAAAATAATGTGACATGCATGCGTGTTATTTTGCATGGTCCTGCTACACTGGTTGCATCTGAGGTGTCATTCTGCTGTAATTGTTATGAGTGATGTCTCTGGTGTCTATTCTAAACCAAACACAAGCACTTGTACACTGCTTAAAGCTCATTTGAGTGTGTTGTTATGGGACCTGCAGTTGCAGCCACCAGTACAGGCTTTTACAGGAGTGTTCACAAGTTTGGCACACACATGCCTACTGCATCTGCAAGATGAGCTAAGGTGTTTTGAGACTCTGACAAGTGTGTTTTATATAAAAATGAACTGTACATAACCATTTTTCTCTGCTACTTCCTAAATAAGCACTCCAGACACTTGTTAGCGTATGTGGTGTGTCCCGCGTAGCATAGTTTTGGTTGTTTTGTGTAGTCTTTTTCCTGTGGGATAGCTCAGTAGACTTAATGTTTAAATTGCAGAGCTGTTTCATGACCCCTTTTGCCTGAGGAAAGATTGCAAGCAGCATATAGGGCATGGCAGATGGTTACAGGCCTCTTCCAGCTTGTTGTCACCAGACAACAGGGTCAATGAGGATGCCTGGGCGTTGTCTTTTGGGCTGCCCTAAGATACACAAGGAAATGGCCTTGGGTCTGAAAGCTCATTTTTCATCAGTGTCAGTGTCATGGTAACTTTTTCTCAGTTGTCCAGCCCACCAGAAGTCAGTTTGACTGTATTGCATGCGTGTGTAAACTTGGAAAAACAGAAAAAGTAGGGGGGTAGGCAATGGAAAAATATGAAAAAATAAACTTTCATGTGCCTGTGTCTCAAATGCAACATTTCTGAAGATCAGATATATTACGTGATGTACATGCCAATTTTGGAGGCATTCTGACCATATCTAGTCTGTTTTTCATGGCATCAGATATACATGATCCAACACATCCACAGCATTGTGAACGCCACAACAAGGCACTTCACATAATGGGCCATAACATAAAGATGCAGCAACATTCAAGGGTGTCACTTTGGGTATGACTTAGCTAGTGTGTAAGGGTTGCACTGATGGCAGATTGAATGGTGTTCAGGTGGGACAGTTTCTCTGACAGCAACTGCGATGTGAAAGATTTCAGATCTCGCGACATTTTGTCCACAAGAAATAGAAGAATTTGGAATAAAAATATTCCACGTCATTAGTATGGTAACAAGATGGTAACAAAAAAACTCATATACGCCATTCGACATCAAGATGACGTCACTGGATATTCTTGTAGTTCATAATTTCTTTGACGTCTCAGTTATTCTGGCAGTATAATGCACACCTTGAGAACGCTCATTACGGCAAGAAAAAAAAATACTAAGTAATTCTCACCAGCTGATACTTTACCAAGAAAATTCTGCGGCGGAGTTAAAGCATCACGTGTTCAAAAATGGAGACTTTTTTCCGTTCTAAAGACGAAAACAACTTACCCCAAGCAACGGATCTGCTCTACATTGTGCGCCATGATAGCTATAATGAACTTAGAGGTTCCGAGAGCGTCACTACCAAATCAGTTACACTGACTGGCTTCCTGTGAAGTTCAGAATTGAATACAAAATTGCTTCCCTCGTTTTTCAGACCTTTGATAAAACACTCCCGGCATACTTGTCCTCCAGTCTCCTTGTCTATACACCAGGCAGAGTATTGCGCTCCAGCACTGACTGACGACAAAATATTGACTATCCCCAGCGGGGCCTGAGCGTCCTTAAAACCTTTGGACAGCAGTCCTTTTCTTTCCAAGCTCCCAAAGTGTGGAATGGTCTACCCCATGATATTCGCCATGCACCATCTTTGGCCATTTTCAGGGCTAGATTGAAAACCTATTTTTTTCAATTTAGCATTTGAAAGGGATTGATAAACCCTACGTTTTCCCATCAACATGTATATATCTGAGCAGGCTCTTGAAATGTTATGTTTATTATTTTAGCATTGCGTCAGTGTGCATTTGGATCTTTGAATGATTGTGTTTTTTGTACGTTGTCGGTACTTTAGTTAGTTAATTTCAATTAGTTAGATTATCTAGATGTAAAGCGCTCTGAGCCTTTCTTTGTGGGGATATTGCGCTATAGAAGAGTTATATTATTATTATTATTATTATTATTATTATTATTATTATTATTATTATTATTGTCACGACACGCCTGACGGAGTCAGGGCGCCGTGGACAATATGAGTGCTGACACTCGAGAAACCCACCCACTCTAAATAAATAACACAACGCCAGTGATAAACAACAAACAAATCCTTTATTACCCACTCTTACTCTAACCCCCACCCCAACCCACTAACGCCCCACACCCTCACACATACCCACACATGCACTCATAACGTATTAACACATAAAAAAGATTAACATATAACAATGACTAACAGGTAAAAATGACTAATAGGTGATAATGACTAATATGGCTATACAAGTGAAAATGACTAATATGGCCAACGGCTATACAAGGCGGGTAACTTTGTCTCTGTATCGTGTCCTCTGTCCCACACTAGACAGGGTGGCTCGAACGTAAGAGTACTACCCCTACACCACAGAGCACCGTAGCCGCGCTTGCCCACGCACGCCTGTGACCGACGCGCAGAACGTAGAATCAACCCGCTGTAGCCCAACGTACTTGTCCAACAGGACCGGCTAGCGAAGGCGTTCCGACTCCCGATGATGCGTCACCGTTGGTCGTGGATGATGAAGAGATCGAAGAACGACGAAATCTTCGAAGCCAGTGCACTGGAAAAGGGCGCATTGTCAGTCAAAGTGCCAACACAGTTAATTCTGGCCTATTTGACACGCACCTACTCGCAAACCACGTGAGTTGTGTCTCGTCTCACCCTAATACCCGCCTTGGCCATATTAAATATACAATCATGGATATGAAAGCTTCCTATGTACATTCAACATTCACTAGGTCTGCACTACTCCATTACACTAACATTAAGCTAGCACAACCGCTTTTGTATAATAACATTGCCACTGTTAAAACCAACATTATCAAAATGTCCACATGTACATACAACGATATGAAATAATCACCAGCAACCACCCCACGTGACAATCTTATTACATTACATCTAGGACTTAATACAAATATATTTGAAAGGATACCCACTTTAATTCATTACAACATGGCCCTTTAAATATACTCACTCGGCGACAGCCGAACATAAACTAAATCCGACACCCACCACATTACAACCCAACCTAAAAAACATGGTTAAAGACTTGATTAAAACATCACTAAAAAACTAGACGAACATACCCTTCCGCACCTATATACACATTCACACACCCGAGAGCACAGCAGCTAACTGAGAAAATGGCATGAATAAATACCTGTCACTGGTGAGTCCTCCGGCAGGACGAGACAAACAAGACAAAGACGAACAGGAGGGGTCTTCTGTTGAGTAGCAGCCGTGGTCGCTATAGTCTCTTGGACACCCACACCCAGGAACACTGGCCGTGGTCTTGCAGGGAGGGTAACGCAACCCTCACACAGCTTGTCAAGGGCTCCAAACGAGGCCGCACCCTGACCCAGACTCTCACTTCGCTGGCTAACTCCGCTGACTGACTGTAATATCCTACTGCTACCTCGCAGGTTAACTTTACTTCTGAACACTGTTCGGTTAAAGCTACTTGACGAAAGCGTGCAACCGCTGTGCTCGCTCACTGTTAAGCTTGCTGCACGGGCTTTACGATTACGCTCACACTACATTTATTAACTTCCCTAAACTAAGGCCTATTTACAGAAGTCGGCGACCTACATTTATTAACAAAAAACCCGACTTGGCGAAAAAATAAAACAACATGTCACATCCGTTACGTGACAATTATTATTATTATTAAATCATTCTGTAAGTTTATGCGTCAACGATTTTGTTTGCGGTTGGATTCGGGGCCTCGGTTGTAGAATCCCCCAATATGACTATGAGGCCACGGCCAGGATTATCCCATTCAGCCCCGACGCCCTACAATTGGGTCGACCATGAAAATTCAAGGGTAGTGCCAGATTAGCTAATCTGGCACTACCCTTGAATTATCATGGTCGACCCATCTCCAGCAACTGGTGCATAGTCGTTAGCAAGATGACGTCATATTCTTGTAGTTTATAATTTCTTTGACGCCTTATTCTGAGAGTAAATGATTGTTGGAAAACACTGTACTCCTAGGGAAGGCTCTTTACGGGAAGAAAAAGAACAATACTAAGCAAGTAATTCTGTACCCCAAGCAACGGATCTGCTCAACTTACATTGTGCGCCATGATAGCTATAATGAACGTAGGTGTTCCGAGAGCGTCGCCACCAAATCATTCTGCCCGTAAGCTTATGGGTCAACGATTCTTTGCGGTTGGATTCGGGGCCTCGGTTCTAGAATCCCCTAAAATAACTATGAGGCCCTGGCCAGGATTAACCAATTCAGCCCTACAGCATGAGATGGGTCGACCATGATAATTCAAGGGTAGTGCCAGATTAGCTTGGCGCCGACATAGTCGTTAGATGACGCCTCCAAAATTTGGGAAATACGGCCGTCGGGCTGAATGAGTTAGGATCCCGCCCCCCTCCCCCACACTCCCTCCACCTCCGTCCTTTGGCCCATCGCCCCACCACCACCCCCCACGTCACACGCACACACGCAAACAAACACACCGTAGAGTACGGAACATTCAGTGCAATCCAGTGTTTACGCCATGTAAACAGCAGCGGAAGTCAACATTTGCGCCTAAGCTGCTCAGATAAGCCACTGATACTACCGTCATCCTTCAGCCACTGCCTTGCAACTACAAAAAGCATAGATTCTCATGAGCTCGTGCGGCTCTATCGATGTCTCCTGCGGATGAACCGCAGTGAGATGGCCCTAGTCGCCTGCTCGGCGTTAACTCATTTAGCCCGACGGACGTATTTCGGAAATTTTGGAGGCGTCATCTAACGTCTATGCACCTGTTGCAGGAGATGGATCGACCATGATAATTCAAGGGTAGTGCCAGATTAGCTTGGCGCCTGTCGGCGCCAAGCTAATCTGGCACTACCCTTGAATTATCATGGTCGATCCATCTCCTGCTCAGTGCGTCAGGGCTGAATGGGTTCAAACCAACTAACTAACCAACTCTTGCGGATAAATATTGGCATCACTCTCACCCAGTACTTTCTACTTGCAAGAGGCACATATTCTCACGAGCCCCAGCAGCTGCAGGGGCTCATGAGAATCTAATGCCTCTTGGAAATAAATATCCGATCATTTACTTTTACGTTCACCTCCGTTTTTCAAACGGAGGAGGTCAATAGACTTTAAACTCAGTGACCATACTGCGTTTCTCAGATGGAAAATTCTGTACGGAAATACTGAAGAGGTAGTTGGGTTTTGTGATACCACACAGCAAACAAGATAAAAGAGAGAAAGCAAACATTCCCTGCAGAGATGACAATTTTTACCTGTGGATCAAATGCGACATGATCCGGCTTCAGTGATCGGTTCCATGTTTGCTTTGTATTGTGTTATATTCGGTGTGTTTTGTTGTTCAGAACAGGGCCTTTGAAAGTCAGTTTTTGCTGAAAGAACCGCCACTTGTAAAAATGCATTCACTAGATTGATATGTTTACTTAACAGAGCAAATAACGTTTTTTTTCCTTTTTTTTTTTTTTGGGGGGGGGGGGGGGGTTACTGGCTGGAAAATTATAAAAAGAGTCGATTTTGATTGTATAGTATACAAAAGTAAACATCAGAATATAATCTTGTTGTGATGAAGCCTGTTTTTTTTCTGTACGGGCTGTTGTATCATTGTTTATACACTGTTGCTTGTTCTCAATTAGCCCACTTAGCCTCGACGCAATATAGCTGGAGATGGATTAACCATGATAATTCAAGGGTAGTGCCAGATTAGCTTGGCGCCTGATGGCGCCAAGCTAATCTGGCACTACCCTTGAATTATCAAGGCCAATCCTTCTTCTGCATGTGGTACATGGTCGTTACTTACAATTTTTTTAAACGTCAGTAGAACCATTTGACTTATGCACTTTTACCCCGGTCACCGTCAAGAAAAGCTGAATACGATCCAAATGCAAGAGACATAGCTGCAGATGCGGGGTGGGGGGGGGGGGGGGGGGGGAGGGGGGGAGGGGGGGGGTGGGGGGTGGGGTGGGGGGTGGGGGTGGGGGGGCTCAAGAGGAGCCATGCCTCTTGTCGACACCACTCTGTATCTACTCTCCTTTGACGTCTGTGGGTCTTTAGGTCACATTACATATTCAAGTCTGGGCATTTGAGACAGTGCAAGGAACGGTGTTTTTAAAAATAATTTTTGCCTTGTTTAAAAATTTGTAGTAGGGCTGAATCAAGAGGAGCCATGCCTCTTGTCGACACCACTCTGTATCTACTCTCCTTTGACGTCTGTGGATCTTTAGGTCACATTACATATTCAAGTCTGGGCAGTTGAGGCAGTGCAAGGACCGGTGTTTTTAAAAATAATTTTTGCCTTGTTTAAAAATTTGTAGTAGGGCTGAATGTTGGAATTTGCTGGAAATTTCTGGTTAGATGAGAGGAGACATGTTTGGTGCTTTGATTCATACCATCCTGAGCTTATCCAGTAGACAATTGTGGGCCTATGTTGAGTTGCCGTTGACGTAGTGATTTAAGGGGCACGCTGATTTCAGCTGTGCTTGGGTGTGGGGTTGGTAAGGAATCAGGTTCATAGCCAAGAAATGAGACTGTCAATGTGCTGTTTTTATTGTTATTTTGTGCATGGCAAGTGTGCAGCTGGTGGGCGGTAGTGTTTTTTAGGGGATTGAAATATTAAGGGATGCCTGGGACTGACTATGGCTAAGAGACTGGACAGTACGGAAACGGCACTGTGTTCCGTGGCCTGTCAGGCACATGCCATATGTGACATAGATCAGAAACTGGTTTAATGTTACCATATCATTGAGTTTGGACTTTTGCAGTTGGAAAACTGAGAAAATCATGAAAATTTTTAAATGTTGCCCCAAAATCGCTGCGATTGCAGTTTTATAGGCGTTTTTGCATGTTTTGCGTTGCAACACCCTGTTTACCTGCACTGTGAGCTATGGTTAGTGTGTTTGTTCATTTTTTTTTTTTTGTCTTACATATAGTCATGAGTCTGACCTTCGGCCTTGAGCTGTTACCTTGACCTTAAAAGGGGTGGGGTTTGGGGAGTTTATTTTGATAAATGCGTAAAAAAAAAGTCACTCTTTCAGTTATTGAAGTTGTGGGGTGAGGTGGGGTGGGTGGGGTAGGGTGGGGTGGGGGCGGGGGCGGGGGGGGGGGGGGTGTTGTTGGAGGTGGGGGGAAGGGGGGGGGGGGCTTAAAGTCAAAGGTTAATATCAAAACTACAATGAAACAGTGACAGCATGTTCATTTCATTAGACAGCTGACCTCAGAGTGAAATCAGCCGCCAAAATAGTGTGACATGCAGAAGGGTTATTTTGCATGATCCAGCTACACTGGCTGCGTCTGAGGTGTCATTCTGCTGTAATTGTCATTAAGGATGTCTCTGGTGTCTATTCTGAGCCAAACACAAGCAAATTTACTCTGTGTAAAGCTCATTTGAGTGCATTGTTAAGGGACCAGCAGTTTCGGCCACCGGTACAGGCTTTTACAGGAATGTTCACAGGTTTGGCACACACATGCCTGCTGCATTTGCAACATGAGTCGAGGTCTTTTGAGACTCTGACAGGTGTGTTTTATATAAAAATGAACTGTACATAACCATTTTCCCCTGATATCTCCTAAATAAGCACTCCAGACACTTGTTTGGGTATGCGGTGTGTCCAGCGTAGCATAGTTTTGGCTGTTTTGTGTGCTGAGTCTTTTATCTGTGGGTTAGTTCAGTAGACTTAATGTTTAAATTGCACAGTTGTTTCATGACCCCGTTCGCATGTGGAAAAGATTGCCAGCAGCATATAGGGCATGGCAGCTGGTTACAGGCCTCTTCCTGCTTGTTGGCACCAGACAACAGGGTCAATGAGGATGCCTGGGCATTGTCATTTTGGCTGCCCTGAGATACACAAGGAAATGGCCTTGGGTCTGAAAGCTAATTTTTCATCAATGTCAGTGTCATGGTAACCTTTTTCAGTTGTCCAGCCCACCAGAAGTCAGTTTGACTGTATTGCATGTGTGTGTAAACTTGGAAAAACAGAAAAAGTAGCCGGGGGGGGGGGGGGTAGTGGAAAAATATGAAAAAAACCCCACTTTCATGTGCCTGTGTTTCAAATGCAACATTTCTGAAGATCAGATATATTACTTGATGTACATGCCAATTTTGGAGGCATTCTGACCATATCTAGTCTGTTTTTCATGGCATCAGATATGTATGATCCAAGACATCAACAGCACAGTGAACGCCACAACAACGCGCTTCACATAATGGGCCATAACATAAAGATGCAGTAACATTCAATGGTGTCACTTTGGGTATGACTTAGCTAGTGTCTAAGGGTTGCACTGATGGCAGATTGAATGGTGTTCAGGTGGGAGAGTTCCTCTTTAGCGTCAAGACTCTACAAACACAATCTGCTAGCATTGGCAGCGAAGGCATTCAGTCAGTCATCTTTGATATTCCCTCCAGAGGAAGTGAGAGATGACAAAACTGATAATCTTTCTCTAATTACTTACTTACTTACGCCTGTCACCCCTACCCGGGTATAGGCCGTCGACGAGAGACCTCCAGCAACTCCTGTCCTGTGCTTCTCCTTCGATTCTACTCCAGGTGGTTCCCAGTCTCTTGATGTCTGCTTGGAGGTCTCGACGCCAGGAGTTTCTCGGCCTACCTCTTTTCCTCTTTCCCTGGGGGTTCCATGACAATGCCTGCCTAGTGATACTGGAAGCTGGCTTTCTCAGACTGTGACCGATCCATCCCCATCTTCTTCGCCCAATTTCATTTTCTGCTGTTATCTGCTCTGTTCTCTCCCAGAGTCTGACGTTGCTGATCTTCTCTGGCCAGTGGATTTTCAAAATTCTTCTAAGGCAACTGTTCATGAAGGTCTGTACTCTGTTGACTGTGGTTTTTGTCAATCTCCAAGTCTCTGCTCCATATAGGAGAACTGCTTTTACATTGGAGTTGAAAATCCGGACTTTGGTGTGTTGTGACAGCTCTCTGGAACTCCACACTTTTTTCAACTGGAGAAAGGCTGCTCTGGCTTTACCGATTCGTGCTCTGACATCTGCATCAGTGCCGCCTTTTTTGTCTATGATGCTCCCGAGATAGGTGAAGGACTCCACCTCCTCCAACGGGGTGCCAGCAAGCAAGACTGGTTCCTCCCTGGTTGCGTTCAGCCTCATTGTCTTTGTTTTCTGTTTGTGAATGGTGAGGCCCACTTGGGACGAGATGTCAGCAAGCCTCGTGGTCTTGTCCTGCATTTGTTGATGAGTGTGTGACAGTAATGCCAAGTCGTCTGCAAAATCGAGGTCGTCAAGCTGTGTCCACTGTGTCCACTGTATTCCACTTCGTCTGTGCTCTGTGGTCATCTTCATGACCCAGTCTATGGCCAGTAGGAAGAGGAACGGAGACAGCAGACACCCCTGCCTGACACCAGTTCTGACCTGGAGCTCCCTGGTGAACTGCCCTTCGTGGATCACGCGACATGTCATGCCATCGTAGCTGCTCTTGATCAGGCGGACGAGCTTTGTGGGTACACCGTAGTGTCGTAGGAGTTTCCACAGAGTCTCTCGGTCCACACTGTCAAATGCTTTCTCATAATCCACAAAGTTGACGTACAGCGGGGAGCTCCACTCCAGAGACTGTTCCACAATGATGCGGAGAGTGGCGATCTGGTCTGTACATGATCGGTTCTTCCTGAATCCTGCTTGCTGGTCTCTCAGCTGGGGGTCAACGGAGCTCTTCATTCTCTCTAGGATGATCCTGTTGAAGACCTTTCCTGGTACTGACAGCAAGGTGATTCCTCTGTAGTTGGAACACTTGCTGAGGTCGCCTTTCTTGGGAAGCTTGATTAGGTACCCCTCCTTCCAGTCAGCCGGCATCACCTCCTCTTCCCAGATCTTTCCAAACAGTGGGTACAGCATCTCCACTGTTGTCTCTAGGTCTGCTTTCAGAGACTCCGCTGGGATGCCATCTGGGCCTGCTGCTTTGCCATTCTTCAAAAATGCCACTGCTCTTCTGATCTCTTCCCGGCTGGGTCTGTCACAGCTGATGGGTAGGTCGGTCTCTGCCGGCTGGATGTCTGGGGGGTCGGGTGGGCTAGGTCTGTTCAGTAACTCTTCAAAATACTCAGCCCATCTGTCGAGTTGGTCTGCTCTGTCTGCAATAGGCTTGCCTTCTTTGTCTTTTACTGGTCTTTCTGTATGGCCATACTTGCCTGACAATCTTCTGGTAATGTCGTAGAGCTGTTTCATATTGCCGCTGCCTGCTGCCTTTTCTGCCTCTGCTGCCAGGCTGTCTGTGTAGGCCCTCTTGTCTGCCCTGATACTCCTCTTCACCTCGCGGTTGGCTTCTGAGTATTCCCCCTGTGCCCTTACTTTGGCTGCCCTCGTGCGACTGTTGTTGACAACTGCTTTCTTCTGCTTCCTCACTTCTATCTTCTTCAAGGTCTGTGCCGACAGCCAGTCCTTGTGATGGTGTTTCCTGAACCCTACAGTGTCTTTGCAGGTTGAGTTCAGCGCCTCTCTAACTGCCTTCCACTGCTGCTCTGTGGTGGCCGCCTCCTCTTCATTTACTAGCTCCTGTAGCGCTTGAAACCGGTTGGACAGCACCAGTTTGAACTCTTCTCTAACTCCAGTTTCTCTCAGGAGGCCTACATTATAGTGCTGTCTTCTTGTTGTCTCTGTGCGGCTTTTCTTTAGCTTGAGCTTCATTCTTAAGGTAAGCAGATGGTGGTCGGAGGCGACATCTTCTTCCCTCCTCACTCGAACATCTTGAAGGGATCTTCTAAATTTCTTGCTAATGCAGATATGGTCTATTTGGTTCTCTGTTGTATGGTCAGGTGAGACCCAAGTTGCTTTGTGTATCCTTCTGTGTGGGAAGATGCTGCCTCCAATGACAAGTCGGTTTAGAGCACAAAAGTCTACAAACCTCTCCCCGTTCTCACTCATCTCCGAGCCTAGTCCCTGTCTCCCCATCACCTCTTCGTATCCGGTGTTGTCCTCCCCTATTTTGGCATTAAAATCGCCCATGACGATGGTGATGTCTCGCTCCGCACATTTGTCCAAGGCACTCTGGAGTCGGTCGTAGAACTCTTGTTTCTCTTCCTCGTCCCTGTCATTAGTGGGCGCATAACACTGGATGACGTTCAGCTTGAGCTTTTTCTTGGTTCTAAAGGCTGCTGTGATGATTCTTGGCCCAAGAGGTTCCCAGCCTATCAGCGCTCTCTGTGCCACTGGTGACAGCATGAATGCTACGCCTTCTGTATGGGGGGCATTCTCCTCTTCATGACCTGAATACAGAATCATCTCCCCACTTAACAGCCTTTTCTGGCCAGACTGCGTCCATCTGGCTTCACTGATACCTAGCAGGGAAAGGTTGTACTTTTGCATTTCCGCTGCTATCTGGGCGGCCTTGCCGCTCTGGTACATGGTCTTGACGTCCATGTGCCCATGGTTGTATCCCTGGATAGAGAGAGGCGGCTCAGTCCTGTGGCTTCCGAAGACTTCCGGCTTTCACCACAGGACGTCATAAGTCTTCTGGTAGAAGAACCTTCCTCCTCCAGGAAAGGAATTACTGTTAGTCTTTTCGTCGGCGTTTTTGTAGCTATTTCCTTATTTGCAGGGTGGGGAAGCTACCCCCACGCCCAACCCCCTTACTAGGAGGACCAGGGGTTTTCTGTCGGGGTCACCTTCCCTTAGACCATGTTTTTTTCACGGCACCTTATTTCATTCGGTGCACCCCTCTCACGAGGGACCCCCTATCCACCACCCAGGGGACGCGCCTCAACGCCGTATGGTCCCAGCGCGAGGTTTCTCTAATTAGGGTTGAGAAATAAGATATTAATTTACGAATTAAAAAAACCCTGACTTTTCGGTTTCAACAGTTCACGACAGTGTGAAAAATAAAACAGTTTCTTTTTCCTACAGCCAAAGTTGTTCTCCTAAATATTCTTGTATTTTTCATACCCTTTTTTCTTTACCCTCTAGAAATATTAACTTCAACCCTTGTACTTCCTCAGATTGACCAAACCGTGTTGGTAAGAGGCACAATTTCTCATGAGCCTCTGCGGCTGCAGGGGCGCATGAGAATCTATGTCTCTTGCAGATAAAATAGTCAACCTAACGACGCTGTCTCCCACAACCTGTTGTTTGGCTCGATGTTTCTTCCCGGGGAGCGAGAGGGCTCGTTGCGATTGCCCTCCTTGGAAGAATTACCTCCCTTGGAAGAATTACCTCCCTTGACCGTGTGAAAAGAACAGCCACTCTGTTTGGAAAACTAATATCAGGCGGGATCACTCTCACCGATTGGGCGCCCATTGAGTCTGACCCGGGGCTTCTGACAGGGACGGATCTTGAACAAATCACAGACTGAAACACATTTTTTCTCTCCTCCATTTGAGGAACTGACATAAGTAATCAGCAAGAGGCATAGATTCTCATGAGCCCCAGCTATGCAGGGGCTCATGAGAATCTATGACTCTTGCAGATGCAAAATTTTGTCAAAGATAGATCTCGGACAATCACACTTACTCCTCTGCTTCTATCTCCATATTCATGGCAGGAATGGAAATAAAATCGGACTGTCCTTTCAACAGTACAGACACATATTATTATAAGCCCCGCG
>BTPG01000003.1:233485365-233520365 GCA_036245525.1 Semisulcospira habei
ATGTTGCAACTTCAATAAGTTCCTTCCCCCCCACCCCCACTCTCTCTCCCCGAAAAAGAAAAAAAAAAAAAAAAACCATCATCCACTGAATACTCGAGGTTTTTTTTTACTTGTTTGTTTGCTCATACTTTGTTCGTATGTTCGAACGTTCGTCCGTCCGTCTGTCGGACGTTCGTTTGTTTAGTTGTTTATTTGATTATTTGTTTGTTTGTTCCTTTGTTTGTTTCTTTTCTTTTCTTTCTTTATGTGTTTGTTTGTCCGTTCCATCGGTCGTTCGGTCGTTCGCTCGTGTGTTTGTTTGTTTGTTTGTTTGTATGTTTGTTTGTATGTTCACTTGTTTGTTTGTTTGTTTTTCAAACTAACAGTTCTGTTTGTACGTTTCTTTTTCACATGTGCTTGCTCACAGACGCTCTGCCGTTCCCTCGTTCGCTCTTCAGCTCCTTCCTTCGTTCGCTTGTTCATTATTTCGCTCCGGCTTTCGTTCCCCAGGGCAATTCGCACGAACTGGTTTAGCAAAGAACGCCAGCAAACTTCAACACCTAGCCAGATAGACAGTATTGTAGTTTTTTTTTGTTACCGTTGAACGCATTTTCCTTCAGGTTCCGGCGTGACCCACACTAAAGGGAGCGGCCGCCTGGGATTGGACAATCTGTTTTTGTAGATGGAATTTACGGGAGCTCCTAACGCCCGGAATGATATTAGACACCAGCAGATATGACCCTGGGGGTTTTTGGATTGTGCTTATGTGATTCGCTGCAGCGTCGGTAATTGTGTTTACGCGGCCAATTGGAACTGTGCTTCATACTCATAGCTCAAATTAAGGCTCGGCCAATCCAGACCCTCCTTGCATTCCTTGAAGAGTTCAACGTCACACCGGCGGCCAATGGTAAGAATAAATTCAGCCAGCATGCTATGAACTTAGCCCCGCCTAACGCTACCCGACTGCAAGAGGTATAGATCCTCATGAGCCCCCGCAGTTGCGGGGCTCATGAGGATCTATACCTCTTACTGGGGCAAGTTTGTATCCATGTCTCTTGGATAGTTGAGGCTGTTGGTCCTTGACTGAATAAAGATTTCAGAAGGAAAATATGCGAGAAATAAGGACAAAAACTGAACTGCCACCCAACTGCAATAAGTATATATCCGCATGAGCCCCCGCAATTGCGGGGGCTCATGAGGATCTATACCTCTTGCTGGGACCAGTTTGTATCCATGTCCCGTGGATAGTTGAAGCTGTTGGTCGTGGAATGAAAACTGAAAGATTTCAGGAACAAAATATACGCCCAGTGACAAGGAAGGGGGTATTAGGAATTTTTTGTTGGTCTGTGATTCTGGACCTCACGACTGTAAAAAGTAAGGTCCAAAGTCACAGGCCAGCACACGCATAATCGATTGCCGGTTGAACTGTGATTTTGAGTCAAAGACCAACACATCTATTTCTTTTAACCCTTTGGCTGTTGGTAGCCCTTTTTGTTGCGATGATTCCTGCAGGAATCATCGCCACACAAAATGTAAAAAAATATATTATTTAAAAAAAATGTAAAAAAAATGTACAAATCCTCTAACGATAGCCAAAGGGTTTGAAATAGTTGCTTTATTATAGTCTACTAAGCGTTAGCTAGAGACCGCAGAAGATGTTGCATTGGACGGTGACCGCTGGGGGTAGTGCCTGCTTAGCTAGAGCGTTAAGAAGCTTTACTTTCAAGGGAGATTCGTCTATATCCCTTTGCCATGGAAGAGAGAGGAAAAACACAAGCATTTATCACTGAAATGTGTGCCGTTTTTGAGTCGTTTAGTTGTGTAGTGTTTTTTTTTTTCTTCTTCTTCTCCAGCAATCTCGATTAACTCATTTGACCCCACGGTCGCATTTCCCAAAGTTTGGAGGTGTTTCCTAACGACTATGTACCAGTTACAGGAGATGGATTGCCTTTAGGCGCCAAGCTAATCTGGTTCCACTCTTGAATTATCATGGTTAACTCATTCAGCCCGGCACCCGTATTTCCCAAATTTGGGAGGCGTCATCTAATGACTATGCACCATTTGCAGGAGATCGATCAACCATGATAATTCAAGGGCAGTGCCATATTAGCTTGGCGCCGACAGGCGCCAAGCTAATCTGGCACTACCCTTGAATTATCATGGTCAAACCATCTCCTGCTGTAGTGCGTCAGGGCTGAATGGGTTAAAAAGCATCAGTCATTGTTAGGGAGGATCACAAACCTAGTTCTCTCTCTCTCTCTCTCTCTCTCTCTCTCTCTATCTCCTCTCTCTCTCTTTCTCTCTCTCTCTCTCTCTCTCTCTCTCTCTCTCTCTCTCTCTCTCTCTCTCTCTCTCTCTCTCTCTCTCTCTCTCTCTCTCTCTACATGTAACATGTGGTGTGTCATGCCTGGCGGGTGCGCACTGGTGTGCGGGTCTGCGGGTCGAACCCTCGAGTTCGTGTGTGTGTTGCTTTTTTTGCTTTTGGCTAGAATTATTATTTCATTTTCATTCATGTACATATTAATGTTTACTCCGATACCCGGCGTGTGTGTTTGTGTGTGTGTTTGTGTGTGTGTGTGTGTGTGTGTGTGTGTGTGTGTGTGTGTGTGTGTGATGGTGTGTGCGTGAGCAAGGACACGATTGAAAACAGGTCTATGGCCTAATAAGGATTTATCCTTGGAAAATAAAGTTTAATTTAATTTAATTTAATTTAATTCTCTCTCTCTCTCTCTCTCTCTCTCTCTCTCTCTCTCTCTCTCTCTCTCTCTCTCTCTCTCTCTCTCTCTCTCTCTCTCTCTCTCTCTCTCTCTCTCTCTCTCTCTCTCTCTCTCTCTCTCTCTCTCTCTCTCTCTCTCTCTCTCTCCTACTTCGACGAAATTTGTTTATTTTGACATTTTAATAACTTATCGTCTGTCCTTTTGCACTGATATGCAGTTTAGATAAAATCTGATAGAGATGGTGTGAGACTGGAAGAATTTGAAGTTAGAGTTCAGAAACATCTTGTAGATTGTGAGTAAATGGAGATTTATTATTGTCTGATACAAACCGGCTTCGTGTCCCCGCAAAGCACACATATTAATCCGTGTTTGTTGCGGATTATTGTCAAATTCTACAATGAAAAGATCAAAGTTTAATTTTGAAGTTGAATGAACAAAACTGCGTTTCAGTTTATGGGTTATTATGAGTATATTCAACTATAACAAATCTCATTGTTTTCCTCCTTACGTCACACGACCAGTCGCTTCAGCGTAAACCGTACCATGTGACCGTGATATTGAAACCCCTGTAGCGAAAAATGTAGCCTTCTCGAAGAAGCATCTTGGATGCCAGTTTTGTTCTATAAAAGATCGCCAAACGTTCTAAAGTACAAAGTTACTTAGTGTTGTTCGAAACAACAACAAGCACACTCAGTATTGGAGACGGCAACGTCATGACATATTTTAAATTTCGTCATAAGTCTATTATGCAAAAAAGGTATATTCGTTTGACGTCAGTCATGTTTGGCGTGATCCAGGTCGCAAGATGTCTTCTTGATTTCTTTTACGAAAATAGTGGAGGAATGAAAACAAATACGTTATTGGACGGAGGGGTTCGCTGCACGGACCTTTGTAGGCCTTTGGGAGGTCAAAGGGTCCATTGTACCCTTCAGGCCTTCGGCCTTCGGGGTACAATGTTTCCTTTTACCTCCCTCAGGCCTACAAGGGTCCGTGTAGCAAAAACCTCCGACCAATAACTTATATTATTTTATGAAGTAAAACAGTTGCCCGGCGCACGGGTTTCATGTGAAAGAAAAACAGAAAATAGAGGCTGAAAACCCCTAGTCTTTACAGGATGACGTCTTTTCTTTCTATCGTGCGTTCTATTCTGTTCTACGTTGTTTCCATATCACCGGGAAGAAGGATCTCTGATCCGAAACGTCGTGTTTTATGTTTCATACTTAAAGGGGTTTCAACCTTTGTTTTCTGTTTTCCTTTCTCATTATTTTATGTTCCGGCGCTGATTTCGGTAGTGTGACGTTTTCGCCGCTAGTACCTTTAATCTTGCCAGCAAGAATCATCGAGGGAAAAAAAAAAACCCCGCAAAACAGCCAAAGGGTTAAATGTGTGATTATAAATGAATAAAACCTACAACGCAAATGCCTGAGGTGGGCTGGGTCTTCAGAGCACTCCTCCACGTGTACTATGGGTGCATCCAGGCCTATACACTTTATGACGTCTCTACGAGAAGAACCCCAAGGAGAAAGAAACACACTTTGAAAATACACTTACAACACAATGTATTAATTATTTTTTTAAATGGACAAACAAACAAGTACAGTGGCTACTTTATCATTTTAGTGAAAAAGCAAAAAGTGGCAAAAGTTCAGTCAGCCAGTATGCTGCAAAATTAACCCCTTCCCTGGGGAGAAATCTAAACTACAAGAGGTATAGATCCTCATAGACCCCCGCAGTTGCGTGGGCTCATGAGGATCTATACGTTTTGCTGACCAAATAAGAAAGAATTTTTTTTTTCTTTTTTCTGGCCACTTTCCTTCTTCGCTGACAAGATAAGTAACGACTAAATTTCTTTGTTTGTCCATTTCGAAATGCCCGAAATATGAATACATTGTGTTGTTACTGTCTTTTCTAAGCGTGTCATGACGTTCTTCACCCTCTTCGCTGTTTACACCTCGGCTCCTCAGAGGAAGGCGGGCCTCGGACGTACGACTTTGACTGCGTGTGTATTAAGACGATGCCTGTTCAGTATTGTCCTGATACCATCTGAGGACTATCCGCGTGCGCTCAGCCCATCATTTTTTACAAACTGTTTGCAAAGCTAGCATGCAGCTCTATACATCTGCAAGAGGCATAGATTCACATGAGCTCCTGCAGTTGCAGGGGCTCATGAGAATCTATACCTCTTGTTGATCAAGACCAACTCCGGATATTTTCTGAAAACTGATAAAAATGCCAAAGTGGGGTACGCGATGACTGTTTGCAGATAACTCTGTCTCTGATCGCTGTAGGGGCCCGGAGTTGTCTTTTCTTGCCTTTTTTTTTATCGGAGAGAGAGAGACAGAGTTTTTGGGAGCTTGATTTCTGTAAGCACTCTCAACCTGAGTTTACGGTGTCAGTGGCTGCATGTTGAGCCCTGGCCGGGTGTTGAGCAGTTGGTGTTGTTCGTGCATTTTAACAGTACAGACGTCTGCATGAACAATGCGCGTAACGACAATTAGCTGAGAAAGTGCACGAAATAATAACATTAAGTGAGTGTTCCTAAAAAGGAGGCCACAGCGTGCGATCAAATGGAAACTGTGCCTCTGGTATTGCTTTAACCCCTTCCCTGCCACAGTACTTACATTTTTGTTTCTGAAATTTTTGTTCGTTCAACGACGAAAAGCCAAAACCTTTCAAGAAGCATGGATACAAGTTTGTCTCAGCAAGAGATATAGATCCTCATGAGCCCCCGCAGTCGCGGGGGCTCATGAGGATCTATGTTTCTTGCAGTTGGATAGTGTTCATTTTTTTCCCCCTCAGCAGTCGAGGGGTAGAGAACAAAGCTGCTTTTCGGAACATATTTTTGTCCAATTACCATTTGATGAAAAACTACTCATTGCAGTAACTCGGAAGATAAAATATGGCTAGCATTGCTAACAATGCAGAAACCGCCCAGTCTAGTTCAGTCAAAATTGGATTTCTACCCTCGGAAAGGTCCATACGCGATCCACCCCACCCCTCAGGAGTCTTCCGTTAACTCATTCAGCCCGACGCGCGCATTTCCCAAATTTAGGAGGCGTCATCTCACGACCATGCATCTGTTGCAAGAGATGGATATAGGACCTATATTGGAAGACGCAATATCTGGTTACAACCCCAGTAGGAGAAGATCCACGGGCCGACGACGGCCGCAGTGGGCCCGCGCACGGCCGTGCGCGTGCCCACTGCAGCCTTTGTCGGCCCGACTCATTCTGTCATTGTTAGTGCGGTTTCAGCTACTGCTATACCGAGGGATATTGTCTGATTTCACTTCTGGCTTCTTCTTCGTTTTCCCCCTTGTCTGAAAGACGCGTCAGTAACAAACGTCATCAGTTGCGTCACTGATGTCCCGCGTCTATTCCGCCGAGCGACGTCAGCAGTATAACAGTCAAGGACTCATTCGAGAGAGGCACTTGTACACAGAATTTGCTTTTGTGGGTGTGGAGGAGTGTTGTAGAGAAAAGGTTCGCAATCAGTACGCTCTCTTGCTTGTCTGCTCTTACTTACTTACTTACACCTGTCGCCCCTCCCCGGGTATAGGCCGTCGACGAGAGACCTCCAGCGACTCATGTCCTGTGCTTCTCCTTCGATTTTACTCCAGGTGGTTCCCGGTCTCTTGATGTCTGCTTGGAGGTCTCGACGCCAGGTATTTCTCGGCCTCCTCTTTCCCTGGGGGTTCCATGACAATGCCTGCCTAGTGATACTGGAAGCTGGCTTTCTCAGACTGTGACCAATCCATCCCCATCTTCTTCGCCCAATTTCATTCTCTGCTGTTATCTGCTCTGTTCTCGCCCAGAGTCTGACGTTGCTGATCTTCTCTGGCCGGTGGATTTTCAAAATTCTTCTAAGGCAACTGTTTATGAAAATCTGTACTCTGTTGACTGTGGTTTTTGTCAATCTCCAAGTCTGCTCCATATAGGAGAACTGCTTTTACGTTGGAGTTGAAAATCCGGACTTTGGTGTGTTGTGACAGCTCTCTGGAACTCCACACTTTTTTAACTGGAGAAAGGCTGCTCTGGCTTTACCGATTCGTGCTCTGACATCTGCATCAGTGCCGCCTTTTTTGTCTATGATGCTCCCGAGATAGGTGAAGGACTCCACCTCCTCCAACGGCGTGCCAGCAAGCAAGACTGGTTCTTCCCTGGTTGCGTTCAGCCTCATTGTCTTTGTTTTCTGTTTGTGGATGGTGAGGCCCACTTGGGACGAGATGTCAGCAAGCCTCGTGGTCTTGTCCTGCATTTGTTGATAAGTGTGGGACAGTAAAGGCAAATCGCCTGCAAAATCGAAGTCGTCAAGCTGTGTCCACAGTGTCCACTGTATTCCACTTCGTCTGTGCTCTGTGGTTCTCTTCATGACCCAGCCAATGGACAGTAGGAAGAGGAACGGAGACAGCAAACACCCCTGCCTGACACCGGTTCTGACCTGGAGCTCCCTGGTGAACTGCCCTTCGTGAATCACGCGACATGTCATGCCATCGTAGCTGCTCTTGATCAAGCGGACGAGCTTTGTCGGTACACCGTAGTATCGTAGGAGTTTCCACAGAGTCTCTCGGTCCACGCTGTCAAATGCTTTCTCGTAGTCCACAAAGTTGACGTACAGCGGGGAGCTCCACTCCAGAGACTGTTCCACGATGATGCGGAGAGTGGCGATCTGGTCTGTACATGATCGGTTTTTCCTGAATCCTGCTTGCTGGTCTCTCAGCTGGGGGTCAACGGAGCTCTTCATTCTCTCTAGGATGATCCTGTTGAAGACCTTTCCTGGTACTGACAGCAAGGTGATTCCTCTGTAGTTGGAACACTTGCTGAGGTCGCCTTTCTTGGGAAGCTTGATTAGATATCCCTCATTCCAGTCAGCCGGCATCAACTCCTCTTCCCAGATCTTTCCAAACAGTGGGTACAACATCTCTACTGTTGTCTCTAGGTCTGCTTTCAGAGACTCCGCTGGGATGCCATCTGGCCCTGCTGCTTTGCCGTTCTTCAAAAAATGCCACTGCTCTTCTGATCTCTTCCCGGCTGGGTCTGTCACAGGTCGGTCTCTGCTGGCTGGATGTCTGGGGGGTCGGGTGGGCTAGGTTTGTTCAGTAACTCTTCAAAATACTCGGCCCATCTGTCGAGTTGGTCTGCTCTGTATGCAATAGGCTTGCCTTCTTTGTCTTTTACTGGTCTTTCTGTATGGCCATACTTGCCCGACAATCTTCTGGTAATGTCGTAGAGCTGTTTCATGTTGCCGCTGCCTGCTTCCTTTTCTGCCTCTAATGCCAGGCTGTCTGTGTAGGCCTTCTTGTCTGCCCTGATACCCCCTGTCCACCACCCAGGGGACGCACCTCAACGCCATGTGGTCCCAGCGCGAGGCTTGTCTGCTCAGTTACTGATAAAATTCCCTTGGTTAGTAGCGGACTCCTGTTTTGTTTTATCATTCAACATTACCTTGTGGTTTGGTAACCTGAGTGCAAAGAACAAGGGTACATTGACTACAGTTGTGAACACAGCCAGTAAGATAATAGGCAGATCACAAAGTCAGCTCAGTGACATTTATACAGTTTCTGTTCACAGAAACCCCCTTTGGGGGTTCTTTCTCCGGGTACTCCGGTTCTTCCATCCCCCACCCATCCCCCTCCCCGTACACTTTGGTACCGGTTTCAGGCCACTTTACAAATTTCAAATACAAGCGATCAAAAATCTCTGTAACTTCAGTAGCTGAACTGGCCCTTCGTCTGTCTTGTACTGTGTTTGTCTTAAATGGCGTAAATCCGTGTCTGTTATGTGAGTGTGCGTGTTGGTTTCAGTTCGCGGCGCTTTGAGTCGATTTGCCCCAAAAATTGAGAAAAAGCGCCTATATAATAACGGTATTATTATTATTATTATTATTTTTAAAAAGCCTTTTCCATCACATCAGACAGTTCTCACCCGCTGCACTGCCCGTTTAAGAAACTGCCTTCTAGCAGGCGTTATAGAATGCCCCTGGAACGTTATAGAATGCCCCTGGCTTGCAGAAATCTTTCAAAAAGTCATTTGTGCCTAATGCAATAACCTTGCTGAACTCTATCATGTAACTGTTGGGCCATATAACCAGTAATATTTTGGCATTGTAACTCTGCATAGTAACTTTTCATCGCAATGAAGTATGCGACATAATTGTCCATGGTTGACACAGTTTGTGTGCGTGTGTCTGAATGGGGTGCGTTCGAGCGTGTGCGCGTGTGAGCATGTACAAGGTTATCATAATTATTTGCACGTATGTTTATATTTTCATATGTACCCACGCCATAAAGTTTATCCTTCTTTGACACATGTATTGATATATTGTATAACAAGCGAATTAATAATCATGAATTTGCTTGATATACTTTCCTTCCCAAAATCCCTTGCGCGCCAAGAAGACTCGATCTTGATGGTACTTGCATTTTCAAAATGGAAATATGCTCATACCGCAACAATGATAACAAGCTCTTTATATGTAGCAGTAATGCAATATTTCTTAACTCTTTCTACCCCAGACACACCACAGTAAGATCAAAATCGACCATGATAGTTCAAGGGTGATGCCAGAATAGCTTGGCGCCTATGGGCGCCAAGCTATTCTGGCATCACCCTTAAACTATCATGGTCGATCTGTGTCCTGCAAGGCAATGCTGTCTTCAGAGGACAATGGCAACATTGGGGATTTCGGTGTTGGGGTAGAATGAGTTAGTGTGTACGAACGCTCGCAATGTACATCCTATACACACACACGAACGGAAAAAGACGGCAGGAAACGTGCGAATCGCAGAACCGACAAGTGAAATTGACGAGATGTCAGCTGGCGATATCGACAACCTGAGAAAAGAACTAAATAAACAAACCTGCTGGCATTTTCCGCAATTAAGCGTCATCTAATTGTAAGTAGAATTTACTCAGTAACACGCACGGTTATACAATGCTCTGATGTCTTCATAGTCAAACTAAATCTACAGGCTGAGTCGACAGTGATATATATGCAGTCGTCTGACATCATATCTTTTGTCTGAACACCGCAATCAGCGGCAAAATTAATGACGCAGGGCACAGTTTTGTTTTGGACTGGGTACATAAATTATATGGAGCAACATATTGCTTGATATAATGCCGATAACCGACAGATGTGATTACTTGACCCGAATCAAACATCCTCGTCTTACGACTCGGACATTTTGATTCAGGTCTTGTAATCACATCTGCCTGTTATCGGCACTATATCAAGCAAAATGTTGCTCTATATAATATAATGTTCTCATGCGTGTTTTAACCCATTCAGCCCTGACGCCCTACAGCAGGAGATGGGTCGACCATGATTATTCAAAGGTAGTGCCAAGATTGGCTTGGCGCCTGTCCTGGAACTGCCCTTGAATTATCATGGCCAATCCAGCTCCTGCAAATGGTGCATAGTCATTAGAGGACGCTTCCAAAATTTGGGAAATACGGCCGTCGGGCTGAATGAGTTAATGTCGAAGCCGAATGAAAGTTTCCATCTCTTGGACAATAAAGTGAATGGTATTGTATTGTATTGTGTTGTGTTGTATAGTATTGTATTGTATTGTATTGTATTGTTGTATTGTATTGTATTGTACTGTATTGTATTGTATTGTGATGTGTTGTGTTGTATTGTATTGTATTGTATTGTACTGTACTGTATTGTATTGTATTGTATTGTTATATTGCATTGTATTGTTGTATTGTATTGTATTGCTGTATTGTATTGTATTGTTGTATTGTATTGTATTGTATTGTTGTATTGTATTGTATTGTTGTATTGTATTGTTGTATTGTATTGTATTGTATTGTATTGTATTGTATTGTATTGTATTGTATTGCTGGTCTCACGATTAGACCCGTTCATTGACGGCTGACTCAGACTGTGTGTCGGTAGTCTTCTTTAATTCAAGACCAATTGCGGGGGCTCACGAGGATCTATACCTCTTGCAGTTGAATTGGGTGGTGTTTACCTTTTCTCGGTTAAACAGTTTTCACACCCTGTATTTGAAATTACGTGCATGGAGACAAAACGCCGACAGTAGATTGCACTCCCCTCCCCCTCCCCCACCCCTCCACGTATACACACACACACACACACACACACACACACACACACACACACACACACACATACACACACACACACACACACACACACACAGACACACACAGACACATACAGACATGCACAGACACACACACACACAAACACACGCACACACAAACACACACACACACACACACACACAAACACACACACACACACACACACACACACACACACACACACACACACACACACACACACAATCCCCCAAGCCCCCGCCCCTGCCCCAAAAAAAAAATCGTGTTGTTTTACGTTCATTATTAACTCATTTGAGACGTGCCGCCTACGGATACGCGGCTTTTCGCCGCGTATCCCTAGGCGCGGCACGTCTGAAATGAGTTAATAAGCTGTGCATATTTCTAGTGGCGGTAAGGAAGCTGGCCGCCCTAGCGCAAACAAACCGGCAAGTCAAGTGATAGCAGGATTCTCTCATTCTCTCAGTCACCCACTCTCTTAAACCTTATCCACTTCCTCCGTCAGCCCAAAACGTAATACATAGATCGACTGCAGACCTTACCAGCAAGAGGCATAGATTCTCGTGAGCCCCTGCTGACGCATGGGGCTCATGAGAATCTATGCCTCTTGCAGATTTCTGGTAGGTCTGCCTGAATCGGTCTTTCTCTCAAGCAAATAAACTGGGACCTGCGTTATGTCTTCAGGATAAAGTTATTATGTCGAAGAAGATTGGAAAATTTGTTGTCTAGGGAGGCAGGGCGCCTTTAGTGATTTGGATGATTCTTTGATCCGGCGTTTGTTTGCCGGAGAATCCGAAATGGATTTCGGAAAGGGGGTGGGGGTGGGGGTGGGGACTGCATGACGCGAACGAATTGAAGATATAAGATAAAGATGAAGTCCTCTGGTCCATGATTATGGACCTAACGGCCGATAAAATGAGAACAAACAGGAAACGATTATACGAACGTATTACTATACTACGTGTGCAGGTATGTGATTTTGGTTCTTGCGGCTAATGCCCGATGGTCCAAAATCACACCAGATGCTCACATTATAAGTTAAAGGTGTGTTTAATCGCTTCCTGTTTATTCACCTAACATTCGGGCTTTTTGTTTTGTTATGATTTGTTTTGTTTTGGGGATCGGCGTCCAAACATGTGTTCTAACTGAACTAAAAAAAAAAGAGAGAAGTTTATCGCTAGCCGTTCGATGCAATTAGACGCAGATTGCGATTCTAAAATCGTTGTTAACTCATTCAGCCCGACGCACGTATTTCCCAAATTTTGGTAGCGTCATCTAACGACTATGCAAGTGTTGCAGGAGATGGATCGACCATGATAATTCAAGGGTAGAGCCAGATTAGCTTGGCGCCGACAGGCGCCAAGCTAATCCGGCACTACCCTTGAATTATCATGGTCGACACGTCGCCTGCTGTAGTGCGTCAGGGTTGAATGGATTAATTCAACGCCAAAGACCGAGACCCAACCCATAGGCCTGACGATGGAGCTTTGACTAAATACAAATCCGCTGCACCACCGCGTGCGCGCCACCCCGTCACTAGATCAATTCAGAATAACGTATCATGTCTGAATTGAGCTAGTGACGCGGTGGCGGCGCAGGCGGTGGCGCAGCGGATCTGCAGTTAGTCAAAGCACCATCGTCAGGCACATCATGACCCAACCGTCCAAGGGACGTAGATTGGAATAGGCGTCAGCAAGAGGCAAAGATCCTCGGGAGCCCCTGCAACTGCATGGGCTCACGAGGATCTATGTCTCTTGCATTTGGAGAGTGTTCAGTTTTCCTCGGCAGTGAAAGGGTTGCGTTAGGATGAGAGGCGTCAGAAAGTCATCGTTGGAAATCTTTGTTTGAACTGGGTGACACACAATTATAGCGCTCGGATCATTATCCTTTGTCAAGTATGTCAGTCAAGTATACCAATACTGACGAGCAAAAGAACCATGCTGCAACATCATTCGAGTCATCGGAAACACTTTAGTGTTTCCGATGACTCGAATGATGTCGCATTTCTTTTGCTCGCCATTATATATTTTTGACTTCCTTGTGGTGTTCTGAAATTCAAACTGATCACTCATTCGAAGCGAGCCGCATCAGGATTTGCGGCATAATGCCGCGAAGCCTGATGCGACTAGCTGCCATGGAGTTAATATTTCTTATCAGCAAATAGAGTCTTTGCGTTATTTTCAAATTGCAGTCGATATGGCGGGTGCGAGAGCAAAAATTTACCAATTCCAATAAAACGCGTTTTCATTTGTGTCCAGCAGGTGATGGCTCGACCATGATAATTCAAGGGTAGTGACAGATAATGGCGCCAAGCTAATCCGGCGCTACCAATTATCATGGTCGATCCATCTCCTGAAATTGGTACATAGTTGTTGAGTGAAACTTTTATAATTTGGAAAACGCGACCTTGGGGTTAACTTTTCCTACGTGTCTGGAACCAGTTGCATGAGCGAGCTTAGTCCTGCACCAGCCACTAAGCAAGGTGCGCCGCTATACAGGACTAAGCTCGCTCATACAACTGGCACGTGCTCACAAACCATGCGAATAGGCACACGTAACGTTTGTGTTGTTACTTCCCTTTGCGCCCATCAATGAACTCTCCTGCGTATCGGAGAAGAAGGGCAGAAGAGTCATTCATATTAAGACTGAGACATTCAGACCGTACAACTGACCACATAACTGCCTGGGTATGTCGAATTCTACCCAGTTGCGAGACACATAGACCTTCATTAGCCCCCGCACTCGAGACGGGCTCACGGGGATGTATAGGCCATTTGACTCGGAGCGCAGAACGTTTTTCCAAAATCAGTATCTCCGCAAAGAAACGCTTTTCTGTACCACTTTAAGAACAAATATCATTTAGTGCCAATTGACCTAATATGGAATATTTTTTACTGAACTCCTGCGATTTGTCGATTTTGCTGTACAGTTGTAAAAATGTCGTGAAAATAAAAGAACAATCCATTTTCAATAACACTAAATAGAGCCCCCCGCATATTTTAATATCGAGGTTAAGCATGTAGACATCATGTAGGCCTGCTCTGTTTCAGGTTTGAAAACTTGACCAATTCACGTGAATATGGATCGTTTTTATGCTGGGCTTAATATATCTGGGGCACATATGGGGCACATTTAGGGATGTCAAATTAGTCATTCATGAAAAAATTCCGAATGTGTACGACAGTACAGCAAAACTGACACATTGTTCGATTTTCTTAAAAGTAAATCGTATTAGATCAACTGTCACTGAATGATATTTGTTGTAAGATTGGTGTAGAAAAGTGGTTCATTGTGGAGATATTTGCGAAAAACGTTGTGCGATCCCATGTCAAACGACCTTTATGTGTATGGTTAAGCCCTGAGTTCTTTATGCCTATTTTTTGGTCCACTCAGTGTACATCTGTGTTTTACTCGCACATGTCTGTCAGCGTGTAGCGGTTTCAGACGCGCCATTCTTGATCACTGGCAGCGAATGGGTTAGGCAACAGTTAATTTAGTTCTTTTGAACACGAGAGCCGTACCAAGAACATTTATAATGGAGAGAATGCTAACTAACATGGTAAGCCTGTCTGAAGACCATTTTAAGTAAATAAATCCCCCATGCCTAATATTAAACATTAAAGTATAAAAGATTATTACTTATTTACCAAACACCATGAACTCATTTCATCCCATAGCCAGAAAACTGATCGATCGTGATAGTTCAAGGGTGGTGCCAGAATAGCTTGGCGCCTATAGGCGCCAAGCTATTCTGGCACTACCCTTGAACTATCATGGTCGATCTGTCTCCAAGACTGAGTTGTAAAGCAGTCTTCAGATGACACCTCCAAAATGTGCAGGATTTTGACCTTACAGCACGAGGGGTAAATGAGAGATGTAATATTTACGGCCCTTCTTTTAGACTTGCTGGCCAGATTTTTACCCTTCCCGCCGTGAGATGGCCTTAGTCGCCTTCTCCGCGTTGAACCCAACTAACTAACTAACTAACTTTTCCCTCCTTTTCGCGTTTGGGTTGGCTACGCCCGGCGTCTGCCCGTGGTTCTTTTTCTCGCTGGAATATGACGTTTCGAGCCTTGACATCAGCACATGGCACCGTATTGCATTCGTGTTGTGGCGCAGTTTTTGAGAGTTCTCTTTCTCTAGTTTGTTGACCACATGGCCGAAAGTTGTTTTTAAACATGCTGTTTTGAAGATGTTTAGGCCCATTAACTGGATTTGTATGATTCCTAAAGGTTTAGACCACA
Source organism: Semisulcospira habei (assembly GCA_036245525.1). Taxonomy (NCBI): domain Eukaryota; kingdom Metazoa; phylum Mollusca; class Gastropoda; family Semisulcospiridae; genus Semisulcospira; species Semisulcospira habei. The sequence continues at coordinate 233,500,396 of BTPG01000003.1, forward strand.
CACGCAGAATAGTAGAAAACCTGAAACTCATCAATCCATCTGCAAGAGACATATATTCTTATGAGCCCCTGTGGTAACAGGGGCTCATGAGAATGTATGCCTCTTGCCAGCATGTCTAGAGCCCATTTACATCATCTTGAGAAAGAGACCTGGGTTTAAGTGTGCAACGGAAATGGTTCACTTAGCTTCCCGTGGTGCTCAGCGCGTGTTTTGCGCGGCATGCCTAGCGCGACATTTATTGTTGGTAACTATGTGTAGTGCGTTCTGCCTTATGGTCACCCACTGATAAACTTGGTATTTTCCCGGCGTCCAGAGACATTATGTTCAGTTTGCCCAGACGTTGAAAAAAAAAGGAAGAGAAAAATGGGAACGTCATAAAAACACAGTGTGATGCCTTTGAAGTAAAGCTGCAGAAGAAGAATTATGTATTTGAATATACAAAACACGATTATGATCAGTTATGATTATGAGTATGAGCATGAGAATAATTATGAATATGATTATGAGTATCATTATCATTATCATTATCATCATTGTCATTGTCAGTATCATTATCATTAATTATTTCTATCATTATTATTATCATTTAAGTTGTTATGCTGACATCATCAGCAGCAGTATTATCAATATTATTGTGATGTATTTGCTATTACATAATAAGATATAGACATTATATAATTAGATATTAGATATAGATGTATTAATTGATTTGTTTTTTGTTGTTGCCAGTGCTAAAATGCTTAACCCCTTCCCTGCCACTGGACATACTTTGTTTCTGAACTCTTTTGTTTATTCAAAGACGCACAGCCGAGAAACATGGACACAAACAGGTCTCAGCAAGAGGCATAGATCCTCATGAGCCCCCGCTACTGCGGGGGCTCATGAAGATCTATGTCTCTTGCAGCTGGATCGTGTTTACTTTTTCTCGGTGAAGAGGTTAAAATGAAAGGAAGGCCATCAGCTTTAACTCCTCCCGCGTGCAAACAGCAAAAAAACCAACAACAAACAAGCCTCAGCTGAAAGACATTCTGCACAGAACACATAACAGTTTCGGAGGAGGAATAGATCCGGCAAAACAGTTCAAGAGTATTGCCTTATATTTGTTTAAATTAAAAAAAAATATGTAAGGGAATCAAAAATGTTTACCACATTTGCCATTAAGGAAGGCTGACTCACTGTTTGTCTGTCTGTTTGTTTGTTGTTGGTCCCTGCTAAATTTACCGCTGTAGACAGACCGACCGATCTAACCTCTGAAAAAAAAGCTAATCAGGCACAACCTTTGAAATGTCATGGTCAATCCAGGGACTGCTGAAGGGTTTTGGGTCGCGGTGAACGCGTCAACAAATCCGTGGACCCTTTCGCATTAAATTGCTAGTGAAAGAAATGAATCGCTTTGCACTAACCCTTCCCTTCCACCCTTTCAGTTGCAAGAGACACGGATTCACACGAGCAGTGGAAAGGGGGACTACGTGAACCTAAGTCTCTTGCTTACTTAGTTTAACTCTAGCTATGCCTCGAACTGAGGTGTTAGATGAAGTTGTGCCACGAACCACTGCAAACCGCTTCCCTAACGTCTTGATTTTTTTTTTTCACCCTGTCCTTTTCACATTATTTCATTTCATGTGTGCTGGTCTGTGATCACATACCAGCACACTTCTCTCAGTGCCGTCTCATGCATCTTGTCAAGTCAAAATGCTCAAGATTCAATTTTTCCATCTGGTGTCCGTCCGCCTGATTCAACAGGCTGAAATCAAGTGAGAAAAGCAGATATGTGTCTTCTTTAAAAAATAAAACAAATATCGATTACTTTTCAAAGCAGAAAATCGAGTTTTCAAGCCTGAACTTTCTGCAGTCGGTTAGTTGCAAGCTTCTGTTGATATGATTTTGATTTCGCGGTTCGGCGATATGTTATTTTGTCAAGTGACTCATTTGTTTGTCTGGTTTGACGCTTTTCGGTCATATTTCAAGTTTTAAAGGATCTCTCTCTCTCTCTCTCTCTCTCTCTCTCTCTCTCCTCTCTCTCTCTCTCTCTCTCTCTCTTCTCTCATGGTCTGTGTCTCTGTCTCTCTTTCTCTGTCTATGTGTCTCTGTCTCTCTGTCTCTATGTCTGTCTCTCTCTGTCTCTGGCTCTCTCTGTTGTTTTTTTTGTCTCTGTCTCTGCCTCTGTCTCTTTCTCTGCCTCTGCCTCTCTCTCTCTCTCTCTCTCTCTCTCTCTCTCTCTCTCTCTCTCTCTCTCTCTCTCTCTCGAAGCAACAGGGCTGCCACTTGGGACCTCCTGCAAAAGTACTGCTTTTGCCTGTAAATCTCAACGCCATGCCAGTTGAAGGACTGCCTTCAGCTTTGGAAGCTGCTTTGAACGCCCTGCTGTGCGACAACACGCTGTCATCCTTTAAAATTGACGGTAGAGGCGACTCGACAGTTGTCATTCTGAGGTTGACCGGTATGGCACACGGGTCCCCTGCCATTACCGCAACCTACCGCAAGAAGCCGCCATCCCACAATCGCCGGGACTACATGAGAGCAGAGGCCAGGAGGCAGGAACGTTCGAACAAGGCAAGTGACAATCTAACACCAGTATTGCCTTTGTTTATGCCCACCCCGCCCACACAAGCTACAAACAGCGAAGACAAACAGCTACACACTCTCGACACGCCGTGTACAACAACTCCCCAAGCCACAGGTGACGAGGTTGCACGTGTTTCCCATGATGTCTACACACCCACAGCGGACAGAACAGAGACCATTGACGATGCACCTACAGAGTGCATTGGTACCAGCGTGACAACACAGCTGACTGGAGCGTGCACAATGGACAGTGTCGACAGTGCTGAAGCCGACCCTAGTGATACGAATGTAACCTCTGATTCTTACACTCTTGAAGAGAGAGATTACGTCGCATCAATCATGAACAGAACTTTACAAAGACGTTTACGCGATAACCAGAGAAACACAGGATTTGAGAAATGCGTTTTGTACAAAACAAATCAGCAAGAGCACTTGTTGTGCAGAAGTGATGACATAACAGTGGTCTTGGACTGTGAGAATGGTTCTGTGTGTCACTGGTTCATCCATCAAAGAAAAAAGCTGATGAGTGACTATGAACAAAAGGTGCAAGAGAACATTTGCCGCTGGACTGCCATAGATCCAAATGGTAACTACCAAGAGTGTTTTGAGAGGGCGCTGATCGAGTTGGAGAATATACGTTCCATGGTTCGTCACCTCCTGGGTTAACATTCTGACTGACTCGGTGCTTGATTTGAAGCCTAGCCTGACTGATGACGACTGTCGCATTGTTGCTGACTTTTAGCTAATAGAATAACCCATTCCTAACATGGACATTTACCTTGTTGGATGAGACCTCATTTCGGTGTTTTCATTTCTTGTCGAATATTTCGATTTTTTCCTCCCCATCCCACTGTTCCCCCATTGCAATGGGCCGTCGGCCTGAGCAATAAACATCGTTCGTTCGTTCGTTCGTTCTCTCTCTCTCTCTCTCTCTCTCTCTCTCTCTCTCTCTCTCTCTCTCTCTCTCTCTCTCTCTCTCTCTCTCTCTCTCTCTCTCTCTCTCTCTCTCTCTCTCTCTGAAATACGCTACCGTTCCACCATGGCTGACTGCGGATCTAATCGAGGCAATGGAAATTAGAGACCAGCTGAGAAGCGAGAAGCGGTTTACTGAATACAAAACACAGCGTAATCGTGTTAAATATATGGTTTTAAATGCAAAGAGATCTCTTTTCGATAAAGTAGTTAAGCAAAGCAAAGACTCATCTACTGTATGGCGTGCCATTAATTTAGTAACTAGAGGTACAAATAAAAATAGTGCGCCTTTATCATCCCACCTCACTGCAAATAGGTTTAATGACCACTTTACCTCTATAGCCGAATCGTTAATCCCACCAGGAACTAACTCATGTGAGTATGTTTGTCCAAACGCGCTAGTACACCACTGTAACCGGGAAAATACGGACAAAGAACCATTCACGATACCGCCTATAGCAGTCCACGAAGTGGGTAAATTAATTTCCTCGATGGAAAATAAAAAGTCATCCGGGCCTGATGAGATCAGCTCAAAAATTCTCAAAATATCTCTTCCATACATCGTCGAAAGTATTACATATAATTACAATCTCTGTATAAACCAAAACTCTTTTCCGGACGCATTTAAATACGCGAAAGTGATCCCCCTACCAAAATCAAAAGATCTGAGTGAAATCAACAACTTTCGCCCCATATCACTATTACCTGTTTTGTCGAAGCCTTTAGAGCGGCACATCCATAAGCATCTATCTGAATACTTAGAAAACCAAAATCTCATCCATTCACTGCAGTCAGGCTTCAGACCAAACCATTCCTGTCACACTGCCTTGATAAGGATGGCAGATACCTGGTTATCATCTATTAATGATTCCAAACTAACAGGTGTAGTTTTCTTAGACTTCCGGAAAGCCTTTGACACGGTGAACCATGACATACTTATAAAGAAAATATCCTTATATACTAAAAGCGCAGCCGGGTTTTTCAAATCCTACCTAGAAAACAGAAGACAAAAAGTTCTCCTTAATGGTACATATTCTAGTCACTGCAAAGTAAAGCATGGCGTGCCCCAGGGCTCTATTTTAGGCCCTCTTTTATTCTGTTTGTTCATTAACGACCTTCCACTCACAATTAGTGATGATAGTGTTGCATGCGATATGTTCGCTGATGATGCTGCGATACACACTCCCGATAAGGATTGTCAGTAATTGACACGCGCCTACAAAACACATTACAGGACATTAACAGCTGGTGCAGTAACAATTCCATGATCTTAAACCCTGCAAAGACTGAATGTATGGTTGTAAGTACCCGCCAAAAGCACCAGCTCGGCACTCTCTCACTCAGCTTGTCCCTTCAAGGCAAATCTATCAGCCAGGTAACGGAACATCGTCTTCTCGGCGTTACTGTAGATAACCAGTTTAAATGGCAATGCCATCTTAGTAATATATGTAAAACAATATCAAAGAAACTGTTTATTTTATCCAAGTTAAAACATATAGCTAATGTAGAAACACGAAAACTGTTCTTCAACGCCCACATCAGGTCACATATAGATTATGCTTCTACGGTGTGGGATGGCGCAAGCGAGGTCCAGTTAAAGAGACTGAACTCTCTTCATCGTAGAGCCGCGAAGCTTATCCTTTCAGACCCTAACTCAACAACGGATAATAAACTGAAAACCTTAGAAATTCTCCCCTTGAAAAAACATTTATTATACAATAAGGGAATAACGATGTTCAAAGTATTGAATAACAGACTCCCCGAGTATATAAAAAAAATGTTTTTCCTCCCGGCATCAACATACTCCAGATCAAGGCAGTCCATTACTGTGCCACGACCTAGAATCGATCTCTATAAGACAAGTTTAGCGTTCTCAGGTGCTAGCATGTGGAACACATTGCCCAAACATGTTACAACATCAACAACGCTTTCGTCTTTTAAAACCGCTCTCTTCAAGTACCTCACCTCAGCATCGTAAGATTTTCACAGCAACCTGCACTTGCAGTGTACGATTTTCCCCTTTCTAACTCTTCAATTCAGTTATATCTTCAGTTAATACAAGATGCTAATGCTGCATGTATTGTGTGTGTGTGTGTGTGTGTGTGTGTGTGTGTGTGTGTGTGTGTGTGTGTGTGTGTGTGTGTGTGTTTTGTGCTTGTGCTTGTGTTTATGAATGTATGTATGAAGATTTATACCTTTATAATTGTGTGTATGTGTGAGATTTGTTATGTTTATTTTCACTTTTTCAATGATTTCCTTTTTTCTTTTTTTTTTTTTTTTTTTTTTTTTTTAAACTTTATATTTCAATTTTTATTAGTTATATATTTAGTTTTTCCCAATTTAATGATAGTATTTTTGTGATTTGTGCATTATATGTAAAGTAGATTAGCAACGGCAAGTTCGAAAAATGGTTTCACCGAAACTTTCACCGTTGTAAAATAAAGAATCATTGTCATTGTCATTGTCATTCTCTCTCTCTCTCTCTCTCTCTCTCTCTCTCTCTCTCTCTCTCTCTCTCTCTCTCTCTCTCTCTCTCTCTCTCTCTCTCTCTCTCTCTCTCTCTCTCTCTGTGTGTGTTTAAAACGTTGTGTGAGTGTATATGTGTGGGCAGGGCGATTACGGGCAACACCACGACCTTCCAGTGAGAGCTGAAGATGGAACTTATGTCACAGTAGAGGAAGAGAAGCTGAAGAGATGGAAGCAACACTTCGAGTCCATCCTGAACCGCTCAGACCCACCAACCCTCACTGACATTCCTGAAGCGGAGGAGGACCTGGACATTAACCTCGGCAACATTACTATTGCGGAAGTCAAGCAGGCCATTCAAAAGCTGAAGAACGGGAAGGCACCTGGCGATGACGGAGTGTGCCCCGAGATGCTGAAAGTAGAAGATACGGTAACGCCGCAGCTTCTTTGTCAGATTTTTCAAAAGATCTGGGACACTGAGGAAGCGCCGAGCGATTGGAAGACCGGCACCATCGTCAAACTTCCGAAGAAAGGAGACCTGGGGAACTGTAACAACTGGCGAGGCATCACCTTACTATCCCTCACCAGCAAGATCTTCAGCCGCATTCTCCTTGAACGCATTACGACAGCAGTGAATGGCATCCTTCGCCGGGAGCAGGCAGGTTTTAGGAAAGGCAAGTCCTGCATTGACCATATTTTCGTACTGAGACAGATCCTTGAGCAGTCTAACGAATGGAATGGATCCCTCTATGTGGTCTTTGTAGACTTTGAGAAGGCCTTCGACAGTCTGCATCGAGACTCCCTTTGGAAAATCCTGCGATACTATGGAATCCCCCAGAAACTTGTCAACGTCATCAGGTCCCTGTACAAGAATTTTGAGTGCAGAGTCGTCCACAACAACCAGCTCACCGAACCGTTTAAGGTGGAAACCGGAGTGAAACAAGGATGTATTCTTTCGCCAATCCTATTCTCAATGGCAATTGATTGGATCATGCGCCGCACCACAGAGGGAAGGAGGCAGGGAATTCAGTGGACGCTGACCTCAATGCTGGATGACCTCGACTACGCCGATGATATCGGGCTGCTGGCAAGCAGAAACCAGGACATGCAACAGAAGACACAACAGTTGACACAGTCAGCAAGCTCCATAGGTCTCGGGGTCAACATTAGGAAGACTCAAGTCATGAGGAAGAACACCATAGTGGGCGACCCAATCACCATCAATGACCAACCTCTGCAAGAGGTGGACGAGTTCACGTACCTGGGCAGCAAGGTTACCACAGATGGAGACTGCACAAGGGAGATCACCACAAGAATCAGCAAAGCCAACCAAGCCTTCGCAATGCTGAAACCCATCTGGAGGACCACAAGCCTGAGCATCCACACCAAGCTCCGTATTTTTAAGAGCAACGTGCTGAGTGTCCTTCTATATGGGTCAGAATGCTGGAAATCCACTACCGCTACGGAACGCAAGCTGGATGTCTTCCAGAACAAGTGCCTGCGACGGATCATGAAGGTCTTCTGGCCAAACATGATTACAAACGAGGAACTACGGAAGAGAGCAGGCGCAGACAGCATCGCTGAAACCATCGCCACACGGAGATGGAGATGGCTAGGCCACGTTTGCAGAATGTCACCTGACTCATTACCAAGGGTGGCACTGAGATGGACACCACAGGGGAAGAGAAACCGTGGGCGACCAAAGGAGACGTGGCGCCGAACCGTGGAGCGAGAGCTCAAGAACAGAGGCCTTACTCTGCAAACAGCACCCAAAATAGCAGCTGACAGACAAAAGTGGCGCTCCCTTGCCGTCGCCTCAAGCACCAGACGGCGCAGAGAGGACTGAATGAATGAATATGTGTGGGCTCTTGTGTGGGCACTTGTGTGTGTGTGTGTGTATTTGTGTGTGTGCGTGTGTGTGTGTGTGTGTGTGTGTGTGTGTGTGTAAGTATGAGGACACGTGTGTGTGTGTGTGTGTGTGTGTGTGTGTGCGTGTGTGTGTGTGATAGTGTGTGTGTGTGTGTGTGTGTGTGTGTGTGTGTGTGTGTGTGTGTGTGTGTGTGTGTGTTTTGTGTGTGTCGAGTGTGTGTGTGTGTGTGTATGTGTGTGTGTGTGTGTGTGTGTGTGCGTGCGTGCGTGCGTGCACGCGCGCGCGCTTAAAATTAGTCATGCTTTAGACCCTAATGTCTGTTTGTCATCTTGTGCCTTAGTAGTGTTGAGTGCTAGTTGTAGGGCAACGGCGAGTTTGAAAATTGGTCTTGTAACCAAATGCTTTTACCGCGGTAAATAACTTTTAACTTTTTGTTTCTTGTTCATTGTTCTCTCTCTCTCTCTCTCTGCGACCATCAGCGACAGCGTCAACAGTGCTTGTGCTGCCGATACTTCTGACATCGGCAGCACTGGCACCACCATCAGCGACAGCGTCAACAGTGCTTGTGCTGCCGATACGTCTGACATCGGCAGCACTGGCACCACTATCAGCGACAGCGTCAACAGTGCTATTGCTGCCAATAAGTCTGACATCGGCAGCACTGGCACCACCATCAGCGACAGCGTCAACAGTGCTGCCAATACGTCTGACATCGGCAGCACTGGCACCACCATCAGCGACAGCGTCAACAGTGCCATTGCTGCCAATACGTCTGACATCGGCAGCACTAGCACCACCATCAGCGACAGCGTCAACAGTGCTATTGCTGCCAATAAGTCTGACATCGGCAGCACTGGCACCACCATCAGCGACAGCGTCAACAGTGCTTGTGCTGCCAATACGTCTGACATCGGCAGCACTGGCACCACCATCAGCGACAGCGTCAACAGTGCTTGTGCTGCCGATACGTCTGACATCGGCAGCACTGGCACCACCATCAGCGACAGCGTCAACAGTGCTGGTGCTGCCGATACGTCTGACATCATCGGCAACACTGGCACCACCATCCGCGACAGCGCCAACAGTGCTGGTGCTGTCAATACGTCTGACATCGGCAGCACTGGCACCACCATCAGCGACAGCGTCAACAGTACTGGTGCTGCCAATACGTCTGACATCGGCAGCACTGACACCACCATCAGCGACCGCGTTAACAGTGCTGGTGCTGCCAATACGTCTGACGTCGGCAGCACTGGCACCACCATCAGCGACAGCGTCAACAGTGCTCGTGCTGCCAATACGTCTGACATCGGCAGCACTGGCACCACCATCAGCGACAGCGTCAACAGTGCTAGTGCTGCCAATATGTCTGACATCGGCAGCACTGGCACCACCATCAGCGACAGCGTCAACAGCGCTTGTGCTGCCAATGCCTTTGACGTGGGCAGCACTAGCACCAACGTCACCATCAGCAACAGCGTCAACAGTGCTGGTGCTGCCAATACGTTCAACACCGGCAGCACTGGTACCAGCATCGCCACCAGCGACCATGACAGCAGTGTTCCCGCTGCCAGTACAACAGATGCCGGCGGGGCTGGCACTCATCCATCTGCTCCTGTTGCTGCAGTGTCCACTGAGTCTGCGTGCCAGACAGTCTGCCCGGTAGTACTCAACCCTGACCCCCTGGCTGTTGAGCGCCTGATGGCGGAGATATCGGCTCTCCGATCCGCCGTTGGGGAGATCCGCCACTCGTACAACATCGAGGTGGATTCGCTGCACACGGAGATTAGACACCTGCGTGAGAGGATCACCCAGCTGGAGGGGGAGAAGGATGGCCAGAGAAGCGACAGGAAAAGCGGTAAGAAGAACCCGTCACCCCCGTCCAACACTCGGCCTAAGCAAGCGCTGGAAAAGTCGCCAACCTCAACGACAACTTCTGAGCCCCCGCGTGCATCTACGCTAACCCCCGAGCGCAAAGAGCCGGCACCAAACCGACCATCTTCAGATACCGACAAAGCCACTGACCTTTCTGCACTCCGAAACCTAAAGCCCGGCACCCAGACGCTACTTCTCGGCGATTCGATACTACGTGGCCTTCATGGAGACCTGATGTCTGTCACTGGCACAGACAAAGCGCAGGTCGTGTCAGTGTCAGGCCTCGACAGAGCCGGCATCCTCCAGCACCTTCACGATGCCGACCCCACGAATGCAGTCACCACAGTCGTCATGCATGTCGGCATCAATGACTGTAAGCGTGGGTTCGTCATCGGCAAGAAGGGCTGGAAGGATGTGATTTCTGCTGCCAGACGAGTCTTCCCCAAGGCAGAAATCTTCATCTCATCCATCCTGCCCACGATCAACGAACGTCAGCAGCCGGATCCATGCGTCACAGACACCAACCTTTGTCTCAGGGAGGTGTGCCACTCGCTGAAGGTAAACTTTATTGACAACGACCAAGTGTTCTACACAAGGACCGGCGAGGTAAAGAGCGGTTGGTTTAGAGACGCCATCCATCCGAACAAGCGGGGCACCAGTGCTCTCGCTGTAAACATCAAGCGGGCGTACTCTGGCCGTACCTACAACATCGTAACCCGCCCCACTGAGGCTAGACACCAAAACCCACACCGCCACGGACAGCTAAATGTACCCGGGCATGGCGGTAAAAACGGGCATCCCGGCCCTAGAGACCAGGGGCCTCAACACAGTCAGCGCCCTCAGCACGCAGCCAGTTCAAGCTTGGCGCCCCGTTTCCGCGAGGAGCAGGCTGTGACGAAAGTCTTCAGAATGGCGCCCAGATTCCACCAAGAGCAGGCTATTGCAAAAGACTCTAGTCAGCACGATCCGAACCATGCTGACCGTACACCAGCGCCGTTTGCGTATGGCGGTAGATCAAAGGCCGGGGCTGCTCCAGAACACAAGCCACAGCAGCCCGGCTATGATAGCACATCAACACTCATGGGCGCCCCTTCCTACATGGCAGGCGGTCGACCTGTGTACCCCTACCCGTACCCCAAACCCCCAACTTTCCCCTATCCCCCGCCGCCCCCACCCCCTGGAGTGCCGCAGCTTAGTGAGAGTGACTGTGCCGCCTTGTTTTCGCTTCTTCAAAAGTTCAGGCCACGCGCCGGAAATTAGGACACGCGTGATAGCCATTTCGACATTCTTTGATAAAGTCCCACTGTGCGCGTTTTGTGGACCAATTATTGACAGTAATTTCCAATCTGCTATTATCATTTCCCGATTTAAATATACTTTTTTCACTTAGCGATTTTTAAAAATATTATACTTGTACCATTTTCTTAGACTTTAAATTTGTTTGTTTTTCTTTCTTCTTATTTTTAAGTCGTCAAATTAGCTTTGTGTATTATGAACTTTGTCGCAGGTGAACGTGCATAGTTCCTTGACAAGTCATTTTTCATTTGTTTTCTTTTATAGTTGCTGACTTTTTTATTTTTTGTTGACATAACCAAGCAAGAAAACCGTAAACATTCTGCTGAACCTAGACTAAGCGCGTGATAAACATTGTGTTTCTTTGCCGTGTATTCTTTTATTGAGCTTATTTCAAGCATTCTATAGATATTGATATTAGTTGATTTTTATTTTTTATTTTTTTGGATTATTTTTTGTGACCATATTAATTTTGTATTATATTTTTCGTTACATTTGTGTTTTTACCGACATGCAAAATCGTAATCTAAATACTGTTCCGAAACGAACAGACGAACTGAGAATTGGCCATCTTAACATATACCATCTAGTTAACAAGGTACCCGATTTATCTGTGTTCCTAAACACGCCCTTACATTTTCATATTTTTGGTGTGTCCGAGTCGAGGCTTAAAAGTTCAATAAGGGATAACTCCATTTCTGTCCCAAATTTCTCAGTACTCCGCAGAGATGCCTCAAGCCCACAACACACTGGACTAGCTGTATATATACATAATTCAATACTTGGTAACGTCAAACGGCGACAAGACTTAGAGTCAGCTCAAGTGGAAAGCTTGTGGGTAGAAGTGAAGACATCTAAATCACTCCCCGTCCTCATTGGCTTTATTTATAGAAATCCCGCAGCCAGCTGGGACTGGTATGATGACTTCGTAGCAATGATGGATAGCGTAAATCAAAATAAAGCTGACGTTGTTCTTTTGGGCGATTTTAATATTGATCTTTCTAAATCTAAAGGGTCCAATGCTGCATGGGCGTCAACAACAGCACTATTCGGTTTAGAACAGTTAATTAAAACCCCCACTAGAACCACATGTACATCTTCAACCCTGATTGATCATATTTATGTGACAAATGATGATAAAATATCAAATGTACATGTTCCCTCCTTAGCTGTCAGTGACCATAACCCAGTATGTTGCACAGTCTCCATGAAACTAGACAAAGAGAACAAAAAGAGACATAAAACAATTAAATATCGTTCTTTCAAAACATTTAATAACGGCGACTTTCTGCGGGATCTGCGCAATACTCCTTTCAGGGACGTGTATAACCACACTTCTCCTGACAGTGCCCTGTCGTACTGGATGGATCTATTCCTTGGAGTCCTAGATAAGCATGCGCCCATACGAGAAAAACGAGTTAAGCACTCTACCCTGCCACCCTGGTTAACAGTAGATGTCAAACAGGCCATGTCATTTAGAGACAAACTTAAGAAAGAAAAACAGTTTGATGAATATAAGAAACAACGAAATCGTGTTAAATACTTAGTGAGAGCGTCAAAAAAACTGTTCTTCCAGGAAATGATTAGGGACAAAAAAGATACAGCATCGGTGTGGAAAGCCCTGAATGTTATAACAAAGGGTAAATCAGCCCCTGAAATACCATCCCATTTGTCAGCTGATATATTAAATAAGCACTTCCTATCGACAGCTGAAACACTTGCTCAGTCAGCTGCAAGTAGTAACGCAGAGTACCAAGTTCCTAGTGTACTGGAAAAATACTGTGAGGCCAAAAATATACTGCAGACATTCATCATTCCTGATATTACCGTCGCTGAAGTCGGCAAATTCATCTCTAGCATGCCGAACAAAAAGTCCACCGGGATGGATGGTATAGACAACAAAATTCTGAAAATGTCACTACCATATACGGTAGAGGCACTCACTTATATCTTTAACCTCTGTATAAAACACAGCACGTTTCCAACTATTTTCAAAGAGGCCAAGGTAATTCCAATCCCTAAATCAAAAGATCTTGAAGATGTCAATAACTACCGTCCTATCTCACTTTTGTCGGCCCTGTCAAAGCCCCTTGAAAAACACATACAAAAACACCTCCTCGATTTTCTAGAAAAGGGCAATTTCATAAATATTCATCAGTCCGGCTTTAGACCGAAACACTCATGTCAGTCAGCACTGGCACACATTGTAGACAGCTGGCTGGAATCAATAAATAAAAACCTGATGTCTGGAGCTGTTTTCTTAGACCTACAAAAAGCATTTGATCTTGTCGACCATGACATTCTCTTAAAGAAGCTAGCAGCATACCATATAAGTGAAACTGCCATAGCATTTTTTAGATCATACCTAAAAGACAGAAAACAAAAGGTATATACTAATGGAAAATACTCTAAACAAGGACAAGTTAACTACGGTGTCCCCCAGGGGTCGATCTTGGGACCTCTTCTATTTATAATATTCATTAATGATTTGCCTTTGCATATTACTAACACTGATGTTAATTGCAATCTGTTTGCGGACGATACGAGCCTCCATGTTTCGGGTAAAAAAACAGCTGACATTAACATTAGCTTACAAAGTAGTCTCAGCGAGGTTTCCGACTGGTGTAGAGAGAATCATATGGTTCTTCATCCAGGAAAAACAAAGAGTATTTTAATCACTACACGACAAAAACACCAACGCCGACCACAGCCGTTACATTTACAACTGAACGCTAAACCGATAGAACAAGTCACAGAGCGTAAATTCTTGGGAATACACGTTGACGAACAATTATGTTGGGAGACGCATATAAATACAGTCTGTAAAACCATTGCTAAAAACACTTTCCTGTTGTCCCAGCTTAGACAAGTAACGGATACACATACTCGTAAACTGTTTTTTCATTCCCATATCAAGTCTCACGTTGATTATGTCTCCACAGTGTGGGACGGTTGTAGTGATGTTCACATGAACAGGTTAAACTCTATATATAAAAGAGCTGTCAAAATGATAGATACGCGGCCCATTCCTACCATAGACAAATTTAGACATCTAAACATTCTCGGCCTGCGTCAACAACTTAAGTTCAACAAATGCATCCTCGTGCACAAGATATTAAATAACATGACACCGCAGTATCTAACCACCAAATTTGTGCCACAGCAAGAACGCGAACGGTCCTCAAGGAACAATACTTTACCCCTACCTCTGCCTAGAATTGACCTCTTTAAAACTAGTTTATCCTTTTCTGGACCGTTTGTATGGAACACTATTCCTGCACATTTGAAGACTATAGCCTCACTTGGAATGTTTAAAACGAAACTTTTCGATTACCTGATGAGCCAAACATAACAACACTGGGCATTTAAACAAACCCTGATGGTTAATGCTTTTATGTAATATAATTATGCATTTATCTATATTGTTGGTGTGTGTGTGTGTGTGTGTGTGTGTGTGTGTGTGTGTGTGTGTGTGTGTGTGTGTGTGTGTGTGTGTGTGTGTGTGTATGGTATAAGATGAATGTTAAGTGTTATTATTATTTTGTGTCATTTTTAAAAAAAAATTTATTGTTGCTTGAAATAATATGTGTAAATATAATTTTTTTTTAAATTTTTTTATTATTATTATCTTTTAATTTATTTTATGTTGTAGATGTTAGCAACGGCAAGTTTGTAAAATGGCGATTTGTTTCTGTCAAAACTTTTTACCGTTGATAAATAAAGTTTCATCATCATCATCATCATCTCTCTCTCTCTCTCTCTCTCTCTCTCTCTCTCTCTCTCTCTCTCTCTCTCTCTCTCTCTCTCTCTCTCTCTCTCTCTCTCTCTCTCTCTCTCACTCTCTATCTAAAGTCATGCGCGGACCCTCGGAAAAAAGGACACAGATTCCGTATCGGTCAGCTAAATGTCTTCCACCTAGCAAACAAATTTCAAGATGTCCGTTTTTATGTTAATCACCCTAACTATTTTCACCTATTGGGTTTAACTGAAACTCGCTTGGTATCCCACATCACTAATGAAGCCATTGCCATCCCGAATTATATTATTATTAGGAGAGATCCGTCAGTCCAGGGTTAGACGGGCGTATATCCACCAATCAATTCTACACATTACCCACAGGAGACAAAGACCTAGAAACAGCTGATGTATAATGTATTTGGGTAGAAATCAAATACTCTAAATCCCCTCCCTTACTTGTCAGGTTTCTGTATCGAAACCCTGCAGCCAACTTTGAGTGGTGCGATAGCTGTTTACACATGATCGATAAAACAGACATTCAGACCAAATATGTTCTGCTTCTTCGAGATTTTAATATTGATTTTCTTAAACCTCATCCATCATGGGAGTGTACTACTACCTTAGTCAGTTTCCAACAAATGGTGCCATCTCCTACCAGAATTACGCCAACATCAGCTACTATTATAGACCATATCGAAACCAACAAACCTCTCGCAGTTAGCAACACTCGATAGTCTTAGTGTCAGCGACCACTATCCAGTTAGCTGCACATGGCTGTTAAAACTTCCCAAAATGAAAAAGCAAGGTCACGTGCATAACTTATAGATCATTTAAAAACTTTAATGAAAATGCATTTCTGACTGATTTAGCTGAAGCACAGCTCACGGACGTGTATAATGATAGTGACCCGAACATAGCATTAAACACCTGGTACCGCGTCTTCCTCTGTGCGCTGAATAAACACCCGCCCCTGAGGCAAAAGAGAGTTAAGTACGCCGCCTTACCACCCTGGCTAACTGCGGTTCTGATGGAGGCTATGGAATACAGGGACGACCTGAGAATAGCGAAGTGTTTTGCTGAATACAAAACACAGCGTAATCACGTAAAATCAATGGTTTTAGAAGCAAAAAATCTCTCTTCAATAAGGTAGGCCTAGTTAAGCAAAGTAAAGACTCCACCACTGTATTGCGTGCCATTAATTTAGTAACCAAAGGTACAAATAAAAGTAGTGCGCCTTTACCACCCCACCTCACTGCAAACAGTTTTAACGAATATTTTGTCTCTGTGGCGGAATCACTATTGCCACTGGGAAATAACTCACATGAGTATGTTTGTCCGGACAAGCTATTAGACTACTGTAACCAGAAAATTAAAACAACGAACCTTTCATGATACCGCCTATAGCGGTTCATGAAGTAGGCAGATTAATTACCTCGATGGAAAATAAAAGGTCATCCGGGCCTGATGAGAACAGCTAAAAGAAAAATACTCAAGACATCTCTTCCATATATCGTTGAGAGTCCCACATACATTTACAATATCTGTATAAATTAAAACTGTTTTCTGGATGCAATTAAAGATGCAAAAGTAATCCCACTACCAAAATCAAAAGATCTGAGTGAAATTAACACTTTTCGCCCCCTTTCATTACTACCAGTTTTGTCAAAGTCCTTAGAGAGGCATATTCATAACATCTATCTAAATAGAAAACAGAAATCGTATCCATTCATTGCACTCAGGTTTCAGACTAAACCATGTCTGCCACGCCGCGCTGATTAGGATGACAGATACCTGGTTAGCATCTATCAATGAATCCAAACTAACAGGTGTAGTCTTTTTAGACTTCCGTATAGCTTTTGATTTAGTAAACCATGATATACTGATAAAGAAAATCTCATTATACACAAACAGCACTGCCACGTTTTTCCAATTCTACTTCGATGACAGAAGACAAAAAGTCCTTCTTAATGGTACATTCTAATCACCGCTTTGTCAAGCATGGCGTGCCCCAGGGCCCTATTTTAGGCCCTCTTCTATTTTGTTTGTTTATTAACGACCTTCCGCTCATAATTAGCAATCATTATATTTTATGCGATATGTTCGCGGATGCTGCTGCATGCCACACGCCCGACAAGGATTTATCTATTATTGATACAAGCCTACAAAACGCATTAGAAGACGTCGACAACTGGTGTAGTAACAATTCCATGATCCTAAACCCAGCGAAGACTAAATGTATGATATTAAGTACCCGTCAAATGCACCAGCTCGGCTCTCTCTCAATCAGCTTGTCTCTGCAAGAAAAATCCATCAGCCAAGTAACAGAACATCGTTTTCTCGGTGTTACTGTAGATAACCAGTTTAAATGGCAACGGTGTCATATTACTAACATATGCAACATAATATCAAAGAACCTTTACATTTTAGCCAAATTAAAATATATCACTCATGTAGAAACACGTAAACTGTTCTTCAACGCCCACATCAGGTCACATATCGACTATGCTTCTGCAGTGTGGGATGGCGCAAGCGAGGTCCAGTTAAAGAGACTGAACTCTCTTCATCGTAGAGCCGCAAAACGTATCCTTCCAGCCCCTAACAAAATCATTTAATGTACAACTAAGGGAATAATTATGTTTAAAACATTAAATAGCAAAATGTATGATTATATTAAGAAACTAATATCCTTTCCATCACCAACGTTCTCAAGATCAAGGCAATCAATTATTGTGCCACGACCTAGAATCGATCTCTACAAGACAAGTTTAGCGTTCTCAGGCCACAGCCTTTGGAACACTTTGCCTAGGAAATTACAACATCAACAACCCTCTCGTATTTTAGAGCCAATATCTTCAATTACCTCACGTCATTATCGTGATACGTTCACTGCGACCCTATATTATGCAGTGTGCGCGTTCGCGCTCGTGTTTGTGTGTGTGTGTGTGTGTGTGTGTGTGTGTGTGTGTGTGTGTGTGTGCACGTGTGTGTGTATGTGTGTGTGTGTGTGTGTGTGTGTGTGATGTGTGTGTGTGTGTGTGTGTGTGTGTGTGTGTGTGTGCACGTGTTTTTTTTTTTTTTTTTTTAATTCAATTATTTTATTTTCAATATAATATTTTTACACTTTGTGCATTATTTGTAGATTAGATTAGCAACGGCAAGTTCGAAAAATGGTAGCGCCAGTCAAAACTTTCACTGTTGTAAAATAAAGAAGCATTGTCATTGTCATTGTCATTGTCTCTCTCTCTCTCTCTCTCTCTTTCTCTCTCCCTCTTTCTCTCTCTATCTCTCTTTCTCTCTCTCTCTCTCTCTCTCTCTCTCTCTCTCTCTCTCTCTCTCTCTCTCTCTCTCTCTCTCTCTCTCTCTCTCTCTCTCTCTCTCTCTCTCTCTCTCTCTCTCTCTCTCTCTCTCTCTCTCTCTCTCCTAACGTTATGTTTTTACGGTCACAAACACTCAGTAAACTCTCGCCTTGATTATAAGCCCACTGTACCTTTGCATGTTTTCTTATCAAAATCTGGAGTCTTGATTTGCCTTTACAGTAAGAACAGCGGTGTCGGTTTGTGCATACGCCCGCGAGCGCATGAGTGTTGATTTTTTTTGGGGGTTGTTTGTTTGTTTGTTTCTAGCACTATTGATTTGATACGTATGTACATTTATATGAAAATGTAACTGTAGTTATATCCTGTTCATATGTGCATCTTTCTGTACTGTTAGGCCATTGATCCGTGGGTGTACGTGAGAGAATGAGGTGTGTTTGTGTTTGTATGTGTGTGTGTGTATGTGTGTGTGTGTGTGTGTGTGTGTGTGTGTGTGTGTGTGTTGCAAGGATAAGATTAAAAATAGGTCTGTGACCTAATCTTTTATCCTTGTAAAATAAAGTTTCATTTCTCTCTCTCTCTCTCTCTCTCTCTCTCTCTCTCTCTCTCTCTCTCTCTCTCTCTCTCTCTCTCTCTCTCTCTCTCTCTCTCTCTCTCTCTCTCTCTCTCTCTCTCTCTCTCTCTCTCTCTCTCTCTCTCTCTCTCTCTCTCTCGTGTACTTCATACCGTAATTCGTTGTGAAAGGTCTTTATACCATTACCTTTTAAATCACTCGAGACGAACTGCATCCGGATACGCGGCTGAGCTAACCCTGAAAGCGTCATTATCGTGGCCTCTCTTTATCTGCGGCGGTTGGCTCTCGATTCTAGAACATGATACTTTCAAACATTAAACTTATTCAGCCCGAGGGTCGTATTTCCAAAATTTTGGAGGCGTCATTTAATGACTATGCACTAGTTGCAGGAGATGGATCGACCATGATAATTCAAGGGCAGTGCCAGATTAGCTTGGCGCCCGTCGGCGCCAAGCTAATCTGTCACTACCCTTATCATGGTCGACCCATCTCCTGCTGTAGTGCGTCAAGGCTGAATCGGTTAAAAAATACTTTCAACTGATATTCTATAATCACAGAGGTCTGTTCAGCACGTAATAATAATTTTAAAAACGCAGCTGTAAATGTGACCAAACAGGACTACAGAAGATAGAACTAAAAAGAGACATAAGTCCTAATGAGTCCCCGCGTTGGTTTATCAGTGTCTCTTGCAGCTGGGTGGTGTTCGCCCTTACCCAGGCAGTTCAGGGATCAAGTTAACTCATTCGAGACGAACGGCATCCGGATACGCGGCTTAAGCCGCGTATCCGAATGCCGTTCGTCTCGAATGAGTTAAAGAGAATATCTTCCTGTATACTTAGTCCTTAATTTGTTCTTCTCTTCGGTTGAAACCAGATGATGGCACAACACAATAGGAATTAATGTATCCAAACCCATTCCATCTGAAAGTGGCATAGATATTCATAAGCCCCTGCAGGAGCAGGGGCTCATGAGAATCTATGTCTCTTGCTGCAAGGAACAGAGGATACAATCAGGCGTTTATGACTGGCCTAGACTGATTACCGCTGTTTTTTAAAGGCACGCGCCCCTAGTCTGACATCTTAATGGAGGCGGTGGCATGACACGGTCGTAGCGGTTATCGGCCTTTGGAGACCGATAGCGCCACCCAGCGGGCAGGTCGGTTTTTTTTTTTTTTTTTTTCCCTAGCTCTTCTTTTTTTCTCTCACCGTATTTTGTATCGGCTTCAGCTCAGGCAGCAGTGCGCTTTACTTTAATTCTGCAGAAAAGCATGCAGTTCAAATCAGGCAAGTTGCAGACCAAAACT
>BTPG01000003.1:233525365-233535365 GCA_036245525.1 Semisulcospira habei
AGGGGAGATGCATATCTGTGCCTCTTGCAGGTTAAGGTGGAATCTAGTTTATTTACATCTCTGACCACACACCCCAGGCAGAGAATGTTGCAAGGGTTGAAGACACACACACACACCCCCCAAAAAAAATAAATAAATAAATAAATAAATAAATAAATAAATAAATAAATAAATAAAATAAATAAATAAATAAATAAATAATAAAAAAATAAATAAATAAATAAATAAAATAAAATAAATTACAAAAATAAATAAATAAATAAATAAATAAAATTAATAATAATAATAATAATAATAATAATAACAATAAAATTTAAATAATAATAATAAAAATAATAAAAATAATAAATAAATAAATAAATAAAATAAAAATTAATAAATAAATAAAAGATAAGAAAAGATCAGCATGGCTTGTTGCACTGAAGTGCTCTCCTGTGTGTTCAATCGTTTCTATAAATGTCTAGATATGTTAACTTATTTAGCCCCGACTACCTAGAGCAGGAAATGGATTGACCATGCTAATTCGTGACAGATTACAATCTGCCACTACCCTTAAATTATCATGGTCAATCCATCTCCTGCTACCGGTGCACAGTCATTATGTACCACCTTCAAAGTATGCGAAATGCGCCCGTGTGTTTGAATGGGTTAATTACAAAAACAAACATGCACAGAAATGCTGCTTCTCTTTCCTGCGAAACATTAGGATGTGCGCAAATCTCAAGAATTGACGGAAAATTTGAAAGAAAGGTACTATGACTTTGGATCTGACCAGTACACATTCATGTGGTCGATCATATATACTGACGAGCAAAGGAAATGCAACATTAATTATGGAATCATCGGAAATACTGAAGTGTGCAATGATACAAAAATGTCGCATTTCTTTTGCTCGTTAGTATAATTATATGCGCAGTGGCGTGGAAACATTTTCGAGGGAGGCACGGTCCAACTTTATAAAAGTCGACACGGGTGAGTAGGGTAAGGGGAGGGAGGGGGCGGGATGTGACCAGAACACAGGCGCACTGAAAAGGTGTATATTGTCCAATGTACCCCAAAGCAAACACAATTGCCTGTTACTGTTAGCCTGTTCTCGCATGTCTCATTGTGCCCGAGGTACGAAATACCTACATTTTGGATTTATCCTCTGAGGACTGCATTACAATTCAGGAGACAGATCGATCATGATAGTTCAAGGGTGATGGCAGAATAGCTTGGCCAAGCTATTCTGCCACCACCCTTGAACTATCATGTTCGAGCCATATCTTGCTGTACCCCACCCGGGTCTGCCCTGGGGGACTTGGGTGGGGTTAGGTACTTTTTAGTTCTCAGGGTCACCCTGGTCAGCCCCACAGGGTGAGTTTTTCTCTCTATTCTGGGGCATGTGTTTCTGTCTACCCGAGGTCCATTCACCTGTATTTGCCTTTTTAAAACTCTCCCTACTGTCTGCACTGCCTGTAGCTCTTGATATTGGATGTGTGTTGCTAAATGGTCTTAGCTTTATTTAGGCCCCATGTGTTAGGTTTATTTAATGTATTTGACCGGCTGGCGACATACATTCAATGTTCTGTTTAGTTGTTTTTTTTTTCACAAGCAGTGCAGGCACGTCCTGAGAAAGCCTTGTTGCTGTCGGGACGTTAAGCAATGTACAATCAATCAATCAATCAATCATATCTTGCTGTGGTGTGTCGCGGGCAGAATGAGATATATAGCTACGTTAACTTTGACCGTTAGTTTCTGTACTGTCTGTGCCGCGACAAAATAGAAATGTTCCAAAAATCAGACGCAGGTTACGTAAAAGAAAACTGTGCGTCATTAATTTTTGCTCTAGCGGCGATGCATTAAAAAGCCCGGATATCGCATGTTTATTCCGGCTTTACTCAATTAAGCATTTGGCTGTCGGCAGCGCGTACTGTCGCTGTGTATCCTGTAGGAATCATCTCGTCAAAAAGCTCTACCGACCGACAAAGTGTTAATCCACTGTTTTCGTCGTCGAAACGCGCTGCGCAATTCTCACGAACTTCTGATTTCTGAACAACATATTTTGGGTTCGCATTGTGAAATAAATTGCCCGGCGGGTGCTTCATTACACATTGGGAACCAAATTGTGCCGCGACACTGCTAACGGCGGAAGTTGTGAGAGTTAAAAGCCCACTACTGTCATGACTGTTCAGAGAAACACTTCTGCAATAGATGGTTTCGAAGTGCTACGTAGGGGTGTAGTCGGATTCAGACACAGGACCCAATGCGCAAAAGGCCAGCGGGCCGACTTCAGCCGCCGTTGGCCCACGCGGCCGTGCGCGAGCCTACGGCGGCCAACGTCGGCCCGATGGCCTTTTGCGCATTGTGGAGAATCCAGATCGGCACAAGCGTCTTTAATAATTATCAAGTAATGTGACAGTGACTACGATCTGCTCACGAGCAACGTTCAGCTAAAAATAGATTGACGCTCTGCTAACGGCTAAGTGGAATAAACAAGTGTGATTACGCGTGCTCGTTTGTTGCGTGTTCAAACTGTCGTAGAAGTTCGATAGGTTTGTCGACAATTTAAGGCATAACGAACACAAATGGTGCCGAAATGTGTCCACACGTTTACGCGTTATGGTACTTTAACGTTTTGCTGCGTGCACTAGAAGACCGCCCGGCTGTCTGATCCGGGTTACTGTTTATGTCGTCACTTTAATCCTACGGCCATGTCGTGGGCTTGTAGCGGGCGCCCACGTTTATCTACCCTCTTAATTACGTTTAAACCAACCACCCCCCAAAAAAATCTTGATATACTTGTTGTACTCCATCCAGACCCAAAAGGTGACTGCCAAGCGTGTAAGTAGCTGAACTGGCCCTTCGTCTGTCTTGTACTGTGTTTGTCTTAATTGGCGTAAATTCGTGTCTGTTACGCGAGTGTGCGTGTTGGGTTTCAGTTCGCGGCGCTTTGAGTCGGATTCGCCCAAAAATTGAGAAAAAGCGCCTATATAATAACGGTATTATTATTATTATTAATATGCAGAGAAGAAGCCAACGGATGAAGAAACACGCTTAGAAAAGACAGTTACAAACCAAGTTATTAATATTTTGGGTAAATACCATTTTTTTAAAATAGACAAACAAACAAATATAGAGATCAGTCGCTACTTATCTTCATTATCGCAGAAGGAATTGTGGCGACCGATCTCTATATTTGTTTGTTTGTCTATTTTGAGAAAGGGTATTTTTCCGAAATATGAATAAATTGTGTTGTAACTGTCTTTCCTAAGCGTGTTTCTTTCTCCCTTGGGTTCTCCTCTTGTTGTACCCCATGGTTTCCCCCCCGCCCCCCCCCCCCCCCTTTGGTTTGTTGTTCTTTCCAACTCATTCTACCCCAGACACACCCCAGCAAGATAAGGATCGACCATGATAGTTCAAGGGTGATGCCAGAATAGCTTGGCGTCTATGGGCGCCAAGCTATTCTGGCATCACCCTTGAAATATCATGGTCGATCTTTGTCCTGCACTGCAAAGCAGTCTTGAGAGGACAACGGCAAAATTTGGGCCTTTCGTTGTTGGGGTAGAATGAGTTAAATCCCTACCGTCGTAAGATAACTTTTTTTGTTATCCTATCCAAGTGTGTAGACACTAACACACTTAACCCATTCAGCCCTGACGCACTACAGCAGGAGACGGGTAAACCATGATAATTCAAGAGTAGTGCCAGATTAGCTTGGCGCCTGTCGGCGCCAAGCTAATCTGGCACTGCCCTTGAATTATCATGTTCGATCCATCTTCTGCAAATGGTGCATAGTCATTAGATGACGCCTCCAAAATTTGGGAAATACGGCCGTCGGGCTGATAGAGTTAATCAGTTCTCCATTTTGTCTGTCAGTTTCACGATTCCTCTCAACTGTGCTGCTGATTTTTTATTTTATTTTATTTTATTATTATTATTTTTTTTTTTTTTTTGGGGGGGGGGGATTTAAAAAGAAAAAATGCTTGACACTTCATTACTGAAGCTTTAAACTTTTGCTAAACTTTTGTAGGACAAGAAAACGTTAATACTGACTCAAAGCATGCAAAATTAACCCCTTTATCTTCCGAGGAAAACTGAAGGCTATCCATCTTCAAGAAACATAGATCCTCATGAGTTTCGCTTTCGCGGGGGCTCATGAGGATCTTTGCCTCTTGCTGTGACCACTTTGTAGCCATGTTCCTTGGTGCTCTTGACCGTTGAATCAACACAAACTTCAGAAACACAATCTGCTTCCACTGGCAGGAATAGGATTAACCCATTCAAGCCCGACGCACTACAGCAGGAGATGGATCGACCGTGATAATTCAAGGGTGGTGCCAGATTAGCTCGGCGCCGTCAGGCGCCGAGCTAATCTGGCACCACCCTTGAATTATCACGATCGACCCGTCTCCTGCAACTGATGCATAGTTGTTGGGTGACACCTCCAAGATTGCGGAGATGCGGTCTTGGGGTTACATGGGTTAAAGCTGATCGGAGACAAGCATGGTGTCATCAGTCGCCGATGCGTCTGCCGAGTGTGGCATTCGAAGTGCAATGCTTTCAAGGCCTGGGACCGTTTTCACTAACTTGGCAAGTATCAGTCTTTTATCGGCAAGGAAAGCTACTAACCATAGGTAGGAACGCGGGCATTAAATGGCGTATGGCACTTCTTCTTCTTCTTTCAGGTTTAACGTCCCACGAGAGTGATAGGGGCTTCTTAATAGGATAACGTTTAACACATTCTACCCCAGGACCGAAATCCCCAAATGTTGAAGTTGCCCTCTGAAAGACTGTATTACAATTCTAGAGACAGATCAAGCATGCTAGTTCAATGGTGGTTCCAGAATAGCTTGGCGCCTATGGGCGCCAAGCTATTCTGGCACCACCCTTGAACTATCATGGTCGATCCATGTCTTGCTGTGGTGTGTCGGGGCTGAATGAGTTAATGTGATTATTTTGCTTTAGCTGTTGCTGAGCTGAAATGGGGGTGGGGAAGGGGGGGGGGGGGGTGCGGGGGGGGGGGGGTGGAGGGAGGGAGCGAGAAGGAGTGATCTGTACATGTCTGTATCATTTATACAATTATTATTCAGATTTTTTTCCTTCATCAGTAAAGCTGGCACGCGCATGAACTTCACAATTTCATCTAGAATCCACCAATCAAGAGCGAGAAGTGAGGTAATTAAGATTGTATGGCACACAGACGACACCATAAACTCCATTCTGGGATCCACCATTCAGAAGCGAGAACGAGGGTAGTTACGGCTGTATGGCACACGGAAGATACCATAAACGTCACAATTTAATTTTAAAATCCACCAATGAAAGCTAGGACTTGAGATAGTTACGGCTGCGTGGCACCCGTCGGGGTTGCAATAAACGTCGCAAGTCTGTCAGGAACAGACCAATGAAAAGCAAGAATAGATCTCGTAATGCTTTCGTGGCACGCTGGCACTGCACACCGATTCTAATACTGTCCATGTCACAAGGTACATAATCCAGCGTGCAGTTTATTTTTCATCGACAGAGATTATCTCCAGATTAGATCAGAAATTCACGAAGTTAACAAAATTCACGAAGTTTACAAAATTTATAGGTTTATTTCATCCCGAAGGCCGCATCAGTTCCCAAAGTTTGGATTTGTCACCTAACGACTGTGTACCAGTTGCAGACAATTCAACGGTAGTGTCATATTAGCTTGGCGCCTGATGGCGCCAAGCTAATATGACACTACCGTTGAATTATCGCGGTCGATCCATCTCCTGCTGTAGTGCGTCGTGGGTCAATCAGTAAGGGGTACATATTCTCACAAGCGCATGCTGCAGCAAGGTCTAGTATGAAATGTCCGCCTTTTGCTGGCAAAACCTATAGTGGCCTCATCATTTCATTCAATGCACCCCGCATCAATAGCTGCGAAAGCGTCGCATAGCGTTGCCGGCGGCGACGCTATACGGCAACGCTATACGATACTTGCGCGGTTATTGATGCGGGGCACCTTGATTGAGTTAAAGGTCTGTTCAGTGAAAGGTATTAAAAGAAGGTAAGTTTTACTATTGTGAAAGAGAAATTTTCATTGTAATAAAATGCCAAGTTTGCTTGTCACAAAAATGGACTTACTGTCTTTATTGACGAAGTTTTAAAGTTTTAAAGAATCCTGTTAACAGCAAGCTTCTTTTTTTTATTTTTTTCAATCGATTTTTTAAAAACAATTTATTTGCTTTTTATTATTAATATACTTTAAAAGTAATTGATGTTAACAGACACACAAAAAAATGTTTGACAATCCGAGAGATGTTTTATGTCAAATATTGTTCAACTCGAATTTTTTTTTTTTTTTTTTTTTTTTTTTTTTTGGGGGGTTGTTTGTTTGTTTGTTGCGCGCTAACCTTCAACAGTTTTGAGATGACAGTTTAATAAACTGTTCAGGACTCACTGAAAAGCACTGACTCTTGCGTGAGCTTTTGTGCTAGAACACATCGTTAGACACCGGTTGCGTACCTGCTGTTATAAACTGACGCTCGTTCGCGGCCCCTGACAGTGGATTAAGCGTACTTGGAAGTGATGTTTGTGTGCATTCTGTTCACAACGGGACTGCTATTCTTGGCGGGCGTAGATAGATAGTCGATGCCAGTTAACCCCTTGACTGCAACTGACGATACCGTTTGGCGGAAAAGACGCATCTTAGTAGCAGTCTAGGGGTTAAACCGTGGCATACGTAGATTCCCACGAACCTCATGCCGCCGACAATCCCTATGCTTCTTGTTGCTGCATGATTTTGTATTTTTTAATTTTTTTCCCCAGATCTAGCACTTTATCACGGTGTAGAACATTGCACCAGAAACACACACATTCCCGAGGCGCAAAAGGCCTTCGGGCCGACCTCGGCCGCCGTCGGCCCGCGGCAAAGAAGTGCGCGGGCCAACGGCGGACGGCGTCGCCCCGATGGCCTTTTGCGCACTGGGTTAGGAGTTTGCAGGATTCATCTTTCTGTCGTCAGTCGTATTTTCTCTTCGTTGCTCGCATGACATTGCCAAAGAATCAGGGACTCAGGTTGTACTAGTGCGTTTTAAATCCTGCGTATGCCTCTAAGGAAGGTGCTCCTCTACTGGAGTTCTTTGCTTTGTGTCTTGCGCAGTATTAAAGCTCAATCGTGCAACTGACCCCAGGTAAGCAGTCCCTTTGCCGGCAAAGGTAAGTTTCATTTCCATTTTCCAGTCGAAATATTGGCACTAGACGGGTTAGGATGCTACTCAGAGCAGTGATGGAACAAGACTTCAGCTTGGACAAAAGGTAATATTATGTTTTGTGCTAAAGAAATGAGCATTATCGTAGACCGAAGTGCAAGGACCTGTATTGTTTAAATAACATAGATGTAAATTAACATACCGAAAATCATCAGAGACAAAAATGTGATTCTTTTTTATATTGTTCAAGGGCATGCAAAAAGTATATTTCGTGTCTTTATAATGATTCTAACTTTCAGTGCTTCTCTGTGAAGGAAAAGGGCAATAATTACATTTTTATGAAAAGCGAGTTTTATAGTAATCCAATGAAAACCTCGCTTTCCACAACAATGGAATTACTCTCTTTTACTATCACGGGGCGGATATATAACAAACAGGATTTACATAAAGGATAAGGGGAAAACCCAAAACAACCGAATCCCCAGAGGTGTTGAAACAAGACTGACTGGTGTTGCAGTCAGATCTTCTGCGCTTTTGGTGTTGTCTTCTGAGATGAGGGTGGGCATGTACATATTCTTTTTATTTTGTACAATTAAGTTATTTGAGTCCTTAATACATTGACCCTTTAACAAATTTGAGACGTGCCACATCCGGATACGCGGCTTTTTGCCGCGTATCCGGATGCGGCACGTCTCAAATGAGTGAGTATGTTCATTGAATTTCCGTCTAGCCGCCGGAATTAAAATTATGTGGGTCCTTAATACTTTCATCCTTAACACATTCTAGAAGTCACGCATTCCGATGCGCGGAATGGAGCCGCGTATCCGAATGCGTCACGTCTCGAATTAGTTAAATCAGTAAAACGAAAGATTTATCGGCTGTGATAGTTCAAGAGTAACGCTAGAACAGCTTGGGCTCTGGGCAGACGACTCACTGTGACTGAGGATATAAATGGGATCCGTGTCTGCCAGCAAGAGGCATGGGTACTCGTGAGCCCCTGCAATAGAAAGGGTTTATGATGATCTATATCTCTTGCAGATGGATAGGTCTGGTTGCGTGACTTACAATGACGGAATACTTTTCTTTGTGAAGAGAATCGTTGATTTCAAATTTCAGATAAAAATAAACCAGTGTAAATGTTTCCATCTAGGAAATTCCCCGAGAAGGGAATATATAGGAATCCATTGAAGAAAAATTAAATGTATTTGACATCGATTTGCGAAAAGGTATTAACAATTGATTGAAAGAACAAATGTAATAATTGAATACATAACGAAAACCCGTACGTCTGCATAGGCCAGGATATCCAGTAGACAAACAGAACAATTAGTTACACATTTTCGAGAATACGAAAATAACTGTATATACTTATTACACATTCAGAGAACAAATAACTTGAACATCGCCTGACAAACGACCGCAAGTCATTCACAACCAAAGTCATCAAAGGTCAAGGTCAATGGAAAGAAAACGCAGCCTCCTAACCGGAAATGGCCCGGAAATAAAGCAGGGGACTACGGGAGATAAGGCATGTAATTCCGAGAGTTGTATCCCATATTTATCAAGATGATATCTTTATTTCACGTGGGGAGCTTGCTTCGGACCATCTCGCTGTCTCTTGAGGGGAATATTGCCTCGTCCCTTTACTGCCGGAACACACGAAACAAACATCCAAATCCCAAGAGGCATAGATCCTCATGAGCCCCCGCATATGCGGGGGCTCATGAGGATCTATGCCTCTCGCTGGTCTCATTTTATATTAGCATTCGGGTTTTTAGTCGAAGGCGAATCTAAATGGTTTTGCTTTTGGAGACACCGTGTAGATATTTCTAGCTGCTAGCAGTGAAAGGGTTAAACCTTGACACCGTCAGTAGGTTGTCTGAGGAAAGGAAGAGGGTCCTGCCTTTACTGGATGCAAAGGGCTCGTGAGAATCTATGCCTCTTGCAGTCCGCCCCGGGAGGGGAGGTAAGGAACCGCGGAGGAAGCTTGTCCTATCTTTACTACATACGAGGGCTCAAGAGAATATGTGCTTCTCGAAAGATAGTGGCGTGGGTGGCATGGGGTTGCGGAGGGGTTGGATAGGGGAGAGGGGGGAGGGGGGGGAAGGGAGAACCGTGGAGGAAGACGTTAGCGAGAGGGTCGGGGGGGGGGGGGGGGGGGCGGTGGGGGGGGGGGGGGTTGGTGGGTGGGAGGGGAGGTGCATGAATTCTGAATAGTATGGGGATATATGCGTTTCTGTCGCACTGGTTTAGAAGCTTCCCATTCAGCAAAGGTCCTCGGGCCCACGACGGCCGCAGTGGGCCCGCGCACGGATGTGCGCGGGCCCACTGCGGCCGTCGTGGGCCCGACTACGTTTTGCTACTTGGGTTAGTGGACGACTAGGGAGGTACGGGGCTGGGAGCGGGGGGGGGGGGGGGGGCGGGGGGAGGGGGAGCGGGGCGTGGGAGGGGGGGGGGTGGGGGTGGGGGGGGGGGGGGCGGGGGTCAGGGGGTCGAAGCTGGATGGACAATGATGCTGTCTTCGTTGATTGTTTACTAGATAGTTCCCCAGTAAGCAAAGGTCATCGAGCCCACTGCGGCCGTCGTGGGGCCGAAGACGTTCTGCTACTGGGGTAGTTATATAGCTTATTTGTTTGTTTTGTTCCTCAGCCCTTTTCCTGCGTCTTCTCGTTGGAGTTGCGAGCGTACAATTTTCTGAGACGTTTTGGTTCAGAACTCCAGAAAATCAGACTCTGTTGACCTGTTGACCGAAACGGACAATTAAAATCTACAGCAACCCTCTCCCCTTCCCCTCCCCCCCCCCCTCTCCCTCCCTCCCCCACTCCCCCGCGTGCAGA